>CM056054.1:76627576-77827576 GCA_029574335.1 Rana kukunoris | reverse complement strand
CAATGAATAAAGACTCCAGAGGTGTTTTCCAATGCTTCTTTATGCTTCAAGGTAACAAGGATATGAACATAGAGGCTTTTTCATAGGTAAATTTCCAATGAAGTTACACAGCTCCCACCCTCTACAGTCTTTTCAAAGCAACTAAGCAAAATGGGGTTTAGAGCAGGAAATGGAGGGTGGGAACAACCAAACTAGCCAGAACGGCAGGGGGTAAGGATCATACCAAATAATATAGCAACAAAACATGTAATAACAACTGCTAGACAGTAAAGCTGTGTGGCAGCACACTCCCCGCCTGGTATTGTGAGATACCACTATACACTACATTGTTTTCTTTTAACATACTATTAACATTGCATTACATTGCAGTAACATGCTGTCTAACCTTCTCAATTCTATAAGCTAGCTATATTATAGGTCTTAAGTGGCTTCTTCACATAACGCTAAATCAGAATTTTTGGAAGCAGGCATTATTAGGACTGTCTCTGTGACCGGTCTCAGGAAGGTTTTTGAAGGCCCATCCTTAACGGTTCTGACTTCCACACTTCGGACTCTTCCATCATCACTGGTGATGGCCTTTGTAATAAGTCCAACTAGCCACTGAATCTGGTGAGCTTGCTGGTCTTTTAGCAGGACCAGGTGCCCTTCCTTTAAGTTAGGCTTCTGGTTTGCCATGTAGTTCTCCACCCCATTATTTTATTGAGGTCTCCTTGTAAGGTTTCTCTATCTTTCTGTGAAGTTATTTCCCTGCGTAGCTTTGTATCTTCAGCAAGCACTGAGATTAAACTATTTATACCAACCTGTTATGTCATTTATGAATAAATTAAAGCAGGGAGCAGAAGTGCATGTGCAGAGCTCTGCTGGGACGACATCAATCTGCTGCCATTAGGGCTTTCTGTTAGACTCGAACATTGTATGTTCGACCGTTCGTGCTGATGATTGGCCAAGCATGCACTATGACCCGCAGGCTTGGCAAATCACAGCGCAAAAAACGGAGAGACATAATTGCCTAAAACCAGGGTGGCTTTGGCCAATTATGGCTCAGGGCTTTAGCACACGCCCCACACTATAAAAGGCCGCCTGCTGGGCGTCCTTGTGTAGTGTGTTCCAGCGATGGTTACAGATCAGACAGAGAGAGAGAGAGATTGCATTTTTTTCTAGCTAGATAGAGCAGGCAGGCTAGTCAGTTAAATTTACAGTGTGTAGAGGATATATATACATCCCAGGAGTTGTACATATATTTATACACTGTATAGTTTAGTTAGTTTACTTCTTCCTAATCTGTCAGGCAGTTGATTGTGCTAGCTGCAGTGTTCTCACGTGTTGCATTGCCCGTGTGCTCTGTGCACCTAAACCAACTTGCTGTATACTGCAAGTTTGCGCATTACTTTGCAACTAAACCCACATGGTGGTACATATGGCAGGTGTGCTCATTACTTTGCAACTGAACCCACTTGGTGGTGCATAGTGCAAGTGTGCTCATTACTTTGCAACTAAACCCACTTGGTGGTGCATAGTGCAAGTGTGCTCATTACTTTGCAACTGAACCCACTTGGTGGTGCATAGTGCAAGTGTGCTCATTACTTTGCAACTGAACCCACTTGGTGGTGCATAGTGCAAGTGTGCTCATTACTTTGCAACTGAACCCACTTGGTAATGGAAAATAGCAGGAAACGGATGGATGGCCGCACACCAAAGAACTCTTGAGTTGTCTTTATTGAAGAAACATAAGCAAACACCGCAAATACACAGCAAGAATCATATACAGCCGACGCGTTTCACACTTGGTCAGTGCTTATTCATGGCTGTTTCCTGGTATTTTCCATTGCCTAGTACATTGCCAGCACCCATATTTACCTGGGCCTATCCGTGGTTGCATTCGGGACCTCCCTGGAGCGGTGAACCCCATTTCGCTAAACCCACTTGGTGGTGTATAGTGCAAGTGTGCTCATTACTGCGCAAATAAACCCACTTGGTGGTGCATAAAGTAAGTGTGTTCATTACTTTGAACTGAACCCACTTGGTGGTGCATAGTGCAAGTGTGCTCATTACCTTGCAACTAAACCCACTTGGTGGTGCATAGTGCAAGTGTGCTCATATTGTGTGCTGTCTCATATTATTATAGACTCATATTATTGCTATATTTGCTTCCTTCCCTCCACGTAACTCTAGACTTATTTAGTAGCCTCTCCGGGTTTAAGATTAACTCAACCGAAACGGAGGCCCTCCCTATAAATATCCCGGCAGATGCACTCGCCTCTCTACAAGGTAACTTCAGTTACCGCTGGTGCACCCACTCCCTGAAATATTTAGGTACACCTATCCAACCTCTATTCTACCCTACACCAGGTTAATTTCCCTCCTTTATTTATTGAGATAGGTAGATTACTGAAGTTATGGACGAAACTTCCGTTGTCTCTCATTGGGAGGATAAATGTCCTCAAAATGTCTATACTCCCTAAACTATTGCATTTCTTTGAAACTCTTCCTGTACTGATTCCCATGACCCAACTGAAAGCATTACATAGGAACTTTCTAAACTTTTTCTGGAATAACGCCTCCCATAGAATAGCCAGCTCAGTCCTCATGGCCCCCCGCTCACAAGGTGGCTTAGGAGCTCCCGATATAGTTAAATACTATTATGCTACTCAATTAAAAGCCATAACCTCTTGGACATCTAGATTTGCCCCAAACAGATGGTCTGAAATAGAGATAGGAATTACAGTCCCTGCCCACCCATGCTCTTTGTTTAGGCCCTCGCCCGACAAATCTTTTGCTCATGTACGAAGAGTCTGTCTGAACCCGATGCTATTTACTCTTTTAATTTGGAGACGCTGTTCTAGTAAATTTTCTTTATCGTTCCCTTGCCCACCCCTAACAAATATTCTCTTTAACCCAGAAATTCCTGACAGCTTATCCTATGACTCAATGTTACCTTGGACCCAAGCAAATATATTTCAATAACGTCATCTACTGCACCCAGTAACGCGTACATTATTATCTTTCACAGACCTACAGTCAAAGCATAAAATCCCGAAAACCCTTTTTTTTCCTTCCTTCAGATTAGACATTTCTTCGCTTCCCAGTCCCCCCAATTGACCCTTATGCCGCGTACACACGATCATTTTTCGGCATGACAAAAAACTACGTTTTTCCAACTTCATCATTAAAAAGAGCAGGCAGGCTAGTCAGTTAAATTTACAGTGTGTAGAGGATATATATACATCCCAGGAGTTGTACATATATTTATACACTGTATAGTTTAGTTGGTTTACTTCTTCCTAATCTGTCAGGCAGTTGATTGTGCTAGCTGCAGTGTTCTCACGTGTTGTATTGCCCGTGTGCTCTGTGCACCTAAACCAACTTGCTGTATACTGCAAGTTTGCGCATTACTTTGCAACTAAACCCACATGGTGGTACATATGGCAAGTGTGCTCATTACTTTGCAACTGAACCCACTTGGTGGTGCATAGTGCAAGTGTGCTCATTACTTTGCAACTAAACCCACTTGGTGGTGCATAGTGCAAGTGTGCTCATTACTTTGCAACTGAACCCACTTGGTGGTGCATAGTGCAAGTGTGCTCATTACTTTGCAACTGAACCCACTTGGTGGTGCATAGTGCAAGTGTGCTCATTACTTTGCAACTGAACCCACTTGGTAATGGAAAATAGCAGGAAACGGATGGATGGCCGCACACCAAAGAACTCTTGAGTTGTCTTTATTGAAGAAACATAAGCAAACACCGCAAATACACAGCAAGAATCATATACAGCCGACGCGTTTCACACTTGGTCAGTGCTTATTCATGGCCGTTTCCTGGTATTTTCCATTGCCTAGTACATTGCCAGCACCCATATTTACCTGGGCCTATCCGTGGTTGCATTCGGGACCTCCCTGGAGCGGTGAACCCCATTTCGCTAAACCCACTTGGTGGTGTATAGTGCAAGTGTGCTCATTACTGCGCAAATAAACCCACTTGGTGGTGCATAAAGTAAGTGTGTTCATTACTTTGAACTGAACCCACTTGGTGGTGCATAGTGCAAGTGTGCTCATTACCTTGCAACTAAACCCACTTGGTGGTGCATAGTGCAAGTGTGCTCATATTGTGTGCTGTCTCATATTATTATAGACTCATATTATTGCTATATTTGCTTCCTTCCCTCCACGTAACTCTAGACTTATTTAGTAGCCTCTCCGGGTTTAAGATTAACTCAACCGAAACGGAGGCCCTCCCTATAAATATCCCGGCAGATGCACTCGCCTCTCTACAAGGTAACTTCAGTTACCGCTGGTGCACCCACTCCCTGAAATATTTAGGTACACCTATCCAACCTCTATTCTACCCTACACCAGGTTAATTTCCCTCCTTTATTTATTGAGATAGGTAGATTACTGAAGTTATGGACGAAACTTCCGTTGTCTCTCATTGGGAGGATAAATGTCCTCAAAATGTCTATACTCCCTAAACTATTGCATTTCTTTGAAACTCTTCCTGTACTGATTCCCATGACCCAACTGAAAGCATTACATAGGAACTTTCTAAACTTTTTCTGGAATAACGCCTCCCATAGAATAGCCAGCTCAGTCCTCATGGCCCCCCGCTCACAAGGTGGCTTAGGAGCTCCCGATATAGTTAAATACTATTATGCTACTCAATTAAAAGCCATAACCTCTTGGACATCTAGATTTGCCCCAAACAGATGGTCTGAAATAGAGATAGGAATTACAGTCCCTGCCCACCCATGCTCTTTGTTTAGGCCCTCGCCCGACAAATCTTTTGCTCATGTACGAAGAGTCTGTCTGAACCCGATGCTATTTACTCTTTTAATTTGGAGACGCTGTTCTAGTAAATTTTCTTTATCGTTCCCTTGCCCACCCCTAACAAATATTCTCTTTAACCCAGAAATTCCTGACAGCTTATCCTATGACTCAATGTTACCTTGGACCCAAGCAAATATATTTCAATAACGTCATCTACTGCACCCAGTAACGCGTACATTATTATCTTTCACAGACCTACAGTCAAAGCATAAAATCCCGAAAACCCTTTTTTTTCCTTCCTTCAGATTAGACATTTCTTCGCTTCCCAGTCCCCCCAATTGACCCTTATGCCGCGTACACACGATCATTTTTCGGCATGACAAAAAACTACGTTTTTCCAACTTCATCATTAAAAACGATGTTAATAGTGTAACTAATAGAAATAATATAGATTATGTGAAAAATATGACACATATCATATAACATAGATCACCTTTTACAGTGAAAAATAAACAAACAAAACAAAAATGTTTAGCAAAGAGCGAAAAAAAATTAAAATCCTGTGATAGCAGGTGAAAAAAGTAAATATGAGTTCATAGATAGTCTTAGGGCCAGATTCACAGAGCGATTACGCTGGCGTAACAGGAGATCTAATTGTGCGTGTGCGTTTCGATGCACGGCATCCCCAAAACGAGATACGCAAGAAATCTACTTTTTTTTGTCCAGCGTAATTTTGCTAGACCGGCGCATCCGTCCGCGCAAAACTGCGCTAGACACACCATTGATTTGCTATTCAAATATGCTAATGAGGGAGTTACGGGGATCCACAAAAGAACGTTGGTGCAGCGCAGGCTACGCGCTGTGCGCAACAGCTAAATGTCCTGTCTAAAATTAGACCATATAAAAGCTGCTCTAAAATTAGACAATTCGTCTACATGTCAGATAAAGCAACACTGTTAGTGAGGAGCTGAGCAGTCACACATGTTGCCCAACAAACTGTATGCCAACATGCCAGTGGCATCCATTCTCATAGCTATACTACTGACTTTAGATGAGCAAAGAAGGAGGAGGGCACTGAGGAGGGCACAGGATTTTTTATTTTTTTGGGGGGAAAACTTTTTTTTTGCTTATATAAACTTTACTATTTAATCTAATCTAATACAATATTCTTAGCTGATACAAGCCCCTCACTCTTCACTCTTCACGGGAGAGGATATATCACACACGCATAGACATCTATGGCATGAGTGATTCTGAGGTGTCTCGCATCTTCAGATTCACCCCTCATGCCATCATGGAATTAACCACAACCCTGCAGGAGGACATCACCAGCCCAACACATGACACTACCCATGTCACCCATGACAGCTACACATACAATCAGAGCCCCATCCCCACAGATTTCGAACAGAACATGTATGGGGACAGCTGGCTGGTTGGTGAGTGACATGGGTGGCAGGCATGACTGCCCCCCCCCCATGATGCACACATCACAAGGGGCACATGCACTACTAACATCCTCCTGTCTTTTCCCTTCAAGGTGACTCTGCATATGCACTGGGACCCCATCTCATGACCCCATCTCATGCCAGCTCACATTATGCATCTTTGCACATTAAACACACACATTAATCATGGCACAATGAGAATGCATGCATGCACACCACTGTGGTCCTTAGCACACACACCCCACATCCTCATCAAATTGGATTGGCACCAGTCCACCATGCAGGACTTGTGAGCAGCAACACCATGCCAAGGCTCCAATTATGTCACTGTACATTCATACACCATTCACACGGACCTGGGGATCACTTCTCCCTGGTCCTGGGGAACCCTTCTCCTCCAAAATTGAGGGTGACACCCCTTTTCCGGCAGGAATGTCACCCCCACATTCGAACAGCATTCACAACCCGAAAAAAAAAAATGCCCAGCAAAATCAAAAAATTTCCAGCACCAAAAAAAAATGGCAAAAAAAAAGGGGAAAAACAAATTAATGCCGTTGACGTGAGCCACGCCTGGGGTGCCCACGGCCACGGCCCCGGCTCCTCAGGGGAGACTCACGGAGGAGGGTGTAAACCGGGGAAGGAGGAGCAGCCCCTGGTCTCTGCCCACCTGGCGGCCTGCCCTTCAAGGCCACGGCAATTCTGTCTAGGCCAGCACTTAATGATGCCATATTGGCCTGGATAGCCTCACATCCTGCCCAACGCCTGCTGTTGTAGTCTGCAGGTCGTTTAGGCAGTTTGTAAGAGCCCGGGAGTGGCAGTCCAGGTCCCCAAGCGTATCCTTTATGGAGGACAGGCTCTCCTCCATCCGCCCCAAGGTCTGGCTGACCTCTTCCAGATGGCGGGTCTGAAGGAACTGGTCCTTTCTCAGAGTGGTGGGCAGGAGATCGGCCAGCCCCCTGGTCTTCTGGGTTGCCTTCCTGCCTCCAGCTGAGGCTTGTGGCCGGGAAGAAGGGGAGGCCCTTGGGAGAGGAGCCCTGTTGGGGGAGGAGTGGGGGGGGGGCTACCCCTTATGGAGGGCTGGCTGCTGCCAGCCAGAGGGGAAGAGTCCTCCAAAAACAAAAGTCCAGTGCCTGACATGGACTCCTCCTCCTCCTCAACCTCCTCCTCCTCAACCTCCTCCTCTTTAACCTCCTCCTCTTCAACCTCCTTCTCTTCAACCTCCTCCTCTTCAACCTCCTCCGGGACTCCGGCCTTGTCCGGGGGTCCTCATCAGGCTGGGATGGTGCGGTCAGCCCAGATGGCCCAGCACCCTCCTGCTCATCTGTGGATGACACAAAACATTCATAGGTTGGAGGATCCACACACTTGCCACATATTCCCTTTCACCCCCTCCCCCACACATGCTACACACCTGATAGGGCCAAAAAACCTTACCTGGCATCACGCCTTCATGACTTGAGTCATAGCCGGGCAGGCCCTCCACTTCTTGCATATGAAAGGTCTGGGCCATCGCACGCTCCTCCGCTGTCAGCCTAACAGGGCATGGTGGGCCCCCTCCTGTGCCCCTGGCATGGGCTAGCATTTTGGCCAGCTTTTTTTTGACCAGACACCGGAGGTCATTGATTTTCTTTTCAATCCCCGACCGTGTCCGGGTCTCCCCCCCCCCCGATGCATTCACCTGGTCAGTAATCCTGTCCAAAATCTCTCTCCTCCTGGCCGGGGTGGTGTTGGCACTGTCCGGGCCGTGGAGGTAATGCCCATATTCGGAAATGGCCCGGGCAAGAATTTGTTTCTCCCCCAAAGTAAAATTTAACTTCCTCTTTCTCTCCGTCATACTCAGACAAAAACTCACTCCCAAACAGTCAGCAAAAATCACGCACAAAAACAAGCAGGAAAAATCACTCACAAAAACAAGCAGGAAAAATCACTCACAAAAACAAGCAGGAAAAATCACTCACAAAAACAAGCAGGAAAAATCAAGCAAGAAAACAAGCAGGAAAAATCAAGCAAGAAAACAAACGAACAAAAAACTAACAAACCAAAAACTCTCACAAGCAGTCACCAAAAATCACTTACAAATACTGTATCTTCTAACAAACACAAGATCACACAGTCCACAAATATCACAAAGACAAATCACAACGCGACTAACAACAGAAAAAAAGCACCTTGCTGTATAGGGAGGGATACAAAGGGATGTACTTTTGCAGAGGAAGTGCGTTTGTGTCTGTCTATTCATGCTGTCTGCGTAGTTCATGATTTTGCCCTAGTCCACTTCCAATTTCACTGATTGCGCTGTTCCCGAGTTGTGAGCATGCGCACAAAGGTGCTGACATGGTCTGCTTCAAGTGCGCATGCGCGAGCCGGCCAGCCCTTCATTTGCATGGGGTCACGGCTCATTTCAATGTAACACGCCCACGTCCTTCCCAATTTGGATTACTCCGCCTTGCGCCTCAGAAATAACGTTGCGCAGGCGCTAATTTCTGCGTAAAAGCGACGAGAATAGGGTGATTGCGCCGCTACATTGCGCCAGTCTAACGTAAAGGCGGTGCGCTACGCCGGTCCAATAATGCGCAGATGTACCTGAATCTGGCCCTTAGTATCAATCTTCTCAATCTTCCACCACACCGCCTGTGCTCAGTGAATCCTCCACCCTTCTAGATTGCGCACTCACCACAATTTAATGCCCAGCACTCTCGTGTCAAGGCACAAATGCAAGAAATCCAAATCTCTCCAAAATTGTTGATATCAATATCCAGTTCAGTAATAAGTTCCAACGTGTTCACATAAATAAAGAAAAAAATTGTACCATAGTGTAATAATGTAAACCCAGTTTTAATCCCACCTCTATAAAATCTTCATAAAATGAACTCACAAACGTGATCTTTCACCAAACTTTGAATAATCAATAACAGCATTAGTTCCAAGCTTCCAAACAACAAGCCAGTGGTCACGGAGGACCCTCGATCGCTCCCAGTGTACTCACAGCCCTTTAAAATGTCGTTTTGGCCCACACACGATCATTTTTTACAACCCGAAAAACAACATTTTTTTTAAACGACGTGAAAAAATGCAGCATGTTCGGAAAAAAAAATTGTCGTTTTTCAGAACATGAAAAACGATGTAAAGACCACACACGATCATTTTAAATGCCAAAAAAATTAGTGTGTGTATGCGGGATAATCGTCCCTAATGACTTTGAACTGATGTGCTCTAGAGGCCCTCACAAACTCCACCAGATTTCCACTATCTACAAAATCTTACATTCAGCTTCTCCCCTCTCTGAAAATACCCATTCATACATGAGGAGATGGTCACACATATTGTGTAAGGCCATCTCATTGGGAGATTGGAGACAAATTTGGGACGCTGCCTCTAGGGTATCTAGATGTGTAGCCCAGAAAGAAACTACATATAAAATACATATGTTCTGGTACAGAACCCCCGAATTTTTAGCAACGAAACGTGCCATTCCTCAACGCTGGAGAGTTACCTCCCCTCCCACTTTTGCACAATTCGTATCGACAATTGCTGATATTAGAAGGATGGAACGTCTTACAGCTGTCATAGATGATTCTTTACCCAAATTCGAAGCTATCTGGGAGAGATGGGACTCTTCTGATTTTAACACAGAGCCTCATTCCACCATAGCTGCCTACCCATTGCCCATATCCCCTACAGTTCTGTATAGGATGATGCCCCTTTTTTCTATACAGGTAATACATTTTTGATATATGCTTCTGCTCAGCAGAGCCGTGATAAGTTGTTGATGTTGAACCCACCACTTATTTTCTATTTTATGGTATAACTAACTTGTATACAACCAGACCTGTCTGTTTCCTGTTGAAAATGTCCATAACAATTAGGAATAGTGGTCTGGCCATAACCTGACTGCGTCCTTCAAGGACTGTTGGGTGTAAGCCATCTGGTCCTGGTGATTAACTTGTGTTAAGATTTTATAGTCAATTTTGGAATCCAGCTTCTGTTATCCACCAGGATACATCCTCTGATGTCTTACTAACAATACACTCATGGTTGTTATACCCCTCCTTTTCCTTTGTAAAAACTGAGGAGAAGAATGCATTTAGTGCAGTTGAATTCTCCTTGTCATTTGTAACCAACTTCCATTCATCCCCATTTCCCATTATCCCTTATGGGGCCAATATGCTCTAACCTCACTTTTTTGGTGTTAATACATTTGAAACATTTCTAGTTTATTTTGTTTACTCTACTCCCCTATGTGTGGTCTATTTTAGCCACCCTAATTGCGTTCTTACACTTCTTATTGCATTCCATGTAGTAACCAAATGCCTCTTAACCTTTGATCCTTTGCAGTGCATTGACAGGTGTTGTGTTTAGGTAGTCTATTCAATATGCACTAAATTGGATCAAAAAATGCTTATATCCTTTTTTTTTAAGTATGTGCATTGTGACGTGCAGCAGTTCATTTTGCTTTACGAATGGGGTCTCAAAGTACATGCATTATGTGAAAAGGTCTTGTTTTTTACCACACCATTCAAAAGTTTCATATGTCAATATTTTATATGTGACTATACCATTTTATATATTAACACATATTTTGTTTTCACTTTTTTAATGTACAGGTTCAGGATCTGGCTTGCTGACCCAGATGACTGTTCCTCTCTTTTTGTAGGGACAGCCTCCATGAATACAATCACCTCAAAGTTTAGGAAGTAACTTCTTGAACCTCAAAGGGAGTCTTTTACTGGCTGGTGCTATAACCTGCTTGCTGGAGCTACACAGCCAGTACATCTGATAAGCAGCAAGAGTCGCTTAACAGAACATTTAGGACAGGGGGGTGGTGGCATTGGAACACTGTGGCTGTCATTCAGCTCATGTTCACACTGAGGGCAGGCTTGAAATCGTGCGAGTTAAGCTGATTTCAAACCTACATTTCCGTGCGAGTTAGGGGGCAATTTGAAAGACATCTCTGCGGGTTCATGCACAGATGTCTATTGAAATCATCCCTGAAGTCGCCAAAAGTAGTGCACAAACTGCTTTTGGGTATTGGTGCGGCACCGCAAAGCCTGCATTGCACTGATTCGGATGGTGCCATTGCCAACATTAGGTTCCGATTTGGCATGGGATTTGACACGTCAAATTGACCTGATGTGAACGGGGGCTTAGTTACAGTTCCAAACTGCAATTAAAAAAAAAAGAAGAAAACGATGGAGCCCAGAGAAACCAGTAAGAAATGCAGGGCAGGTGCTGCAAGTGCTTGGTGCTAACAATTCCCATGTCCTTTAATGTGTTATGAAATTGATGACCACTGTTTAGCATTTATGTCAAACAAGCAAAAATACAGAAGCATGGGGCTACTAAGCAGATAATTGCAATTGGAAAATGTGAGGCATAAACAACTCAAATCTATACCTTTTATAAAATAGTAAGATCATTCTTTTTTTTTTTTTTTCATATAAACAATATTGTTATTAGCTATATGATACTTCTTAGCTGGATAATCAGTTACACATACAACATATGTGGTCGGCACAGACCAATACATACAGTATATTTATTTGGTGTAAGCTGAAGCATTTTTTTCAGGATAAGCTAAAAATGTATTTCCCACATTATACTATATCAATTGTAAAGCAAAACATACAGTATATGATTTGCTTGTTCAATACTGCATGTACAAAGAGTTATGAGGCACTGTAACCACGGATGGACTTCTACATAGTTTGTAGCTTAGGATGGTAGGGCTGCTAGGGCAGCAAACAGCATGTTGCTGACTGTCAGTAACACACGCCAATGTATTCCAGCAAGCAAGTTGCCAACCTGCATTCCTGTGCATAGTATAAGGGTCCTTACTGGTGTCCCTGTGCAGTTTGTAATTCTTTTGTTGGTGAACTGGTGTTCTGTTTACTTACTTTTTAACCACTCTGGGTCCATACACTTATGACCAAGCTGTCATCAATTCTTCGTCCATTTGTCTTCTAGTTGTCACTTCTGGGTATATTGATGCAAAGTGGACAGACTGTCCCTTTCAGCCTGTCTTGCCCAAAACCTCTGCATGACTTATGCAGCTATGACATCTCAGCTTGTTAGTATGGTACTAAGCCTAGCTAGTAAATGGGGGTGGGGGTCGGTAGCACAACACAGTTGGCCTAGAGGCATCGGGAGTGTAAATCCAGCTCAGGCTGTAACAAATGTAATGAATGAATCTTATGAATAATGGTAGGGTTTTATGCATAATTGTTTATTGAGCCCACAGAGTAACTAAAATATGACTATCACAGAGGATGAATCTGCAATTTGTTTGCATATTTTGGATATATTGCATATTTTTTTATTTTGTAATATATATATATATATATTATATGTGTATTTTTGTATTACTAAAGGAGTATCTTCACTCAATAAATTAAATTTATTTTCACTTCAGTTATCTAATCATGTCTTCTGTATTAGGTATTCCAGTTGAATATAAATATACTTCTAAAAATTTTGGATAATTAAGTGAATATTTAATCAATTAACTGAGTGAAGATTCTGAACTTCTTTAGCAAATCATAATAACAGCAGGGTACAAGGCATGTTTGAAACCAAACTTTACCTTTGATCACCATAGTTGGTTAATCATGATGATTACATTTTTTTATTACTGGTACTTATCTAGCACTATTAATTTATACAGAGCTTTACATATACAGTATACTATACATGTACATCAGTCCCTGTCCTGAAGGAACTTGCAATCGAAGATGCCTAGCTCACATTCATACATACAGGTACTAGGACCAATTAGCCTAACAACATGTCTTTGGAGTCTGGGAGGCAACCTACAAGGCACAGGAAGAACATGCAAACTCCAGACAGGTAGTGTTGTGGCTGGAGTCTGCTAGGGAACCGACAACCCTAGTGCTGCTAGGGGGAAGTGCTAACCATTTAGCCACTGTGTTGCTGCTACATTGTTGACAAAGGTTTTATTTGATTATGGGCCTTGCCCTAACTTGCTGAACATGTTCGCTCTAACTTTTCTATGCTAAGGGTTGATGCTATTTCATACCAACTCCCTAAGTGGCCTAATGCATTTCTATATGTTTAAGTCATATGATGTAGAGAACCCCCAAACTCCTGTTTGCGTGGAGTGACGCCTAGGGTCCTGTACTGATCACTTGCATATAGAAGTGCATTGGAATCTTTAAGTCTATGCTATAATTTTAAACGCTAAGCTCTGGTCACATGTTGTAATGCGTCCAACCTTAGTAGTTCAACACCTTTCTTTATGTGAGAGAAAGAAGACGTAGAGAACCCCCAAACTCCTGTTTGCGTGGAGTGACGCCTGGGGTCCAATACTGAATTTTTACATAAAGAACTGCATTGAAATTCTTGCTAACCACAGTTGTGGTTCACTCCCGTTCACCAGAGCTGTTACAATGTGGCAGAAAAGTCAGCAAGAAATAACATTTGCGCCCCCCAAATAAAGCTATAAACAATTTTTTTTTTTTTTTTTTCACTTAACCACTTGCTTACTGGGCACATACACCCCCCTCCTGCCCAGGTGAAATTTCAGCTTCCGGCACTGCGTCGCTTTAACTGACAATTGCGCGGTCGTGCGACGTGGCCCCCAAACAAAATTTACGTCCTTTTTTTCCCCACAAGTAGAGCTTTCTTTTGGTGGTATTTGATCACCTGTGCGGTTTTTATTTTTTGCGCTATAAACAAAAAAGAGCGACAATTTTGAAAAAAAATACAATATTTTTTACTTGTTGCTATAATAAATATCCAACTTAAAAAAAAAAAAAAAAAAATTTTTCTCAGTTTAGGGCGATACGTATTCTTCTACATATTTTTGGTAAAAAAAAAAAAAAAAAATCGCAATAAGCGACTGGTTTGCGCAAAAGTTATAGCGCCTACAAAATAGGGGAGAGAATTAGTATTTTTTATTATTTTTTTTTTTTACTAGAAATGGCGGCGATTTGCGATTTTTATTGGTACTGCGACGTTATGGCGGACACATCGGACACTTTTGACACATTTATGGCGCCATTCACATTTATACTGCGATCAGTGCTATAAATATGCACCAATTACAGTATAAATGTGACTGGCATTGAAGGGGTTAACACTAGGGGGTGAGGAAGGGGTTAAATGTGTATCCTAGGTGTGTTCTAACTGTGGGGGGAGGGGGGGGTGACTGGGGGGGTGACCGATCTGTGTCCCTATGTAGAAAGGAACACAGATCGGGCTCCTCCTCTCCAGAGACAGGACGCTGTCTCTGTGTAAAACGGCAATGAGAGATGATCTATGAGATCATCTCTCATTCGCCCACAGATCGCATCGCAAACGGCCACTCTGATTGGCCTTTCGCCGCGATCTGTGATTGGCCATGTCCAAGGGACACGGACAACACAGGGCTTCCCCGCAGCGCGCTCTACAGCGCGCGCTGGGAACGCCCGAAGGAGATGCCGTCAAATGACGGCATGTTGGATATTCAGACCCGCGCTGTTGCCGTCATTCGACGGTAGCGCGGGTCTGAAGTGGTTAAATTACCTGAAACAGGAGCGGACATGCTAAATTGTCACACCCTATTCTGGCAGGCACCAGCCACAGATTTAGACCCCAGCCAATGTGCTTTTAATCACTGAAAGCATTGTGGACATAAATTGACAACTGGGTTTCTTGGACCCATTAACAGACACCTACCTCTAATGAGCCCCAGGACCTCAGAGGCCCTTGTGCACCTACACAGGCTGTACCGCTAATATGTCCACCACTAATTGGTATCACTAAGATTTTATATAGATCAGGTATTTGGGTTCTCTAAGCAACCCACTGCCACTTGCCCTTGGAGATTAGGGTGATTAGATGGGATGCAGGGCAAAGACGATTTCATTAAAGTCTTCTCAGTACAGGGAGATTTCCAGGAGGGCATTCAACAATATAGCAAAACCTGTATTAAGAATGTATAATTGCTGTTAAACTGTACCTTCTGAAAATGCAGTCCTAATGATCCAAAGAATTTATAGTGGTTGTAAACCCTTTACAACCACTGTAGCCTACAGGTAAGCCTAGATTAAGGCTTACCTGTAGGTGCTTAAAATATCTCCCAGACCTGCACGGCCTAGGAGATATTTGCAAATTGCCGTAGGGCGATTTCTCCTGCACACGCTGTGCCGTTTCTATCTCAGGTCATCCTGGCAAAGGCGGCTCCTGTGCAAATGCGAGGGAGTGATGTCACGTGACTCCGGCCAGTCACAGTGCCAGAGTTCGCGGCCCTGGAAGGAATAGGGGTGAAGAAGGGCCGCTCGCTACTAGCAAGGAAGACGGGGACTTTGCTAGCTTCCCCTGCAGGTGTCACATAATGGGCTACTATGCAATGCACTTGCAAGTGGCGTTCCGGCTGCCAGGCCTGTGGCAGAGACCTGTCCGGGAGCACTTTACCCACTCCAACTAGAGTGGCGACGAAATGAGTTCATTACTACTGAGAGTAAGATTGCTCTCTCATTTTTAAATATCCAAGGCCTGATACTTAAGCTCTCTCTCTCTCTCTCTCTCTCTCTCTCTCTCCTCATCAACCTTTCCTATCCTATACTATGTTGATGAAGGCCATGTTGGGCTTTGGAATAAAGCATTGAAGAAATGACTGGACATTCGCTCTCTTCTCCTCAACTCACAATGATCACCCCTAGACACCTGCCAGGTAACACAACACGCTGATCCCACTTATACTCAGCGGCTCCTGAATGGGGTAGCGCTACATTAATATATATATTTTTTTAAATACAAATTGAAGTATGAGGTTCCATCCTTTTACTTCACAGGTCTGCAGGCCCTGAGTATGTTTTCATGTTTTATCTATTTAACCTTGTTGCACCTTTTTTTTGGCATTTCTAAGTTGTGTTTTTTTCCCTCTGATATACTACATAAGCTCTAGGTTCCCTGCAAATTGCAGAATGGTTTCTGAAAATCAAGGTTAGTTTAAAGCTAAGCTACCTGCTAATGGCCAGATGCAGGTGTTACTATTGGCCCATGTCATGCTGGAAAGTCTTATTTCTTTAGCAAATTCAATGTCAGATTCATGTATCACATCAGCAATTATTTTTAATCACATTGGGCTATTTAACCTATAGCTTTTTGACATTTATTTTTCTTTCTGATATTTTAAAGGGCACATGTAGATTATAGACATGGTTAACAAGTCTCTACAATTAAACAATTAAAAGAAAAACTATTTGAATTTCTTATTTAATGAGTATTAAATAAGAGCATTACACTAAGTGGTCTAATTATTTATATATATATATATATATATATATATATATATATAAAAAAAATGCATATCCATTCTTCCAGTGATCTACATGTATATCTGTTCTGTTTGATTGTTCTTTTATGATGCGCATGGTAAAAGAACCACATTATGGCCACTAGCTGGAACTAAGGAGCACAGGAAATGTATGTTTTTGTAACAAGAGATAGAGGGGTTAATTTACTAAAACTGGAGAGTGCAAAATCTTGTGCAGCTGTGCATGGTAGCCAATCAGCTTCTAACTTCAGCTTGTTTAATTAAGCTTTGACAATCAGACCCCTTTCACATTGAGGAGTCTTTTAGGCGGTACAGCGCTAAAAATAGTGCTGCTATACCGCCTGAAAAACTCCTTCACTGCATCCTCAATGTGAAAGCCGAAGGCAGGAGAGAAAAAAATCTCCTGTCAGCAGCAAAAAAAATCTCCTGTCAGCAGCATCTTTGGAGCGGTGAGAGGAGTGGCATGTATACTGCTCCTTCACTGCTCCTTCCCATTGAAAACAATGGGAAATCACTGCAATACCGCAATGTTGCAGGCAGTATTAACCCTTTCATGGCCGCTAGCAGGGGTTAATACCGCACTGCTAGCGGCCGCAACTCCCGGCAAATCCGACGGTATAGTGCCGCTATTTTTAGCGGCGCTATACCATCAGCGTGGCTCCAGCCGCAATGTAAAGGGGCCTAAAACCTGAAAGTGGATTGGTTTCCATGCACAGCTGAACCAGATTTTGCACTCTCCAGTTTTAGTAAATCAACCCCTCAATGTAGCAAATCTAGAGAATAGTAAAATAAATTATCCAACAGTTACTTTGTTACTCTTAGGCCGTGTACACACGATCGAACATGTCCGCTAAAACTGGTCCGCAGACCAGTTTCAGCAGACATGTTCGATCGTGTGTACGGCCTATCGGACCGTTTTCCAGCGGACCAAAGTTTTAAAACATGCTTTAAAACCTGTCCGATGGAAACCTGTTCGTCGGACAGGTTCGATAGTTAGTACACAAAAGCATCGGACCAAAAACCTGCGCATGCTCAGAATCCAGTCGAGGCATGCTTAGAAGCATTGAACTTCGTTTTTTCAGCACGTCGTTGTGTTCTACGTCACCACGTTCTGGTCTGATCGGATTTTGGTCCGATGATGTGTACGCACATCGGACCATCAGACAAGTTCAGAGTTGTCTGATGAAAACGGTCCATTGGACAAGTCTCATCAGACATGTTCGATCGTGTGTACGCGGCCTTAGGCCTCTTTCATTCAGGACTTATGTACCCATGATCCGTGTGATGGCTATGTTTACCTGCACAGGTATGCATCCCGGTGCAGGCGGTCCTATTTCTGCAGGATGGAACACAGCAGCTACATGGACACAGCTACTGATCCATATGTGACAGCCATGGCAGGTGTAGGTGCAGGGCTCTGAACACACCCAGGGTGGATTTAGGGTCAGGCACTCAATCCTACACAAATATTATATTGGGATCAGCGGCTATGTCCATGCAGGCGCTGCATCCCAATTGACAGCAGGTGGACTGCCTGCACAGTAATGCATGGAACACCTGTGACCCTGTGCAAGTAAACATGGCCATCATATGGGGCATGGATGCCTATGCCCTCTGCGAACGAGGCCTAATTCAACAATGGTTGAATTTTTACATTGTATCTCCTTTTTACAAATTTATATGTATTTCCTCTGCTGCTCTACTCCATAATTAAGTACTTTACTACAGCCCATATTAAGTAACATTTAATATAAAAATGTGTGCATACAGATTTTCCAGTAAAATGACTCAGCATTTTTTTTTATGTAAAAAGGTAAACTGGCCATTGATTGCAATATTGCAACACCCTCTTTTGGGTGTTTATATTGTGGTTGTCTGACTTTCCTCTTGTATCTTCACACCTCACATTAGCTGTTGCAGCATGTGATGTGCTCGGTTGATGTCTTAGCAGGACGTTCTTTTCTTTTGCCTGGGGTCACACAGAGCTGGTGTAAATTACTCTTCTGAAACTGCTCACAGGCTGATGAAAAGTGTCAGGTGGGGAGGATAATTATGGAAAAGGAGCCACTGTCAATCATCCTGCTGGAGTCACCCAGAAGAGTGTCATATAGGATGGCAAGATGGGGAGAAGGAACATCTGTCCATCACCTTGATGGAGCCACTGCACAAGCCACAAAATGTGACGTGGGGTTGCTGGCTGGAGACAAGTGCAAGGGTCAGTAAGTGTCATCATTCATAAGAAAATGGAGTGGAGGTGGCCTATTTAGTGCCAGAGGCGAATCTAGGGGGGACAGAGGGGTCCCTGACCCCCCCAACATTATGCTGTGCCCCACCATGTGCCCCCCCCCAAAAAAAAATTGTTTTTGCTTTTTTTTTTATCTCGGGCCGCCCTCAGGAGTCTCTCCTGAGAGGAAGAGCGTCCCCAGTCAGCTCTGCGGGGCATTCCTCCCCCCTTCCTCTGCTCGCTGACACTGTATAATGCAAGCGTTCACACAACCACAGCCGCCCGATCTGCTCCTTCCCCTGCATCCTCATTGGCACGGAGAAGAGTGAGTTGCAGAAAGGACTCCATGAGCACTGTGGGAGAGGGGGGGCCCAAGCCTTCATCTCAGTTACTGAAAAAACAGATTGATTTCTCCCGTCCTTAGGACAGGAGAACCAGCCTGTAAATTCCGAGAGTGGTGACTGCAAGCTGATCCGAGTGTCAGTCTATGACACTCTTTTACAGCCCAGCGAGTCCAGCCACCTCCCCCCCACTCTCCTCACATACGAGCAGGGAGGAATACAGCTCCTCCTCCTCCTCCTTTCAGTCCCGCCCACACTATCTCGGTGTGCTGTATCTGAAAAGAGGGGATGTGTGTTCAGGAAATATGAAAATGAACAGCATGTATGTGAATGATGCTTGAGATTCTAGCCTGGACCGTGTGTAAGTGTGTGCACTGCAGACTGCAGTACACTGTAATCACTGAACTGCATTATCTCCATCCCTTCTCTCCCCCATCTGTCTCCCTCCCCTCTCCTGTTCTTTCAAGACATTCACAATTTACTTTCTGTAGCGGTCACTACCGTTTACAATATTCCATTCCATCGCCCCACGACAGCTTATCCGACAGTCCGACAGACATCAGACACGACCCATTTCATTTCCCAGAATAACCGAGACAACACAAGCTCTGGTACTGGTTCCAAAATGAATGAATGAATCCTTTAATGGTAACTTAGCTTTCTTATATACAGTACAAGCATGTTACAGTTAATCACAGGGACAAAGACACACTCCACCCACACATCACACAATGGGGGGCTTCATACACATTCTTATAGATAATGACATTCCGATGAGTTAATTACTACTCATTACCCAGACGGTCTGGCTCCGCATTTAGAGGGGTTAATTATTACAGCTTGACAAGTCACATTCCACATCTTAACAGTGTCATTAGCATACACAATAAACAGGTCTTAGGAGCAGACCTAATTAGCACAATGGACACAAAACAGTATTAGCATCACACAATGGAATGTCTAGGAGCAGACTCAATTAACACCTCAAAAGCATGTGTCCCCACATTGAATCAAAACACTCTATTGACCTGTCGGAGTCAGACTTTAACAACTTGTAATATTTAAAGATATCCTGCAAAACATGAATTATCAGTAATGTCCCATCCCATGTAATTTATCATTATAATTTCTCAGTCATCCTATGCCCAAAAGGGGCACAGGATGACCTTGGTCCCAAGAGTCATTAGTGATGCTGGCACTCGAGTACCCCCCCCCCCCATCCTTCAAAAGTTTCTGGGTGTCACGGGCCATTCTGTTACACTTTCACTTTCAGTTAGGCAGGTAATATACAGTGCAAATGTCTTTCCTACATCCACAGATTGCAGGAAAGAAACTTGCATGATTCCCCCATCAACACAGACAGTGCTGACGGGAATATCCCTCCTGCCCAGCAATTGTATTCTCCCGACAAACAGTGATTCTCACTAGTGGCTATACAGCAACCACTAGTGATAATCATAAGAGAATCTGCAAATTTTTATTTATTTTTTTAAATCAGAAAAGTTTTTATTGCTCACATAACATACAGGAAAAGAAAACCAATATGACATAATAGCCGCAGCATATATAGTACACTTCACACATATCTCTCCATCCAGCATCTAGCACATTCTAGCAATATCCAGTAACATGCCCTCTAATCCCACCACCCCTTAACTGGCAAGTCTAATTACCACCCAGCAACCTCCCCTGAACAAGTTCCATAGGGGTCAAGCCAGGCGTGGCCAGCCATGCATCCCAAAGCCTGTCAAATTTGCCCGCATTTCCCCTGTGCTGATATATGTACTTCTCCATGACAAGCATCCAGCCCATATGCATCACCCAAGATTTAAGCATGGGGGGGTCCTCCAGGTTCCAATTCATGAGAATAGCCCTCCTGGCCTGGAACAATGCCCTGTTCAGTGCCATTCGAGTCAATTCCTCTGTTACCACTCCCTTCAACACTCCAAGCAGGCAGTATATCGGCTCCAGGGGAACGGCTACCTGGAACAGAGAGTTAAGTGTGTCCACAACTCCCTTCCAGAACCTGTGGAGCTTGGGGCAGCGCCAGAGCAAGTGAATCAGATCGCCAGACATTACCTTGCACCTGTTGCACATCGGGTCCGCAACCCCACCCATTTTAAAAAGTTTTACTGGGGTATAATGGACCCTCAGCAAAATGTACAGCTGAGATACTTTCTGTGCTACATTGAGCGAACAGCTGTTGACTGCCATCAGCGCTTCCTCCCACATGTCCCCTGTCATCGGACCTACATCTGCCTCCCACTGGTCCGCCACTTTCATGGGATGTGCCTCTAGAAATGAGTCTAGCAACATGTTGTAACACTGTGAAATAATACCTCTAGTCTCAGATGCGGCCCTTAAAACCCGAAATACTGGAGTGGGGGACTGAGCCCACTCCACCGCATCTCCCTGGGCCCTAATTGCATGTTTCAGTTGTAAATAGTAAAAGAGCATGGATTGAGGGAGTGCAAATCTGGACCGAAGGGTGTCAAACGGGAGTAGTGTACCACGTCGGAACACCTGTTTGAGGAGAGTTATGCCCTGAAGGCGCCATCTAGGACCTTGATCTAGCTTGGCCAATTCGGTGTATGTATTGTTCTCCCAGATTGGGCTAAATTCAGTGAACCCCGTGACCTCCTGGAGCTGCCTCGCCTTATTCCAAACCTTCTGGATGAGCGCAAAAGTAGGCATTTTCTTGTTAGGTTTCTGAAACCGCTGGGCCTCAAAACCCTCCGGTATCGACGCAGCCCCTGAGCCAAGCAGTAATAGCCTGGCCGAGGAGCCGGCCGGGGCCGGGGACATGGCACCGATCAGGTGCTGTAGCTGTGCAGCCAGGTAGTAGATCCACGGGTTAGGAAGAGCCAGCCCTCCACCCTCCTTGGGCCGCTGCAATTGTTCCAGTTTTATCCTGGGAGCTTTAATGTGCCAGAGCAGTTGCCTAAAAAGCGAGTTGACCACTCTAAAAGTCTTTTTTTTAATCAATAGATTTTTATTAAGGTTTTGTTTTTAACAGAACAATGCAAAATAATGCAAAATAATGCAGTACAGTGTGGATCAATGCAATATAAGTCAATGTAGTCGGAGCACTGCATCAAGCATAACATCATAGCAAGTAATGACTCAGGATAACACAAGAGCGAGCACAAGTATGACGGTCAAACAACATCATGACATTTCAACAAGGTGCAACTAGACTATTATCTGTATCAGGATTCCAATCTCGGAAGCTGCTACCATGTAGCGATAGAGCAAAGGGTAGGGCACCTTTGAAATGCTTGGCCCCAGGGAGGGTCACCTCTGACTCCAGACACCCCCAACTGGGTTCACGACTGTGTCCCGAGCTCCGAGGTGGGCCCCCCCTCAAGTTCCTAAAAATTGGTCCAAGAAGTCTTATGGCAAGGCAAGTGGACTCATGGAATTTCTGTCATACCAGGATGTCCATAGGTGCCATTGTTTTGCCGTATCTTCTTTGTGCTTATCCCTAAGTGCTAGCACTTTCTCATATGTACAGTGTAATTGTGTAGTCTGTACGACATCCCCTATAGTGGGGGGCACAGGATTTTTCCAGTTCCTTGTAATGCTGAGTCTAGCGGACAACAGAATATGTAGGACAGTATGTCTAGCGTGGAATGGAACTTGGTCCAGATCGAGCGACAGGAGCGCTAGACCAGGTTGGGGAGTGATTGCAGAGTGAGAGGCTTCGGAGATCACGTGGAAGACTGAAGTCCAATATTGAGATAAATTAGGACAACTCCATAAGGTATGAAGTAATGTCCCACGATGCCCACAGTTTCTCCAGCACCGATCACTCTGTGTTTTACTGAATTTGGACAATCTGTCAGGGGTTAAGTACCATCTCTGCGTAATTTTGGT
Source organism: Rana kukunoris (assembly GCA_029574335.1). Taxonomy (NCBI): domain Eukaryota; kingdom Metazoa; phylum Chordata; class Amphibia; order Anura; family Ranidae; genus Rana; species Rana kukunoris. The sequence continues at coordinate 77,804,649 of CM056054.1, read as the reverse complement.
GGATAGTTCCCAGAGGGTAGAACAACTAGTAACTTTAAATGTGGCCGTGCAGGCTTTAGCCCATTGCTGGGTGGTGTATGGACTACCTAATTCCAGTTCCCATTTGAGCAGGGCAGGTGATTTTGAGAATATGGACTTCTGTTGGAGAACATTATAGAAAATACCACTCTAAAAGTCTTGAGGGTGATGACTAGCGGGGAGTTGTGAAGTAGGTAGAGTAACTGCGGCATCAGAATCATCTTGATGAGATTGGTTTTGCCCGCTAGGGACATTTTTAGCCTAATCCATATGTGGATCTTGTCTCTGAACCTGGTCAGTAAGGGAAAGACGTTCAGGCTACAATAATCGGTCACCTTAGGGGAGACATGTACCCCCAGGTATTTGAAGGAAGTTACTACGGGGACAGGACATGTGGGACTACCATCGGACGGGGGAGGCCTGTCCAGATACATCAGGGCTGACTTAGTCCAATTAATGGTGAGGCCAGAGAAATGGCCGAACCCCGCCACCAGGGACATCACCCGGCTCAGGGAATCTTCCGCATCCTAAAAAAACAGGAGCATGTCGTCGGCGTAAAGCATGATTTTTTCATGCATGTCGCCATAACGGAAGCCCCTGACCGAGGGAGAATCCCGCACCAGGGCCGCCAGTGGCTCAATTGCCAGAGCGAAGAGTAGAGGGGACAGGGGACATCCCTGCCTGGTCCCCCTGCCCAGAGCAAAGGCCTGAGACATCCTGTCTGATAGACGTATGGCCGCCTGTGGTGCATCATACAGCAGTCTCACCCATCTGAGGAACCTGGGGCCGAAGCCAAACTTGACCAACACTGCCCACAGATACCGCCAGCCGACACTGTCGAAAGCCTTATTGGCATCAATTGACAACAGTGCCCTATGGCCGGCGGAATCCGAGGGAGTTTGCATGTTAAGGTATAGGCGTCTAAGGTTTGTCGCGGTGGAGCTACGAGGCATAAACCCTGCCTGGTCGGGGTGTATTAAGGATAGAATGACCTTGTTCACTCTGATGGCTAGCACTTTCGCAAGGATTTTAACATCGCTTTGGAGTAGGGAGATGGGCCTGTATGAGCCTGGGTCGAGGGGGTCTTTGCCCTGTTTCAACAAAAGGATGATATTTGCCCTTGTCATAGATGGAGGGAGCTTCCCCAGGTCAAACGAGGCGTTAAAAACCCTCCGTAACCTGGGAAGGATCTCCCCCCCGTACTGGGTGTAGACTTCCATGGGAATCCCGTCATCTCCCGAGGCTTTGCATGTAGGGAAGGAGGCGGCCACCTCCATCAACTCATTAAGGGTAAGGGGAGCGTCTATCTCAGCCCGGGCCCGCCCACTCAGAGTCGGGAGAGCCACAGCGTCCATGTACGCCTGCAACTCACTATCGGAATAGTCATCCCGAGATTTGTACAGATCTGTGTAGAAGGCTGCCAGTGCGGCAACAATCTGCTCCGGGTCATTCACCAACCGTCCCTGGAAGTCACGGATTGCTCCGATGGCTGGGGACGCCTGTTGGGACCTAGCAATCCTGGCCAGAAGTCTCCCTGTCTTCTCCCCCTCCTCATAGTAGGCCTGTTTTGTGAAAAAGCGCTTTTTTTCCGCGGTGGAGGCCAACAACCGGTCCAGAGAGTCCTGGCCCGATAACCACGCCTCCCTCGCGGAGTCCGAGGGGTCTATTACTAATTGCAGTTCCAACCTTCGTACCTGGTCCTCCACCTGTTCTAAAAGGGCTGCAGAGTTGCACTTGATGGAGGTAATTTCAGCTATGAATGTGCCCCTAAGGCACGCCTTGAACGCATCCCATCCCTCTACAGTAACACCTCTCAGACCGTTTTCTGCAAAGTATTGTTCTATCTGTAGTCCTATCCGCTCATGAGAAGTAAGAAGCTTTAGCCAGAAGGCATTCAATTTCCAGGGGGCCCTGGGCAAGGAGGAAGCTGGGCGGGTGATTAAGTGTGCTGCCAGGGGGGAATGGTCAGAGATGGGAGAGATACTCTAGCTTGGACACCATATGCAACATTTGAGTGGACCCAACGCACATGTCAATGCGGGATAGCGACCCATGGGTCTTAGAGAAACATGAGAATTGTTTGGTCGCCAGGTTTCTGGCTCTCCACACATTTATCCAGCCCACCTCCGCCAGGAGGTGGCTCAAAATGGTACCTCTTCCCCCCAGCAGTGGTAAGACTGGCGGATGCCTGTCTAGTCTGGGATCAAGACAGCCGTTAAAGTCCCCCATAATCATAACAGGTACATCAGGCTTATTGACTAGGTACGACAGAAGATATTGTATAACCTCTCTAGAAAATGGGGGAGGTATATAAACAAATGCAAGTATCAATGTTACAGTAAAAATTTTGCAGTAAAGAAAAACATATCGCCCGTGAGAATCTATTGCCGAGTCGATTTCCTGGTAAGCCAAGGATTTGTGTACCAGCACACTCACCCCCCGAGAGTAAGAGGTGTGAGTGGAGTGGTAGGCCTTGCCCACCCAGGAAAAACCTAGGCAGCTCAGGGTGTCTCTTGTAAGGTGAGTCTCTTGGAGGCCCACAATGGCCGGGTGAAACTTTTTCAGGCAGGAGACGATCATAGTGTGTTTCAGAGGATCATGCACTCCGCGGACATTCCATGTCACTATTGGTGTAGTAGCCATGGCAAGTGGAGAAAAGTGGCAGCGCCGCAGGCAATGTGCCCCTGCGACACAGTCCAGGGCCAAGTTAGTGGTTTGGGTCGCCTATTTTGGGCACAGAAGTCAAAAGAGGGACTCGTGGACCTGCACGGATCCGTCCACACGAGGGGTGGGTGGGGGGGCAAAAATACACAGGGGGGAGAGAGAGGCAGCAAAACGTGTACTAAGGTGAGCAAAAAAAGAAATAAAAAGAAAAAAACAGTCCGCATCACGTCTCCTCCTCAGATCATGTTCGTTGCGATCCAGCCAGTCAGCAGCTTCCGCAGCGGTTTCAAAAAATGTTGCTTGGCCTCTGGCGGTGACCCTTAGCTTGGCCGGATACAGCATGGCGTAGGTTATTTGGAGCCTTTGTAGGCGCTTCTTGACATCAGCAAATTTGGCTCTCCTGCGCTGTACTTCTGCTGAGAAGTCCGGGTAAAACGACACCCTTGCGCCGTTGTAGTGCACTGTTCCCTTTTCCCGGGCCAAGCGAAGTACGATCTCCCTGTCCCTGTAATTCAGGAGCCTGGCAAGCATAGGTCCAGGCGGATTACCTGGCGGGAGGGGTCTGGGAGGAGTGCGGTGGGCCCTCCATACCGCAAACAGCGTGGTGAATGCTTCCGCACCAAAGATCTCCTGGAGCCATGACTCCACGAAGGTCGTGGGGTCCCTGCCCTCCACCTTCTCGGGGAGCCCCACTATACGCACGTTGTTTCTCCTGGGCCGCCTGTTGTAGCGCCGATCTTGTGTCTCTGGCGAGGGGGGTATCTGATCTTCCACCTCGCTGATGCGCCCCTCGACCGCCGTGGTTCGCTCCCTGATTTTTTGAATGTCATGCCTTATGAGGGACACAGTTTCTGTCAGTGCCCCAAACTGTAGTTTCAGGCCATCCACAGACGCCGTCACTGAAGTCGTGCATCTCTGCACTGCCAGCAGGATCTCACTTAAAGTAGGCTGTGGGGCATCAGCTGGCCTCTCAAGCAGATCATTGATCTGTTCCTGGTCCTGGGACACCTCCAGAGGCAGCGTGTCATCTAGGGCGGAGGCGCCATCTTGTCCTCCAGCGTCATGCATTGGAGTTTGCGGCTGAGGGGGAAGGGAGCTGCTAGTGCCCTGCAGCTTCTGGGCATAATACAGCATGTCCTTAGGCTGCTCCCTTCCCTGCTGTTTCTGGGTTTTGTTTGACTTATTGTGTCCTGGGACTTCTCCCAGCCACGCAGAGCTCTCTGTGGGAGAATGGGGCTGGCGCGATCTTGGATATGCAGGGCCGCCGCCGCCATCGAATCTTTGTCGCCTTTGTGGGCCATAACGGGAGTCGGGGATAGTTCAGAGATGTCACCGCCGCACCGGGGAAGGTAAGGTGAGTCCCCCAGTGGGTTTTTGTATGGCAGGATCACCGCGGGAAGGATCGTTGGAGGATCGATAGCGGGAGCTCCGTGCTATGCGACCGCTCACATGCCTGTCTAGGCCACGCCCCTTGAATCTGCTCATTAATGGTTTAAATCTCAGCCAGTTCCTGCTGAACCAGCTGAGATTTAAACTGTCTATGGCTGGTCTTAGCTCTTAGGCAGCCCATTCAACTAACTACACATTATAGGTGGATGAGGGAATCCTCCCAGTGTGGACCAGTGCTGGAATAACCAGTTGCTGTCCTGTCCCGGCTATTCACAGCACTGGTCTCTGTCTCCTTGGAACCCAGTGCTGGTTACTTTATGGGACTGATGTACAGGAGGGCCAGCACAATTTGTTGTTAGAGATGGTATGGGCATGTTCAAAAATCCACATGCCAGAGCCTGCCAGGAAGCCCACACTGCACAGCGCTAATCACCAGCAGTGAGAGATTTCCCGGTCCACAGCTCTGCACAGATCAGGAAATGTCTCACTGCCTGTGATTAGCACTGTCGAGTGTTGGCTTGAATGAATGAATGAATGAAAACTTGTATAGCGCGACACATGCAAACTAAATCGCCTCTGGGCTTCCTGGCGGGATTGGGCATGTGGGATTTCAAACACACCTGAGCCCATCTCTATTGGTTGTAGACAGTTGAACTCCCTGCAGGATGCTTAGCAGCAGTGAAGCCTTCTCTGACATGCTGATCGGGATGCAATCCAGGTGATGCTCCTAGTCAAATCCTAGTGTTAAATATCAGAGATTTTATTGATCAAAGCCCACACTTTACAGGCATAGAGCCCACACTTTACCGGCATAGAGCCCACACGGCTGCGGAACATACGTTTGATTATATATATACTGTGTGTATATATATATATATATATATATATATATATACATATATATATATATATATGTGTGGTTGTACTCTTGATGCTAATAAATACTGTATTTATTAGATCTGACTGGGAGCATTACCTGGATCACATCCCGATCAGCATGTCAACAGAGAAGGTTATACAGCATTACTGCTGCTAGGTGACCAGCTGGGGCTCAGCTCTCTATAAAAGTTTTCCTCACGTGCTTTGTATGTCTTCTATCTATTTTCCAATGCATGTTTTCACCAGAATGCCTGGCTTTATTTCTACGTCAGTTCATAACATATTACTAGAATATGAAATTCTGTTTGACAGTAACATATGTCTCAATTCGCCATGAACGAACGGCAGATGTTTGTTTGCAACAAAATATGTATGTTGTATTTTGATATATACTGTATATTGTTTCCCCAAAATTTGTTGTTATTGGAGTTTAACGGTAAATGTATACAGTACAATTTGCCATCAAGTAGGCAAAGAATAAACAGGAGAAATGTTACACAGATTATGCTAGGTTGCACTATGAGCCAGCGATTCAAGCCAAGTTACATTACATACTGTAAGCTTTAGAAGGTAAAGGAGGTAGGAGACAGAAAATACTTTGAGTAGTTTGTTTTCCTTTAGGGTGGAATAACCAAGCATCCCATTGGAAGTGACAGTTTCTATGAAAATCATTGTTAGCAGCTATCTGTCTTTTGTATTGAGCTTGAACATTAACTTTGCTAATAATGTCAGAGATGCTAGGAGCAGGAGTTTCCAGTGCCTGATAATAGTTAGTCTAGCCAGGAGAAGAAAATGACAAACTATCATTTCATGTCAGGAGGGAATGAATTCTATGCCTAAACTCAATAAGGCCAGGGATAGGGAAGGTTGAATTAGAAAGCCACGACTTTGAGAAAATAATGCCAGAAACTAGTACACATTCTGCAATCCGATAGGGGTTTATTTACTAAAGGCAAATCCACTTTGTACTACAAGTGCACTTGAAAGTTCAGTTACTTCAGATCCAAGGGGAAGGTCTGAAATTATGGGAAGCTCTGCTGATTTTATCATCCACAAGTGAAAAAGATATTCAGCACTGGAAAATAAATTATTAAACTAGAACCTAAACTATGCAAGCCAGCACTGGAGATAATTCATAAAAAATCCCAATAGCAAATATATATAGAAAAAGTGCAGCACAAATATAAACAAATATAAATACTGTGACCAGTATATGAACTAAAAAGTGCATAAAAAATAAATAATTGTGATAATAAGGTCCATGTGTGAAAAAAAGTCCATAAATCAATCAATCCGCAGCAAGGATCATGAGGGGGTTCAGATAGTTTCCAAATGCTCTCAAACAAAGGCAGAGTGTCTTCAATCTTAGCAGTTAAGTGTTCCATCCTATGTGTATCTACTACAATTGAAAGGACATGGTGAATAGTGGGGGGTGAAGTGGAGAGCCAGAGCCTATGTGTGGCTCTCTTCGCGGCTAAAAGGACAAAAGACATACGTTTCTGTGATGTCTTAGGCAGACCCGAAAGGGGCAGGCCCAATATGAAGTGTAAAGGTGACAAGGGCACGGGATGAGATAGCAATGACTGTAGAAGCTCTTGAATCTTTATACAAAAAGGGCCAATGAGAGGGCATTTCCAGAAAATATGAAAAAGAGAGCCCACGGACCCCGCGCATATCTCCAGCAAAGGTATGGTCACGAGCATGCAATAAGTCCGGGGTCCTATACCAAAAAAACAACATTTTAAAGGCCGTCTCCCTCTGCACTACACAGTGTGAGATCTTCAAAGTGTTAGCCCATATTTTCCCCCAATCCAATAACGAAATCGGGCGGTTTAGTATAGTAGACCATTTTTTCATATAGTTATGCGTAGAGTCCGTCAGAGGGGGGGTTTCATGTAAGATTTTATATATGGATGAAATCTGCTTAAGTTCATAGGGACCCGCTACACATAGAAGCTCAAAATCTGTGGGTCTCTCTAGCGATAAGGAGGGAAATGCGGAAAGAAAAAAATGCTTAAATTGTAGATAAGAGTACTGGAGAGAGGTTGGCAGATCATATTTCACTTGTAGATCTGAAAAAGATAAAAAACTACGTGTGACCGGATTGACTAAATGTCGCAACTGAAAAATTCCAGCTTGAGTCCAGGGATACATCCTCCCAAATAACAGGCCGTCAGGTATATCTGGGTTAAAAATAACATTCATCAGGGGGGAACACTTGGAGGAAAGGGAGAACCACTCCACACATCTCCTCCAAATAGCCAGGGTAAACAGCATTGGAGCCAAACATAAAGATCTCAGCTGGGGCAAAAATTTAGCAGAAGATGGCCAAAGCATATAACAGAGATGTACCGGCGCGGCAATACCCATTTCTATCTCTGCCCACCTGGAAGGGGCCTTTCTAGACACCCAAGAGGTTAATATACGGAGATGAGAGGCGTAATAGTATTTAATAATGTCTGGAGCCGCCAGCCCACCTCTATGCTTAAGAGCGTAAACTACTGACTGTGCAATCCTATGGGAAGCATTATTCCAGATAAACCTGAGACTTTGCCGCTGGAGGAGTTTCAACTGTGACATTGGTACCGAAGTAGGGAGCGCCTCGAAAAGATAATTTAAGGAGTATTTAAGGAGTTTAATTTAAGGGGTATGGACATCTTTAGGACGTTGATTCTGCCTAATAGGGAGATTGGGAGAGAGGACCACAAATTCAAGAGACGAGTTATCTCTGCAAACATGGGGGGAAAATTAGCTTGGTATAAGGTGGAGTATGAAGATGTAATATACACCCCCAGATATTTTAATGAGGTAGGGCACCAATGATAATTGAACTTGCCTTGGAGAGACGTGAGCATCTCCGGTGACATATTAATCGGTAAGGCCTCTGTCTTTGACTGATTGATCTTAAACCCGGACATGCTAAAAAAGACAGAGAGAAGATTATGTAAAGCAGGTAAAGAGGTAGACGGATGAGTAAGGGTCAGTAGAATGTCATCAGCAAAAAGTGAAATCTTATAATCTCTTCGCCTCAGCGGAACCCCCCGTATGTCTGGATGCTGCCTAATGGCCGCCGCCAGAGGTTCAAGACACAGAATTATCAGCAAGGGTGACAGTGGGCACCCCTGTCTAGTGCCGTTACTTAGGGAGAACCGCTGAGACAGACAAGAGGAAAGCTGTACTTGGGAGGTAGGGGTAGAATAAATGGCTCGTAAAGCTTGGATAAAAGGGCCCGAAAACCCATACCTGTCAAGGACCGCAAACATAAAAGGTCAGCTAAGGCGATCAAATGCTTTTTGTGCGTCTAGACTGAGAACAACTGCTGTCTGTTTAGTTTTGGTTAAAAGATCTATCAGGTCTACAGTCCTTCTGGTGTTGTCACCTGCATGCCTCGTGGGAACAAAACCCACTTGGTCTTTGTGGATTAAAGTTGTCAGGAGCGGGGAAAGACGGTTAGCCAACAGTTTAGTAAAAATTTTATAATCCGAATTTAATAGTGCAATGGGGCGGTAATTATCTGGTAATGAAGGGTCTTTACCTGGTTTTGGGATGACCGTCAGGAATGCGTGTAGAAAGTGAGTGTGGGGAACAGAGACTGAAGATGAGGGTTTAAAATTTCCGAGAAGGTTTTATAGTAAACATATGGGAGTCCATCCGGACCAGGGGACTTGTGAGCGGGGAGAGCTTTCACAACCATGAATATCTCTTCAAGAGAGACAGGGGCATTAGGTATAGATATTTGTTCACTAGACAACTTAGGTAAAGCTAAAGAAGACATAAAAGTATCAAAGTCAACCTGAGAAAATTGAGTCAACGGATCTCCACCCAAGCAGTTATACAACTTCTTATAGAAATCTCCAAAAACTTGCGTCATAGCTTTGGGGCAGTATGTGGGAGTGCCATCTGGCTGCATTAGATGATCAGGGATCGAGAGGAAGGGACATGGTCTCAATCTGTTAACTAGCATTCTGTGCGGCTTGTTGGCATACTCGTAAAATTTCTGTCTAGCCCAGAGCAAAGACTTAGAAATCTTATTCATATTAAAAGATTTGATACGATTCCGCAAGGAGACCACCACCCTCAGACGCTCCACAGTAGGGGAATCAAGAAGATGTGCTTCCGCAGTTCTGAGTTGGACCAGGAGCTCATCTTTTTGCTTCATGGAATCTCTTCTCAGACGGGAGCTAGTAGAAATACATTCCCCCCTGAAAAAAGCCTTATGGGCCTCCCACAAAGTGCAAACCTCCGTCACAGAACCCACATTTAAATCAAAAAATTCTGACAGTTTTTGTAATAACTGGGTTTGTATCAGCGGATCCTTAATCAAAGACTCGTTGAGACGCTAGTGGCACGTCCTGGGGGCAGGAGCAGACAAAACAATATCAATTTCAATGTGTGCATGATCCAACCAGGCGATTGGACCAATCTCGGAGGAGACCACGTATGAAAGCAAAGGGGCCGCTAGAAAAAAGTGATCCAATCTGGAATAGAGCTTATGAGGCGGGGAATAAAAGGAGTACCCCCGTTGGGTTGGGTGCTTCACTCTCCATGTTGTAAAAAGATTATATGACCTGGTTAGTTTGCGAAACGATGCGGACAACTTTTGGACAGCACTGCTTGGGGAGTCCCGAAAAAAATGCTCTTCTGTCCCTGGCCGGGGACATGCACACATTAAAATCCCCTCCCAGTATCATAAAGGGATGGGAGATCGTTTGAAGCTTTTCAAGAACAGTTGTAAGGAAACCTATCTAACCCACATTAGGGGCGTATATGTTAGCCAATGAGAACTGGGCGTTCAGGTGACTACACTCCAAGAGCACATAACGACCTCTAGGGTCCAAATGGGAAGAGAGGATACGGATCGGACAGGAACATTTAAAAAGGATTGCCACTCCCACCTTACCAGATGGGTCAGAAGCTACGTAAGCTGTGGGAAATTGTTTGGACGCAAATTTAAAGGAACCCCCAGTTTTAAAATGAGTCTCTTGGATTATAATCACCTCCGCACCGGAGGATCTGAACTCCTTTAAAGCTTGCCATCTCTTGCCAATGGCATTCAGACCCTTCACATTGCAAGAATACATCCTAAATCCTTAAAGCCATAGAAAATTAATCAGTAATACAGCTACTAAAAGACATATCATATCTAAACTGTAAAACATCCATGGTGCAAAAGACATTGAATCACACAGGCTAATAAGTTGAATTTGTGCAACACAAAAAACACAAAAAGATATTAATGGGGGGTAAAAAAAAAAAAAGACCTGGAAAAACAAATACAAAAAATTCAAAAGAAAATAAAAAATTCAAAAGAAAACAGAAAAAATTATTGATAACACATTTGTTCAAGAAGCCCTGAAGATAAAAAAGCTTCAGGGAACCCAGACAGTAGCCTGGGGCAAGGGTGGGGGGCATGACAGCCAACGAGAACCGAGGGGGAGTGGGTCCCCGCCACTCCAAACATGACAATCTGCGCCGAACCATGAAGAAACCTCAGGTATACCTTCTGAAGGGCTGTCCGAGGTGGCAGTCATTTCCAAGGACAAGAATGATCAGAAAAAACAAGGCCGGAGAGAAGAAAAATATAAAAAATACAAGGGAGCAACAATAACATAACTGGGAAACTTGAGTCACGGGCCTTGGGAACATTATCCCCGACAAAGTCGGGGTTAACCTCAACCTACCATGAGAGGGAGGAAATAAAGGGGGTCATAAGGAATCCTACAGGGCAGGATGACTTCAGGTTTGGAATCTAGAATGGTCGACCCGTTGTGGGGTGGAGAATGCCTTCCTTGACTTGCGCTGCACCGGGGTCCAGATCTTGGCCGGGGTCGTCGGATGTTTAGGATTCGATACAGGAAGTTGAAGATCTTCTTCAGGGACAGGGGGAAGGCCTAGATTGCGCATGAAGGCATCACTTTCATAGATGTTTCTTAATGAATACTAGACTCCATCTTTTAGGACCGATAGGTGAAAAGGAAACCCCCAGCGGTAAGGCACCTGGTGATTTTGCAGATGTGTAGTGACAGGACAAAAGCTACAGCGCTTCGCCAGAGTAATAGGGTGTAACGGTCACCACCGCTTACGACCTTCCATCCAACCACGACAAGCTTATCCGACACACCAACAACCAGGCAGACATGATCCATTCCATTTCCCAGAATAAACGAGACTGAGCTCCGTTCTCTAGTTTCCAAAATATATGAATGACTTTATTGGTTTTCTTAGCTTCTTATACAGTTTCAAGCATAATGCAGTTAATCACAGGACACTGTAGTCTCCACCCTCCTATTCACTCACTGAGGATAATTCTTTAATTGGTAGCTAGACATGACGGCACCGCATCATCAATAGAGTTCAATTAACCTTGAATAATAACACAGACATCTAGTTGAATAAGTTATCTAGACAGCTTTATCACACAATGGCAGAGTCTTGTGAGAGTGGGTGCAATCAACACCTTTTCAACGGAATGTCTTTACAGTGAATAGCCAACACCTTAAGATATTTCAATAGCCTATTATACAAAGGTATAAGTCACTGTCTGGTTGACCTGGTCATGTCATCATGAACTCCTTGTGATATCTCAGTCCTGAAATATGAAGTATTAATAATGTCCCATCTTCTGCAATATATGAATTATGATTCTGTGTCACCCTATGGCCCTAGTGGACATAAGGTGACCCTAGACATAGGAATATCTCAGTCTGTCACGGTTCATTCTGTTACATCTCTCCCCTTTCAGTGGAAGATGAACACAGGTGGGAACCCCAAACGGGTTGACTCCGAAGTCCGTCAGTAGTTCCAGTCCTCCTATGCTGGTATCCATACTGTACCCCAAATAAATGGCTCCAAACAGATCATTACTCACCCCGCCAACCTCTGCCTCTCTCAGAGAACACACCTGCCGCTGGGGAGAGGCCTGGACTGGCCCTAATCCCTGGAGTCCTTTCAGCCGCTGGAGAGAAGGCAGGGTGGCTGGGCTCAGTCCATCATGCTGTTGGGGGTCTGGGCCAACTGCCCCCCCTTCCTGGGAAATACCAGTGGAGACTGAAGTCCCATCCACTGGTGCTTGGTGAAAACCCCCCGGTGCTTGCAAAGCAAAGCAGACATCCTCCTGTCCCAGTCCTGTACCATTTTCTAGGGTTGTGCCAGTGGAGACTGAAGTCCCATCCACTACCCAGGAACCCCCTCTTCTGTTAGTTAGGAGCAGAGGCCTATGACACTCTGCTCTGTTGCCAGCTAATCCGCTGGGTTGCTGTGAGTGGAGACCACAGTCCCATCCACTACCACAGGGTCCCCCTCTTCTGTTAGTGGGGAGCAGAGGCCTATGACACTCTGTTCTGTTGCCAGCTCTTCCGCTGGGTTGCTGTGAGTGGAGACCACAGTCCCATCCACTACCACAGGGACCCCCTCTTCTGGTAGTTGAGAGCAGAGGCCTGGGGCACCCTGCTCTGTTGCCAGTGATTCAGCTGGGGGTAAAAGCTTTACCACCTCAGCTTGTTGCTGGAGAGAGGGGCCAACCGCCCCGGCTCTCTGGAACTCCACACCATCCGCTTCGGCTTTAAGGATGAAAATCTCCATATTTTCCACTGCCGATTCATCAGCCAGGATTTCACAGTTATCTGACCTTTCCTCATAGTCCCAGGCAATGGGAGCCCCACCCTGCTGCTGAGCCGAGTTTAGCAGCTGTCTGTAGGCTACCTCCAGCTCCCATTCTCGAATGGCCAGAAATTCTAAATCTTCCTGTGACCAGTGGCCTCCCGAGATATTCAATTTTTCCTCTCTGTGCTCCATTATGTCCTCCAAGCGCACTCCCGATCATCCCCGAAGTCGGGATCACTGGACATCCTCCAATACAACAATCCCATGCCATCATAGTCATGGCCTTCTGTGGGGCTGTCATCTGCTGGCCACGGGCACTCTTGGGCTACATACCACCGGAGGGCTCTGTAGCTCTCGTCCAGCTGCATCTCTGCCCGGATCAGCCTGCTTAACTCTGCTATCCACTCCTGCTTCGGTTGTTTCCCCAACAGCATTCGTACGTCATACTGCGGCCAGTACCTTGCATAGATCGACGGCAGGACCTTTCCTTGGTGTTGCTTCTCCAGAGCTAGTGCTTCCTTCCAGAGTTGGCACCGAATCACATCCGACCATCCCAACAGGACCTCCTCTGATACTGGTCCTCTATGCTGTATCCGCATCTCTTGTAACCTTCTTTCGAATTCCTCTTCCATGGAGACTGGTATCTGCACCTCTCCTTTCTCTTTAGTTGGTGCTGCTGTGACTTCAGCTGCTGCAGCACTTCTTCTCTGTAGCAAGGTGGCATTCAGAGTCACTGTAACTCGGTCCCTGATCTCCGGTGGAGGGTTAGGACCATACTGTGTCAGTCTTATGTTAACAGCCCGATCAAAACTTTCTTCCTCGGGTGTCCTGTCTGTTACGGCTGGCCTTTTAGCTCTATCCATTTCGACCAGTTCTGCGATAATGTCCCTTTTCTTACGGTTGCTGGCCGGTCTGCCCCGGCTCTCCAGTAAGTCCATGAGGGAAGAGAGCTTCATCCGTTCATACACCGTCTCCATTGTCATGTGTCCTTGTAGCTGTCCTTTTGAAAATGGAATCATCCCACCGCTGCCAACCAAATGTAACGGTCACCACGGCTTACGACCTTCCATCCAACCACGACAAGCTTATCCGACACACCACAACCAGGCAGACATGATCCATTCCATTTCCCAGAATAAACGAGACTGCGCTCCGTTCTCTAGTTTCCAAAATATATGAATGACTTTATTGGTTTTCTTAGCTTCTTACACAGTTTCAAGCATAATGCAGTTAATCACAGGACAATGTAGTCTCCACCCTCCTATTCACTCACTGAGGATAATTCTTTAATTGGTAGCTAGACATGATGGCACCGCATCATTAATAGAGTTCAATTAACCTTGATAAATAACACAGACATCTAGTTGAATAAGTTATCTAGACAGCTTTATCACACAATGGCAGAGTCTTGTGAGAGTGGGTGCAATCAACACCTTTTCAACGGAATGTCTTTACAGTGAATAGCCAACACCTTAAGATATTTCAATAGCCTATTATACAAAGGTATAAGTCACTGTCTGGTTGACCTGGTCATGTCATCATGAACTCCTTGTGATATCTCAGTCCTGAAATATGAAGTATTAATAATGTCCCATCTTCTGCAATATATGAATTATGATTCTGTGTCACCCTATGGCCCTAGTGGACATAAGGTGACCCTAGACATAGGAATATCTCAGTCTGTCACGGTTCATTCTGTTACATCTCTCCCCTTTCAGTGGAAGACGAACACAGGTGGGAACCCCAAACGGGTTGACTCCAAAGTCCGTCAGTAGTTCCAGTCCTCCTATGCTGGTATCCATACTGTACCCCAAATAAATGGCTCCAAACAGATCATTACTCACCCCGCCAACCTCTGCCTCTCTCAGAGAACACACCTGCCGCTGGGGAGAGGCCTGGACTGGCCCTAATCCCTGGAGTCCTTTCAGCCGCTGGAGAGAAGGCAGGGTGGCTGGGCTCAGTCCATCATGCTGTTGGGGGTCTGGGCCAACTGCCCCCCCTTCCTGGGGTATACCAGTGGAGACTGAAGTCCCATCCACTGGTGCTTGGTGAAAACCCCCCGGTGCTTGCAAAGCAAAGCAGACATCCTCCTGTCCCAGTCCTGTACCATTTTCTAGGGTTGTGCCAGTGGAGACTGAAGTCCCATCCACTACCCCAGGAACCCCCTCTTCTGTTAGTTAGGAGCAGAGGCCTATGACACTCTGCTCTGTTGCCAGCTAATCCGCTGGGTTTCTGTGAGTGGAGACCACAGTCCCATCCACTACCACAGGGTCCCCCTCTTCTGTTAGTGGGGAGCAGAGGCCTATGACACTCTGTTCTGTTGCCAGCTCTTCCGCTGGGTTGCTGTGAGTGCAGACCACAGTCCCATCCACTACCACAGGGACCCCCTCTTCTGGTAGTTGAGAGCAGAGGCCTGGGGCACCCTGCTCTGTTGCCAGTGATTCAGCTGGGGGTAAAAGCTTTACCACCTCAGCTTGTTGCTGGAGAGAGGGGCCAACCGCCCCGGCTCTCTGGAACTCCACACCATCCGCTTCGGCTTTAGGGATGAAAATCTCCATATTTTCCACTGCCGATTCATCAGCAAGGATTTCACATTTATCTGACCTTTCCTCATAGTCCCAGGCAATGGGAGCCCCACCCTGCTGCTGAGCCGAGTTTAGCAGCTGTCTGTAGGCGACCTCCAGCTCCCATTCTCGAATGGCCAGAAATTCTAAATCTTCCTGTGACCAGTGGCCTCCCGAGATATTCAATTTTTCCTCTCTGTGCTCCATTATGTCCTCCAAGCGCACTCCCGATCATCCCCGAAGTCGGGATCACTGGACATCCTCCAATACAACAATCCCATGCCATCATAGTCATGGCCTTCTGTGGGGCTGTCATCTGCTGGCCACGGGCACTCTTGGGCTACATACCACCGGAGGGCTCTGTAGCTCTCGTCCAGCTGCATCTCTGCCCGGATCAGCCTGCTTAACTCTGCTATCCACTCCTGCTTTGGTTGTTTCCCCAACAGCATTCGTACGTCATACTGCGGCCAGTACCTTGCATAGATCGACGGCAGGACCTTTCCTTGGTGTTGCTTCTCCAGAGCTAGTGCTTCCTTCCAGAGTTGGCACCGAATCACATCCGACCATCCCAACAGGACCTCCTCTGATACTGGTCCTCTATGCTGTATCCGCATCTCTTGTAACCTTCTTTCGAATTCCTCTTCCATGGAGACTGGTATCTGCACCTCTCCTTTCTCTTTAGTTGGTGCTGCTGTGACTTCAGCTGCTGCAGCACTTCTTCTCTGTAGCAAGGTGGCATTCAGAGTCACTGTAACTCGGTCCCTGATCTCCGGTGGAGGGTTAGGACCATACTGTGTCAGTCTTATGTTAACAGCCCGATCAAAACTTTCTTCCTCGGGTGTCCTGTCTGTTACGGCTGGCCTTTTAGCTCTATCCATTTCGACCAGTTCTGCGATAATGTCCCTTTTCTTACGGTTGCTGGCCGGTCTGCCCCGGCTCTCCAGTAAGTCCATGAGGGAAGAGAGCTTCATCCGTTCATACACCGTCTCCATTGTCATGTGTCCTTGTAGCTGTCCTTTTGAAAATGGAATCATCCCACCGCTGCCAACCAAATGTAACGGTCACCACGGCTTACGACCTTCCATCCAACCACGACAAGCTTATCCGACACACCACAACCAGGCAGACATGATCCATTCCATTTCCCAGAATAAACGAGACTGCGCTCCGTTCTCTAGTTTCCAAAATATATGAATGACTTTATTGGTTTTCTTAGCTTCTTACACAGTTTCAAGCATAATGCAGTTAATCACAGGACAATGTAGTCTCCACCCTCCTATTCACTCACTGAGGATAATTCTTTAATTGGTAGCTAGACATGATGGCACCGCATCATTAATAGAGTTCAATTAACCTTGATAAATAACACAGACATCTAGTTGAATAAGTTATCTAGACAGCTTTATCACACAATGGCAGAGTCTTGTGAGAGTGGGTGCAATCAACACCTTTTCAACGGAATGTCTTTACAGTGAATAGCCAACACCTTAAGATATTTCAATAGCCTATTATACAAAGGTATAAGTCACTGTCTGGTTGACCTGGTCATGTCATCATGAACTCCTTGTGATATCTCAGTCCTGAAATATGAAGTATTAATAATGTCCCATCTTCTGCAATATATGAATTATGATTCTGTGTCACCCTATGGCCCTAGTGGACATAAGGTGACCCTAGACATAGGAATATCTCAGTCTGTCACGGTTCATTCTGTTACATCTCTCCCCTTTCAGTGAAAGACGAACACAGGTGGGAACCCCAAACGGGTTGACTCCAAAGTCCGTCAGTAGTTCCAGTCCTCCTATGCTGGTATCCATACTGTACCCCAAATAAATGGCTCCAAACAGATCATTACT
Organism: Rana kukunoris; assembly: GCA_029574335.1. NCBI lineage: Eukaryota > Metazoa > Chordata > Amphibia > Anura > Ranidae > Rana > Rana kukunoris. The sequence continues at coordinate 77,787,677 of CM056054.1, read as the reverse complement.
CACCCCGCCAACCTCTGCCTCTCTCAGAGAACACACCTGCCGCTGGGGAGAGGCCTGGACTGGCCCTAATCCCTGGAGTCCTTTCAGCCGCTGGAGAGAAGGCAGGGTGGCTGGGCTCAGTCCATCATGCTGTTGGGGGTCTGGGCCAACTGCCCCCCCTTCCTGGGGTATACCAGTGGAGACTGAAGTCCCATCCACTGGTGCTTGGTGAAAACCCCCCGGTGCTTGCAAAGCAAAGCAGACATCCTCCTGTCCCAGTCCTGTACCATTTTCTAGGGTTGTGCCAGTGGAGACTGAAGTCCCATCCACTACCCCAGGAACCCCCTCTTCTGTTAGTTAGGAGCAGAGGCCTATGACACTCTGCTCTGTTGCCAGCTAATCCGCTGGGTTGCTGTGAGTGGAGACCACAGTCCCATCCACTACCACAGGGTCCCCCTCTTCTGTTAGTGGGGAGCAGAGGCCTATGACACTCTGTTCTGTTGCCAGCTCTTCCGCTGGGTTGCTGTGAGTGGAGACCACAGTCCCATCCACTACCACAGGGACCCCCTCTTCTGGTAGTTGAGAGCAGAGGCCTGGGGCACCCTGCTCTGTTGCCAGTGATTCAGCTGGGGGTAAAAGCTTTACCACCTCAGCTTGTTGCTGGAGAGAGGGGCCAACCGCCCCGGCTCTCTGGAACTCCACACCATCCGCTTCGGCTTTAGGGATGAAAATCTCCATATTTTCCACTGCCGATTCATCAGCAAGGATTTCACAGTTATCTGACCTTTCCTCATAGTCCCAGGCAATGGGAGCCCCACCCTGCTGCTGAGCCGAGTTTAGCAGCTGTCTGTAGGCGACCTCCAGCTCCCATTCTCGAATGGCCAGAAATTCTAAATCTTCCTGTGACCAGTGGCCTCCCGAGATATTCAATTTTTCCTCTCTGTGCTCCATTATGTCCTCCAAGCGCACTCCCGATCATCCCCGAAGTCGGGATCACTGGACATCCTCCAATACAACAATCCCATGCCATCATAGTCATGGCCTTCTGTGGGGCTGTCATCTGCTGGCCACGGGCACTCTTGGGCTACATACCACCGGAGGGCTCTGTAGCTCTCGTCCAGCTGCATCTCTGCCCGGATCAGCCTGCTTAACTCTGCTATCCACTCCTGCTTCGGTTGTTTCCCCAACAGCATTCGTACGTCATACTGCGGCCAGTACCTTGCATAGATCGACGGCAGGACCTTTCCTTGGTGTTGCTTCTCCAGAGCTAGTGCTTCCTTCCAGAGTTGGCACCGAATCACATCCGACCATCCCAACAGGACCTCCTCTGATACTGGTCCTCTATGCTGTATCCGCATCTCTTGTAACCTTCTTTCGAATTCCTCTTCCATGGAGACTGGTATCTGCACCTCTCCTTTCTCTTTAGTTGGTGCTGCTGTGACTTCAGCTGCTGCAGCACTTCTTCTCTGTAGCAAGGTGGCATTCAGAGTCACTGTAACTCGGTCCCTGATCTCCGGTGGAGGGTTAGGACCATACTGTGTCAGTCTTATGTTAACAGCCCGATCAAAACTTTCTTCCTCGGGTGTCCTGTCTGTTACGGCTGGCCTTTTAGCTCTATCCATTTCGACCAGTTCTGCGATAATGTCCCTTTTCTTACGGTTGCTGGCCGGTCTGCCCCGGCTCTCCAGTAAGTCCATGAGGGAAGAGAGCTTCATCCGTTCATACACCGTCTCCATTGTCATGTGTCCTTGTAGCCGTCCTTTTGAAGATGGAATCATCCCACCGCTGCCAACCAAATGTAACGGTCACCACGGCTTACGACCTTCCATCCAACCACGACAAGCTTATCCGACACACCACAACCAGGCAGACATGATCCATTCCATTTCCCAGAATAAACGAGACTGCGCTCCGTTCTCTAGTTTCCAAAATATATGAATGACTTTATTGGTTTTCTTAGCTTCTTACACAGTTTCAAGCATAATGCAGTTAATCACAGGACAATGTAGTCTCCACCCTCCTATTCACTCACTGAGGATAATTCTTTAATTGGTAGCTAGACATGATGGCACCGCATCATTAATAGAGTTCAATTAACCTTGATAAATAACACAGACATCTAGTTGAATAAGTTATCTAGACAGCTTTATCACACAATGGCAGAGTCTTGTGAGAGTGGGTGTAATCAACACCTTTTCAACGGAATGTCTTTACAGTGAATAGCCAACACCTTAAGATATTTCAATAGCCTATTATACAAAGGTATGAGTCACTGTCTGGTTGACCTGGTCATGTCATCATGAACTCCTTGTGATATCTCAGTCTTGAAATATGAAGTATTAATAATGTCCCATCTTCTGCAATATATGAATTATGATTCTTTGTCACCCTATGGCCCTAGTGGACATAAGGTGACCCTAGACATAGGAATATCTCAGTCTGTCACGGTTCATTCTGTTACATAGGGGAAAGGTCGTTGAAGATCTGTATTTTGGCCTGTTTAAAGTCTATGCAGGATTTGTTGTGGGTCGCAACGGTGAGGGCTTCTTTGCTCTCATAATAATGAAAGCAAACAACAACATCTCTGGGGTTGGAGCCATCAGGGGGCTTGGGAGCTAAGGATCTATGAGCTCAATTTAAACGCCAAATAATATCTGGAATGTGGGGCGCTAGGGTGACAAATAGGCCCAAAAGATATGGGCGCAGCTCCTTGTCTGTGACCGATTCAAGTATCCCTCTGATCCGCAGGTTTTGGCGCCTTTCTCTGTTCTCTAAATCCTCTTGTTGCAGTTGAAGCTGGGAGAGGGTATTTTTCATGGCAGCATTATCTTCCTCCAACACATGCACACACTGGGTAAGTTCATCAAACTTGTTCTCAAGTGTGTCTGCACGTTCCCCTAGCTGGTCTATCTCCCTCAGGAGCTCCTGTGTAATTTTACCCACCTCTTTGGTGATGTTATGGGTCAGGTTTTGAAGGAGTGATTGTAGCTTGTGATCTAAAACGGCTACAGTGACCATATCCCTGGCCAGTGCCGACAGGGAATGTTGGGATCCGTCATCCGCCGAAGGATCGGTTAGAACCACTGATCAGGGGGGGCGTGGCCTGATGGTGCATGGAGTAGGACGCGTTTTCCAGAGCTCTGACCACTGATCCTGCAATCCCTTTCATCCTGCCTCTCACGCTCGGAATCGACCCACCAAACTTACCTAGCTGGATTCCCCAGAACCGAGCCGACATGTCGCCATCCAAATCTCAGAAATCTACCCAGGCGAAGCTGGCACAATACCGCCATGACTCGGGGGACTCGATGGAAGATGGCGGAGCGGCCCTGGCGGGTGAGACGCGGTCGGCGGGAGACACCGCCACACTGCTTGAAGCCATTAACCTGTGCCGCACCACGTTGGCTACACAGATCGAGGAGGTCAAGGTGGACATCTCCCTCCTTCGGCAGGATATGAATGCCATCCGGGACCGGGTGAAGACCGCGGAGAACCGTCTCAGCGTGGTGGAGGATGCCTTGCCGCCATTGCAATCAGACACCAAGCACATGCAGCATCAGATACAGCAGCTGTTTGCCAAGCAGGACGAAATGGAGAACAGACTCCGGAGATGTAAGATTCGTCTGATCGGCCTCCCGGAGGGTGCTGAAGGGAAAGACCCCGCTACGTTCCTGGAGCAGTTGCTTATCAAGGCCTACGGGAGGGAGGCCTTCACCCCTATGCTATCAGTGGAACAAGCTCACAGCATGCCGGCCATGCCACCGCCGCAGGGAGCCCCACCGCGCACGTTTATAGCCAAGATGCTTCACTTCAAGGACCGGGATGCTGCCCTTCGAATGGCCAGATTGCGGGGGAATATAGACTATGAGAACGTCAAGGTGGCTGTATTCCCGGACTTCTCGGCAGAAGTGCAGTGCCGCCGCCGCAACTTTATGGAAGTCAAACGCAGGCTGAGGATCCTTAACTACAAGTACGCAATGCTTTTTCCTGCCCGGCTTCGGGTGGAACATGATGGGAGAGCTTCTTTTTTTGAAATACCCGAGGATGCGATTGCCTGGCTGGAACGTCGCTCTCCCCCGGGTGGCGGGGAATGAAGTGCCTGTGAGTATATATCCACTACCCCTTTAGCTGCACAGACTGCGCTCTCATTGATGTACTGCCTGTCCATGACTTTGTCTGGATCACCATATATTCTGTTTGTCATATGGCCTTTCCCAAATCCCACTAGTCCCCTGTGGGACCTTTTTTCCTGCTTTACTGTGTCACCTGCCACTTGACGCTGAGTGAGGCCTTGACTGTCCTTGGGATTAGCTGAATTGGGTCGATTTGGAGCCTGAGAAACACTACCTTTTGTTAATGACATTACCTATGAGGCCCTCTGCAGGGCCCACGTATACTGTGTGCCACACTCGTGGCGGGAGCCTGGAGCCTACTAGCTACGTGTACGGTACAGCGTGGATATCCCCCATGCCCATCCCGGTCTCTGGATTTATGTGCGGGAGGTGGCAACGGTTCTGCCCGTTATGACCAACTGTTGATCCCAGACGCCTGCTCCCCACCAGGATATATGCTCTTCAATTTTCTATCTGCACTGACTGCTTGGTCTGCCCAGGCTCTTTGGTCCTGGTGCCGGAGACTGTCTGCTTCCGCAATTTTTTCTTTATTTTTTCTTCTTTTTTTGTGTGTCATTTTTGATTACGGGATGGGGATGTTTATTCAGTTTTGGGTTCATGCCCGCATCAAGTTTGGGAGATGTAGGGCGGGGAGGGGGGAGAGAGGTAGGGTAGGTTGCAAATCTTTGTGCCTGTTGGCATATGTGGTGTGCAAGATGCGATGTAGAAATGGCAATGTATGTTTTAATTGGTCAATATGTATCGTCCTTCTAATGTTACTATTATATCTTTGTGCTGCGAGGGTTGGGCTCCTGATGGGGCGGGAGACATTCACTTGTATAACTGGGTCAGGCTCATGTTGTATTGTAGTTTTATGGCGTCTGTGAAGTTTTTGACATGGAATGTCAGGGGGTTGCGCAACAAAGTGAAGCGAATGGCTGTCCTGACATTTCTGAAAAAACAGCGGGCTGATATATTGGTACTTGTGGAAACTCATATAGAGGGGAGGTTGCAGATGGCGCTCCGTTGTCCATGGGTGGGGTGGTCCTATCACTCAACCCACACCTCCCACTCCAGGGGGGTGTCGGTGCTCATTGCCAAGTCTGTGCACTTCTCTCTTGAAGAGGTACGCACGGACCCCCAGGGTCGCTATGTTTTCCTGTCGGCTAGGCTGTTTGGGGAACCCTTTCTTATCTTAGCCTTCTATATACCCCCACCATTTAATGTGTCCACTTTAAACGATGGCCTTGCCTTCATGGCTCAACACCCTTCGATGCAAGCGGTTTGGCTGGGCGACTTTAATGCTACAATGGATGACTCACTTGACAGATGGTCCCCTTCTCAGCCCCCTACCCGTCCATCGACAGCATCTAAATTCCTTTAAATTAGTTGACACCTTCCATTTGACTGACTCCTGGAGGTTTAGGTTCCCCCTCACCAAGGCATACTCTTGCTTCTCATCCACACATGGTACGCTTTCCAGGCTCGACTATATCCTCCTCTCTGGTGGTCTCCAGTCGCGACTTTTAGACGCGACATTTGGCCCCAGATTACTATCAGATCACTGCCCATACCTGATCACCCTGAGCGTACCCCGGGACGGGCCCCCTCGAGCATGGAGATTAAACCCTTTTTGGCTGTCCCTCCTCCCAGAGGAGGACGATCTCACAGATGAATGGAGGGTCTTCTTTGAAGATAACGAGGGCTCTGCCTCCCCCTCTGTGGTCTGGGAGGCGTTTAAGATACATGTCCGAACACGTCTCATATCCCGCATTAACCGCATTAAAGCTGATTCTTTGGCGGCGCTTGACTTAGCGACTGCGGAACTGTCTGCTGCCGAGCGAGCCTACGCAACAGATCCGTCGGCCTCGGCTGCGGCTGTGCTGAAACAGCGATTCAGGGTGGTAGATCAACTCCATTATGCTAAGGCTAGACAGAAACTATTCTTCACCAAACAGAAACTGTTTGAATTTGGAGAAAAAGCGGGCAAAATGTTAGCTTATCTGGTTCACTGTGAAGACAGGCCGCCAGTTGTTATAACCCTACGGGATCCGGGGGGATGGGGGTGTCAGACCCGCAAATAGTAAGCTTTAGATTTAGGGATTTTTTCTCAGAACTATAAAAGTCCACGGCCCCGACAAACAGGGAACCTATGAATGGCTTTCTAGAGATGTTAGTTTTTCCTCAGCTGAAGACCGATCAGGTGGCTCTTCTAGAATCTCCCCTTACTGTCGAGGAGATTGGGGCTGCTCTGGCGAGCTTTGCCCGCTCCAAAACCCCTGGGTCTGATGGGTTACCGATAGAATTTTATTCTCACTATGGGAAGATGCTCATCTCTAGACTCCTAACACTCTTCAATGACCTTTTCCAGACTCAAACACTTCCACCCTCCATGAGAGAGGCCACGATAGTTCTGATTCCCAAACCAGGGAAGGACCCGGGACTCCCTGAGTCCTACCGCCCCATCTCACTATTGCAGGTGGATTTAAAAATTCTAGCTAAAGTTCTGTCCATGCGCCTCAATCAGGTCATACTGTCCCTCATTCACCCCAACCAGGCCGGGTTTATGCCGGGCCGTAACACCTCTTTTAACCTCCGCAGGCTGTTTATGAACCTACAGGCAGAACATGAGGAAGTGGGTACACGAGTGGTGGTGTCACTCGACACCGCCAAGGCGTTTGACTCAGTAGAATGGGACTATCTCTGGAGCTGTCTCGGATGCTATGGCTTTGGGCCAAACTTTATTAAATGGACGCGACTCCTATATCAAGCCCCTTCGGCTCGGGTGGTCGCTAATGGATGGCCCTCGGAGGCCTTTGCCCTCAGCAGAGGCACAAGGCAGGGGTGCCCACTTTCCCCACTCTTATACGCCTTGGCAGCAGAGCCCCTGGCTATGGCTATCCGAGCAGACTCAGAAATTAAAGGACTTAGAGTGGGCTCCCTTGATGAAAAGATCAGTCTGTATGCGGACGATGCGTTGCTATACCTGGCGGACTCTGGCCCATTGCTCACCAAAGCCCTTAACACCATAGAACGATTTGGCACCTTTTCGGGACTAAAGATCAACTGGGACAAATGCCAGATTCTACCATTAGACAGTTTTCCCCCTCAAGAGTCCCAGGTTGGTTTACTGCTGCAGAGGGTAGAGAAGATCAAATACCTGGGGATACATGTATCCCGGAGCTCTTCTGACTATACCGCCCTTAACATTGACCCGCTCTTCTCCACAATCAGAACCAAATTAAGCACATGGGCCCGTCTTCCGTTGGGTGTATGGGGAGGGTAAATCTTATAAAAATGGTTCTCTTGCCCAAAGTTTTATACGTCTTATGGCACTCCCCCTCGTACCTCCCACTCAGATATTTTAAATCACTAGAGGCCCTTCTTAGACCTTTTGTATGGGGCAAAACCAGACATAAATTATCTTGGCAATCACTCAAGAACCCGACGGATATGGGGGGATTGGCCTTGCCCGACTTCAACCATTATTACATTGCAGCCCAGCTCTCCCATTTCTTTCACCTTGATAAGACGGATAGTGACCGATTCAGGGCCCTAATATGTCCAAGATGGGCACAGTGTACTGGTGACCCGTTGTATGCTATAGCTGTGGGAACAGATGCCAAAGTCCTGGGGGGGAGGTTAGGCCTCTTTTACACCATTACAGACGAGTGTGGGACCTAGCGTCCACCAAGATAGACATACCCACCCATAATGACTACTCTCCACTATGGCATAGCAAGCATCTGACGGAATTACGCAAGATTCTGGACCCTGGGGGTTGGGGCTCATGGGGCCTATTGTATTTTTACCAATTGGTGCAGAATTGTGAACTTAAAACCTATAACAACCTCCGAGAGGAATTCTCACTCCCTGACCACATGTACTTTAGATTTCTACAAGTACGTCACGCTTTCCAGGCTCAGTTTCCACAATCAATTCCACCACCCACACCCAATCCTATCATCGCAATAGCTAGGAGTCTGGACCCAAAGGGCCTTATTTCTGCATTTTACTCCATGTTGTATGCCCCTGGATTTGGTAGGGTGGCCTGCGCTCTAAAGCCCCGGTGGGAGAGGGAAGTAGGCCCAATGGATACTGAAGAATGGGAGGAGGCTATGGACACATGCAGAGAGGTATCCCCGAAACTGTCAGATAGGCTCACCCAGATCTACATTCTTCACAGATCATACCTGACCCCGATCAGAGTAGCTAGATATAAAAGAGAACAATCCACCCTATGCCCAATGTGTAGAACGGAAACGGGCACCTTTTTCCACCTCTTATGGTCTTGTCCTGTGTTGCAGGGCTACTGGACCCAGGTCGTCACTTTCCTACATGATGATATGGGCTCTCCGGTTACTCTGGACCCCAAGCAGTGTCTCCTGGGTACCTTCCCTGCCTTAATGGATAGACATACCAAAACTTTCCTGCAGGAGTCACTGTTTTTGGCCAGAAAGCTAATCGCGAGAAGGTGGATGCGGCCCATACCACCCAAATGAACAGAGTGGAAAAGGGAGATAAACGGGACGTTGCGGTATAAAAAATTCTTGTATATAAACAGGGGTTGCCCAGAGAAATTTAATAAAGTGTGGGATAGATGGCTCAATGACCCTGAAACATGCACATAAATGACGCAAGTCTCGAATGTCCCCTCATTAAGATCTCTGGTACCTGCACATGTGAGGCCTCTGTTGCTATGAGGAATTAAAGGAAACTTTAACCCTCCCAAACTGTCTACAATGTCACTGTACGATACCACTACTGGATGCATTGTGGAGCCTGACCCTCGCTGCACTATACCAAGTTTTGTATTATAATATTGTATTCTTGCTTGTCTTTGTCTCCCCTTTTTTTTCTTCTTTCTTTTTCCCTTCTTTTTTTTTATGATCACTGAAATTATACCTGTTGTATTGCCCTTATGTACATGCCAATGTTTTTTCCTTAACAAAATATTTTTTTGAAGAACCACTGATCAGGAGTCGGTGAGCTCCGGCGGGGCAGTTGCAGTACTCAAGGCCGGGATTGCGGCCTATACAGGAAGCGCTCCATTGCTCGGTTAGAGCTTGTGGATGACGGTGGTACAAATCCTCTGTATATGGCCTTTTGGAATCCGATCTTGCCCATATGGTGTCAATGGAGGTTCGGGCAGGTGCTCTATTCGCTCCTGGAGTTGTGGTGTTTAGAGAAGCGTTGCAGGAGTGGCTATTAGTGGGACGGGGATCAAAGCTCTCCCCCTACATGTCTATCATCATCAAATGTTCATATTCACTCTTCTGACATAGATTTACAGATCCCAGGCATCTCAAAGCTCCAGGGTTCAGGTATACTTCACCTATCTAGGCTGTGTGTTAAATCACTTCTCTGAAGTCCCAGGAGGGAAATGTAAGGAGCAGTCCTTACCACTGGGCAGCACCAGTGTAATCAGGGAGAACAAGCCTGGTTTGAAAGGATCCAGACAGCTACACTACAGGAGGGAGTAGCAATATGGCCACTATTAGTATGGATATAGAGCCGATAATTAGCAGAAAAGTCCCTTCAATCTGTGGCCTGTGTAGTCTTCTTTATGGGTGAAAAGGTGTTGTTATGTTGCTGGGATCAGAAACTGCTTAGGAGGGGGACGGGAGGCTGCTGCAGGGCCTAGGGTGTAGCAATATGGCCACAGCTCACCTGTATACACAGAGCATCGTCTCCTGCTGTGTGTGCGTGCCAGGCCTTGGGACCCCTCCGCTCCGTTCCACTCTACCCCAGGTCCGGGAGAGCCTCTGTGGATGGATCCGAGAGCAATAGCAGATTACACCGCATCCACGGCACTCGAGCACGGTGGATTGCACGGCTCAGTAGGCCTCTAGATGGCGGCGGTGCACCCGTGGATGGCGCCGTCCTCGGCTCAATTTGCACAGCAATCCTCTGCCCCACGGATCCAATTCAGGTAGGGACCTGCTTAGGGGAAGCCCAGGAACCAGGACAGGGGGATTAGCAGCTGAAATTTGGAAGCTTTGTGTGAGTATGGCTCTGGATTTGTTCAGCACAGGCCCCTCTTTTATATTTTCCTTGCATGTCTCCCTCAGATCTACAGTGACTGCACTTCCCAATGCACTTGTAGTACAAAGTGGATTTGTCTCTAGTAAATAACCTCCAATGTCCCTATTTGTCCACACTCTCTCACAGATGTGAGGCAGAATGGTTGCATTTAGCTAATGAGACTGGGGTTCTGTTAAGACCTGCAGTGGGTAAGGTACTGCGGCCTTCTTTCCACCTCCCAATCGCCGAGCATAATGGATTATCGCTACCATAGAATGTAGAGGGATAGTGGAGATGTATGCAGTTTCCAAGATGATTCTTCCGAAAAGGATAGAGTATCCCTCCCCTTTCCCCAAACATGAGCCAAGACTTCATGAAGGGGTATCCAGGTAAAGAATCCTTTATTGAGTGCAGGGTACCTACATTTATACAGCAAAAGGAATACTTGATGTAATCAGATAAACAATGCCATCCTCCTCCCACATCATCATACAATGGTGTACTAATGAGCCACCCCTTCAATAGACCTCTTTTAGGAGACAGACGTCTGTCTCTGATAGAATCCACATGAGTTAATTACTGGTCATTTGCCCAGACGTGGACATTTAGAGGTTAGAACTTCTCACCTGCTAAACAATAGAAATTCACACAATGAACGCTTCTTGAGAGACAGACTAAAGATCATTTACATGACACATTGAGATATTAATATCAGTTTAAGGAATAAACCAATTATCTCCAGGCAAAGAGCACCCTGCTAGTACATATCCCCTGATAGCCCCAATCTGGGGGACCAACATATCCAAATTTCACCCAGATCAGTCCAGGGGTTCTTAAAAGACAAACAGAGTCTATGAGAAAATCCAGAATAAAATCTATTTTCTTCACAGGTTCTATACCACAGTAGGAGAATTTTTGCCAATGGCCTATGCATCTAGTGGTTTCATCTAATGATTTAACGGCCTGTTGCCATTGGTGTTTGAAAAGGTAGGATGCAGGAGTACAGTGAATTTTGTCATTATTTGAAGATGCAGTCTGGAGAGGTTTTTGCAGTTTGGCCTTAAAAATTGGGGTCTAACTCCTCGTTCACAGCTGTGCGATTTGACAGTTCCAAATCACGTGACAAGTCATACTCGATTGTGGGCAATTGAACTGTTCATATTTCAGCCACTCATTTCTGAGTGACACAGTGACTTTGAAAAAGGTTCCTGCGCTACTTTTTTCCAATTTTATTGTGACTTGCATAGACTTCTATAGTAAAAAGGAAGGATGAAAAGGGGAACAATGGGACTTTAAATGAGACACATGCAATCATGCATTTCCATCCCTGTATCTATATTGGGAGAAGAGTTTGGGACTTTAAATGAGGCAAAAGACAGGAACTAAGTAGAAAAAATCTTGACACTTTTATTAACATAAACATGTTTAATGTATAATTGCGTAGAAATGCATATGTGGAAATAATATTTTATATATATATATATATATATATATATATATATATATATATAATATATATATAGTGATGGTTTGGATCTGTCTTGCCTGATGGATGGCTGGTTTTCGCCATATTTTGGAGAGACAGACACATTGATTGCACAGCTGTGTGTTCAGCTTTTTAGTGCTGGCCTGGCTGTGGCTCAGGGCTCCACCCTCCTGAGGAGTCCAGGTCTGGAAGGGAGAACCCTGAGAGTGCAGGTGTGCACTAAATTAGCTGGAGAAGCTAGAGAAGCTGGAGAGTGCAGGCTGCACTATAATACCCAGAGGCCTGAGTCTGGGGTGGCTGACAGGAGTGAGTCTGGGGTGGCTGACAGGAGTGAGTCTGGGGTGGCTGACAGGAGTCAGGAAGGCTTCACGAGGGAGCCTGAGCAGTGTGGTGCTACTGCTAAAGATAGCCAGGTGGCTCGGTATTTTCCGTTATACGTGTAAGCCAGGAGGCTGAAGGTACCATTTTGTATGGACTGTGAAAACCCCTGTATATTTTCTGTTGGATGCAATAAAACCGTGTTTTTTTGCTATTTCTGCTTGAAGACCAGTGACTGTGCAACTCTACATTTATCGCTAATTTTGCGACTTTATCACAATATATATATATATATATATATATATATATATATATATATATATATATATATATATAATGTGTGTGTGTGTAAAAAAGTATTCTTAACACACAGTTAGAGCAAATGTCCACCTCAGTGCAAACTACCAAACAGCGCTGGTGTTAAATATAGGGTGACGAACAACACCATATAATATAAATCAACAGATATACAGTCTCAGGTGTTTTGAGGTCAGTTTTGACATAGATCTAATGTCCAATAATGGTGATAGAGGAGATAGAGATCGTGCACCATCCACCGCACTCGCAATCCACCACGTGTTGTAAAAACAGTCCCCGCAGGGGTTCAAACTCACCAGAGATCAATCAGACCAAGCCTTTCACAATAATCCAAGATATATCTATGAGGACTGCTATCATATCCATCTGATAGGGGAGTCACTTTTAAAGGATGAACCTCAGATGTAGGGATGAGCTTCGCGTTCGAAACGAACGTATGTTCGACTCGAACATCGTCCATTCGATCGTTCGTCGAATTTCGAACAAAAACGATCGTTCGCAAGAAATTTGAGTGAAACGAAGCGAATACTACTATCAATGGAAAAAAAAGTTTTAAAAACGGTTGTTTTTTCAGGAGTCCTGCTCCTGAAAAAACAATTGTTTTTAAAACTTTTTTTCCATTGATACATGTTCCCTGGGGCAAGACCCGGGTTCTGAAAGACGTTTAACAATAACTTGAAAATTGGTCTTTAAAATTATAGTTTTTGAATTTGAACGTTCGAGTCCCATAGACTTCAATGGGGTTCTAAATGTTCGTGCGAACGATCGGACTGTTCGACGGTTCTGGTGCGAACCGAACGCGGGGGTGTTCGGCTCATCCCTACTCAGATGTAATAAATAAACACAAAAAAATGCCGACATAGCGCAATTATGTTTAATACTCATCCCTTCCATCAGGCATCCCCTATATATTATACGTACACAAAGTAATTAAAATTAAGCAGAGTAAAAATTACTTCACCCGATCCTTTGCAAAGAAGCCATTTTTACTCTGCTTAATTTTAATTACTTTGTGTACGTATAATATATGGGGGATGCCTGATGGAAGGGATGAGTATTAAACAGAATCACGCTATGTCGGAATTTTTTTGTGTTTATTTATTACATCTGAGGTTGATCCTTTAAAAGTGACTCCCCTATCAGACGGATATGACAGCAGTCCTCATAGATATATCTTGGATCATTGTGAAAGGCTTGGTCTGATTGATCTCTGGTGAGTTTGAACCCCTGCGGGGACTGTTTTTACAACACGTGGTGGGTTGCGAGTGCCGTGGATGGTGCACGATCTCTATCTCCTCTATCACCATTATTGGACATTAGATCTACGTCAAAACTGACCTCAAAACACCTGAGACTGTATATCTGTTGATTTATATTATATGGTGTTGTTCGTCACCCTATATTTAACACCAGCGCTGTTTGGTAGTTTGCACTGAGGTGGACATTTGCTCTAACTGTGTGTTAAGAATACTTTTTTACATTTTAAATCTATTTGAAAACAGCTGCTTTTTTCTGTTTCCTCTGCATTCATTTTCAGAGGAAACCATACCTCTGGTCTTGTGTTTTTTTGAAAAGTGGGTGTCAGGCGCCGATCTGTGTATCATAGGCCCTTCAAGAATACACATCTTTGTGTGTGTTTATAAATATATATATATATATATATATATATACACTAGGTAAGAGCCGAACACCCCCCGTTCGGTTCACACCAGAACCTTTGAATAAACCGAACGTTTGTGCAAACTTTTAGAACCCCATTGAAGTCTATGGGACTCGAACGTTCGAATTCAAAAGTGCTAATTTTTAAGGCTAATATGCTAGTTATTCCCGTAAAATGGGTTCGAGGACCTGGGTCTTGCCCCAGGGAACATGTAAAAATGGAAAAAAAAAAGTTTTAAAAACAGTTGTTTTTTCTGGACCAGTGATTTTAATGATGCTTAAAGTGAAAACAATTTTTTCAAAAATTCCTTTTAATATCATACCTGCTGGGTGTCTATAGTATGCCTGTGAAGTGGCACGTGTTTCTCGTGTTTAGAACTGTCCCTGCGCAAAATGACATTACTATAAGAAAAAAAGTTATTTAAAACTGCTTGCGGCTTTAATGTAATGTCTGGTCCCTGCAATATGGATGAAAATCATTGAGAAAAATAGTATGGGTTTCCCCCCTCCCCCCAGGTCATTACCAGCCCCTTTGGCCCTATATACTTTGAACAGCAGTATACAGGTGGTGCAAACAAGACAGGGATTGTAGGTTTGTTGTCAAGTAGAATCTGTTTGTAATTTTGAAATGGTACTTTTTTAAAGTGTACAGTAGCTCCTGCCAAAAAATATATTTTTAATTTTTTTGGAAAACATAGAGAAGGGTTATCACCCCTGTAACATTTGTTTTGCTGTCTGTGCACATCTGTTCAGAAGATTGTACCTCACTTTCTGTCCCAATGACAAATGATTTTTTGAAAATTCCTTTTTTTTTTTTGTGTGAAACAACGATTGGTGATTAAGCATCAGTGGACAGGAGACGCCTTTTACAGAAGAGAATTTCCCTTCCTTGGGGTAGATTTCCTCTCACTTCCTGTTGTCTCCTTCCGTTTGCAAGTAGGAGTCGTTTGTTAGTTGGATGTTTGAAAGTAGGGGCCTGCCGTATATACTCTGCAGAAATTTGGGCCCTAGGTGTTGGTGTTGCCACAACACTGTAAGCCCTCACAGTAACTCTTGGTGGGTGCTGGAATGCCCTGCTGTGAACTATTATATGAAGAATTGTAATTGCATGCCATTGTTGAACAGTGGAAGAAAAATTTGGACTTTGGTGCTGTTGCCACAACACTGTAAGTCCTCAGTTACGCAGGAATGGGTCCTGCTGTGAAATATTAGATCAAGAATTGTAATTACATGCCCCTGTTAAACAGGGGCAGAAAAATTGGGCCTTTGTTGGTGGTGGTGGTGGTGCTGGTGCATCAACACTGTAAGCCCTCACAGTTACTCTTGGTGAGCGCAGGAATGGGCACAGTGAAAATACTTGCTGATCAGCCACTGCCTGTGATATTAATCACTTTAGCTCCGGACCATATTGCTGTCCAAAGACCAGAGCACTTTTTGTGATTCGGCACTGCGTCGCTTTAACTGACAATTGCGCGGTCGTGCGACATGGCTCCCAAACAAAATTGGCGTCCTTTTTTTCCCACAAATAGAGCTTTCTTTTGGTGGTATTTGATCATCTCTGCGGTTTTTATTTCTTGCACTATAAACAAAAATAGAGTGACTATTTTGAAAAAAAATCAATATTTTTTACATTTTGCTATAATAAATATCCCCAAAAAAGATATAAAAAAACATTTTTTTTCCTCAGTTTAGGCCGATACGTATTCTTCTACATATTTTTCGTTAAAAAAAAATCACAATTAGCGTTTATTGATTGGTTTGCGCAAAATTTATAGTGTTTACAAAAAAGGGGGTAGTTTTATGGCATTTTATTTATTTATATTTTTTTTTACTAGTAATGGCGGCGATCAGCGTTTTTTTTCGGTACTGCGATATTATGGCGGACACATCGGACATTTTTGACACATTTTTGGGACCATTGGCATTTTTATAGCGATCAATGCTATAAAAATGCATTGTATTACTATAAAAATGCCATTGGCAGTGAAGGGGTTAACACTAGGGGGCAGGGAAGGGGTTAAGTGTGTTCCTGTTTGTGTTCTAACTGTATGGGGGGGTGGCCTCACTAGGGGAAATCACTGATCTTCTGTTCATACATTGTATGAGCAGAAAATCAGCGTTTCCCCCGCTGACAGGAACGAGAGCTATGTGTTTACACACAAAGCTCCCATTCCCCTCTCTGTAACGAGCGATCACGTGTGCCCGGTGGCGATCGTACCCGCCGGGCACGCGCGCGGGACTCGGGGGGCGAGCGGGGGCCGCTAAAGAGGACGTAGAGCTACGTGCTCTCGCGGAACAGTGCCGTTGTCCCGCAGTAATTTGACGGCGGGCGGTCAGCAAGTAGTTAATATGACAACAACAGCAATTGTATTCATGTGGATTTAGGTGCACACTGTGCAGAGGACACAGCACACCATGTGAAAATACTTGCAGAATGATCCCCTGCCTGTGGTATTAATATAACAACTTAACCACAGGGCACTTAAACCCCCTTCCTAACCAGACCAATTTTCAGCTTTCGGTGCTCTCACAATTTGAATGACAATTACTTAGTCATACAACATTGTACCCATTTGACATTTTTGTCCTTTTGTTCACACAAATAGAGCTTTCTTTTGGTGGTATTTGATCACTTCTGGGTTTTTATTTTTTGCGCTATAAAAGAAAAACGACTGAAAATTCTGTAAAAAAACAAAAACTTGTTTCTGTCATATTAGCAGGTTATTGCTCACACACAGCATATGCATACCACAAATTACACCCCAAAACACATTCTGCTATTCCTCCCGAGTATGGCGATACCCCATGTGTGAGACTTTTACACAGCGTGGCCACATACAGAGGCCCAACATGCAGGGAACACCATAGGGGCGTTCTGGAACACCCAGACCAATTCTGACATTTCTCTCCTACATGGAAAAATCATCATTTATTTGCTAGAAAATTACATAAAACCCCAAAACATTATATATGCTTTTTTAGCAAAGACCCTAGAGAATACAATGGCGGCCGTTACAACTTTTTATCTTGCATGGTATTTTCGCAGACATTTATCGAACGCGTGTTTTAAAAAAAAAAATGTTTTGTGCTTAAAACAAAACAAAACAGTAAAGTTAGCCCAATTTTTTTTCATAATGTGAAAGATGAAGTTACGCCGAGTAAATAGATACCCAACATGTCACACTTGCGCACACTCGTGGAATGGCGCCAAACTTCGCTACTTAAAAATCCCCATAGGCGGTATTGCAGAGTATTGGGGTATTGCAAAGTATCATGCAGGGTATTGGGGTATTGCAGAGTATCGCGTGGGGTATTGCAGAGTATCGCGTGGGGTATTGCAGAGTATCGCGTGGGGTATTGCAGAGTATTGCGCGGGGTATTGCCGAGTATTGCGCGGGGTATTGCCGAGTATTGCGCGGGGTATTGCCGAGTATTGCGCGGGGTATTGCCGAGTATTGCGCGGGGTATTGCCGAGTATTGGGGTATTGCCGAGTATTGGGGTATTGCCGAGTATTGGGGTATTGCCGAGTATTGGGGTATTGTTGGATACTGGGGTATTGCAGGGTACTGGGGTATTGCAGAGCTGGGATGGATGGAGGGATGGCTGGATCTGTGACTGCATTTGTCAAAGATCCAGCCACAGCGCTGCTGCTGACACCCCGCTCCCCCCCCTCTCCTCGCACACTGTACCGAACGGTACAGAGAGGAGAGGGAGGAGAGGGAGGAACCGGCGTCATCAAATGACGCCGGTTTGTTTACAACTGATCGCGCCATCATCCAACGGCGCGATCACGTGGTAAACGGCCACTATCAGCGGCAATTTACCGTGATCCGTGATGCGCTGGGTATTCTAGACCCGGCGAGCACGGACACTTCCGCGAGCGCGTCCCAGGGGACGTGCAATCGCGGAAGTGAAGGACGACGTCCCAGGGACATCGTGTCGCAGTAGCTCGACCGCGCTGTAGCAGTATTTTTGCTATAGCGCGGTTAGCAAGTGGATAAGAAGATCCCTGCCTGTAGGAATTAATATGAGAAACACCAGCAAATCTATTGACGTAGCTTTAGGTGCACACTATGCAGAGGACACAGACAGTACACCATGTGAAAATAATGCAGCTAGCACAATCACTTGCCTGCCTGTCAGTATATTAGGAAGAGCGGATCTATCTAAACTCAATACAGTGTATATATACTGTATATACAACACCTGGGATGCATATATATCCTCTACACACTGTAACTCTAACTGACTAGCCTGCCTGCCTGCTCTATCTAACTCCAAAAAATCACTCTCTCTCTCTCTCTCTCTCTCACTCTCTGTAAACCACCAACACACTACACAAGGCCGACTTCCAGGCAGCCTTATATAGTGTGGGGTGTGTACTAAACCCCCTGAGCCATAATTGGCCAAAGCCACCCTGGCTTTGGCCAATTATGGCTCTCCGTTTTTTGCGCGCTGTGATTGGCCAAGCATGCGGGTCATATTGCATGCTTGGCCAATTATCAGCCAGCAATGCACTGCAATGCCGCAGTGAATTATGGGCCATGACACGCCACTCGAATTTGACGTGAACAGCCCAAAACTTTTGTAATTCGAGGAATGATCGAACATACGATGTTCGAGTCGAACATGAGTTCGACTCGAACACGAAGCTCATCCCTAATTCACACACACACATACATAGATGGATAAGCAGCATGTTGCAGTAACCAGTATTCATAGATATACACATAGATGGGTAAGCAGAACGTTGCAGTAACCAGTAGGCAGGGTAATTGTATACTATATAAAATACGATAGGTAAAACAATGATAAAAATAATTAATATTATAGTCTAGGTGGAAACATGAGTTTTATATTAAAACATGGCAGCATTTTAGTGCCAATCAGGAGAAGATGCATTCAAATGTCTGTAAAAAAATATGAATATCAATATAATCAAGTATTTGATTTAAACATCAAAAAAAGAGGGAAAGAAAATTTCCAGTCCTAAATACTCCTAGTGCTAGGGTATAGGAGCATGTGGTACTCAGATATGTGCAGTCAGGGAAGGCAGGTGAGGCAGACCCTGACTCTCACTTGCCATGAACATTAAAAAATAAAAATAAACAAGCTTTGAGGGTCGTTGTGTGGGATAGGTATCCTAAGTCATACCCCACCACTGGTTAAAATGTGGGGCTCCTACGACCTTTGGTTACAGAGATACAGGGTTCCTTGCACAGCCTGTCAGAAGCTACATACAGTGAAGCCAGTTTAAATACAAGCTGGCACACTCTGGGGTTGATTTACTAAATGGAAATCCACTCTGCACTACAAGTGCACTTGTAAGTGCAGTCGCTGTAGATCTGAGGAGAAGCTCTGAAATTAGGGAAAGCTCTGCTGATTTTATCATCCCTTCATGTGCAAGAAAAAGTTCTGTTTTTTATTTTCCTTGCATGTCCCCCTCAGATATACAGTGACTGCACTTGAAAGTGCACTTTCAAGTGCACATGTGCAAAGTGGATTTGCCTTTTGTAAATAACCCTCTCTATCTGCAGAATACTGAGAGAATGAGCTCCCAGTGCCTCTCCTCACCTCTTGTCAGAGGCACTGAGCTTAATGGACAGCTTGGACCATCGGACCCCTTTACAGGTGTAATGCCTGTACTCCCCAATGGAGGTCCTCCTTGAAGTTCAACTTGGGACGACATAGAGGAGGGTAGTGCTTCAGCTTGCAAAACCATGTCCATTGTAGTTACTGCATGCCCAGTGTGGTACCTTCTGTCATCATCGGCATACCATGAGCCATCCACGAAGATGATCATATCCGGACTGGGCAATGGTGTCTCAGGGACCGTGGGGAGGTAAGAAGTTTCCATTTTCATGACTTCAAAACAGTTATGGTCTTTGTCATTAGGGTTGGGGTCCACTGTTATCCCCTCTGGAAGTGGTAGAAGTGTGGAGGGATTGAGAATTGCACAGCGCATCAGGGTGATGTTACCTGGCAAGAGGAGGGAGCACTTTAAGCGAAGGTGATTTGCAGACGAGAGGTGTTTGGGTTGTACTTGGTTCGTTATAGCAGCTATGACATGAGGGGCGAGTAGACTTAGATGGTGACCCAGGACGATGTCTGCAGTTTTGTCCAGAAGTGCTTGAGCTGTGAAGGGCTTTAGTGGGTATTGGGGTTTCCTGGGCAGGAGTGTTCCTGGTTTCAGCTTGATGTACACTGGCGGGAGGCTTGCAAGCGAGATAGGACATCTGCTCCTAAAAGATACAGGGGGCAAGTGGGGGAGACCACGAACCTGGCAAGTAGGTTCTTGTAAGTGCCGATTTGTAGGGGTTTGGCTAATGGGTGGGATTTAGGTGAGCCGTCTACACCCATGCATGAAATATCTATGTCTGATAAATATGAAGAGTCCTATCACGATTCTGATAAATATGATAAATATGATAAATATGATGAGCCAGTATCACGATTCTGGCTGCGCCTGTGTCAATTAGGAATGTGGTGGGGTGACCTTCAATGGGGATGGTCACCTTTGCCAATGGGATGTTTGTGTTTGAGGACACTGTCATTAGGTGGGATGACACAGGTTTGCCCATATCCTGGTTTTCTGTAGGGGCAAGTTTCCCTGGGGGTCGAGGTAGACTGATCACTTTCTGGACCCCATTGGGGTCTTTGTCATCTGGGTGCTCTGCATTCTTTCTTAAAGTGTCCCTGGCATCCACAGTTAAAGCAGAGGTACGGGGGTCTCTGCTGGGGAGGCGGGAATTGGGTGTCAGAGGTCATTGTGAGAGGAGTTAGTTTCTTGCTTTTCTGACTGGATTCTAGCCCTTTTGCCACCAATAAAAGTGAGTCTAGGACAATCATACGATATTTGGGTCGAGATGCCATCAACCCCTTTTTATGGAGTCTTCTAGGCCTGTGACAAATGCTACTGAGAGCATTTGTGCCATGTGTTTTCATGTGCACATTAAAACCTAGGTCAGTGAATGTCTGCACTTTCCTGGCATGGTATTTCTCAACAGTTTCTGACTTATCCTGTGTTATGTCTTGTAAAGTTGTGGCCTGGTCTGCCAGCTTGTCCTTGGCTCAATTGTGTAATTGGTCGCAGAATTCTAGGCCTGATTCATAGTCAGTGTAGTTAAATGTTCTACCTACTTTAAAAATGTTCTCCATGATAGGTCAGTAGTCGTCATGGGCTTTCGTGCGGCAAAGGCTATCCAGGTCCTTCCAAGATGCAGCATAGGCACGCTGTATTTGTATTATGCTGCGATAAAAGGGTATTGGCTGCTTTTCCGTGTCAGGCAGGTTATTCACCAATGACATTACTTGGGGCAGGGTAAAGGTAACGTACATTATTGGGGAACCTTCCGCTGCTTTAATGTCCCTTATCACTACATGAGCTGGTGGGTGTTGAGTTTGGGGTGGGCCACTCCAGGGGTCTTGTGGGTCGGACTCATCTGGGTATCCTGACCAATTGGATTCATGTGTGTTTTCTGAGTAATATATCGAGCCAGGTTTGGGGTAAGGGTATGGGCTGCGGCCCAGGCCCTGGTACATAGGGGAATAGCTGTTGGGGTATCAGGACAGGTGGATGTCACGGTCTAGAGTCAGGCTCAGAGGCCAGTAGCTATAGCAGTTGATGACAGGTGTACAGACAGTCACTTCTGGCAGATAACACAGGGTCACCTGAGGTGCGAAGTCTAAGCGCTAACCGGTGTTCACCAGAGCTCCTGAAGGGGAGATGGATTTTGCTGCACCAGGTCGCAGTCCTTAGGATCGCCCCACCAGGAGGTGAGCAAGCCGGGGTACAATAGCGGATGAGCAGGTAAGGATCAAACAGTGGTCGGTAAACAAGCCAAAAGTTCGGTAGTGAGTATTTGAAGGTTGGGATCAAGCAGAAGCGTAGTCGATGAACAAGCCAAGTGTCGATAATGAGCAGTAGAAAATATGGACGGCAGCATGGAAGACAGGAGCAAGATACAGGCTGGAGATAGCACAATATTCTGGCAAGGAGGAAGTGCAGAGACATGGCTTATATCAGGAAGTTCGTGGGAGGAGCAAGGGGTTCAAGGTTCAAGACAATCAAGACACAAGGCAGGAATGTCCAATGGATCAGATGGGTTTGTCCAGCAGATCAGACAGGAAGCTGTCCAGCATCCCAGATAGCTCAGTGAGAAGCTTCACTGCCAGACACAGCTGAGGTCCCAGGTTCAAGTCCAGGTCCTGACAGTGGCAAAGGTGTCTGGATGGGGCCTGGCTGGTTGGGGATGTTCGCAGCAGGTGGTGTGCCAATGAACAAGCAAGACACACATTGCGCAGTCTGGAAGCTGGGCAATGGGAGGTGGCTTGGTTGCTGCCAGCTGCAGAGCCACCTGTCACAGACCTGTTCAAACTTGGCATTAAAGTTACAGAGGTGTTTGGGCTAAAAAACAAATCTTTTAGCATTCAACACAGTATACAGGGGTGTTTTTAGGCTCAGCCCTCTTAACCTCATATAGGGGTGGGTCAGGTAGGGCATCAGGGACACTTTTTCCCTCATGGTACACATATACAACATTACCCCCTGCTGGGTTTCCTGTTCCACCCAGTTCTCCTTTTGGATTGCTCTTGCCACATTGAACCAAGCCAGTTTTTAGTAGACCATTTTCAGATAACACCTCCCTTTTTCCTTCAATATTTTCCGCCATTCCTCTGGGTGCAATCTACCCCCTGGAAAAATGATTATGCTACAGAGCTTCACCAATTTTTTGCTTTCTTGACATAATTTCCCCCCTTTCTCTCCGTAACAAAATCACATGCAAGTTTTCCTGTCTCTGGCCTAAACAATTTCTGCCCCATTATTTTCTGTCTTGAAGACTGGGATACTTATGTGTCTGCTCAGGATTTTAGACAGGTCACAAGGTTGCCTTTTGGATTCTGAATGGGTCTGGCAATTCCTCACCTGGTACCGGTTCAGACTATGTCCCAATCTCAAGTTAACAAGGACGAAACAGATAGTAAGACAAGGAGAGGATTTGTCTTCAGTGCTCGACTGCCACCAAGGTTGCCCCTGGTGCTTCTTCCCAAAACGTAGACTTAGTCACAGGGTCTGTCCGTCCGAGACAGCCACAGAATACGGGTCGGGTAGTGTGTGACCACTCACTTCCCTCAAAAAGGAGAGGATTTGTCTACAGTGCTCGACTGCCACCAAGGTTGCCCCTGGTGCGTCTTCCCAAAATGTAGACATAGTCATGGGGTCTGCCCATCTGAGACGGCCACCTAATATGGGTTGGGTAGTGTGTGACCACTCGCTTCCCTCAACAAGGAGAGGATTTGTCTACAGTGCTCGACTGCCACCAAGGTTGCCCCTGGTGCATCTTCCCAAAACATGGACTTTGTCACAGGGTCTGCCCCACAGAATATGGGTCGGATCGTGTGTGACCACTTACTTCCCTCAACAAGACATTTAACAGGCAGATAAGAATTACAGCAGGTAATATTCAACAATGAGATCCTCAACCTTTCACTTTCCTCCTTCAACTACTTTGACCAATCCCCAATCAATCCATAAACACAATTATAACATCACATTTGCACAAATTGTAATATATGTGTATGTTTGAATTATAATGACCATGCAGTATATTTTCCTTCCACATTATCTGTGTCCCTGATGCCCCCTTCTGTCCAAAGGAGTTTGTCCACATCAGCTGGGTCCCTGTATGTCAATATCTTTCAACATCATACATCATGTATCACAGACCTATACAACACAAATACAACACAGTGTTTTTTACAGGCTGCAGATGATCAGAATACAGGTTAATTTAATGGACCACGGGCAAGTATTACCTGTCTTTGGTGACCTGTGGCAGCCGACACAGACACAAAGACGGACCCACACAGGAAACGGATATACTAAGCAAGGTATGAAAGTGATATCTTACCGTATTTTTCAGAGGTGATCAGTCTCTATCCCGCCCGTGATGGTTCCTCTTAGTGGCCTCTTGGTCGGCTCTCCTCCGGTTCACAACCCAGAGCCCCACATTGGGCTGCCAGATTGTTTTGGAATCAGACAAGTGTCTATGCGAGTATCTGCACCCAGCCTAATTTCAAGTGTAAATATATACATGCACGTAGAAGAAGAAGAAAACACGCTGACACATTTGTTCAGCTTAAAATTAAACTTCTTTTTTATTGCTTGGGCATATAGCCCTCTAATGAGGTATCTGTGGCTAGCTGTCGTGGCTGTTGAGAGGAGGTTCCTGCACTCATAGGTCCAGTGGGGTAGTGTGACAAGGCCGGTGTGGAACGCTGACATAAATCTGTGTAACAAGAAGGCAGTCAGTGAGGGAGTTAGGTGTGAGAAAAGGTAAAACAGCCACTGGACCTCCACTTGGCCTAGCCATGAAGTGTTGTGCTGCTTGAGGTAGCACGTAACTTTAGGATGCACTCTGTGGCCCGTAACGCAAAGCTGAGGCAGACAGCATTGGCTAAAGTTGCAAGTCCCGTAGTTGAAATTGAGTTGCATATAGTCTAAGGTTAAGAGTATGTATGAACGTATGGATGGATGGACTGAGTACCAACTGGTGGCTTGTGGCAGGTGCATCACAATGAATTCCAAGCTGCAGGAGCTGTGTGAGAAATGAAATTGTGTATTTTCGTGCTGAAGATTTGGACCGTTGCACCGCCGACGAGACTAGATTCAAATCAGGCAGCAGGATGAGTAAATGAGGTGACAGAGTGCATGAAGCAGAGTATCGGCTGAGTTATGAGTACTTACAAACGTACAAATCGATCAGTCTGAGTAATGATTAATAGCGTATAACAGATGTCTCGCGATAGAAACTGAATGATAGTAAGCTGCATGATGGATAGAACTGAGACGTGGTGCCAAGGAGATGAACCATTGTGACTGGATTTGACTGCAGGGATGCCTGCTGTGTGCTGGGCTCAGCTGCCACTGGCAGTGGAAAGAGCATCTCAACAAGCTCAGCTTTCCTGGCTGTGGCGGTGTAGGAAATGCCCCTATGCGTTTGAGGATGGTCCCTCTTCTGACAGAGGGGCAGAGGTGCGGTCTTCGTTGTCGGCCTGGGATATGGCTCCAGCTATGAGACAAGGTGAAGTGGATAGAACCCCAAGATACCTGCTCACATCCCAAATGCAACTAGAGGAAAACTACAGTTTGCAATCTCCCTCTTGCAGCCATGATGCAAGGAGGGGGGGGGGCGTGTATGTGTAAGGAGTCGTAAAATGTAGGATAGTGAGCAGAGTTGAATACAGGAAAAAATAGATAAGAAGGAAAAGGAGAAAGCCACCCAAATCGTGTATGTGAAATGAATGTTGACTGACAGAGTGCTGCAAGGTAATGTGAGAGGGGAACAAATACGTGAATTAACAGTGCTGCGGGAATATAAAGTGACAATGTGCCGTTAACAATTTATCACAATCTATATATGACAAATAAGGTGCTAAGTGCTCCAAAAGACAATAAGATAATAAGGTCTTGATTCAAAAAAAAGATTTTCAAAGCAGGATTTTCAAAATAGGATTTTTCAAAACATCACGCTCCCCACTCACTAGAGTTAATGGACCCTCAGCTTTGCAGTCCATGGGTCAAAAACACTATGATCTTAAAGAACTGATGTATGAATCTGGACTCTCAGAGAAGCCTCCATGCAAGTATTCATGTGGACTGAGAAAAAAAAAAGATAAAAAGCATATAATGAAGTACTGCCGGTACTATATTTAATGCAATAAAAAATTCAATTACATAAACGCCACTCACAAGACGGCTCAGCAAAACAGGCATCAGTTAGTTCCAGGTTCACCGCTAACTGCGTGCACGTTTGTTTCCTTTTTTATTCATCTGTACATGTTACTTGTATGTAAAAGAGCCTTGTGAATTGTTATTAAGATGCCATTGTTATAATAATTTGGGGTTTGACCTGGAGTCGTACCATGCCAGATACCTGGGTATCCTGCAATGGATGCCTTAAGGCTAACGATACATTTAGCTTTTTGCAATCTATTGAGGCGGTCGGCATAGGGAGCCTCCGACCCCTGTTGTGTTCAACCACTTTCCCCACATAGGGTTGCACCCGCTCAGTGACTTCAATTTGAGAATTACTGGGGTGCATTCAGCCTAGGTCTCTCCTACGCTCATAGCGTATTCGTTTTCCTTTTTTTCCCTTTCTGGATCACTTTCTTCCTTCTGCTTCTTCTCAATCTCTATACCACCTCTTCGCCTACCCTTCCACTTTTTGGTCCTCTTATCCCTTCCTGCCCCCTCTTTTTTGACCTTCTCTAGTCACAGCCATGCTTACGGGTTAAACGGAGCATGTCCATCTTGTTTCTATCGATGTGAAGGGATTAAACACCCTGGAGAAACGCTCCAAGATTGGTGTGATAAGATGCTTTCCCAATTTAAAAATGGCGCTGTTTATATCCGGTGAAACTGAAGTGATGAAATGCTCATAGCTTCCGGTTTCTTAGACCATAGAGGTGATTTGAGCCATTGCGGTTTCTGATAAACTGTATGGTCAGCTGGAAAAAAAACAGAGATGCTATGAGACAGGGATCACGGTGGCGCATTTGCGAAGCTGCTGAGCAGACATGGCTGCTCAGAGCTCTGTTCTCACCAGGACCAATATAGCCTCATTGACCCGAGTCATGGTCAAATACAGCATGAAACCCATTTGTTATTAAGACTGCTGGGCTCATGGACATAGTATGTATAGTGGAAGAAAAGCTCATTTGAAGCAAGTCAAAAGCTTAGAAGCTCGGGTATAAACAGCAGCTAAAATGGCGGCAGCGTCACCCTCCCGATCTGCATTACCTCAGAGACAGAAACAGATGAGGAACTCCTCTAACTCTTCTAATTCTTCTCAATCTCAGCTTATTGACCCAGATTATGATTTTGGGTTAACACCTATTACAGAATATTCCACAAGGCTCAGACCTTCTTAGTCAGTTTGAGAGAGTTTTACAAAAAGCTCTCCAAAATACCTGAGATACAATAACTGAAATTTGTGAGGTGTTGGAACATAAGATGGAGGACATTAATGATATCTCTATTGCTCAAACAGATGAGCTAGAATCCCTTAGGGAACAAAATTCTTCCCTTTTTATACACGCCTGGAAGACTTTGAGAACAGAGCCAGGAGATCTAATTTATGTATCCGTGGTATACCTGAGGCAATAATAGATCTACAATCCACAGTAACTGCGCTGTTTCAGGAGCTTGCCCCATCAATTCCTATAGAGCGCTTGGAGATGGACAGAATCCACAGAACTTTAGCTCCCAAAAAAGAAGATGCCCCCCCCCAGAGATATCATACTAAAGCTACATTATTTCTGCACAGAGGAACAACTGATGGAAGCTGCCCGTAATAAGGACGCATTGACTTTCCAATGTTTGGGAGCCACGTTGCATGACCGCGCAATTGTCATTTAAAGCGACGCAGTGCAGAATCACAAAAAGTGGCCTGGTCTTTGACCATCAAAATGGTCTGGGGCTTAAGTAGTTAATATAGTTTCTTCTTTTTAGTCCTAAGATAAATTACCCCCCCCCCCTTATTCTTTTTTTTTTTTTTACTTTTTTTTTTACTTGCTTAAGTCTATTTAAAACTTCACTTAACTATCCTCCCCCCTCCTTCCCTATCCCCTACTCATCCAGAGTACTACCTCACTGCTTAATAACTACGTAGAGGACCCACTATTTCTAATCAGATTTCATAATGATGCCATTGAACGTACTAACACTCAATGCTCAACTCCCCCCCCCCCCCCCCCCCCAAACGAACAAAAGCTTTTCATTCATTCTCTTCACTATCTGCACATGTGGTATGCTTGCAGGAAATGCACTTCTCAACACAATCTTCCCCTTGATTTATTAGCCATCAATACCCCCACCTCTATATGGCCTCTACCTCTACAAAACAAAGAGTGTGGATCGCATTTCACCACACTACTCTCTTTACCCTGCATAAAGAAATTAAGGCTCCAGAAGCATGATATATATTACTCACTGATCTTCTGCTAGACAAATAAATAACTATTGTTTCATATTATGCCCCCAATAGAAGCCCCCTTTCATTTCTCTCAAACTTGTTCACTGTAGTGGATTTGCATTAACTGGGTACCCTTATAGTATGTGGAGACTCAAATCAAGTAATATACCCAATTTTAAATAAGTCCCCCAGTCCATCACAACCTCAACACTTTAATTTACAACTGCTCCTTAACCAACATTTCCTTCTTGACAGTTGGCTTGAACAGAACCCTAAAAAGAGACATTATACACATTATTCTCATCCACATAAGTTATTTTCCCGTATAGACCACCTTTTTGTGAAAATCAGTACTTTCCCACATATACTAAATTCTTTAATAATCCCCTGTTCTTGGTCAGACCATGATGCAGTCATGACAACTTTCTCTCCTTTGATCCCAAGGCCTAACCTCAGAACATTGTATATAAATGACAGTGTATTGGTTAACCCAACATATCTACTAGAAAATGCAATTAAACACTACATTACAAATAATACACCCACTGACACAAGCCCCCTTACTTTATGCAAAGCTCTAAAACCATCTATCAGAGGAGTCTGCATTAGCCAAGCGTCTTACTATCATAAATTAAAACAACAACTCCACAGCACATTAGATGAAGCTTTTGATAAAGTCTCAGAAGAGTTTCAAAATATGATTTCTCCATCACCTAAACTTGCTTATGATGAAGCAAAATTGGAACTTGATCTCTTTTTGTCAGATTTGGCAGTACAGACTCTTCGCAAATCAAAACATATGCTATATATGGAAGCAAACAAACCATCCACATTTCTAGCCTTTAGTTAGAGCAGATCACATTCCAAAACCAATGTGACTTAATAACAAATAACTAACACCTACTGTAGTAATCCTCTGAAAATTCTAAATGAATTCTGCAGAAAACTCACGGATTTGTATTAAAATACACATAAATTTGACAAAACCCACTTAGACAACCTATTATCCTCAATCCATCTCCCCTCACTTTCCACAACTCAACAAGAAATGCTAGATAAGCGTATTACAACATTAGAGACTAAAACCGCAATAAAATCTTTAAAAATACACAAATGTCCAGGCCTTCACAGTTTTTCAGCCACCTACTACAAACACTTTGCTACGTTACTATCCTCACTCATGGTAGACACTTTAATTCTCTCCTAGGAGGATGCTCCTTTCACACAGAATCCATATTAGCATCAATATCCATGATTCCTTGAACACAAACTGATGACACCACCTGGTCTAATTATAGACCAATCTTCATACTCAACATGGATATTAAAATATTAGCCAAAATCCTCTCCAACCGTCTTAGCCCAATCATAGGAACCCTGATCCACAAGGATCAAACTGGATTCATTCCATCCAGACAAACAGGTGACAATATTCGTAAAGCCATCCTCCTGTCCCATATAGCTAGAACTCGCTGCATCCCTGCTTGCTTTCTCTCAACATACAGAAAGCATTCAATTCTTTGTCATGGTCTTATCTTAATGCTAATGGGGATTCGGAACGCAGTTGCTGACATGAATTTCCTCTCTCTATCAAAATCCAAAAGAATATGTATCCTACTTAGAATATTGTTTCGAACCTTTCAAAATTGAAGGAGAAACCAGGCAGGGATGCCCATTATCCCCTCTCCTATTCGCCATAGCAATTGAACCCCTAGCCCAACTTATACGATCCAATACAAATATAAAATGCCTTGAATTAGGTGGTCACCAACACAAATTATGTATGTTTGCTGATGATGTCCTAATATTTCTAACCTCACCCTTAATATCAGCCCCAAACCTCATCGTTATCCTTACAAAATTTGTTACAATATCTGGCCTCAAAATAGATCCACATAAATCAAAAGACTTAAATATTTTGCTAACTCCCGATTTACAGAAACAATTACAAGACTCTCCTGCGTTCTCGTGGTCGACAACGTATATATCTTATTTAGGGATCTCATTTGCGGCAAACCCAGCAGACCTATGTACCACTAACAATTCACCCATGCTGACTCAGCTAACTGCTCTAATGAAAAAATGGTATTCCTTACCTCTAGCTTGGATGGGTAGAATCACAGTGGTTAAGATGTCAATATTACCTAAAATTCTATACCTTTTTAGAGTTCTTCATATACAAGTCCCTGCGTACTTTTTCCGCATCCTACAGCGCAAAACTGCCCAATTCATTTGGGGTAAACTTAAACCTTGATTACCCCAAGCCACCCTTCATATGCCCCGTCTCCGTTGGGGCCTGAACATTCCAAATTTCTCTAAATATTACTAGGCCTCTCAATTAGCATGTCTGCCTAAATACCATGCCACTAGAGAAGTTCCCCTTTCGGTTGCGATAGAATCAGTTGAATGCGACCCACTTTCCACTTTGAACCTATTATGGCTCTCACCAGTGCAACGTAGAACAATTACAAATCCAATCACTCAGCATAGCCTATCAATTTGGGATAGGCTCAAAACATGGTTTGGTCTTCTTTCTGCCCATAATCCTCTCCTTTCTAAATGATCACTCTTTCTACCCGGCTTGGACTTCTACAACATTTTTCTCACAACATACCACAAACTGAAACTTTTCGAGATCTACACAAATAAAAAATCTTTTTGGACAAAATATTTTCATGACTTTGACAACACCAAACTACACTACATTTGAACAAATGTGTATATCAGATCCCCACAGAGGTAAAATTATCTCGGAATTGTTTGCCCAACTACTTTCTCATATAACCTCCTCCTCCCATCTTATACTACTAAATGGGAAAATGATTTGAACCTCCCTCCCGATTCGTTTCAGCATCGGTTGTCGATGTGAAACGCGTCAGCTTTTGTTACCCCACTGTTTGCTGTTTTTGCTGTTTTAGTTTTTTGACTGGAATAAACAGGCACTATTTTTAAGTCTTTTCATCCATTGGAGTGCGGCTGTCCATTTTTCTTTCCCTATATTGCACCACGCATTGCCTGCACCCATTTGGGTTTTTGAACTTTACTCACCACTGAAGAGTGTCGTCTGGAGCGGCGGTTTTCCCTTTATCCCGATTCGTTAGATTGGTCTCAGATCTGGCAAGCTACAAACTCGGCTACTCCAAATATAGTAGCCCTACAAGTTCTTACCAGATGGTATCTAGTTCCTGCAAGAATATCAAAATTCCTCCCTCAATATCCCCCTGATAGCTTTTGAGGCTGTCGTGACCCAGGTACGCATCTTCACATTTTGTGGACTTGTCCCAAAGCTCAAACCTTCTGGACAAAAGTATTTAACATTCTCTCTATCATGTTCAACATCACTTAGCAACCTGATCCAATGGAGGCTCTTCTAAAAAATAGACCACATAACATAACATAACTAGGTGCCAATTCAAACTCCTACTTTATGTCACAACGGCAGCAAAGCAATCCATTGCAAAAGCCTGGAAATCATCCTCACTTTGTGTAGTGTCGGTAAAACAACATGGCAATCATACTGGATACATTTTCCAAATTTGAGACACTATGGCATCCATGGATAACATACCACCTTCCACCAGACCTAGACTGTTCACTTCTTTTACCCTGAAGAAATTTACCACCTCCCCAGATATTACTGCTATATGATTTTAAGTGTATTAGAATATAATTTCCCTCCTCCCCTCCAACCTTCCAAGACTCATTCCTCCCTTCCCAATTTTCTTTCAGTACTGACATTGTTGGTAATCCAGTAATCCAGACTTTTACTAAATTGTTTTATTGATGAACAGTTATAGATAAGCTAACCTAAGGAGCACTCAGGATTCTTGGGTGTGTTGTCCATTTGCCCAAGATACGCCAGGCCACTTAGCCGTATCCTGGCCTTGGTCGAATGGATGCCTCTGTCAGCTATCCCAGAAATAACTAAGTTTATCAAACATTGATAACTTTGACATTTCTCACTTCTATACATAAATATGATTTTATTTTCCTTGGTTCTTTATCTAATTTATTTACCACTTGTAACAATTATATTTGCAAATATATCTAATGGATTCAATGTTTTCTCCGTTAGCTCAGTATATGGACATTAACCTTCTGCTACACCTAGATTTTAGGTTGAGAAGAGAGTCTTACTAATTTTTGTTTATTTTCAATTTATTTTAAAACCTGTACTAATAACATGTACTGTTTTATTTTCTATAATACAATACTTGACAAAGAGACAGGGATCACTCTAACTGACAGTTTCTGCATAGATTTAGTGCAGCCCTAGTCAGTGGAGTCTGGGATTTTGTTGGTACTCTTTAGATAAATAGTAGGTCAATGGCTAAGTAATAGTGGGGTCAGGTTGGAGGAATTCACTTTCAATCATTTCTGCCCAGTTTAATTGGAAGGTGGTGATGTGCCCTTTATTTTGGGGGCTTAGGCTGCTACCTCTGGGAAAGACCTCAAGGTTGTTTCCGCCTGTAAAGGTGGGTGGAAAAGAGCGCCTGATATCCAATGAAAGGTAAATAGGAAGGTGAATTTGTAATCTTTTATTGAAAGCGGCAACAAGCGAACATGTTTCCCGGGGTACAAAGACACCCACTTCATTAGGGCTATCAGAAAATAACAAGAATGTACAAAACCAGATATGCAGAAAAGTATGAAATTTTTAAAAATGGAAGTTAATTTTTTTTTACATAATTCAAAACATCTTATAAAAAACTCCAAAGTGGTTGTAAGCTCAAAAATAAAAATAAAAACCTCCAAGACAAAGGCATAATGGCATAAAGGCATAATGAGCTAGTATGCATTGCATACTAGCTCATTATGAAATACTTATCTTAGATCAAAGCTGTTAGATCTGCGCTGTTGATTGGCCAGAGATGCAATTTCGTCACACCAAACTTGGGAGCCTCCGGTCATGGCACAGCTCCTGAAGAAGCAGCTCGAGCGGGCTGTTTCTTCAGTGTGCATGTGCCGATGACGTTGGCACATGCAGATACAGTGCATATCTCTTAAACGTTTAGGAGATATTCACGGTACCTACAGGTAAGCCTTATGATAGGCTAACCTGTAGGTAAAAGTGGTTTTACAGGGTTTACAACCACTTTAAATTTATGACAGCTATAAATAAAACCACACACCTTGCACCTACAGGTAAGCCTAGATTAAGGCTTACCTGTGGGTGCAAGAAATATCTCCTAAACCTGCACGGTTTACGAGATATTTACAATTGAGACGAGTGCCAATGTCTGCGGCGTTAATGCCATTAATGGGGTTAATGCCGTATTTCCGCGCATTTGTGTGCAGCGATAACAGGAAGAAGCGATGAGGAGTAACGGCGGCGGTGGTAGACGGGACAGAGGAGGACTTCGGGGGCTTCGATCGCAGGTAAGTGACACATAATGAGCTAGTATGCTGTGCATACTAGCTCATTATGCCTTTCTCTTGCAGGGTTTTTTTTTTTTTTTTTTAAGTGAAGGGTTTACTTCCTCTTTAACTGTATATGTATTTTGCATAATACTCAAAGAGCTGGTAAAAACAAGGACAACAGCATAATAGCTAAAATGAGTCTGTTTAAAAACTGGCATCCTAAACGCTAATGTAAATTAAAAGCACATAAAAATAATAATAGTAGATGTATATGAGCATTATTTTATACAATGTGATGTGTATACTGATCAAAGTATATACCCATTTGTCTTCTTTGGGACCCGATTGGGGCCTGTATAGAAAGTGAGTCAAAGTGTCTATCTGTGTTTAATCCCTGCAAGTGTAGTGGTACTTTGGTCTCAAGGCAGTGGTAACCTAATATCCTCACCCCTTGTGACCAAAGAACCAATACACTTGCAAAACTTTTCTGTTTAAAATGCCAGTTTATGCATTGACATACCTCCTTAGACCCAGGCTGTCCAAACAGTATGGTTACTTGCTGACTTGACACCATCTACAGGCATTTTAACTCTTCAATAAGATACAGAAGTTGAATCCAATGCAATGTTACTTCAGCTAATTGCGGTATAAAGAATAAAGAAGATAATAATGGTGCGTACACACGACCGTTTTTCATGACGAGAAAAATGCCATTTTTTAAATTGGTCGTTAAAAACGATCGTGTGTAGGCTACAGAGCATTTTTTTCAGTGAGAAGAATGGCCATTAAAAATTTAGAACATGCTCTAATTTTTCTCGTCGTGAAAAACGGTTTTGTGTAGGCTTTAACGACAGGGGAAAAAACTTGCATTCTCAGAAGCATGTTATGAAAAGGGAAATTTGCAGAATCAGCCCAAAGGGTGGCACCATTCAAATGGAACTTGCCCTTTTTAGTGCCGTTGTACATCACCATGCTTTGCTCGAGCATTTTTTATCACGATCGTGTGTATGCAAGGCAGACTTAAGAGGAATTGCGTCGAGAAAAACATTATTTTTTCCATGACATGAAAAACGGTCATGTGTACGCGGCATGAGCCTTGTCTCTGAGAAATACTAAATCTGACTAAGGGGACATTGAAGAATAGGGGGGGGATGGTCTAGCTAGGACTAAACTTACTAGCCCAAACAGAGTGGGATGACAGAGGACGATACCAAAACCACGTTAATTTACATTAGTAAGTTGCAGTGGCCCAAAACTGCCACTAGGTGTTAGTGTACTACAAAAAAAAAATGATAACCACATGCAGATCAATTAAGACATAAATAATATGTGAATAATAATAGAACAGCAAGCAGAAATTTATGAGATACCTGAAATCCAGCTAGTTTGAGGTAAAACAGAAACTTATAGAAACACACGGTCACAATTTCTGACAAGAAAAGTTCGATGTGAGCTTTTGGTCGTAAATTGCGACTGTGTGTAGGCCCCATCAGACTTTTTCTGTCGGAATTTCCGACAGCAAAAATTTGCGAACTGGTTCTTACATTTTTCAACGGGAAAAGTTATTGTCGGAAATTCGGATCGTCTGTATGCAATTTCGACGTGCAAAAAAAACACACATGCTCGGACTCAATTTGACGAATGCACGGAATCATTGAACTTAATTTTTCTCGGGTCGTTGTAGTGTTGTAAGTCACCGCGTTCTTGGCGGCCGGAATTTTGTGTGACTGTGTGTATGCAACACAAGTTTGAGCCAAAATTTTGTCAGAAAAAAAATCACGGTTTTCTTTTTGGAATTTCCAATCGTGTGTGTGCGGCATTACAGTGAAATACACAGCAATGATTATGTTCGGTCTAGGGTGGATTTTTTAATCCTTAGAAATGCTGAGCTAATCATAAATATTGGGATAGTTGTAATGCCGCGTACACACAATCATTTTTCGGCATTAAAAAAACATTGGGCCAGATTCACAGAGCCATTACGCCTGTCTAACTAGTGTTAGACTGGAGTAATTTCAAATTACAGTGTCTGCCGCCGAGAATGTGTTTTTAGCACGACAGCATCGCGCTGATTCTCGGCGACAGGGTGCCGACATCTCGCACTCGCTGGAATAGTAAAAGCACATTCCAGCGAGTGCGTCATAAAAGCGACGGGGATCCGACGCGGATTCCCGCCAATTCTACACGTGGGCGGAGTTTGTTATGAATCCTGAGAAGGAAGTCCCCGCCGGATTTTAAATAAAAATCCGGCATGGGTTCCCCCCTCAGGAGCATAACGGGCCCTTAGGTCTAGTATGGGTTGTAAGGAGACCCCCCTACGCCGAAAAAACAGCGTGGGGGTCCCCCCACAATCCATACCAGACCAGTATCCAAAGCACGCCGGCCGGCCGGTCAGGAAGGGAGTGGGGGCGAGCGAGCGCCCCCCCCCCCTCCTGAGCCGTACCGGGCAGCATGCCCTCAACATGGGGGGGTCAGGTGCTCTGGGGCAGGGGGCGCACTTCGGCCCTCCACCCCAGAGCACCCTGTCCCCATGTTGATGAGGACAGGGCCCCTTCCCGACAACCCTGGCCGTTGGTTGTCGGGGTATGCGGGCGGGAGGCTTATCGGAATCTGGAAGCCCCCTTTAATAAGGGGGCCCCCAGATACCGGCCCCCCACCCTAAGTGAATGAGTATGGGGTCGTACCCCTACCCATTCACCTGCAATAAAAAGTGCAAACACAAATAAACCACACAGGGTATTGAAATATAATATTAGTTGGCCACCGGGGGGGGGGGGTGTGTATGATCGCTTTTATAAAAGCGCCCCCCTCCGGCGGGCTTCTGCGGGGGGGTGGGTGCCACTGTTCTTCGCCGCCGTCTGGTTCTCTTCCGCCGCCGGGGGGGGCGCTTTGATAAAAGCGCCCACCACCCGGCGGGCTTCCTTCTACATCTTCGGCGGCAGGGGGGGGTCTTCTCCCACTCTCCGGGGTCTTCTCCGGCTCTCCGCGGGTCTTCTCCGGCTCTCCGGGGGTCTTCTTCTTCTTCAGGACTGGCCGCCGCTATCTTCGTGTGTTAGCTCAATTACTAGCGATGGCCAGTCCCCTCTTCTATGACGTCTTCTTCTTCTCTTCTCCAGATGTTGACGCGACGCTTCCTTGCGCTGTTATGGCTGGCGCGTGGGTAGGTAGCACGTGGTACCTACCGGAGCATGATGGGACTGCGACGTCACAAGACAGGCCTATATAACTCGCTGCAAGCCGTGTGCCAACCATTACAGCGGAAGGAAGCGTTGCGTCAACATCTAGAGAAGAGAAGAAGAAGAAGACGACGTCACAGAAGAGGGGACTGGCCGCCGCTAGTAATTGAGCTAACACACGAAGATAGCGGCGGCCAGTCCTGAAGAAGTAGAAGACCCCCGGAGAGCCGGAGAAGACCCCCGGAGAGCCGGAGAAGACCCTGGAGACCCCCCGCCGCCGAAGATGTCGAAGGAAGCCCGCCGGGTGGTGGGCGCTTTTATCAAAGCGCCCCCCCCCCCCCCCAGCGGCGGAAAAGAACCAGACGGTGGCGAAGAACAGCGGCACCCACCCCCCCGCAGAAGCCCGCCGGAGGGGGGCGCTTTTATAAAAGCGATCATACACACCCCCCCCCCCGGCGGCCAACTAATAAAATATTTCAATACCCTGTGTGGTTTATTTGTGTTTGCACTTTTTATTGCAGGTGAATGGGTAGGGGTACGATGTACCCCATACTCATTCACTTAGGGTGGGGGGCCGGTATCTGGGGGCCCCCTTATTAAAGGGGGCTTCCAGATTCCGATAAGCCTCCCGCCCGCATACCCCGACAACCAACGGCCAGGGTTGTCGGGAAGGGGCCCTGTCCTCATCAACATGGGGACAGGGTGCTCTGGGGTGGGCCCCCTGCCCCAGAGCATCTGACCCCCCCATGTTGAGGGCATGCTGCCCAGTACGGCTCAGGAGGGGGGGGGGGCGCTCGCTCGCCCCCACTCCCTTCCTGACCGGCCGGCCGGCGTGCTTTGGATACGGGTCTGGTATGGATTGTGGGGGGACCCCCACGCTGTTTTTTCGGCGTAGGGGGGTCTCCTTACAACCCATACCAGACCTAAGGGCCCGTTATGCTCCTGAGGGGGGAACCCATGCCGGATTTTTATTTAAAATCCGGCGGGGACTTCCTTCTCAGGATTCATAACAAACTCCGCCCACGTGTAGAATTGGCGGGAATCCGCGTCGGATCCCCGTTGCTTCTATGACGGCTTTGTCTCCATCGCGGCAAGCCAGCTCGGCGCTGGCTCCCGCGATGGGGCTCGCAAGTGCTCAATCTCGCCGAGAAAGGGAGCGAGATTGACACAATATCGCGGTCAACCACTGTACACGCGTTTTCTAGCTAGTCGGAAACCTCAAACCATGAATAGACGGCTGCGGGCTTCAATTTGACTGGATTACGTGTTAGTACGCCTTCGGATCTACGCTGCAATAAAATTGCGGCCACTGGGTGGACTTCCCGTCGTTTTATGCGTCGGGGTATGCTAATGAGCTTTTGCCGGCGATCCCCGAAATTACGATCTTCATTCGCAATCTCTTACGGCACCTTTAGTCATCTTTTTTTTGCGTAGCACTATACCAGCTTTTTGCTGGTCTAATATTAGACAGCCCATGTTAAGTATGGCCGTCGTTCCCGCGTCGAATTTCTACGTTTTCCGACATCTTTTATTATTTTTTACGTAAGTCGTCCGGGAATAGGAATGTTCGTAAACGACGCTACTCAAACAACGAATGACGTAACGACGTGATTTCGCGCAATGCACGGCGGGAAATTTCTGAACGGAGCATGCGCAGTTCGATCGCCACGGGGACGCGCTTAATTTAAATGCTTCACGCCCCCAATCGCGTATTTCGATTACGCGGCGAGAAATAGACTACGCTGCCGTAGCGTACGGGCAAAAATCTACCAGGATTCGGTGTAGAGCCTGGTGAAATACGGCAGAGTAGAGTATTTCGATTACACAGCGCAATATTAAGTGTATCTGAATCTGGCCCATTGTTTAAAAAAAATGTCATTTAAAATGATCGTGTGTGGGCTTCACATCATTTTTCGGGTTCTGAAAAACGACAATTTTTTTTCCGAACATGCTGCATTTTTTAATGCCGTTTTAACAGATGCAGTTTTTCTGGTTGTAAAAAATGATCGTGTGCGGGCTAAAACCACGTTAAAAACCCACACATGCTCAGAAGCAAGTTATGAGACGGGAGCGCTCGTTCTGGTAAAACTACCATTCGTAATGGAGTAAGCACATTCATCACGCTGCAACAGACAGAAAAGCTTGAATCGTCTTTTACTAACACGGAATCAGCTAGGGCAGCCCCAAGGGTGGCGTAATCCGCATGGAACTTCCCCTTTATAGTGCCGTTGTATGTGTTGTATGTTGCCGCGGTTTGCTAGAGCATTTTTTAAAAACCATGGTGTGTGGGCAACGCTGTTTTAATGATGAAGTTGGAAAAACTTTGCTTTTTCTACATGCCGAAAAAGGTCGTTTTTTTTCATGCCGAAAAATTATCGTGTGTACGCGGCATTAGATGTTACGTTTTCCTGCAGGGTACAGTACATCATTGGATCATTTATTATATAAAGCCTTCTATACTTATGGGTTTAAACGTTTTCAAAATTTTAGCATGTTAACAAAATAATTAAAATGTCTTTATTTGATAAATATTTTAAACATATAACACATTACATTGATTTTACAGTGGAATGAGTTGCACACTAATTTCTGTTAATTGGTTAAATGGTTTATTCAGACATGACAGCTAAATGTTATACTGTATGCATTATCCTGAAAAACAAAACTGCATTTGTATCACAAAGGGTATGGATGAGTTGTTAATTTTCAGAAGGCACTCAGATTGTTTTACATGCTGTTACAAAGCCATTATTTGATTACATCTCAGGCGGCGTACACACGTACGAGAACCTCGACGAGCGGAACACATCGTTCCGCCCGTCGAGGTTCTCGCCCGGCCGTCGAAATCGGCGACCCGCCCATCGGGAATGGCAGCCAGCCATTCATCCAGGCGGGCTGTCGAGCAAATAGAAAGCCTGCTCTCTATTCGCTCGACGCAGGGATGGACTGGCCATTGGGACTACAGGGAGTTTCCCGGTGGGCCGATGGCTCAGTGGGCCGGCTTCAGTGTCAGCAAACCGCTGCCCCCCCCTCCGCTCCTCTGTCTCTCCCTCCCTGCAGCGCTCAACAGAGAAGCAGGGGGAGGACCAGAGGAGCAGGGGGGGTGACAGAGAAGCATGGAGGAGGGGACAGACAGCTGACTCAACAGCTATGGCCTGGGAGTTTCTCACTTCTGAACTGATTCTTTGCCCCGGGAGAAATAATGTCTAGCTTCACCACTGGTACCAGTCGTTCTACTCTAATAAAGTAGAACGGCTAGTGGCTAGTGAAGGGGGAGAGGGGGCTTGGGTGACCAGAGGGGTGCAGGAGTTGTCCGGCCGCCATGGGAGAGACCTGTCAAAGTGGGCCAGTCTGGATGAAGTCCAGGGCCAGATTTCTGTCCCAGTCCAGCCCTGGCTCGACGGGATTCCCGACGGGCGGGGCGAGCCAGGAGCGTACACACGGCCGAGGTTCTCGCTGGAATGCAGCTCCCAGCGAGGTTCTCGATGGTTTCGAGCGAGAACCTCGGTCGTGTGTACGCCGCCTAAGTTCAGAACTATTTGTACACATGAAACAGAATGTTCTAACACAAAACGCAAGACTGCTGCCCCCAATGACAGTTTTATTTATTGAACAAAAGTAGAAACTGATAGTTTTATAGAAAAACAACTAAAACAAATGCAGTTTACAATTAATAATAATTGTATGGCTTATCCGTTACTCCCAAACAGTGTTATACGAGGCATGTCTGGCTTTTAGTTACTCGTTCACATCGGAACACATGGTTAAAAGAACATTATTTTGCCATGCATTTTGTGTTTTTAGAAAATGCAATTTCAATTCACTGATAGACACCGATAGCCTGCACTGATGGGCACCAATAAGGTGGCACTGGTGGGCACTGATAGGCGGCACTGGTTGGCACTGAGAGGCAGCACTGATGGGTGGCACTGAAAGACATTGATAGTGGGCACTGAGAATTGGCACTAATAGGTGGCACTGATAGATGGCACTGATAGCTAGCAATTATGGGCACTGATAGGTGGCAGTGATGGGCACTGATGAGTGGCAATGATGGGCACTTATCAGCACTGGTAGGTGAGACTGATAGGCAGCACTGCTAGGTGGCACTGACGAGGCACTGATTGGCACAACTAGTGGGCATTGATAGATGGCACTATTTTTCACTGTGGGTACTGGCAGGGGACACTGGCAGGCGGTACTGGTGGGCACTAATGAGGTGGATGTGCCTCTTCCACTTGGGACTAATGTCCCTTACACAGTGATTGGCTTTTTTCTCCTCACGCTGACAGCGTGATCTTTTGTTTACATCACGTGATCAGCTGTCATTGGCTGACAGCTGATCACGTGGTAAGGGGCCGGGACCTGCAGGAGCGCCCGGGGAGAGTGAAAAGGGCAGGACATCTATTGGCGGCCTCCCTTCAATTCAGGTCTGTGCTGTAGCCGTCATTTGGCTGTAGCGTGGACGCTACATAGACCCCATAGGCATAATGAAGAAAAGAGACAAAGAAAAAATAAACAAAGAAAACATTTAGAAAAAATGAAAATGAACACAGTTTTTTTTTTTATTTAAAACATTTAAAATAGAAATAAAAAAATGAAGAAAAAATCCAAAAATAAAATGAAATAAAAATAAAAATGAGCAATAAGAAAACAATGTAATTGAAAAAAAAAAAATGTGACAAAAAAGTTACAAAATGGTTTATTGGTTTCAAGGCTACAGAATCCACAATGGCTAACTAAAGAAATATATAAATATAAATATATAGGCTCAAAATTTCAAGTCCTGAGCTACTAGACAGGCCTTAAGAGTTACTCGCTACCAGTAGCCCCACCCAACCCCTCCCCCGCCCTACCCATAATTCCACCCCTAAACACACCCTCATAAATAATCTCATGAATTGACACTGTTAAATGTTTTATGCAGAAACCAGTTACAAAAATAAACAACTTTATCAGTGTAGCCTCATCAGTGCCCATTAATGCAGCCTATCAGTACCCATCAGTGCAGCTGATCAGTGCAGCCGCATCAGTGCACATCAATGCAGCCTCACCAGTGCCCATCAATGCAGCCTCACCAGTGCCCATCAATGCAGCCTCACCAGTGCCCATCAATGCAGCCTCACCAGTGCCCATTAATGCAGCCTGATCAGTGCCCATCAATGCAGCCTGATCAGTGCCCATCAATGCAGCTTTACCAGACCTATCAATGCAGCCTCATCAGTGCAGCCTGATCAGTGCCCATCAATGCAGCTTTACCAGAGCCCATCAATGCAGCCTCACCAGTATCCATCAATGCAGCCTCACCAGTATCCATCAATGCAGCCTCACCAGTGCCCATCAATGCAGCCTCACCAGTGCCCAGTAATATAGCCTGATCAGTGCAGCCTGATCAGGACCAATCAATGCAGCTTTACCAAAGCCCATCGATGCAGCCTCATCAGTGCAGCCTGATCAGTGCCCATCAATGCAGCTTTACCAGCGCCCATCAATGCAGTCTCACCAGTGCCCATTAATGCAACCTGACCAGTGCAGCCTGACCAGTGCCCATCAGTGCAGCCTGACCAGTGCCCATAAATGCAGCTTTACCAGTGCCCACCACTGAATCGCCTCTGGGCGCTTGTTGTTCCTGTCTCCTTTGGTATCGAAAGAGATGAGTCTTTATCTTTCTCCTGAATGCTAAGTAGTTCTCATCCAACCGAATACTGGTTGGCAAAGCGTTCCATAGTCTGGGACCTTGGACCGCAAATCTTCTATCTCCTTTGGATTTGTATCCGGCTTTCGGTATCTGCAGGAGATTTTGATCAGTGGATCGCAGCACGCGATTGGGGTTATGGGCTTTTATTTTTTCGCGTAGATAATGGGGAGCATTCCCATGGATACATCAATGCGTTAGACAGAGTGCTTTAAAAGTGATTCTGTCTTTTACTGGTAACCAGTGAAGGGATCTCAGTGAGGGTGAGATTGATTCCCAGGGTTTTTTCCCAGTCACAAGTCTAGCGGCCATATTTTGAACGACTTGTAGACGAGGTTGGGGGGTGGAATTGGAGGCATAAGTATGATTTAGACCTATGCCTCCAATTCTACCCCCACCCAATCCATTATACCTATGCCTCCAATTAAAGGAGTTGTAAAGGGTATAGAAACATAATAGTTAACTGATTATTTTTAAAAATGATTAAAAATGGATAAAAGTCAATCATACAATGTACCTGTAGTTTCAGTTTCGTTTTTGCATCTAGTTTCATCTTTGCGTGTTATTTCCTGCCTCTGTGCTATACAGAGCCATAGAGCAGTGATGGTTTGGAAAACGAAACTAGAAGCTCAGGAAACAGACAACCAGGAAGTGTCCAGACCAGAGAAGAATTACAGCAACATCAGAGCAAAAATGAACAATGAGGACATGAAACCAGGACTGCAGTAAGTTAAAGGAGAAAAAAAATCCTTTAGTGACCCTTTAAGTCCTCCCTCTCAATTCAGCACATCTATGCTCTCAATCCCCCCCCTTTTCTCCCAGCACACATCTTGTTCAATGCTTCCAGCTCCAACCCCCTCAATCAAAGCACACGGTCTTAGTTACCTTTCACCTTCAGCCAGGGGGGTCAGGCATCGGTGGACATAGAGGGTTTGAGCCCATCCACTTAGAACTGACTTGAACCATATGCACTGCCCCACTCCTTAGATGTGCACCAGCAGGGAGGTGTAAAGGAGCGGTCCCAGGTGGCTCACTATTCCTGTTAAAATGCGGCAAGGGAGGAGAGAGAGGGGTGGTCCTAGGTAGCTGACTATTGGTATTGTAATGCCCAGGCTGCAAGTGCGGGGGGCTGGATGTGCGGCAATGAGGGAGGGAGAGGGACAGTCCCAGGCACTTGGAACAATTTTCATTGGTAATGCCCACGCTGTGAGTGGGGGGCGGGGGCAGGATGTGCAGCAAGGAGGAAGGGAGAGGAGCAGTCCTAAGTGGCTGATTAATACTATTGTAATGCCCACACTGTGAGTGTGGGGGGTGGGATGTTCGGCAAGGAAGGAGAGAGATGGGCGGTCCCAGGTGGCTATTGTTATTGTAATGCCCGCACTGCGAGTGTGGGGGGTGGGATGTGCGGCAAGAAGGGAGGGATAGGGGCAGTCCCAGGCACTTGACTATTACTATTAAAATGCCCTTGCTGCTAGCCAGTGCGCAGCAGGGGGCATTGACTTTACATTCCTGGCACAGTGCAGTCCTGTACATACTTGCACTTCTCTTAATTTCACTCGCAAAATGCGAGCAGGCGAGTGGAATTTTGAGGCCTGTATAAAAATACATCAAAAGATAATACATAATCGAAAAATATGACAAAAACATAAAAAATTGTATTACTTAATTATTCTACCTAAGATGCAAAACAAAAACGCTATTTAAAATAAAAATTGTATTGAGAAATATCAAGTTAAAGTTAAAAATAATTGGATATAGGAAACCTAAATACAAAGAGCAGACAGTATGAGAATCCCTAACATTGTACTCATATATCAAAATATTATCATACAATAAAAATGATTTGAGAGAGCCAATAAGTAGTATTCTAGATAAAAGCAGACAAATAATGGGGATACTCTCCTTAAATGGACTGTTCATAGTAATGGGTAATATCCCTCTCAAAATTTTAAACCCTGGGGATATCGGGGTCCAACTTAAAAATCCAGTAAACCTCCGTAGGAGATAGAAATTGCCACCGCAGATGGGATGATTCACCCTTTCAATGCTCTGAAATTTAACCACTTTCCACCCAGCCTACAACAAGATGACAGCTGGAGTTATCTCGAGTCAGGAGGGCCACAAGGCAAAAAGCCCCCAAAAATGTTGTCTGCCCCCTTAAGTACCTTTCCCCAGCATGCCCAGCAGGGAGACCACTCCCACTGGGCTGTTCCCAGGGGAAAGCACCCAATACACTTTGGCCTGCTTGTATTCCAACATTGGCCTGGAGTGGTACGCTGCCTACAGGCAACAGTGGGAATTCCTTCAAACACAGCCATAGCC
This sequence comes from Rana kukunoris, assembly GCA_029574335.1. NCBI lineage: Eukaryota > Metazoa > Chordata > Amphibia > Anura > Ranidae > Rana > Rana kukunoris. The sequence continues at coordinate 77,743,250 of CM056054.1, read as the reverse complement.
GGAACAGAGGCTGATTTAGCTTTAATCATCCCAAAGAGCTAACTACCAACTTAGATAAACACTAAATTTAAACATAGTGCCTGGTCATCAAGAGCAGGGCGCTAAACAAGTATTAAAACAGACAGAAACTACTGTGTTAATATTAGTGACAAATTGCATCAGACATGTCATCTATCAATGCTGAAGCATTTGCAAAGATTTTATTTTTATTTTAAATGGATCCCCAAGTGTTCCCTTCTATGTGCTGTCCACCACCAACAAGCTATTAAAGCGTACAAACCCACTGTTAAAAATCACTTTATCAGTCAGCATATAATTTGATATAAGATTTTCTTTTACACCCCCAGCCAAAACATTCCCTATTAAATATTTCTGTTTAGACAGGAAGTTGTGGGAAATCATTTTTCTTATTGCTCTCTGTTCTTTCCTATCGCAATGACACATTCACTTCCTAATCTCTACAATGGGGCCATATACACTAATAATAACCTGGAAAAAAATTAATATTCTCTATTCTATCCAAAAATAAAAATAAAATTGTAGTTTTGTCTTTAAAATAAGACTTCAAGTCTGCTTTATTTTTCATTAACTGACAAGACACACACTGTCATGTTACATTTAGCTTATTCATTTCTTTGTCTCTTGTTACTATCTCTCCATCTAGATTGTGAACCTATACTGGTACAACATGTCTTCTAATACATCTTTGTTCTTGCTATATTTGTTTTAGAGCTGTATTTTAATGAATTTGTATTGCCTGTTGTCATAGGCGTGCGCAGCCTATTTCATTAGGGTGTGCACCCCAAAGCTCGAACACACATATGTGTGTGTGTATATATATATATTTACACTAAATTACCAAAAGTATTGGGATGCCTGCCTATACACATGAAATTTAATGGCATTCCAATCTTAGTCCGTAGGGTTTAATATTGAGTTAGCCCACCCTTTGCAGCTATAAACAGCTTCAACTCTTCTGGGAAGGCTGTCCACAAGGTTTAGCAGTGTGTCTATGGGAATATTTGACCATTTTTTCAGAAGTTCATTTGTGAGGTCAGGCACTGATGTTGGATGAGAAGGCTCACAGTCTCCACTTAAATGTGAAGGACAATCGAGTACCTCCACCCCAAACTCGCTCATCCATGTCTTTATGGACCTTGCTTTGTACACTGGTCCAAATCATTTGGTGGAGGCGGATTGTGGTGTAGAGTTGTTTTTCAGGGGTTGGGCTTGGCGTAAGCATACCAAGACAATTTGGACAATTTCATGCTCCCAACTTTGTGGGAACAGTTTGGGGATGTCCCCTTCCTATTCTATAACAACATGGACTTAGCAAGGGTGGTGGCAAATTAACTTCAAGTGCAAAAATTCACATTATAATAGTAATTTAAACATAAAAAATTAAGTGTAATGCCGCGTACACACGATCACTTTTCATCATGAAAAAAACAAAGTTTTTCCAACTTCATCATGCCCACACACCATAGTTTTTTTCAAAATGCTCTAGCAAAGCGCGGTTACGTACAGCACGTACAACGGCACTTCAAAGGGCCATTTCCAATACGGAAGATGCCACCCTTGGAGCTTCTTTTGCTGATATCGTGTTACCGCGTGTTAGTAAAAGTTTGGTGAGAGACGATTCGCGCTTTTCAGTCTTTGTGCTTTAAAGATCGCTTTCTGTCGTTCAGTTTGTGCTTTTGGGTTCGTATCTGTCTTTCAGTGCTTGTAGTCAGTTCGTATCTGTTTTTGCAGTGCGTTCTTGTCCGCTCGTTACTGGTTTCCAGGTCGTTCTTCAGAGGCCTTGCTGTTCTTCAGGGCGTTCTTTTTAGTCTGATCTGATTAGACGACCATTATCGAGCCATGTTACAGGTACATTCTCGTCGCCGAGATCGTGCTGTGCTTGGTGCAGGGATTTGTGCTTTATCCTGGCTCCGGTCCATGAACAGGGTGAGGAGTTTGTGGGCCAATAATTGGTTTCTCTGCAGGAACCAGTTATCTCATATGACTCATATGACTCTGAGGATGTCTGACCCCGTATTCCAGCAGCTTTTGGCTTCGGTGTCACCATATATCACCAGGCAGGACACCGTTATGCGGGAAGCTATCACTGCTGAGCAGCGGCTAGTTGCTACGTTGCGCTACCTTGCAACAGGGAGAAGTCTGCAGGACTTGAAGTTCTCAATGGGCATCTCCCCACACGCTCTGGGAGTCATAATCCCGGATACCTGTTCTGCCATAATACAGGTTATGCAGGAGGACTATATTAAGGCAAGTGTCCTTTAACCTAACAAACTATGTACTTATTGCTTTTTTTTTTCAATCAGTCCCTAATTAACATGTTTGTAATATGCTGTGAATGTTCCCTTTGTCCCCATGCAAGCTTGTTATGCTTTTTTTTTTGGCCTACATGCATATTTTCAATAGCCAACCTCTCCAGCATTCTATTCTGGGCCTTAACACACCTAGCCTAGTCACTTCCCCCATTTTTTTTGCCTCCATTGTAGTGCTCCATTTGGTGTCTCCCTATATCCCCCAGTTTTTTTTTGCCTCCATTGTAGTGCTCCCTTTGGTGTCTCCCTATATCCCCCGGTTTTTTTTGCCTCCATTGTAGTGCTCCATTTGGTGTCTTCCTATTACCCCCAGTTTTTTTTTGCCTCCTTTGTAGTGCTCCATTTGGTGTCTCCCTATAGCCCCCATTTTTTTTTCTCCATTGTAGTGCTCCATTTGGTGTATCCTTATATCCCCCAATTTGTTTTTTGCCTCCATTGTAGTCCTTGCCCACCCCCCCCCCCCAAATATGTGCATTTTAAAAATGTTGTTTTATTCAGATAGAGTGCATTTGGGGGGGGGGGTTGTGGCTCCCAACTCATCTTGCCCCCCCCTCCCCATAAGCATGCATTTTTTTGGCCATCAGAGGTGGTGATGAATCTGATTGGTGATCCATTATTATTTCTAGCTCTTAAAATAATACTTAAAATTAATGATCTCCTGTTTTTTTCTCCAGAATGTTTTTAGCTATTCTGATTGCAAGGTTTGTTTGAATATTTTTTTTTCTCTACAGTTCCCCACCACACCACAGGAATGGCAGACTGTGGCAGCGGACTTCGCACAGCATTGGAACTTTCCAAACTGTGGAGGAGCCAGTGATGGCAAGCACGTCCGCATCATGCCACCACCCCGTTCAGGATCCCATTTTCTTTATCGTACATCACGGGACACAGAGCGCATAGCCATTACACTTGGGTTATATGGGTACCTTCAGGTGTGGACACTGGTGTAATCAATTTCACAGGAAGTTTCCTCCCTATATAACCCCCTCCCACTGGGAGTGCTTCAGTTTTTTCGCCAGTGTCTTAGGTGTTGGTCACGTCTAGCTGTCCCTCGGAGGTCTCGGGACCCAGGATAGCTAGCCGGATCCGTCCGAAGTGCTTCAAAGCCAAGGTGTACGGTACCCGGGCCCTGCTGGAGTGGGGTTTTGCCTATAATGCCTCTCCTTGGAGGGCTGGATTCTGGGCTCCAGTGCCTTAGTCTCTTCCAAGAACTAAACGCTACTGATGCCAGGATGCTATATAGGTCCAGGGGTGTGGGTTCCTTAACACAGGACCCCGGTCCCTGAAGGTCCAAGACAATACCCACGGAGATGGGGGAAGGCTGGGCCTCTTGCATTTTGCAATACCCTGCGGCGTGGAGCAGGTAAGAGGGAACCTGCGGGACTTGGTTCGACAGTAGGTATCCCCCTGGGGGTTCTGGGTTGGCTAATGGTATGCTTGTGCATCAGCCACTATCTCCACTATGTCTTTTGAGGCAGGATGGGATGTACTAATGTTTACCCAGATAACTTGTAGATATATATATGCTTTTAAAGATATGTATTTTGCTACTCCCCCCAGATTTGCCTGTTAGCATGATACTGCAGCCCCACGTGTATAGAAAGGAAGTGCTGACAAAACTCCTGTTTCCTAGGAAGCCTAGGGGGACAGCTTCCTCTATGTGTGCACTACAAAGATTAGTGGCTTACCGGATGTCTGTGTTACTAGCGCTGGTCCAGGCTTCTCCTCTGCTCTCTGCTTCCTCCATGTTGGTTTCAGCGTGGGGGGGGTGTGCGCGCCGCCTTTTACAGTGTCAGCGTGCGTGGGGGGGGCGGGCCAGCAGCGTCAGGTCTCAGATAAAGCAAAAAAGCATTTCCTGGCTGGTCATTCCCTCCTGAGAGCAGTGGAGAGTGAGGACATAGAGCGCGCAGCTGAGCCAGTTCTGGCTAACAGTGACACCCAGTGGTGGTTTGTGGATCTTCAGGTCTGGACTTAAGTCCACACTGACCAGAAAAAAAAAATGATTTTTTTCTTAAAGGGACTCAGCCTTAGATCTGGCAGTATCTGAGTCGGTGCAACCTTGGACTCCAGCTAACGGGCATTGGTGTGGCAATACTCACAGGACTTTCCTCGGTATTGCCGCCTTCTCAGGCGTATGAAACTTTAGATTTTTTTTTAACATAGCCTGTCCTTATTAATGTTTCACTTCTAGCTACAACAGTTGGGTGTTGGCTGTAGGGGTGTCTCAAGGTTGTGCAATGGCTCCCAAGGGATCAGGACCAGCTAAGGCTGCAAAAGGTGCCAAAAAAGTAAAGGGGTCTCCAACGGGGTCAGAGGATTTGGGCCAGGCTCCAGTGGTCCCACCCTCACCAGATAGACCACCGAACAGCATCGTGCAGGAGCCATTGAGGGTGCTAGGGGCAGAGGCGGCCCCCAATCAACCCATTCCCGTTTATGTTACGGAAGAAATGCTAGAATCCACCCTGGGTGGGCTAGAGAAAAGGTTAACTGCTTTAATTGCCCGCTCTTTGCCGGGTGGCAAACGGGCTAGATCCCCGTCACCTAGAACGGTGTGTTCGGATGCAGAGGTCCGCTCTTCGGAGGAATTGGACCCACAGGGGGATCAAGCGGACCTGAGTCCTGACGGGTCAGACATTGAAGATTCCACTATAGATGAAATTTTTTCGGCTTCTCAAGCAGAGAGTCTGTGGATCCAGTCTCTGACGGATATGGTTCGCACTGCTTTTAAACTTCCAGTGTCAGAACAATTAGCCCCCGTGGTATCCTCTTTAGGTTCCTCGAAGGCACCATTGAGTGGTGCGTCTTTCCCGGTTCACCCCCTTCTGGAGAGCGTGATTTTTCAGGATTGGGCTCGACCTGATAGGATTTTTATCCCTCCTAAAAGGTTCACCATTCTCTATCCTATGGAAGAAGAATTTGCAAAGAAATGGGCACTCCCTACCGTGGACGCAGCCATTTCCTGCGTAAATAAGTCCCTGACCTGTCCGGTGGAAAATGTCCAGGTGTTTAAAGATCCAGTCGACAAAAAATTGGAGACCCTACTGAAGGCTTCTTTTACCACAGTAGGTGCCGTGGTTCAGCCAGCAGTGGCAGCCATTGGCGTTTGTCAGGCTTTAAAGGATCAGACTAAACAGATATTAAGGGACATACCGGCTCAGCAAGCTCGTGAATTGGCTGACCTCCCAAGAGCTCTCTGCTTTGCAGTAGATGCTATTAAGGACTCCGTTCAACAGGCGTCCCGTTTATCTCTGCTGTTGGTTCATATGCGTCGCCTTTTGTGGCTAAAAAACTGGTCAGCAGAGGCACCCTGCAAAAAGCTTTTAGCAGGATTTCCCTTTCATGGTGGGAGACTATTCGGTGAAGACCTAGATAAATATATCCAGACCATATCAAGTGGTAAAAGTTCTTTCTTGCCTGTCAAGAAAAGATCGCGTGGGCCCGCATTTAAGCGACAGGCCTTCGTAGGCTCGGCCCCTTCAACTTCCCGTCAGTATCGACGGCCTCCCGGGCGTTCAGCATTTAATAGCCGCCCACAAGGACAAGCCACGACAGGCAAGAGGCCATGGTCTCGCAAGCCGGTTAAACCAGTCCTCAAGTCAGATTCATGAAGGGGCGCCCCCACTCTCTTGGGTGGGGGGAAGGCTTTGGTTTTTCTCCGAAGTGTGGAAGGCCAGAATTCCCGACTCTTGGGTAAGATCCGTGGTAACCACGGGCTACAAGCTAGAGTTTCGGGAAGTCCCCCCTCCTCATTTTCAGGGGTCAAGTCTTCCAAGCGACCCATTAAAGAGGGCCTCTCTGGTAAAAGCATTGGATCGTCTCTTGCTCCAAGGGGTAATTGTAGAAGTACCAACCCAGGAATGGGGTCTGGGATTCTACTCCAACCTTTTCATAATACCAAAGCCCAATGGCGACGTCAGGCCTATCTTGGACCTCAAATGCCTAAATCGCTTTCTAAACATTCAGACCTTTCGTATGGAGTCCATACGTTCGGTGGCAGCCAGCCTACATCAAGACGACTTGTTAGCATCTATAGACATAAAAGATGCGTATCTGCACGTGCCGATCTACCCGGCACATCACAGGTTTCTTCGTTTTATGATAGATCACCGCCATTACCAGTTCGTAGCCCTCCCTTTCGGGTTGGCAACAGCTCCGCGGGTATTCACAAAGGTGTTAGCCCCGGTGCTAGCCGTCCTAAGGACAGAAGGCATTTTAGTCTTGGCATGCTTGGACGATCTTCTGGTTATCGACAGCTCAGCTTCCAACCTCAATCAGGCAGTAGGTCGCACAGTTCAGCATCTAGAGGAATTCGGGTGGATTGTAAACCTAGAAAAATCGGTATTGAAACCCACAAAGCAGTTGGAATATCTAGGCCTTCGGCTAGATACAGACTGCCAGAGGATAATTTTACCTCAAGCAAAGATCAGATCAATAGCTCAAGCAGTTCAAGTGATCTTAGGCAAGAAGAGGCCGACTATTCGCCTATGTATGCGACTGCTGGGGAAGATGGTGGCCGCCTTCGAGGCTGTGCCCTACGCCCAGATCCATACCAGATATCTTCAGGCAGCCATTCTCTCTGCTTGGAACAAGTCCATTCAGGCATTAGATCGTCCGTTAGTGCTCTCCCCGAAGGTCCGGCGCAGCCTGTCTTGGTGGCTGGTTTCTCAAAATTTGTCAAAAGGGAAATCCTTTTGCCCCATCACGTGGAAGATAGTATCCACGGATGCCAGCCTGTCAGGTTGGGGGGCAGTTCTAGAAGAACAGACCCAGCAAGGGCAGTGGTCGGAGGCAGAAAAACTGCTTCCCATCAATATCTTGGAGATCAGAGCTGCTCGGCTGGCCCTGATCGCCTGGACTCTCCCCCTTCAGGGTCTGCCAGTAAGGATACAGTCCGACAACGCCACTGCGGTGGCATACATAAACCACCAGGGGGGCACGAAGAGCCCAGCAGCCCAAAGAGAAGTAAACCTGATTTTCTCATGGGCCGAAGCCCATGTACCCTGCATCTCGGCGGTGTTCATCCCAGGGATAGACAATTCTCAAGCAGATTTTTTGAGTCGTCAACAGTTGCTCCCGGGGGAATGGTCTCTTCACCCCCAGGTATTCCAAGAGATTTGCCAAAGATTCGGAGTCCCAGATGTGGACATTATGGCAACGAGATCCAACAAAAAGTTGGACAAATTCATATCCCGAGCTAGGGATCCCTCGGCCTACGGGACCGATGCCTTGGTTTGTCCTTGGCACCAGTTTTCTCTTCTGTATGCGTTCCCTCCATTGCAGATGATTCCCCGCCTTCTACGGAGGATCCGGGTGGAGCGCAGGCCTGTGATCCTGGTGGCCCCAGCCTGGCCCAGGAGGGCTTGGTACACACTCATCGTGAAGATCTGCTGTCTCAGGGCCCAATCTGCCATCCTGCTTCACAGCAGCTAAATTTGACGGCTTGGCGGCTGAATCCCTAATTCTTAAGGGCAGAGGCCTCTCAGATCAGGTCATATCTACGTTGATTCAGGCTAGGAAACCGGTCTCCAGAAATATTTATTACAGAGTCTGGAGAACCTATGTGGAGTGGTGCGAGTCTCAAAAATGGCATCCTCGAAAGTTTTTTATTGGTAGGATCTTGCGATTCCTCCAGGTTGGCGTTGACAAAGGGTTGGCTCTTCGTACTCTAAAGGGGCAGGTGTCCGCTTTATCAATATGGTTTCAAAGACCCTTGGCCACCCATTCGCTTATGAAAACCTTCTTGCAGGGGGTCTTGCATGTGAATCCCCCTATTAGAGCTCCCCTCTGCCCCTGGAATTTAAATCTGGTCTTGTCAGCTTTACAAAGGCAGCCGTTTGAACCTCTGACAGAAATCCCTCTTGTGCTACTAACCCGAAAGTTGGTTTTCTTGGTGGCTATGGCTTCAGCCAGAAGGGTTTCCGAGCTGGCAGCCTTGTCATGCAGGGAGCCATACCTTATTCTGCATAAAGACAGAGTGGTTCTGCGGCCTCAACCTTCTTTCCTTCCTAAGGTCATATCCAGTTTTCACTTGAATCAGGACCTAGTCCTACCATCCTTCTTTCTACTCCCCAGTCCAGAGAGGAAAGACGGCTTCATACTTTGGACGTGGTTCGAGCCATGAGGGTCTATCTCAAGGCTACAGAGAAGATTCGGAAAACAGATGTGCTTTTTGTTCTTCCGGATGGCCCCAAGAAGGGTCAGCCGGCTGCCAAGTCTTCCTTGGCTAGGTGGATTAAGCAGCTGATTTTTCAGGCATGGTCTGAAGCGCGTTCCACCTCCCTTATCAGTTAAAGCCCATTCTACGAGGGCCATGAGTGCCCCCTGGGCAGAACACCATCAGATCTCTATGGCACAGGTTTGCAGGGCGGCAACCTGGTCTTCCGTACATACGTTTACTAAATTTTATAAGTTGGACGTTGCAAAGGGTACGGACGCAGCTTTTGGGCAGGCGGTCCTACGGGCAGCAGTATAGAATCCTCTGGCCCGGTTCACGCCCCCTTGTTTTTCTGTTGGTGGAGCCATGTTTTCTCCTGACAATGTTTTTATTTGGCTATTCTTGGCCTTACGGTCTCCCTCCCTTCATAGAGCATTGCTTTAGGACATCCCAAGTGTAATGGCTATGCGCTCTGTGTCCCGTGATGTACGATAAAGAAAAAAGGATTTTTAAAAAAAAAGCTTACCTGTAAAATCCTTTTCTTGAAGTACATCACGGGACACAGAGCTCCCACCCCTCTTTTGGGGAACATTGTGTAACCTCGGGAGAATTGCTTGCTACAAAACTGAAGCACTCCCAGTGGGAGGGGGTTATATAGGGAGGAAACTTCCTGTGAAATTGATTACACCAGTGTCCACACCTGAAGGTACCCATATAACCCAAGTGTAATGGATATGCGCTCTGTGTCCCGTGATGTACTTCAAGAAAAGGATTTTACAGGTAAGCTGTTTATTAAAAATCCTTTTTTTATAATTATAAGGGGTTCCACAGTGTAGTGCTGATGGCGGTGGTGTTGGCCAACTATGAGTTTTTATACCTTGATGTTGGGAAAAATGGGCGGATGTCGGATGGCGGGGTGTTTGCTCAGACCGAGTTTGGCCAATGGCTTCAGTCGGAGGAACTAGGATTGCCACCTGCGGAGGAGAACGAAGATGGGCTGCCATTCATCTTTGTCGCTGATGAGGCGTTTGCCTTGGGTCCCCACCTCATGAGGCCTTTTCCCCAACGTAGCCTCACCTCTGAGTGGAGGGTTTTTAACTATCGGCTGGCCAGAGCCAGAAGGGTGGTTGAGAACGCCTTTGGCAACATGGCCATCTGATCCTTTGCTGCTGCATATTGCACAATTATCTAAAGAGACATTCTTCAAATTACTTGACACTTGTGCCTGATAAGGCCATTGCTGATGTTCCGGTGATGGCCCATGAGGCTAGCCATACAGGCTTGGCCCCCCAAAGAGCCCGTGCTGTGCGGGAAAAATGCCAGATCATGGCTAAATAAAATCTTTTTTTCGGAAAGAAAGTCTGTTATTTTTCCTTATTTGATTAATTTCTAATTTGGGTTTATTGTAGCTTTCTCCTAGGTTATCATAGTGCCTTGTTTATTTTCCTGTACTAAATACCCATCATTGTATATATATATTTTCATACATAAAAAATCTGGTTTTATATATATTTTTTTAATACATAAAAAATCTGGTTTTATATTTTTGTTTTATTTATTTTTTCATACATAAAAAGTCTGTTTTTTTATATATATATATTTTTTCCATACATAAAAAATATGGTTTTATTAGTTTTTTTTTTCATACATAAAAAATATGGTTTTATTTTTTTATCCACTTTAAAAAAAAATGTAAAAAAAAAATGCATAGAAAAACACATAAAACATTAAAATCAAAATTTAAACCCTCCCCAGAACATCCATCAAATTTTTAAGTCTTCGTTCCACCCTGTTTTTTCTCTCATCTGCCCTAAAGACATATGGATGTCTTCGATGTCAGCCCTGCAGGCCAACACCTCTCCAATTAACAGCTGGGCACTGTATGTGTACAAGCCGTCACCAGCGCCAAAAGCTCCTGAGATTTGGAAACAAACCATGTATTAAAATTATGCAGGCCTACATCTATTACCTGAAGCTGTGGAGTATGACACTGACCTGATGTGGTGGCAGTTTCCACTTCCTGTGGTGTCTCTCTGCTCCTGTCTTGAAGCTTGATTGCGCCCTACGAGATTGTAGAAAAGGGAAACATGATTAAAAAAGATTAGAGGCATGACAGAGGAAGATGAATCATTCTTTTTATAAAGTGTGGTGCAATTGTCTGTTTTTATAATCCTTTTAAGCTGAATACAGGATTGTATCCATTACCAAAGCTGCTACATTTCTCTATCTTTGGTCAAGTTTCCTACATGGAAGCAAACCATGTATCCATTGGATCACCTGTGTGTGACACCCTAAATAGGTTGATCTTGTGACCAACAATTGTGCTACTGAGTCCACATGTATAACCAACTGCTGAGCATACTCTCCTTTTACTGTATATTGACTTAATTTGGATTTTTTAAATCTAGTTAAGAACACATCTACATTAATTAAAAAATTGGTCTCACATAAATAAATGAAGATGTCGCAAGTTTCATGTTTGTGGGCACAATAATTGGTTGTAGGAGTCATCGTTCATTCGATCACTATTAATAAAATACGATCTTTTTGTCTGATACAATGTATAAATTCCCATTTGGTCATGCCTATAAAATAAGCATGATGACATTTCCTAAACATGTATCAGACAAATAGATTGTATTTTATTATTAAGTTATCGAATGAACGACGACTCATACGACCAATTATTGTGCCCACAAACATGAAACTTGCGACATTATGCACTGTATGTACAACCTGAAAGAAAAAGCACATGCTGCACAATAATAAAAAAAAAAGAGTACACAGGAAAATGATTTACTTCTTCTAATGAGTCTTTTAATCTTATCTATTTGCTCCAGCTCCCTTAATTTTAGGTCAGACCACCTTTTCCTGAGCTGCTCTTTTGACCTGCGCACCCCAAATTTATGGTGGAGACTCCTCACCACTTTCTCCAAGATTTGGGCCTTCACCTTGTTGGGATTCTTGTAACTGCCATATTACCCATCGTAGTCCTCCCTCCTTAAGATTGCCACCATTTCCACCATCTCCTCAAACGCCATATTTGTACCTCCTGCTCCTGAATCTGGTGTGTGCTTCTGCTTGGCCTTGCTCCTGGCTTGAGTGTGCCATATGCTGCATGTCCTCCATGTTGTTTTGCATTAAACAAGAGATAAGGGGCGGTGAGAGTACTAGAACGAATGTCAGGGGTGGGGAAACGTGCGGAGCTTCACGCATGCGTTCCTGGAGGACCCAGATTGTGACCCATTGAGCCAGGTATTGATTTTTGCAAACAATTTTTGGGAATCAAAGTACAAAAATAATGATGTCAAATTGATGTTACTAGCGCTCCAAAATGAAAAAGATTGAACAAAAAGTGTTGAACATATCAATAGACAGTAGTGGCAAAACATGATGGGGACAAGAATGATTGTGTGTAAATTTCAGGGACGCCATCAAGGGGGTACAGGCAGTACACCTGTAAGGGGCCCCGGATGACAACCCCCCTTTTTTGTAATTTTTTTTTTATATATCTTTTTTTCCCTATTTTTTTTTCAATTTCAGGCAGGAGCACCCCCCCCCCCCCTGGTCCAGGGGGCCCATGCCTGAAGCTGTGTAAGGGGCCCCTGTCTGTAATATATATTAGCATTCAATTTTCATCTGTCATGATTTAAAAAATGTGTGTGATTTATGAAGACAACAAATAAACTATGTACCTTTTTTTTATACACACACAGATCAAAGCCAGGAGGAGGCAGAGCCCACAGGGAGCCAGGGGGAGACAGGCCCCACTGCAAGACAGGAGGTGGCAGAGCCCACTGGGAGCCAGGGGGAGGCAGGCCCCAGTGGGAGACAGGAGGCACGTTGTGATACCATCTCATGTATTCCTCTTCTCCGCACTCCTGCGAAAAGGGCCAGGAGGCCCTGATTCACGAGGCAACTGTGGCCCTCCGAGAACAACCCAGCGAAGAAGAGGGTTTTGCAGCGCTCATTGCCGCCAAGCTCCAGAATCTGGAGCGGGGCCAGCGTGTGCGCTGTGAAACCCTCATCTTTAAGGCCGTAAGCATGGCCACGTTGGGGCAGCTCTCTGAGGACACCGACATTGTGCGGATCGCTCCTCCTGTCCTTGCTGCTCATCCTGCTCCTAGTCTTGCTCCTGCTCCTTCTCCTCTTCCTGAGCCTGCTCTGGGTCCTGCTCCTGGCACAACCTCGCCTCCAGGAACCCTGCCTCTGAGAACTCGGTCTGCAGGGAAGACTGCAGGGAAGAAAACAAGCAAGTCCAAGCGATGAGCGATGTGATGCCCCTAATGGTCGAAATTTTGGTGGTCACATCATTGTTTGTTTGCCTTGGGGACCCTTGTCTTTACAAATGCAAGCAGGCTCTCCAGTGCTGCCTTCCTGGCTTCTTTGTTTTTATTAAGTTTGCTTTTAGTTTGCCATCAGTCTTTAATTTATTTTACTTTTATTCTACCAGAATAAACGTTTTTATGGTTTGCTGACAAAATTTGACCATGTGTTTTTCTTTAAAATAGGGAGATCGGTAGTGAGTTGACAGAGACATTACAAAAACTAACCTTTTTACATTAACAAGGGAAACTAACCTCCTTGTGGGTAAATTATACTCAATAATAATGTTGTTGTTAACTTGACACACTCCAAATAAAACAAAAAATTGGAAAGCAGTCTAAAATATTTTCAAATTATTCAAAAAAAGAAAAGCTACATTAAAATATTTAAAATAAGCATACATTTTTTTAGATGGAGATCTGGATTAAAAAAAAATAGTCATTAGATAACAATAAATAACAAAGTAACAAGCTTGTCATAACTATGTAACAATATCGGCAGCAAAAAATGAGGATTAGTGTAGCATTAAAAAGAAGAAAAGAATGCGCTGATTTACACAAAGCAATAATTTCAAAGCTAACGAATGTGCTTACTCCATTCCGAACGGTAGTTTTACCAGAACAAGCGCTCCCGTCTCATAACTTGCTTCTGAGCATGCACGGGTTTAAAACGTCATTTTAGCCCACGCACGATCATTTTTTACAACCCGAAAAATGACATTGTTTAAAACAACGTTAAAAAATGCAGCATGTTCGAAAAAAAAATTGTCGTTTTTCAGAACATGAAAAACTATGTGAAGCCCACACACGATCATTTTAAATGACGTTTTTAAAAACAACGTTTTTTTTTAATGCCGAAAAACAATCGTGTGTACGCAGCATAACAATCCAAAAAAATAAAAATTCCAAAGTGCTATAATGGTGGGAACCTCCCATCTAAAAAGTTGTTGCACTTGAAGTTAATCTGTATGGCAAATATCTATAGGTTTTCACCATCCCTGCTAAGTTGAATTTTTGATGTCTTTATTTTTTGTATTTGATGTGTATTATAATGTGACGTTACATATCACAGAGACTGGTTTTGTGGTTTTATTGAAGTTTATTAAGATTTCCATACATTAGAGGGTTCCACCATTATTTGTTATGTTATTGATTAGTAAGTTAGCGCTACATTACATTTTTTTGTGGTGTGGGAACACACATCAGTGATAAGCAGCAAACCTTTTACTGACACTTTTTTAATTTACCTCTAATAGTTTATTGTAAATAGTCGTGTGGTGATTACCATATTTATCGGCGTATACCGCGCACTTTTTTGCCCTGAAAATCAGGGCAAAATCGTGGGTGCGCGGTATACGCCGATACCCGCTTTCCCGCGCCGCTTTCGAATACTGCGCCGGCATATACCGAGCGCAGTACTCGGGTATAGTCGGGCAGACTCGGCTTCTCTCGCGCTGACGTACAGGACGTGAGTGCGAAAGGAGCCGAGTACGCAAGTGTACTGCGCTCGGTATATGCAGGCGCAGTACACTCGTGAATAGTCGGGCAGACTCGGCTCCTCTCGCGCTGACGTCCTGTATGTCCAGGACGTCAGCGCGAGAGGAGCCGAGTCTGCCCGACTATACCCGAGTGTACTGCGCTCGGTATATGCCGGCGCAGTATTCGAAATCGGCGCGGGAAAGCGAGGATCGAGCGGGGAGGACGCAGGACCCGACGAAGAGGACACACGAAGTCGCTGATGGACGCCGCGCAAGACACTAAAACTGTAAGTACAAAAAAAAAATTTTACACAGAAATGGGGGCCACTTTCAGGGTGCGCGCTATACCCCGATAAATACGGTACCTATTATACTAAAGATCGACATGTGGCACTAATAAACCTCAACGGATTTCAGTTGTGCCCCACCAGGCCGGCCCCTCATGGACAATGTGCCTGTCTGTGGAATTCAACTCCCCATCCCTGCACTCAGCACTGATTGTCAGTGATAGACAACACTGATTGGCAGCACTCATGGGCACTGGTAGGCAGCACTGATAGCCAGCACTAATGGGCACTGGTAGGCACTGATAGGTGGCACTGATTGGCAGCACTGATGGCCACTAATAGGCGGAACTGGTTGGCAGTCCTGAGTGGCACTGATAAGCAGCACTAATGGGCGGCACTGATAGGCAGCACTGATGGCCCCTGATCGGCACAGATAGGTGGTACTGATTAGCATAATTTAGTGGCACTGATTGGCAGCACTGATGGTCACTAATTGGCAGCACTGGTTGGGAGCACTGATAGGAACTGCTTGGTGGCACAGATTGGAACTAATTGGCAGTACTGATTGGCACCACTGATGGGTGGGACTAATAGACAGCACTGATGGGCCCTGGTTGTCACAGATAGGTAGCACTGATTGGCGGCATTTAGTGGCACCTATTGTCAGCACTAGGCACTAATTGGCAGCACTGATGGGCACTAATAGGTCACACTGATGGGCATTGATAGGCAGCACTGATGGACACAGATGGGCACTGATTGGCAGCACAGGTGGGCATTGATGAGCTGCACCGTTAGGCAGCGCTGATATGGGTTTTCTGAAAGAGGCATGAAAACATGCTTCTAACTGGGAAAAATTTGGCAGCGCTGATAGGCAGTACTGATGGCCACTGATTGGCACTGATAGGCATCACTGATTGGAAGCACTGATGGGCAGCACTGATGGGCACTGTAGGTGGCATTTGATCAGGGCTGATCCTAGGGTCACAGGGGCCTGGGTGCAGAAATATTTCTGGCACCTCACATGGGCGTGGTCATTTTACTAACTCCTTCCCTTTAGAAATGTTTCTATATCAACGAACACAGAAATGCTCCCCCCACAAAGTCTTCATTATCCTGGGATCCTTACATGATCTCTTAACAATAAACAAAATACAGGAAGAGAAGCAGAGTACTGTATTGGGACCTGGAGGGAGGCCTCTCTGATGGACACAGATAGGGCTTCTGTCAGAGAGTCTGTTAGACCCCCAGACGTTCTACAAACATGATACAGGAGATGTTTAGAGACGGCAGACATGATAGTGGAGACGGTCAGAGACGGCAGACATGGTACAGGAGATGATCAGAGACTGCAAACATAGTACAGGAGATGATCAGAGACTGCAGACATAGTACATGAGATGATCAGTGGCAATTTGAACCCTTTAGTTGGCCGCTAGTGGGGGTTAAAAGTACCTCTAAAACTACGGTAAAGCGCAGCTAAAACTAGCGGTGCTTTGCCACAGACCCCCCCCCCCACTGTCAGTGTGAAAGGGCTCTTAGTACATCTCATGATACATCACATCTGTAGATGAACTACTGAGGCACAGGAAGGGACAGGGGCTGTGTATCCTATGCAATTTATAATGCCATAAAATATCTGTTATTTAATATAAAAGCTTGCAGAGAGAGAGGAGCTGTCAAACTCGGCAGTGATTTCAGGAGTGGGTGGGACCAAACAGCTATCAAACATAAGCCAAAGAAATAGGGGCTGGGCGGGCCACTCAGTGTGTGAAACTATAATGTAATATCACTGCAAGCTGTTAAATCTCGGAGGTGATGCCGGGAGTGGGCGGGACCAAACAGTTACCAAACACAAGCCAACGGGATAGGGGCTGGGCGGACCACTCCGTGTATGTGGCCCCACCCCTTTCTATCAGCTATCAAACACCAGCCAATGATTGGGATGCTTTAAAAGGAGGTGGGGCCACATACACAGAGCGGCCCACCCAGCCTTTATCTTATTGTCTGGTGTTTATTACCTGATAAAAAGGGGACAGAGTCGCATACACGGAGCAGCCCGCCCAGCCCCTATCCCGTTGGCATGTGTTTGGTAGCTGTATGGTCCCGCCCACTCCCGGCATCACCTCCGAGATTTGACAACTTGTCTCTGCAAGCCACATTACATTACAGTTTCACACACTGAGAGGCTGTTACAAGCTTTCCTGACTGCTCAATGTGACACAGGCAGCGTGCTATACACTCTCTTGCAGCCTATTACAGCAGATCTTGGGACACACATTAGGGTGTGCCCAGGCACATCCGACACACCACATGGGCTCCCCTATGCCCGTTGTATATACAGTACCATTTCAATTTTTGGGGGGGGTTTTGGATAAAGAAGGGAATGTTTAAAACTCTACCAGTTTTTTTTTTTTTTGTTTTTATCCCACTGGGAAGCTATCTCTTAACATCCTGTCGCAAAGACATATAAGGAATCAATAGAAAATCTCTGTAAAAAGAGGGGAATACAGGTTTTAGACAATTGGCACCAGAACAGGCATGTCCATTGCAAGACTCTATTGCTATTCCTGTCCTGGTAACAACTTTGTCCAGTAACAATAAAAGCTTGGTTTAAAGCTGAACTCCAAGGATAATAAAAATCCATTCTTGCAGTGAGGCTGCCCCCACATTGCAAGGGTTAAATTATTGTTTAGGTCTAGGGCAGTGATGGCCAACCTTGGCACCCCCGATGTTTTGGAACTACATTTCCCATGATGCTCATGCACTCTGCCGTGTAGTTGAGCATCATGGGAAATGTAGTTCCAAAACATCTGGGGTGCCAAGGTTCGCCATCACAAGTCTAGGGAAACAAAAACATGTGTTATATTTACCTTCTCTCCTGCAGGCTTCTTTTGTAAAGTAAGACAAGTGCCTGTAGACTTTTCTTCACTATGCCAAAGTGTATGCAGGTCCTCTGTTGTCGTCAGGTTCAAACCATAGAAATACAGAAAGGCATGCCATACAAGTTTTACCCTGTGTTGAGACCTGATGAGGGGGAAATAGTGCTGCCAATTAAATATGTCTTAAGCCCTGTACATACGGCCCGGATTCTCGTCAGGAAAAATACGTAGTTTTTCCTGACGAGATTCCTGGCAAGATTCTCTTGCCGGCCGAGTGTACACACACACCACAAACGCGGTGACGTCATCGACTACGACGAGCATGCGCTTGTCACATTCGATACTGTCGCCGCCATCTTGCTTCACCCTACCTATGCCTTGGAGGCTACCGCGCATGCGTCAAAGTCATTTAGAGCATGCGCCGGTTTCCATGGAGAGGCATGTATACACATGCTTGGGTTTCTCAGCAGGAAAACACTGCCGGGAATCTCACGACGAGAAAAAAGAGAGCAGGTTCTCTATTTTTCTCATCGAGATTCTGGGCAGTATTCTTGATGAGACACCTCAAAGCCTCGAACACACACCCGGTTTACTCGGCAAGAAAGCTCTGCCAGCAGTTTTCTTGCTGTTTCTTGCCGAGAAAACCATGCGTGTGTACTTAGAATTTCTCATCTGGTTTCGGTCTAGTGTTCCTTTCTATATTTCTATAGTTTGAGCTACTGTTGGGTGCCTATCAAGGTAAGCCTTGCTGTGTAAAAGCTTGACATTTTCCTTAAAATTACTACACGTAGCACTGTATTGGATGGAGGATGATGTGGAACAGTTCACCACAGGATTGTAGGGCAGTGCTGGGAGCTGAGTGGAGGATCAGGCAAGTAAAACTGCTTTCCCATCCCATAGACCGAACTGAGAATTTTACTCCTGTAGTGATGGGACAGCCCAATGCAAAAGTTAGGCCGCGTACACACGACCGGTTTTCTCGGCAGAATCCAGCAAAACTCGATGGGAGACGTATTCTGCCGAGAAAACCGGTCGTGTGTACACTTTTCGCCGAGAAACCCGTCGAGGAACTCGTCGAGCCAAAAAGAGAGCATGTTCTATATTTCCTCGTTGGGCAATGGGAAAATTTGGCTCGACTAGTTTTTTGACTGCCGAACAAGGAACTCGACAGGGAAAACGATGTGTTTCTCATGCGTGTGTATGCCGCCATTTATTTTTTTCCTGGAGTTTGGCTTTTAAAAAATGTGTTGCAGCTATGCAATGAGTTTTAGCAGATTTTCCTAAAGGGCCCCCAGGAAAGTAAAACATATTCAAAAAGAAATAAAATCCTACCCTATTTCACTAAACATTTGAAAATGTGATTTTGGCACAGTGCTGACTTCCATTTTTAGACACACAGCTATTTTTACACATATATTGAGCACTGCATACATAACACATTGCATTTCAGCATATCAGTAAGAATCATTCACTTAATTTATTCTGACTGTCAAAGATAATTTGAGATTTTATTTTACCAGCCTTTTTCCCAGGCTGGTTAAATAATCACATTTATCTGAGTTTATCACGAGATGCATTTCCATTTTCTCGGTTTGCTGTTTTATATTTTTCTGACCCAGGAAATGCACTCTGCTAATACTAAGGTTGTCATGGTAACTATTTTAATACATATTTTTAAGACCCAAATGAAAATCTCCCCAACTAACTGAAAGATTTGATATTAATACATTGTTCATTTCCTTGGGTACTTTCTCTATGGCTGCAAGAAACATCTACAATGAGATACACAACACTGTGCAAGCTATAGAAAATAAATGGTAATGGTTATACGTCATTAATTTTGTAGGTATCATTCACAAAACCAGTGTATTAATATAGGTAGAGATGAATAAATATTATCAAATCTGTCAATTTCATAGAATGATAGAAGAAAGATGGTTTCTACATTCTACATATATTTCATATCTGTTTAACCTAAGCACACACAATTTAAAAACATGTCTACATATAAATATTGCAAGGAAAAACATGTTAAAATGTACACTTTTCTTTGTCAATTAGTACTGTAAACATCTTAGGCCCCTTTCACACTGAGGCGGTTTGCAGGCGCTATTGGGCTAAAAATAGCGCCTGCAAACAGATCCTAAACAGCCTCTGGCTTTCACACTGGAGCGGTGTGCTAGCAGGACCGCTCCAAAAGTCCTGCTAGCAGCATCTTTGGAGCGGTGAGAGGAGCGATGTGTTAACCGCTCCTCCACTGCTCCTTCCCATTGAAAGCAATGGGAAACTGCGGCTATACCGCCGGCAATGCGCGTCTGCAGAGGTGCATTGCGGGCGGTATTAACCCTTTTTTGTCCGCTAGCAGGGGTTAAAACCACACTACTAGCGGCCGAATACCGCCACAAAAAAATAGCGGCGCTATACTGCCACGCACCTCCCGCCCCAGTGTGAAAGGGTCCTTAGACTACAAAGGGAAGTAGATGACAAAAATTGAGAATTATTTTAGTTATTTTTTTTAAATCCTGTCATGTGTCAGGTCCTCCTTTATGGGCTCAACCCTCAGCATCTGTTTAAGCTAGGTTGTCCACACTGATTGAAATACGGCAGCAGAGCTGTCTAAATTATGGTCAGTGTGTGGCTGTCCCTGCTCAACAGTCAATTGTTTGATCACATCTGTCAAAGGGACATGTTGGACATTTTTCCACAGTCATTTTTCCACAGTCAGCTGTTGTGTATTTTGACAGCAGTAGATGCCAGTGTGCGAACACAATATCCCAGCAGGGGATGGCCAGCTTTAGTCTGTAATCTAGAAGCATTGTTATGATCATGAAAGATGAGCACATTCTGGTGCAAAATGGGGGAAATAATACTGTGGTACATATACTGTAGGTCACCTCAGTGAAGGGTGGGCACAAGCAAATGACACATTAGGCTCATGTCACACTGGCAATGTTGTAGCAGCAAGTTAAAGCAGCTACAGAACTGATTTCCTTAGCATTTTGTTGCTAGTGAAAAAAGGGAAATGCAGCCAATAAATGGTCTGTGTCACTGAAATGTTATTGTGGAGCAACTCATGTTATCATATGCAACCGTTGATGATTTTGGCACACCAACTAACAGTAGCTGCATAGCTAAGCACTGTAGCCAGCTACAACGACCATTCTGTAGTTGGCTATAAATTTCCAATGCATATAGATAAAGGGATGTGTAGCGGCCACAAATCTCTGCTAAAAAATTGCTAGTGTGACAAGGACCTAAGAGTGTATGAGTGGCCTAATGGTTATAGTTAGATAGTATCTGAGCCTGTTTGCTGTGTACACTGCACATATACAGTCCTTGTACCCACTAAATAGTTGTAGTGCCATGAGTGACAGCCTCAAAGATAAATAGATGGGAAATTTTATAAAATGTAAGGTCTTCAAATGTATATGTGGAGTACCATGGTCACAAAAATTAGCTTTGGATGGCATAATCGCCCATATTGAGATGTTCCAGTTTACTTATTTGGGTGTAATTTCTAGGCACACCCACCTCAGGGCCGATTTTTTTCTCTATAGTGCTCATAAAAGCAATTGTTAGTAGAAATAACTTGGACACCATTCATTGGGTAGAAATAATTGGAATAACAATTTATTTATAGACTACAATCAATAGAGAGATGGGTGAAGAATAGTCAGAAAATCCCAAACTCGCTTTGTCTTAAAATTTACACTGTATTTTCACCCTCTTCAAAATACTCTCTATGTACCCACAAACTTTGCCATTATATAGCAAATCACTGATCTTTGGTCCTTAGGGCCCAAGATTCAATTGGTATCACTTTCCCATGGCAGGACAGTTGGGACAGTTGCTGTGTTCAACTTTTGCTGTGTTCAAGAGTTGCGGTGTTCAATTTTTCCCTTAGGTAATCACTCACTACCCCTCTTTAACTACTTGCCATCCGCCCACAGTAGTTTTACTGCAGGCAGGTGGCACAGGCAGGCCAGACAATGTACTTGTATGTTGCCGGCTCGCTTCTGGATTTGGAGCATGAATGCACGTGCCTCTCATGATGGGATTGGACACAGCACAAGTTTGGCAGCTGATTTTAGTCAATGATTTTGGCTGAAGTCAGTTGACTGGCTGTGTCTAATCACACACACAGTTCCGTGTTTACAAAAACACAGAACTTTGTGTACTGTGAACAGCGATCTTATTGTTTCTTCTCCCTGCAAAGTAGGGATAAAAAAAAGAGCCACATTATGCACACAGTTAGCCCCTTGATTGCTCCTAGATGTTAACCCCTTCCCATACAGTGCTACAGTATTAGTGCAGTGTCAGTGTCATTGTACTACTGTATCACTGGAGTGCTGAAGTCTAACACATGCTAAAACAGTGATATCACCAACAAGCCAGAATTACAGTGGCAGCTGTGCTATGTGGCAGCATCAATATTTCAATTTAATAACAAAAAATTAAAAGCAAAGCAGTAGCATACGATTATGAAGCAACATTTGTCTAATTCAAATAGTGTTCCTGGAGTTTGGTTTAATAATTTTTCTCTCCACTACTCGGCATTACCACTGCTAGATATTTAGTCAATACCTGAAAAATGATTAGTAGACAGGCATTGTCAGTGCAATGTAGCTATTTAGTTAATATACAGTAGATGATGATTCAACAATACAATATTGGCAATATAAACTCACAAAGATAAAAATAAAGCTCTTTCATTAAAAATGTGTACACTGAAATGATTACTGGTATAGGAGTTGTTTATGTAGTAATTCAGTTCAAAAGTCTAGCTCCTCCCCAATTTTTTTGGTCAAAATCAGGTGAGACAAAAAGTACAACCATAATTGGGGGTGCAATCAGCGCAAAAAGTATGTGGATCAAAAAAATTATTAGTTTAAAATTATAAATATTTTAAATTATAAAATATATGTAAGAATGAAAGACAACCACCAGGCCGTAATTCATATGGATGCAAGCAGAACACAAAAAAAGGACATTCACAAAATCCCACAGTGGTAATACAAAATAGAAGACAGTGCAGCGCAAACCAAAATAAATGATGATATAATAATAAAGTATGGGAAGTGGTTAAACTTGCTCATAAAAATTAAAATAATAAATGGTAAGAAAAGGAAAAAAAAGAGTCCAAAAAGAAATGCAAGATCCTGAGACCAAATTCATAGGAATCTCCACCACGTGTATTGCAGAACACCAAAATTCAAACGTGATCCCTCCACCAGTAAAGATGGGTACTCTCACCTTAGCTTATGACCCCTGTTGTACCAGAAGGTCATTTCAAATTCAATTGCAGAAAACCAGGTGACACAGTGATGAGTATTATTCCTCAAGAAGAGATGGCCGTATGACCAGGAAGCACAAAGACCTTCAAATCCTCAGTGTAGCCGTCAAAAAGGCATGAACCGGTATATGCAGAAAGATAGAATAAAATCTAAAAGCTTCCGCTTGATTTAAATGACTTTAATTCAGTAAATACGAAGTATAGGCTACTCACACTTTAGTTGATTCAAATAGGCATGGAAAACATTTATAAACAGCATCGCAGCATCATCGAGTATATGGGACCACAGCGAGCGACGTGAAAAGAAGGCTCCTGACCCCCGGGCCCGTTGCGTTTGACAACATCCTCAGCAGGGTGGAGCAGGATCTTGCATTTCTTTTTGGACTCTTTTTTTTCCTTTTCTTACCATTTATTATTTTAATTTTTATGAGCAAGTCTTCTATTTTGTATTACAAAATACAACCACTAGGAAAAAAAAGAAAAATCCCTGCCAAAAAAAAAAATATATATATTTATTTTTTGGGTCCATCTTTACAGTACATGCTTGTCTTGTAATTTGAAGCTGTGCTATTTAACCACTTCAGGTCCGGAACGATTTACCCCCTTTCTGACCAGAGCACTTTATGACACTGCGTCGTTTTAAATGACAATTGCGCTGTTGTTCGCTGTTGCATCCAAATTAAATTGATGTCCTTTTTTTCACACAAATAGAGCCTTCTTTTTGTGGTATTTGATCACATCTGCGTTTTTTATTTTTAGCGCTATAAATTTATTTTAAAAAGCTATATTTTTTTACTTTTTGCTATTATAAATATCCCCCAAAAATATATATAACATTTTTTTTAGATCAAAAAATAACATTTTGGTCTCATCTGACCAGAGCACCTTCTTCCACGTGTTTGCTGTCCCCCCCCCCCCCCCCCACATGGCTTTTTACAAACTGCAAATGGGACTTCTTATGGATTTCAACAATGGCTTTCTTATTGTCATTCTTCCATAAAGGCTAGATTTGTGGAGTGCATGACCAATAGTTGTCCTATGGACAGCTTCTCCCACCTGAGCTGTGGATCCCTAAAGCTTGCCCTGATTTACCATGGGCCTCTTGGCTGCTTATATGATTAATGGACTCCTTGTCCGGCCTGTCAGTTTAGGTGGACGGCCATGTCTTGGTAGGTTTGCAGTTGTGCCATACGATTTTCATTTTCAGATGATGGATTGAACAATGCTCTGTGAGATGTTCAAACTTGGGATATTTTTTTATAACCTAACCTTGCTTTAAACTTCTCCACAACTGTATCTCTGACCTGTCAGGTGTGTTCCTTGGCCTTGATGCTGTTTGTTCACTAAGATTCCGTAACAAACCTCTGAGGGCTTTACAGAACAGCCACAAAGAAATCTAAATCCAAAACTTATTTATAGGCACTCATGGGTATGGCAGATGAGGAACATCAAAAACAACAGTGTTTTCATTGTCAACGTTTCGAAAAAGCTCAGTCTATGTTTCTCAAGATGTCTTGAGAAATATATAAATATTGATTCCATTACATTATTTGGATTTTTCAAGTGTACTAGAAGTACTAGGTTAAGGATAATAACTGGCACAAGCTTCAGAACGTTGGCTTTGCATCTCTATGTTTAAAGAATGTGCAGTTATTTTAAATTATCCCAAATGTCTGGTTCTAGGCACATGTGTACTAGTACTCCACAGAGTATGGATAGAAACTCTGTGTGTTGTGGTGCTGATATTAACAAAATGTACATATCTGGGTTGGTACATTGGTGTACTGGTAGCCTTTCCAAAACGAATAGGTAGTCTTAATGCAAAGAACATTCATTCACAAAATTATTTAATTGATGTGTGTTCGGAAATGCACTGTAGCAGTGTGAAGGACGCTTACAAATGTTAACTTGCTTCAGGAAGAATGTTTTAGGTGCCTTTGGATATTGTTTTTAAATCAAATGTTACTAACACAATTGCTAAAAAAATTGCTTAGAGAAAAGCTTACACAGGTGAGCCGCTCTCCTGTAATCAGATCCTGGTGCTGTCAGACAGAGACCCATCTGCACAAGCATATACAGTAGAAACATAATGAAAGGCTGCAGCACTTGGTTTGCTTCTTTTATTGTATCAATGTTTCATAACAGATGGCAAGAGTTTTGAGCAGAAACACATCACCATTCTTCAGGTCACAAAAATATAAATTTATTCACATAATGTTTTAATACCATACATATGACAATTAATACATTTTAACCCTTTATTTTCTCTATGCATATGCAATTTAACTGTTCGAAAGTATGAGCATTTCACCAATAGGCTGATCAAGACCAAGTATACCATACACAAGAAGATTTCAACGAATCTGCAAAAAATTAAATGAAAAAGAATAATCACATATATTATAATAAATTCCACTTCATAAAAACTAATTTAATTGAAATTCCACATTTAGACCATATGACTGAGATCATGGTATTCATTTTAACTCCCACTGTTTAAAGGGGAGTTCCACCCACAATTTAACTTTTTAAATATAAATACCCCTGTAATACACAAGCTTAATGTATTCTAGTAAAGTTAGTCTGTAAACTAAGGTCTGTTTTGTTAGGTTGTTGCAGCATTTAGATAGTTTATAATCTAGAAATAGACCTCGGCCATCTTAAGTGTGGGCATCATGAAGCCAGACTGTATGACTTCCTGGATTTCAGCTTTGCATATCTCGCACATGCTTAGTGCTGCACAAGCAATGTAATAGGTTTCAGTCAGGTTTGCAAGGACTACTGGGAAACATAATGCCTATACCAGAAACCCTTGCAAATAGCCTTGTGACTTGATAGCATAGGCTAATAAGGAGGAGGAAGTAATGAAGGACTACAAAATAAAGGTATTTACAAGCAACAAAATAAATAAAAATTGTCCATTCTGAACACTATGAGATTAGGGCATGCCGCACAGACAAACATAAAAAAAATGGGTGGAACTCCACTTTAAGTACTGTAGTAACTACTGTGACAGAGAGAGGCTCTGTCACTATAAGTTAATAGGAAAAGGTGACTCAGGAGTCTCATTAACCACTTGACCACTGGGCACTTAAACACCCTTAATAACCTGACCAATTTTTAGCTTTCGGTGCTCTCACAGTTTGAATGACATACAACACTGTAACCAAATGAAATTTTTGTCCTTTTATTCCCACAAATAGAGCTTTCTTTTGGTGGTATTTGATCACCTCTGCGTTTTTTTTTTTTTTTTTTTGCTATTAATGAAAAAAGAACAACAATTTTGTAAAAAATAATAATTTTTCTTCATTTCTATTATAACATTTTGCAAAAAAGTAATTTTTCTTCATAAATTTGGCCTAAAATGTATACTGCTACATATCTTTGGTAAAAAAAAAAAAAAATGTTGGATATTATTTAGTCTGGGTGAAAGTTATAGGGTCTACAAGCTATGGTACCAATTACTGAAAATTGCCATGCCAGAAAAGTACAAATACCCCCCAAATGACCCCTTTTTGTAAAGAAGACATTCCAAGGTATTTAGAAAGAGGCCTGGTGAGTTTTTTAAAGTTGTCATTTTTTTCCCACAATTCTTTGCAAAATCAAGATTTTTTTTTCATCAAATTTTCATATTAGCAGGTTATTTCTCACGCACAGCATATGCATACCACACATTACACCCCAAAACACATTCTGCTATTCCTCCCGAGTATGGCGATACCACATGTGTGAGACTTTTACACAGTGTGGCCACATACAGAGGCCCAACATGCAGGGACCACCCAGGCCAATTCTGACATTTCTCTCCTACATCATCATTTATTTGCTAGAAAATTACATACAGTAGAACCCAAAAAACATTAAATATGCTTTTTAGCAAAGACCCTAGAGAATACAATGGCGGCCGTTGCAACTTTTCATCGCACATGGTATTTGCACAGCAATTTTTCAAACGCGTTTTTTTTGGAAATAAAATGTTTTGTGCTTTTAAAAAAAACATTAAAGTTAGCCCAATGTTTTTGCATAATATGAAGGATAAAGTTACGCCGAGTAAATAGATACCCAACATGTCACCCTTCAAAATTGCTCACGCTTGTGGAATGGCGCCAAACTTCGGTACTTAAAAATTCCCATAGGCGACGCTTTAAATATTTTTTCTGGTTACATGTTTTTAGTTACAGAGAAGGTCTAAGGCCAAAATTACTGCTCTCGCTCTAATGTTCGCAGAGATACCTCACATGTGTGGTTTGAACACCGTTTTCATATGTGGGCGGGACTTGCGTATGCGTTCGCTTCTGCATGCAAGCTCACGGGGACAGGGGCGCTGTATGCCCAGAGTATTGCCCAGAGTATTGCCCATTATTGCAGAGTATTGCAGCAGGTATGGCTGAGCAGGGAGGGATGGATGGATGAATCTGTGACTGCATTTGTCACAGATCTAGCCCACAGCTCTGCCGCTGCCATCCGCTCCCTCCCCTCTCCTCTCACACTGTACCGATCGGTACAGAGAGAGGAGGGAGGAACCAGCGTCATCAAATGATGCCGGTTTGTTTACAAGTGATCGCTCTGTCATTGGAGGGAGCGATCACGTGGTAAACCGCCCCTATCAGCGGCGATTTGCCTCAGGGGGCGCGCGGGAGCGCGATTCTGGGAAGCCGTTAATTAACGGCCTCTTAGAGTTAAGCAACCGCTCTGTAGACGTACTTTGTCTATAGGGTGGTTAAGGCAGGGATCCTCAAACTACGGCCCCCCAGCTGTTGTAGAACTACACATCCCATGAGGCATTGTAACACACTGACATTCACAGACATGAATAGGCATGATGGGAATTGTAGTCCCTGAACAACTGGAGGGCCGTAGTTTGAAGACCCATGGGTTAAGGGTTAATGCAAGGTTCAGAACTAGCATCTCTCCAGATTCTGTAGTTCTGAATCAGAACATTCAATCCTGGGTTCAGGTTTTTAAAGATGCCTGCAACCTGACTCACTACACAGGTGTGCAGGGTCATTATATAGTCAGGTCTGAGGCGGCGTACACACGTCCGAGAACCTCGTCGGGCTAAACCCATCGTTCTGCCCGACGAGGTTCCCGATGAGCGGTCGAAAAAGCTTGTCGAGCCAAAGTCCTCATTGAACAACGAGGAAAATGAGAGCGTGCTCTCTTTTTTGGCTCGACGAGCTTCCCGACGGGACGCTCGTCGGAAGTGTACACACGACCAAGAACCTCGGCAGAATATGTCTCCCAGCGAGCTTCTCGCTGGATTCTGCCAAGAAGCTCGGTCGTGTGTACGCCGCCTGAGAATTGCTCATGGCTCTCATTTTGGAGATGGCTTCCAGTTTGTTGTCTGGAAGGCCTCACCTGGAGTCAGGGGGTCCCAGCCAGAAGCCACGAGACAGAGGTCTTATTAAGGGGTCAGAGGACCCAGCCACAAGGAAGTGGATCTTGGTTCCAGGATTTAAGTCATCTCCTATCAGGGGTAGGAGGAAAAACCCCAATCCTTAGGCCAGAGGTGGGCCATGCAGTAAGGCGCTGACACTGTCCTGTCATGCACTTCACCTATCAATAGGTCCCAGCCAGCAAAAATCTGATATCTATCACTAAAGCCATGTGGCACAATGATATTGGATATCAATAGAAGTATCCGGCTACACTAAAAATCAACTGAGACAGTTTACATCTACCATCAACACACTCTGAAGCCCCATACACACTATCAGTTTTTTTGAAGACATAAAACGACGTTTTGCCCACACACGGTGATTTTAAATGACGTTTTTTAAAACGTCGTTTTTTTTCATCACGAAAAGTGATCGTGTGTTTGCGGCAATATACTAAACACATTCACTTATCAATTCCCACCATCAGTGGGAATGGTATTGATACCGCAACTGTCATATATGTATTTAACATCAAGCCTAGGTAAATCCATTCTACTGTATAAGATTAAAGAAAGGGACCAAGAACTAACAAACTGAGAAAATTATTCAAACATATAACTTACACACTAAAAAAAGAGAAAAGAGTGAACCAAAAATAAACGATCAAGAGGAAGATACGCTTTGTTTCTCAGCAGGTTAATAACCTGCCCTGCAAGATTAGTAACTAAAGGGGCCATATACCCTCAGGTTATACCGTACATTGAGTAAATGCTGTCATATGAGATCCATAGTTTCCATTTACAGTCAAACACATGCATGGTGTCCAAAATAGTGTGTTGTATCCTTTCCATAAGCTTGATGGTTTCCATTCTCTGTAATACCTGGGGCCACGGCACAGTAGGGGTCTTCCAATTTAGTGCTATGGCCCACAAGACCGCACAAAAAAAGTGTGTGGGTAAATTTCTGTGCCGCCACCTCAGATATTTGTGCAAAAAGAAGGCACATTGGTGTGTTCAGCGACACTGGGGAGCCCGTTATTTGGCTTGCCTTGCTGGCTACCTTCTGCCATAGTGGTTGGAGAGCCAGGCAGCTCCAAAAGGTATGGAGCAGTGTTCCGGGTGTCTGACAACCCCATAAGCAGGTGTCTGGAACCATAGGGTAAACCGGTGCACCCTACTAGGGGCCAAATACCATCTAGTATGAAGTTTGACTACTGTTTCCTTAACGGACACAGATCGCGTGCATTTGTGCATGTTTTGCAGCATCTCAGACCAGTCCTAAAGGGCAAATTCTTGGGGGATGTGCAGTTCATTTAGATAACTGTAGATCTGAGATATAACTCCTTTATCCTGTGCATACTCTGCGCAGATACATTCATAGGAGGTAAATCCTGGGCTGATTTGGAGGTATTTAAAAAAATTGGTTATTGGGGCATTATATTTATGCTGAAGGTGTGTGCAAAAGCCAGAGTCCTGCATCAAGGAATTAAATGTAACTAATGCGTTCTGCTCCCACCACTGATAATCCTCAGGAAATACTCAGTTGGGGGGAATCTACTATCGCCCAGGAACGACAACAAGGATGGTTTTGGGGATGAGAGTTACATTTTTTTGTGGTATAGGGACCATAGGTGAAAGGAGTGTGAGACTATACCTTAAAGCAGGCTCAGCTCTCTAATCCTAATAGTATTGTTCCAAAGCAACCCGTGTAAGTGTAGCGGATGGACTGAGACACTCAAATTGGAGCCAGGGAATTGAGTTTGTCGGGGTGTGCCATCATGCAGTCTGTGCCAATCTGGCTGCCAAGAAGTACCTCCAGAGGTCTGGGAGGCCCAGCCCCCCCCTGGATAGGTGCCTATGGGAAATCAGCTTGCCAAATCAAGGTCTTTTATCCTTCCAAATACATTTGTTCATCTCCCTCTGTATTTGCTCGATTGTCTGGTGGGAAACATGCATTGGCAGGGCCCTAAAATAATACAGCACAACAGTTTGTGTAAAATGGACATAATAGCCATAACTCTTCATAACAGGGAGATGGGAAAGTTAGCCCATAGTTTCAACCATTGTTTGACTTTCGTAAAAATTAGCATTGTACATATTCCTCAATGACGGGTGTGCCACATCCGCCATTTGGATAGCATGCAGGCTCTAGGAAATAGCAGTGCAGCAGTGCTCATAGGCATACATAATGCTGGCTGGTTTTGTGCCAGGATGAGGCGCCCTTTTAATGTGAGCTATATATAATATATATATATATATATATATATATATATATATATATATATATATATATATATATATATATATATGGCTTGTTCTTTGTTGTGTGATTGAATAAATGTACTACACTATATAGCACTTTTTTTTATATATCTTCATGGTGTGATGGCTTTGTGGAGAGATTAAAGAGAGCTTATGGTGGTGCAGATCAAAATCATACCAAGTACCTGAGCTGTTTTGGAATAAGAGTTGTGAAACAGCGACAAAGTGCATACTGACTAGGGATGAGCTTTGTGTTCGACTCGAATGTATGTTCGATTCGAACATTGTATGTTTAACCGTTCGTCGAAATACGAACAAAATGGGTCATTTGTGCCAAATTCAAGTGACGCGCCATGGCCCATAATTCACTGCGGCATTGCTTGTTGATGATTGGCCAAGCATGCACTATGCCCCGCATGCTTGGCCAATAACAGCGTGCAAAAAACGGAAAGACATAATTGGCCAAAGCCAGGGTGGCTTTGGCCAATTATGGCTCAGGGCTTTAGCACACGCCCCACACTATAAAAGGCCGCCTGCTGGGTGGCCTCGTGTAGTGTGTTCCAGCGCTGGTTACAGATCAGACAGAGAGAGAGAGACTGTCTTTTTTCTAGCTAGATAGAGCAGGCAGGCTAGTCAGTTAAATTTACAGTGTGTAGAGAATATATATACATCCCAGGAGTTGTACATATATTTATACACTGTATAGTTTAGTTAGATTAGTTCTTCCTAATCTGTCAGGCAGTTGATTGTGCTAGCTGCAGTGTTCTCACGTGTTGTATTGCCCGTGTGCTCAGTGCACCTAAACCAACTTGCTGTATACTGCAAGTTTGCGCATTACTTTGCAACTAAACCCACTTGGTGGTGCATAGTGCAAGTGTGCGCATTACTTTGCAACTGAACCCACTTGGTGGTGCACTGCCCCCTTATGACAGCTTCTTGTTTACTTAGGGAAAAGTTTTTTTTAGCAAACTATGCCTAAGGGCTATAGTTTTGAAATTGCTGAAAACAATATTTGGTTAAATGTGGATTTGGCAGGGGGTTGGTCAGCACCTGGGGTGGGTGTATGTAGAGTTTTAGGTGTACAATAATTAAAAAAGAAAAATTCAAGGCATATAATGGGGTGCTATGAAAAAGGCAGCTCTAGATCATATTGTCAGCAATAACTACATGATGCATACTAATCACCCCCAAGCATGGACCTGTTTCTGGTGTGTCAACACTGCACAGATTTGGTGTCTGTGAACATGTATCTGGTTTGCCACGGTCCCGTTGCCCGGAAGTGGGGAACGGTACCTGTCAAAAACAGGTACCTATTTCCCACTCCCCCTGAAAGGTGCCCAATGAGGCACCAGAGGGGGGAGGAGACGGATAAGGCCACGTACACACGATCGGACCATCCGATGAGAATCGTCCGATGGACCGTTTTCATCGGGTCACCGCTGAAGTGGCCTGATGGTCTGATGTGTGTACACACCATTGGTTCAAAAACCGATCGTGTCAGAACGCGGTGACGTAAAACACATCGATGTGCTGAAAAAACCGAAGTTCAATGCTTCCAAGCATGCGTCGACTTGATTCTGAGCATACGCGGGTTTTGAACTGATGCTTTTGTGTACTAACCATCGGTTTGGACCGATCGGTCAGAGGGCCATCGGGTCGATTTCAAAGCAAGTTTTAACATTTTGGTCCGAAGGACAAAAGACCGATGGTCCGTACACATGGTCGGTTTGGACCGATGAAACTGAAGTTCGGCCCGTTTTCATCGGTTTGGACCGATCGTGTGTACGCGGCCTAAGCGGAAGTTCCACTTTTGAGTTCTCCAGGGCCAGGTGCAGGTCAGATTTTGATATTTCCTGAATCTTTGTAAACCATATCTTACTTAACTTACAGTACTGCTGTTTATTGTAGAAATACAAAAAACAAATCTGTACATATTCTGGTTCTTGGGGGCTGTTGGTAGGCCCCCCTGTTTACATTTTGGTAAAGTAGTTTTCTTTTTGCTTGCTGTGCATGTGTTGGGGGAGGCTGTTGCCTTACTTGGTAAAACAGTGTAAATCTCTGAATTTGAATGTTGCTATGAAAACTGAATTGATTAAATAAAGTGAACCGGTGTTCAATTTAAATAACAAGGGAAAAAAATTAAGATTTTATTGCTAGAGCATGATTCACTTGAAATGAGCACAGCTTCACTTTACTCACTAAGATCAATAAATATGTCTGTGAAGATTTTCATTTTATCCAGATCATGGTATAGCTAGTAGCGAGTCACATATTATTGGACTTGTTCTGCAATGTTGAAGACCTTTTGCAACTCACCCAAGTCACTTATTTAGTTGTAATGAGTGTCACGAATATATATATATCAGCATTTATAACCACACTGGTAGCAAAGACACATCCCATCCTGTTTGTGGACCAAACACATCTGGTTTGACACATGGCATGGTGATTGGATTAAGGTATTCGGGCTACCGGTGTGGATTTAAATGCTGTGGTGTCTTTATGACACTAATTAGAACTGAAGAAGTAGCTTGATTAAGCTATGAAACATCATCAACATTACAAAATAAGTTCAGTGACCGTTCCAGTTGTACTCTTATTTGTAAATCAACCACCTTGGATACAGTAGAAAGTAGCCCTCTTCTGTTGAATGTCCTTAATTTTCTATAAATAAAAATTAATTCTGTCTAGACCTTATTTTAAATTGTATATAGATGATATTTTACATTTAGCTGCTCACCCTGCCTCTAACTATAACACTGCTAGCCTATTAATAGTAATTTTTACAGTTGTTCTTAATGAAGCACTGGCTTACCTTCTGTGTTATTACCATTTACAGTGTACTTTCTGTGGATTTCAGCCAATGCAAAGTCTAGGCACTGGTCCAAGCATCATTTAAATAGTATGAAGTTACTTTTACTCTTCTATCATTTGCTTCTGTAAACTACTTTGTCCCCCAGGGAGAATTCTGACTTGTCTGGGTTTCTCTTTTCTGTGAACTAAACATATTACTGTGTACCATCACGATTAACATTAATTAATGTGTGAATAAACTTTACCTGGGAATTCATGTAACTGAGCTGTATGTTGCTCCCATACAGGCCTCAGTGAGTTGTAATTTTAAAATGGGTATTTAAAAGTTATTGAGGTATATTTTTTTAATAACTATCACAAAAATTGTGCCATTCCAGAATAGACAAGGTTGGGGTTATTACAAACAATGGTAAATTGTTTTAGACAATATGTGCAGAAGAGGAGTACAGAGACTGCTAGTGCATGCTTTGTTCAGCTAAATTCAAGACTGAAGGGAGACCTTCCCAGTGACACATGACAACATGAAAGTAAAAAAAAATATGACTTGTATTAGATAAACCTGGAGTATAGGATTACTCACAAAATATGAAACCCAAAGTACATGATGGATATCATGGTTTCTAAGGGCATCAGTGCTAAACCTATTCATATTTTCACAGTTTTTTGGGTATATACCAAAATTCAAATCTGTTTCTGCATATAAACCAACTATTACAGTATACAGTTTTGCCGTGTAATATAGATATTGTTCGGGTTAGAAAAAGTCCAGTTTAAAGTTTGCAGTAGTCTTGGCCTTTTTATTTACCTTGTCAGACTATTCATTTTCCATTGAAGGTATTTTCCAGGTTTGCCACTTTAAATACCAATAAGATTTACAAGCCCCAGTTAGCAAGTAACACTTTACATTTAAATGTATTTTAGTGGCCACTGTGGAAATATCTGTGAACTTTACAAATGAATGTCTATCTGTATAATAATATTACAGCTATATTGTCTAAGTAGCTTGCACTCACTGGTTTGCCCCAGGGAGGTGTAATGTAAGAGTTAGAAAGAAAGGCTTTATTTCAGACATTTTATTTTAATGCTTACCTAATATACATGTGAAGAGTGGTAATGCTTTCAGAATTATGTATTGCATTTCTGCAGGGCATCCATATTCCTGCATTTCTGTTCATATTTCTTGTTGGATCTATGCACAACTGTCACACTTCCCCAATATTATGGAAGATGCATTATGGTAATGCACCATTCTTGTGTAAAAAAATAAAATAAATGAAAATGAAATAAATTGTTATTGCATCCCTATGTAATGGAGATGAGGACAGGATGAGGTGTTTGTAGTCAAAATAAAACTTGCAATCTGGAGTGGCAATTCTGTTCCTCTGCAGATATACTGTAGTGAGGGAGTTTTATTGCCCTTTGATAGGAAGTACTTTACTGGCTGGATCAGCAAGGGAAAAGCCTAAAAGAGAAATTAAACCAATGCTACCACCACATCTTATGCAGCGTACACACGATCACTTTATGTGATGAAAAAAATGACGTTTTTAAAAACATCAATTTCATT
The DNA here is from genome assembly GCA_029574335.1 of Rana kukunoris. Classification (NCBI taxonomy): domain Eukaryota; kingdom Metazoa; phylum Chordata; class Amphibia; order Anura; family Ranidae; genus Rana; species Rana kukunoris. The sequence goes on along the minus strand of CM056054.1, from coordinate 77,708,481 downwards.
GACCGTGTGTAGGGGAAAACGTCGTTTTATGTCTTGTAAAAAACGACCAAAAAAAATTGAAGCATGCTTCAATTTTATGTGTCGTTTTTCAAAACGTCATTTTTGGTTTCACAAAAAGTCACCGTGTGTAGCAAAAAACGTTGTTTAAAATGACGTTTTTCAACCCGCGCATGCCCAGAAGCTAGTTATGAAGCGAGCTTTAATGGAAAAGAGTGGTGAACGTAACCTCGCTTTTTGTGAAAAAACGATGGTGTGTAGGCAACATAGTCTTTGAAAAGTGAAGTTTCAAAAACTTTGTTTTTTACTTCACAGAAAACGTCGTTTTTTTTCATCACATAAAGTGATCGTGTGTACGTGGCATTAGGACTGATAAGCTCTCTTTGGGTTTAGATGCACTTACAGAAGACAAATTTAAAGGATAAAAACACATTTAAGAAAAAAATAATAAATGCACATATTTTTGCAGAAAAAAAAAAATCTACATTTTTTTTTTTGTTTTTATCTGATGAGCCTGAAGAGTATTGCACTCATGATCAGTGGATTGTGAGTGCAATGTAATGTTCTGCAGACACTACATCCATACCTCTATACGGGCAGATAGTTACAAAGCTGGAGGAAGTGTCAGTGAACCACAAGAGCACTCATCCATGTCCTCACTCGTTCATTAAAAACTACAAGCCGCCTGACACGGTGGCAAACAGGACTTGTAATTAATTCACAGATCCATGTGAATGAATGACGCCGCTGTGTGGGGGAGCCAAATAGAGCCACACTGTTTTTGAAAATTGACAGTGGGTGCGAGGAGAAGATACCCTGACCTTTGTCACAGGTTTGGGGGGGGGGACAGACCTGGAGCATATTAGACGCACACACCACTATAGTGTAGTATCATTAATAAAAGTGCTGCATTTAAACACAAATTCCTACTCACTGAGTATGTGACATGGAATGCATGAGGATTGCCAAGAAGGGGATAGAAACACCATCCACAAACCCTGGTCAGGGGTATGGATGTAAACTAGGAGTTTCCTGGAAGCCTGCACTGATATGCTGTGCACGGTGATGCAGAAATCTCGTTAGAATCTATCTTGTCTCTGATCTTGTCTCCAGTGTGAGGTCACTTCTCAAAGAATGTGCAGTACCCTTTTCAAGGTGGCCTATTAATCAGCTGCATACCTATTGGGTTACCCACCAAAGATTAAACACTGAATGGTACTGGGAAGTTTAAAGGATCTGCTGGCCTAATACCACAGGTGTGTCAGTTAAAACAAACAATGCCTCATGATAAAAAACAGCCTTTCAAATGAGCACTCAGATAAAAAAAAAAATCACTAAAGTTGGCCATAGACGGAGTGATTTTCTTTGTTGCAACCACAGTCCATCAACACAGTCAGTCAGGAATCCCCCTTGCTGAACCATGTGTTTTCTTGGAGGGGGAAGCTGTCCCTACCGGGAGAACACAGTGATTAGTGTAAGTGGCTATAATGGCTGCTAGCAATAATCACATGTAAAATGCTATAGGCTGGTACATTCAGCTTGCCCATACATGGTTTAAATCTGGTTCTGTCAGTGGTTGGCTTTAGACTAATATAGTGGTAAATAAAGAAAATACAACACAATAAAACATAATAAAATATTTTTTATGATTGGTGTTATATCTATGCATTTCTTATGTGTAAATCTTTTACTCTGCTTCCCTACGTGGTTCATGTCACAGTATTTTAACCAATATTGATTTAAACCAGGTTTGAGCACTGTATATTCACATGCAAAAGAAATCTGAAGAATAACAATTTTCTTCAAATGCACACAAGATATTTTGTTTCTTAGCACTTGTCAAACTAATTTTAATTATAGCCTGTGCACTTCCATGATACCAAACGTGACATACTCAGCATCTCTGTATCATTTTTAAAATTAAAGTTTTGAAGTAAATGATCTTGGACAGAACGCAAAGGGCAAGTAGGATAATATTTATTGCTTAATCCTTGAGGCTACAAACTTGCATGGCTGATTACAGTTGTAAAATGTACTTTTCTACAGGAACCGTCTAGGGGCGTTAACTAGAGTGTGCTTTGCTTATTGAAGATTGGTTTACTAGAAATAGCCTTACAGAGTTTTTTCAGCATCAGATAAAATATGTAAAAAAAAATTATCACGGTCTTCAATGGAAACAACAAAAATGAGATTCCTTGTATTTAGTAAGTAGGGGATTTTTCTTTATTGCCAATGTCAAGCCAAAAGCTTTTCTTTGGTTCTGTTCAGGGCTGTGTAATACATAAAATAGATTACCATTTACATTTTTTTTTTAGTTTGTATATATATTTTTTTGTGATGTCTTGCTTGTCTGATTTTTCATATTAGTGTTCTGACTGTTTTCAATTTAGGAGAGTTAAAGATGATGACTACACAAAGTGAGAAAATCAAAGAATTGTGCCTATCCATTTATTTCTATATAGTTTTGAGAACGTATTTATCTACAATATAGTGCAAGTAGTGCCAAGGTGGAAAAATATAATGCACTTCCAGATGCTGCTACCAGGTCTGTTTTTCAATTCCATGCCCTCCTGGTATGAAAGGATCTATGAGACTTCTCATTGCACTGATGGAACAAGGATCGTGAATTGTAAAGTGTAAACTGTGGGTCTGTTTTTTCAAACTAAAAAAAGTGGTCAATATTTTTATATTACATTAATATTACATAGTACAGTCATTTGGCAGCACCTGTGATGCGAACAACTGCTTAGGACTTTTTTTTCACACTTTTTTACATTTGGACAAACAAGGTCTAAAATACACAAAATCAAAGGCCATTTATCAGTTACTCTTTTATAAAACAATTTGCAATTTGTTTAAAAATAAATAGCAGGCTCTCTGTGCCCATGATCGCAGCCTCTCTGTGACCATAATTGCAGCCTCTCTGTGACCATAATTGCAGCCTCTCTGTGCCCATAATTGCATCCTCTCTGTGCCCATAATCGCTGCCTCTCTGTGCCCATAAAAGCAGCCTCTCTCTGACCATAATCACAGCCTCTCTCTGACCATAATCTCAGCCTCCCTGTGACCATGATCGCAACCTCTCTGTGCCCATAAGCGCAGCCTCTCTGTACCCATAATCACAGCCTCTCTGACCATAAATCTCAGCCTCTCTGTGCCCATAATCGCAGCCTCTATGTGCCAATAATTGCAGCCTCTATGTGCCAATAATTGCAGCCTCTCTGTGCCCATAATTGCAGCCTCTCTGTGCCCATAATAGCAGCCTCACTTTGCTTATGAATGCAGACTCGCCATAGCCTGGCCTGGATCACACAGCGGACATCTCCCACAGCACTGTGTGTCACATAGCTGTGACTGTGTGTGTGTTCGGTGGCGCGGTAACAAGGTCCCACCCCCCTAGACCAGCTGCTGTGATAGGCGGAACACTGATTCAATCTGCTACCACATGAGGCGATCTAGGGGGGCAAGACCTTGTTACTGCGTCACCGAACACACACACAGACCCAGCTCCCTGACACACAGCTCCCGGCACTGTGCAAACATGAGGAGGAGGTGGGAGGGAAGCGCTGCAGCCAGCCAGCCAGAGATCAAAGTGGCCCGCCACAGACGGCCTACCGGGGAAATTTCCCGGTACCCCGGTAGGCCACTCCGGCCCTGCATGTTGTCATATTTATCATGTAGTGTGCCCTTTACTGCGCCCCCCTTCCTTCAGTAAATGGTCCTGCCCAGGGCATCCTCCCATTCTGCCCACCCCTTGTACCGGCCCTGCTTACCAGGGATCGAAGCCCTCTTTGCAGTGCCCTGCACAGCACCAGCTGGCAACATGTCGCCTGGATTTACTTCTGGGTATCGTGGCTCTGTTGCTGTGATTAGCTGGAGCCGTGATGATGTCACTGCGGGAGTCACCAGTAACAGCACAGTCACTGAAAGCAATGGCACATACAAGCCATTGCTTCAGTGCGCATCTGCCGATTACATCAGCATATGCAAATACAGGGGATATTTCCTAAACTGTTCAGATTTAGGAGATATCCAGGGTAGCTATAGGTAAGCATTAATATAGGCTTAGGCCTCATACACACGACCGAGAAACTCGTCGTAAAAGAAACATTGTTTTCCTCAACGAGTTCCTTGTCAGGCTTGTCGAGAATCTTGTCAAGCTTTCTTTGCGTACACACTGTCAAGACAAAATCTCGTCGTTCTCAAACGCGGTGAAGTACAACACATACAACGGCACTATAAATGGGAAGTTCGATTCCACTGGCACAACCCTTGCGGCTGCTTTTGCTAATCTCATGTTACTGCGTGTGAAGTAAAAGTTTGGTAAGAGACGATTCGCGCTTTTCAGTCTTTTACAGTGTGACGAATGTGCTATCTCCATTACAAAGGCTACTTTTACCAAAGGTGCGCTCCCGTCTCATACTTTATTCTGAGCATGCGCAGGTTTCTAACATACCCATAGACGTGTTTCTCATTGTAAACAGCCCGATGAGAAACACGATGAGGAAATTGAGACTCCCAACGAGAAAAAAGAGAACTTGTTCTCTTTTTTTCTCATCGAGAACCACAACAGTTTTCTCAACGAAAAACATACACGCAACTGTTTTCCTCAGCAAAAAAGTGTGTTGTAATGCCGCGTACACACGATCATTTTTTGTGATGAAAAAAAAACGACGTTTTCTGTGAAGTAAAAAACAAAGTTTTTGAAACGTCACTTTTCAAAGACGATGTTGCATACACACCATTGTTTTTTCACAAAAAGCGAGGTTACGTTCACCACTCTTTTCCATTGAAGCTTGCTTCATAACTAGCTTCTGGGCATGCGCGGGTTGAAAAACGTTTTAAACGACGTTTTTGCTACACACGGTGACTTTTTGTCAAACAAAAAACGACGTTTTGAAAAACGACACAAAAAATTCAAGCATGTTGGAATTTTTTTTTGGTCGTTTTTTATGACACAAAAAACGACGTTTTGCCCACACACGATCAATTTAAATGACGTTTTAAAAAACGTCGTTTTTTTTCATCGCAAAAAGTGATCGTGTGTACACGGCATAAGGATTTACAACCACTTTAAGGGGAACTATAGAAAGCTAAACCTTTTTATTGGTGACACAAATCGTTCTTTTATTTATCTCTAGTGAAATTATTTTCCACCATATTACATCCCAGTAGTGAGGCAAAATCTCAACAGGGACAGAGAAAGCAAAAGCAACTTGATAGAGGTTATACTTTATAAAACAGAGAAATGTGCATTGAGGAGTTTACTAAAATACCTAGAGCTTCCCATCCATGTGTTATATTGAAATTTGAGTACAGGTATGGGTGCCCCTTCAGGGTGGTGCCCTGTGTGACCTTATGACTAATTTTGACTTCATATGCATATCAGTCACTCCAGATAGCTACTGGTTTAAAGTGTTATCAAACCCACAATAGTAAAATCAGTCTGTATATGCAGTAAAGCCTGCTTGTTATACTCACTGTGGAACCTAAGGAGTTAATCCTGTGCATATGCATAAAAAGGCTGTTTAATCATGTCTTCTCTGATCCTCCACTTCTTCCACAGACCCCAAACCATCTGCTGATAGAACAGAGCTTTGGTGGCAAGCTGTGCATGCTCAGTTAGATGTATATTGCTAGAGAGTTTTTTCTTTTTCTTGGAAGAGTTCATGGGATCAGCACAGGGTCAATCAGAACTGTCCAGACAGAGGGTCAGGAGTCCAATCAGGAAGGAATAAAAACTCCTCCTCCAAGCTTTAACCAGTGCTCTGCTGGACACTGATAGAAGTTACAAGACTGCTCTAACTGCTGTTGAGAAAAGGTGTTTAACAGTTTCTCCAAATGCTGACTCAACTCCTTTCCTCTTCAGAGTAATCTCTGCATACCTGCAGACTATGCTTAGATATAGCAGTCATCAATCTTTGAAACCTTAGTACCGATAAGATTTCTGCGTTCATTGTCTCCCTCAGCCCTTACCTCTGCACTTCTCCTAAACTGGGGCAGCTGCAAGTGTATCTGATATACATCCCTTTTGGTCCAAATCCCAGGGGACATATAAACCAGCAACCTAATGATAAAAGCAGGAGCACCGTGATCCCTGTAGAAAGTTTGTCCCAAATCTTTATTGCCATCTCAAACCACGAAGACACTAGGAATTTCTCAATGATGGACTCAGATGATATATATTCATACATTAATGTATGTCTCTGACTACTGGAACATGCTCAACAGGATCTGGCAGAGGGAACAAATGACCTGAGCATAGGCACATCCAGAAGTGAAGGAATACTTAGACTGGCTGCAGGCTAACTGCTCACTGTAGATCACAAACATTTTAAAGACACTTACTACATATAGCAAAGACCCTAAACATAAAATATCATGGTAAAACTAGAAGGAAATATAAATAGTGAGTGACAGTAAATGTTATCAGACTGCAAATGACTCAAGCATGGTACAGCTTGTCAGCAAGTGGTGCTGGTCTTCGGGGCGCCCCCTCCAACTGTGAGTGGGGGCGTCTCGATCTACTCTGGGTCTAACTGGGTGTTCAAGGTAGCTGGTCACGGCCTCTCAGGGCCCGCCCTTCGTCTGAGTACTTAAATATATTCCACAGTTGCCATGTCTTGGTGTAAGCTTCTCCCCTGTTTTGGCTAGTGAGGATTAGATCTTCCATGTGGCAGATATCATCTACCTTCTTAAGCCATAACTCAATGGTCGGGGGATGCAGGGATTTCCAGCACAGCGGGATACATGCTTTGGCTGCGTCAATCAAATGACGAACCACCGATTTTTTGTATGTGCGTGCGGGGGTGCCAGTGTCATGAAGCAGGAAGTATGCGGTTCCTCCGGAACAGCACGGTCCGAAAATCTCTGTACTATGCTCTGAACATTCTTCCAGAAGGGCACAATCTTGGTGCAGGACCAGAAATGTGAAGCATGGTGCCTATCTCTTGTTGGTAGCGCCAGCAGAGATCCGAGGTTGTGGGGAAAGTTTGTGTAGCTTTGCCGGGGTCCTATACCACCGTGTAATGATTTTGTAATTTGTCTCTTGGAATTTGGTGCATAAAGAGGACTTATGTGTGAATCTGAGAATATGTTGTGTCCTATTATCGTTAAAATGGCAGTTCAGGTCTCTCTCCCATTTAATTAGACTCGAGGGGGCGGTAATCGTCAGGACGTGTGATCAACATGCCGTATGTAAGGGAGAGGGTGTGGGATATCACCCCTGACTCAGAGCATAGCACCTCTAGCGCCGTGAGGGAATTGTTGACTGCCTTCGGGGGTGGTATACTGGCTAGAAAGTGACAGAGCTGATTGGCTCTCAGGAAGTCCAGCCGAAAATGATCAGCCGGGTCCGAGAGTTCAGCAACTGTCCTCCATCTACCCGGCGTGCTGAAGTGTGAGGCCTGGTGTAACCCCTCCTCATTTAGTAATCGAGTAATCACTCACACCTGGTTCAAATTGAGGGGTACCTAGTATCGGGCGCAATGGTGAGTCGTGGGCTGAAAGGGAGGCACGTGAGAATAAGTCGGCACATATCCTCATGGTGGTGCCTATGAGTGGGTGTTGCTTGAGATGCACCGGCATGGCCGGGTAGCACAAAGGGGCTCGTCGAAGGGGAAAGTCACTCTGAGCATGCTCTACCTGAGTCCACAACTTAGTGTCTTGGTGTCGACACCAATCAACCAGCCTGTTCAGATGGGCCGCGTGGTATTAGGAGCGTATCTCGGGTAGCGCTAGGCCCCTGTGTTGTTTAGGGAGGGAAAGAGTCTTTCTGTGTAGTCTGGACCTTTTCCCCGCCCAGAGGAATGTGGTGAACACAGAATGGACCTGTCTAAGGAAGATGGCAGGGATGTGTATCGGGAGGGCCTGTAGCAGATAGAGAAATTTGGGGAGAACAGTCATCTTCAGAATATTGCATCTGCCGAACCAGGAGTGTAAACCGGTGTTCCACTGATGCAACATTGTCTGGACGGCCTTCAAGAGGGGGGGAAATGTAATTTGAATACCTGGGAGGCTCTCAGGGAAATGAGCGTGCCCAGATATTTCAATGCAGTGTCGGTCCATTTGAGGTGGAAGTTGGCTTTAAGCGACTCGAGTTGCGGTCCCAAAATTCCCATCCCCATGGCCTCCGATTTAGAAAAAATACATTTTTAGGTTAGAGAGCTGCTCATAGATCTCAAACTCTCGCATAAGATTAGGGAGGGAGCTAGCTGGGTCAGCCAGGGAGAACATCAGGTCGTCTGCATAAGCAGAGACCTTGTATTGTGTTTTGTGGGAGGAAATACCGGTGATACCTGGGTTTGCTCTAACATGACATAGAAAGGGCTCCAGGGAGAGAGCGAATAACAGAGGCGAAAGTGGGCAGCCCTCTCTGGTTCCATTAGTGACCTGAAAGGCATCTGATGTCATCCCATTGGCCCGAACTTTGGCAGTCGGGTCTGTATACACCACGGAGATCCAGTTAAACATTTTCTCCCCTATACCTACATGTTCCAGCGTCTTAAATATAAACTCCCACCGTACTCGGTCGAACGCCTTTTCGGTGTCCGTCCCGGTAAAGACGCATGGCAGTTTCTTAGATCTGGCTATGTGTAGCTATGTGTAGCTATGTGTAATAGTACGAAACCCACCTGATCTAGGTGTATGAATTGGGGTAGGTGGTGTTGCAATCTGGCGGCTATGATTTTAGTGAACAGATTCAAGTCAGTGTTCAGTAGGGAGATAGGGCAGTTGCTGCTGCACTGGCTGGGTCCTTCCCCTCTTTTGGTATGACTGTTATTTGTGCTTGCAGCGTGGTCTTATGTAATTTCTTCCCCAAGCTAAGGGCGTTAAACAGTGTGACTAAGTGTTTGCCGAGTGAAGGGAGAAAAGTCCTATAATAGGTAATGGTAAAGCCGTCTGGGTCTGACGCTTTCCCCCCGGTTTAGTGGCTTTTAATGCCATTTGAAGTTCCGGCAAAGTGATGGGTGCTTCTAGTACTTCTCCAGCTTCAGCTGATAGGGTCGGCATGAGGGAAGAGGAGATGTAATCTGGAGTCGGGTCAGGAGAGGGTCACGTTGTATTTAGGTTATAAAGGGATTAATAGTAAGTTCCAAATTCCTGCACAATCTGCTGGGGAATGGACATAATACAAGGGACATAGGAAGCCAGTTTTTGGGCTCGCAAAGACTGAGCCAACATCCTCCCTCACTTGTCGCCCGACAAATTTGTATGGCCGCTTTGGCCTTGTAGTGCAAAAGATCAGTAATTTTGCCTCCGCGTGGTATCTACCTCGGCTCCTATCTCTGGCGTCGGGGTCTGCTTATATTTTGTCTCCAGGGTTTGCAATTTGTGCAATAGGGAGGACAGTTGGCCACTCTCAGTCGTTTAAGTCTGGAGCCGTGTTTGATGAATATCCCTCGAATCACGGCCTTATGGGCCTCCCATATTAACCCCACGTCTCCACCTGTAGTGCCATTGGTCGAGAAGTAATGACCTATTTACGTCTTAACGTCCGCTAGTGTCTCAGCGTCTTGCAGTAAGCTTTCGTTTAGTTTCCACGGGGGTCTGTGTGTTGTGCGATCTTCCGATATGGTGTATTGCATAGTGATCGGGGCATGATCCGACCAAGTGATGGACCCAATGGCAGTGTCTCTAACAGCATGTAGTTGTCTATGGGGGATCAAAAAGTAGTCGATCCTGAAATATGTCTGGTGTAAACTGGAGAAGAAGGTATAGTCTCTTTCTCCTGGGTAAAAAAGACGCCAGGCATCTACTAGCTGTGCATTGTGGAGGGACGTGCTAATTCGTTTGCGTGTGTCTCTCGAAGTCGAGGACGTACCCGAGGAGGTGTCTTCGGTCCTCCCACTATCAGCTGTCCTTCACTATATTGTAGGAGGTGGTCGAGGCGTCGTCTCAAGAACGTATCTTGATGAGCTTTAGGGAAATATAGGTTTGCCAAAGTGACCCTTACGTCTCCTATGCATCCTTTCAGGAAGAGGTATCTCCCCTCCTTGTTGTGGAGTACATCAGTGAGTGACCACGGAACTCTAGCCAAGATCAAAATCGAGACCCCCCCCTAGACTTAGACTCAGTGTACATGGAATGGTATACTGTGGGGTAGTATCATTGCCTGAGAATCGGAAGCGAGTTTCCTCTAAAATGGGTTTCCTGAAGTAGGACGATGTCCGCCTTTATGCGCCGTACGTCATGAAGCAGCAACTTTTGTGGGGTATTCAGCCCCCTCGTGTTCAATGAGACTATATTTAACACGTCCATGCTCTCGATAATTAGGAGCGGGAGGGTTAAAGTAGGAAAAGGAAAAACGCAGAGCAAAATATACAAAACAGGGAGGTGGTAGGAGTGTTGGGGGGGAGAGAAGGAGTGAAAGAAAGAAGAAAAAAGAGGAGACAATCAGCAGGCTAGCACTAGAGCGTGCAGCCTTGGTAGGTAAACTAAGGTAGCAGGAATATCCTGCTATGACGCTCCCCAGAGAGGTCCTGGGTACGGAGCGCAGGCCTAAGTGGGTAAGTGGTCTAACAAAGCCAATGGGTGAGCTCCCGAACCTGGGTAACCCGCTCCCGGCAAACAGGCATTACATATAATAAAACCAGTCTTCAAAAACAACACAGAACATATAACTTAGCCAATATACTCTTTAAGCATAAATTCAGAAGCAGCAGAAAATTAGAACATTATACATTTCCAGATAACATCATATTGTGATTACTTAAAGAGCGGAGGAGACCACCTACCCCCCGACTAGATGCCCAATACTGAACCAGCTAACATTGCACCCCATTCTAGTCTTACCCCAACTAAAAACAAGAGTGAGAGAGAGAAAGGGGGGGGCATAGCATAATCCATGTCCTCCACCCTAATCCTTGAGTAGCAGTCGTGCGCATCGCAGAATAAAGAGGACAAGTCACCAGTTTCATGCCCATCAAACCCCTCCCCCCTCACCAAGCCGGATCCGCCCTCCCACCTCCCCATTAGAGCCACAGCCCGCCCCCCCTTCATAGGGTGGCGCCGGAGAGGTCCGGAAGAATCTTCACTCACGCTCCGTTCAGCGACACATCTCCATGGTCCCATGCCTGCCGCACTATTGCCTCTTTCTGGAGGAAGCGGTGTAGCCTGCACAGGACATCTCTCGGTCCATCCGGATCCGCCGCCCTCGGTCCCGTAACTCTGTGGACCCTGTCCAGCTTTACCATCTCCCCCAGGTCCTCCAGCCCCGTACGAAACAGGTCCTTCACCGTGTCCCAGAGGTTCTCCGCGGTGACATCCTCTGGGATACCACGGAGCCGCAGGTTATTCCTATGGCTCCTATCTTCGATGTCCTCCAGGTGGAGCTGCAGAGCAATGGCAGTCTCATGGTGTTGGTCGCGGGAACGCTCCAGCTCCGTCACCCGTCCCTCCAGCGTGGACATGGATGCCTCCCCGGACGAGACCCTGTCTGTTAGCGCGGACACTTCCCCTCTCACCTCTTGGATATCTCGCCGGTGAGTTTCCTCCAAATGGAGGATCAGTGCCTCTATGTCCATCCTTGTTGGGAGGGCCTGCAACAGCACCCGTATGTCCTGGTCGAGCGCAGTGGGTTCAGGTGGCTGGGTTGCAGGCATCTCGTCCATCCGCCCACGGCTGGTCCTGGGAAAAGTCAGGCGTAGTGGAAGGTCTCGGGGGGGACAAGCAGGCTCCTCCAGATGCGGCCCTCTGTGTGTTGCCGCGTGACGAGCCTTGTGGCGCCGCTACTATGGCGCCTGGGGAGATTCTCTGTAGCTGGCGGAAATAATGCTGAATTTCGCCCGCAGACCTCCCCGCAGGGGTGCCTCGTGTTGCTGCTCTTGTTTTGCGCTTTCGGCTGAATTAATGCCGGTTTCGTGGTTATTCTGCCAGGTTATAGGGGCCAAGACCGGGAGCTCCGAGAACAAGCAGCTCTACTCAGCCATGTCCAGGCCACGCCCCCAATCTGTGATTTTTATCAGTACTGCGAACACCGTTTTTTTTCCTGACGAGATTCTTGCCCATGTGTACAGGGCTTCATTGCTGATTGTTGTTTTGTAGTGTCTTTGTGCTTACCTAAGCTACTTGTTAGTCTGTATGTAATTTCACTGTGTGTTGGTGGATTGCATGCAGATGAAGTGTCAGTGTATCTCTGTTATCTGTCAGATAGAGATCTGTGCGTGAGTATGGTTGCTTAGCAGACCAGTCAGCAAACAAGCTTCTAGGTGGGGGCAAGCTATCATAAATTGTGTGTATTGTGTATGGATGTAAATGGGCAGTGCAAAGCATGATTAACACAAGGATTCGAGCATGCCAGACAGCTTGAGGAATCCCAAAAGTGTATGGTAATTGCTAGACTGCTCCTCAACCTAGAGTGCAGCAGATTGCGTGTAAGATTTGAATGTGTAAATGACCCATAGGACCTCTTTACCCATTCATGAACAGTTTGCTTGGCAGGGTAAACCAGTGATTTGGCCTATTTAGCTGGGATTCCAGGATTGTGCCAACAAAACTTACATGTTTGTTTGTTTGCTTCTCTTGATAATGTATACATTCCTGTTTAATCAGGCAAAACAATGAACAGTAATGTATAAACATTGAGAAGTATTTATTGCCTTTATCATTCTGACTGTTAGCTGTTGAAAAAATAAATCTAGTTTGCTCTTAGTAACTACATATAGCATTGTTTGTTTTGCTATAGTGGAATAACCAAGGAGTTCCAACTTATGGATTTCCACTCTGAAACCTTAATGGCCAATGAGCAGTCAGTGCCTGCTTCTGCATCCACCCAAAGCAACATTTTCTTGCTTAGGTGGATTTACAGTATATACACCTGCTTTGTGAACTGAAATTGTGTTTTCAGGGAACTTACATTTACATTATATATACAACAGGAGTAATCATAAATCAACTGATACAATAGGTTCCACACTATATAAATGTCATTTGCCATAACAATTGTAATTTTTTGACCATGTAACTGTTATTTCCAGTATTTATTGGCATTCATTTCTGAAAATGACAGCCCTGATGGCAAATACCTAATATTTGCTAAAGTAACACTGGCCATAGGCAAAGAGTTTATAGCCTACAGAGTCCTGATTTTATTTTACATTCTTAGGCCCAGATTCACGTACATCTGCGCATTATTGGACCGGCGTAGCGCACCGCCTTTACGTTAGACTTGCGCAATTTTGCCGCGTAATCACCCTATTCTCGTAGCTTTTGCGCAGGAAATTGCGCATACGTAACGTTTTTCCAGAGGCGTAAGGAGGAGTAATACAAATGGGGAAGGACGTGGGCGTGTTACATTGAAATGAGCCGTGACCCCATGCAAATGAAGGGCCGGTCGGCTCGCGCATGCGCGCTTGAACGAGACCATGTCAGCTCCGATGTGCGCATGCTCACAACTCGGGAGCGGCGCAATCAGTGAAATTGGAAATGGACTAGGGCAACGTTGTGAACTACGCAAACAGCATAAATAGACACACACAAACGCACTTCATTTGCAAAAGTACATCCCTTTGTCCCTTCCCATTTAACAAAGTGCTTTTGTTCTTGTTGTTCGTTGCGGTGTGTTTTGTAGTTGTCAGATTAGTGTTCTGTGTGATCAAGTGGTTGTTAGTAGATTTTTGAAAGTGGTTTTTGATAAGTGTTTGAGAGACTGTTTGTTTGATTGATATATTTCTTTTTGTTTCTTTTCCTGCTGTATTTTTTTTTTTTTTTTTGGGGACTGTTTCTTGGTGAGTAGTTTTCTCTGTGTGTGTGTGTGTTTTTTTGTGATTTTTTGTGATTGGTTGTGCTTGTTTGTGTGCGTGAATTTTGTTGACTGGGACTGTTTTTTTTTGGAAGGATGACTGAGAGAAAACGAAAGCTTAATTTTACAGTTGTGGAAAAACAGATTCTTGCCCGGGCCATTAGCGAGTATGGGCGTTACCTCCACGGCCCAGAGAGTGCCAACACCACCCCGGCCAAGAGGAGGGAGATTTTGGATAGGATCACTGACCAGGTGAATTCTGCGGGGCAGGGGGAGACACGGACCAGGTCTGGGATTGACAAAAAAATCAATGACCTCCGGCGTCTGGTCAAAAAGAAGTTGGCCAGAATGCATGCCCATGCCAGGGGCACAGGAGGGCATGAAGTTGAGGGCCTGCCCGGCTTTGACTCCAGTCCCCAGCCCGTGGTGCCAGGTAAGTTGTTTTATTTTTTAATATCAGGTGTGTAGCATGTGTGGGGGAGGGGGTGAAAGGGAATATGTGGCAAGTGTGTGGATCCTCCAACCTGTGAATGTTTTGTGTCATCCACAGATGTGCAGGAGGGTGCAGGGCCATCTGGCCTGACCGCACCAACCCCAGGACAGCAGCCTAATGAGGCCCCCCCAACAAGGCCGGAGTCCGCGGAGGAGGTTCAAGAGGAGGAGGACAATCATGAGGAGCAGGACAATCATGAGGAGGAGAATCATGAGGAGGAGTCCATGTCAGGCACTGGACGTTTGGGTTTTGAGGACTCCTCCCCTCTGGCTGGCAGCAGGCAGGCCTCCCTAAGGGGGAGCCCCCCCCCTCCTCCCCCAACATGGCTCCCCTCACAAGGGCCTCCCCTTCTCCCCGGCCACAAGCATCAGCTGGAGGCAGGATGTCAGCCGATCTCCTGCCCGCCACCCTGAGAAGGGACCAGTTCCTCTAGACCCGCCATCTGGGACAGGTCAGCCAGACATTGGTGCGGATGGAGGAGAGCCTGTCCTCCATCAAGGATACGCTGGGGAACCTGGACTCCCACTCCTGGGCTTTCACAACCTGCCTAAATGAACTGCAGACGACATCAGCAGGCGTTGGGCAGGATGTGAGGGCCCTTACCCTGGCTATCCAGGCCAACACGGCAACACTTGGTGCTGCCCTTGACAGAATTGCCGTGGCCTTGGAGGGCAGGCCACCAGGTGGGCAGAGATCAGGGGCTGATCCTCCTTCCCCAGTTTTACCCCTTCCCCATGAGTCTCCCCTGAGAAGCCGGGGCCGTGGCCGGGGGCGCCCCAGGCGTGGCTCACGCAGAGGGCAGTAATTTGTTTTTCCCCCAATATTTTATTTTTTTTCAATTTTTTTTTTTTTTTGCTGGAAATTTTTTGATTTTGCAGGTCATTTTTTTTTTGGGGTTGTGAATGCTGTGTGAATGTGGGGGTGACATTCCTGCCGGAAAGGGGGTGTCACCCTCAATTTTGGTGGAGAAGGGTTCCCCAGGACCAGGGAGAAGTGATCCCCAGGTCCGTGTGAATGGTGTATGAATGTACAGTGACATAATTGGAGCCTTGGCGTGGCGTTGCTGCTCACAAGTCCAGCATGGTGAACTGGTGCCAATCCAATTTGATGTGGATGTGGGGTGTGTGTGCTAGGGACCACAGTGGTGTGCATGCATGCATTCTCATTGTGCCATGATTAATGTGTATGTTTAACGTGCAAAGATGCCCAATGTGAGCTGTCTCCTGGCTGCTCTTCCCTCAGAAGACGGGTTAACCTCGGTTAGGGGGGGGATTGTCTGGTTCAGGGGTCAGGTCATCACGTAGGTCAATCTGCAGGCCCTTTCTTTCTGCAAAGTTGTGCAGCATGCAACATGCACGATGATCTGGCACACAAAGTTTGGGGAGTACAAGAGGGTACCCCCAGACTTATCCAGGCATCGGAAACGTGTCTTTAGGATGCCAAAGGTGCGCTCCACCACTGCTCGTGTTTGAGCATGTGCTTTATTGTATCTTTCCTCTCCTGGAGTTTGGGGGTTCCGGATAGGAGTCATGAGATGGGGTCCCAGTGGATATGCAGAGTCACCTGGAAGGGAAAAGACAGGAGGATGTTAGTCATGCATGTGCCCCTTGTGATGTGCATCATGGGAGGGGATAGTCATGCCTGCCACCCATGTCACTCACCAACCAGCCAGGTGTCCCCATACACGTTCTGATCGAATTCCATTCGGATGTGGCATTGATTGTATATGTAGCTGTCATGGCTGGACCCTGGGTGTTTGGCACGGACGTGCCATATGAGGCCTTGGGCATCGACTATCACCTGTACATTGATGGAATGCCAATGCTTCCGATTGCGGTACATGTGCTCTGTCTCCTGGGGGGGCTGGAGTGCCACATGTGTGCAATCAATGGTCCCCACAGTGCGTGGGAATCTGGCAATTCTGTAGAAATCTGTCATTGCCTTCAGCCGCAGGTCCTCAGTGGTGGGTTTGATGATTTGGTTAGCCATGCGTCTGAGTATTGCAGGGACAACCTGGTGCACACATCTGCTCATGGAGAATTGTGACATCCCAGCCACCACTCCACTTGTACGCTGAAAAGAGCCACTGGCAAGGAAATGGAGTGTTGCCAGGACCTTGACCAGTGGCTGCACTGCATGTGAGCGGTGTGTTGGGCTGGTGATGTCATCCTGCAGGGTTGTGGTTAATTCCAGGATGGCATGAGGGGTGAATCTGAAGATGCGATACACCTCAGAATCACTCATGCCAAACAGGTCTATGCGGGTACGGTATATCCTCTCCCGTGCCATCCTCCGTGCCCTCCTCCTTCTTTGTTCATCTAAAGTCAGTAGTATAGCTATGCGCGATGATGCCCCTGGCATGTTGGCATACAGATTGTTGAGCAACACGTGTGACTGCTGAGCTGCTCACTAACAGTGTTGCTTTATCTAACAAGTAGACTTTTTTTTTCTTTTTTTAGACCAGCTTTTATCAGCTCTAATTTTAGACAGGACATTTTGCTGTTGCGCACACTGCGTCGCCTGCGCTGCCCCAATGTTGTTTTGTGGATCCCCGTAAGTCCCTCATTAGCATATTTGACTAGCCAATCAATGGTGTGTCTATCGCACTTTTGCGCGGACGGATGCGCCAGTCTAACGAAATTACGCGATTTTTTGCGTATCTCGTTCTGGGGATGCCGCGCAGCGAAACGCACGCGCACATTTAGACTTGCGCACGCGCATCTCCTGTTGCGCAGGCGTAATCGCTCTGTGAATCTGGGCCTTAGTTTTTTTTTTAAATACCCCAAACTGAAACAAGATTGAAGCATCACCCTTCTCAATACTCTCTGTTTTCATATAACTACACACATTTACATATTAAGGGAAATGTAAACGTATAATTCTTAATTTTTGTCATTTTCTTTTTCTGATAATTTGTTGACGATGTCAGCAGTTTAATTTAAACAACAGCTGGAGACTGAAAGAATGCATATTTCTATATTAATATATGAAATTACTTTATTTGTATGTGTAATAGTTTAGTTACTGTAGGGGCAAAGTCACAACACTAATAATATAATGTAAAATGTAGAGCAGATAAGAATACCACTGGATGCAATTACTACATCATTATTTTTTTGACATCGTAAAACCCTTGGGTAGTTGTTAGAAAGAAGGTTTAATTAATTAAATCGTATTATTGTGAATTTTGCTATTATCAATCCAAGTTCTTTATTTATTTATTTTTCTTTCTCGTACATCACGGGACACAGAGCGGCATATTCATTACTATATGGGTTATATGGAGTACCTTCAGGTGTGGACACTGGCAATCTCAAACAAACAGGAAGTCCCTCCCTATATAACCCCCTCCCCTAGAGGGAGTCCCTCAGTTTTTTCGCCAGTGTCTTAGGTGTTGGTCACGGAATAGCTTTGCTCCACATCCTTGGGATTAAGGGCGGGCTAACCGGATCTGTCCAAGGAGCCTCAGTGCCAAAGTGGACAGTACCCGGGCCCCAAACCGTGGGGTTTTGCCTATAATGCTCCTCTTTGGAGGGCTGGACCCTGGGCCCAGGACTTGGAGTTCGTAAAGACCATAAGTTCCTGTTTGCCAGGGTGCTATATAGGTCCAGGACAGTGGGTACCTTCATAGGACCCCAGGGCCTGAAGGTCTACTACGCTACCCACGGAGATGGGAGAAGATTGGACCGTTTTGCAAAACGTCCTGCGGCATGGAGCAGGTAAGAGGGGAGCCTGCGGGACTTGGTTCGACAGCAGGCTCTCCAGGGGAGATCTTAAGGGGGGTAGCCTGAGTATGCTCTGCATTGGCACCATGGTCACTATGTCTGATGGACAGGATGCCCTGAAATGTTTCCCCCCATCACTTGATCCCCCTACCTATCTATGTATGTTTGCTAGCTACCTGCTGCTCGCTGGTTGAAGATCTTTTTAAAAGAAAAAAAAACAAAAACAGATCTGTCTCTAGGCTAAAGGGACTCCTTAGGGGCCTATTTTAGCCTTACCTTGCCGGGATTCAAAATCTGCCGCCTGATGCGTCCTCCAACCTGCATTCCTGGGCTCCAGAGTGCGTCTCCTCCTGGGCTCCCCCCCCCCCCGACAGTCGCACGCGCGCATGCATATAGAAAATTTTCGCGCCGTTCGGGAGGGGGAGGGGGGCGGGGAGCGTGACTGCAGTGTAGAGTGGGCGTGCCTTCAATTGCTGTTATACACAGCAGGCGCGTTCTTAGCTCAGTTCAAAGCTGAGCTGGAGAGAGAGGACGTAGAGCTGGCAGCACAGTGACTCCCGGTGGCGAGAAGGGGTACTACATGCTGGAGTCAGCTCCAATACTTTTTGTTAAGCCAAAATCCCCTTGGCAACAGGTTGAATGCTGGCAAACATGTTGGGGGTGGGGCTGTATGTTGTGAATAATATTGTAAAAGAAAACATACTGAGCCCCACCGTTTTTGGGCATTAGTGATCCTATTGTCCCCTAAACCTTATTTTTTTTTTTTGTACTCCTGGCTATAACAGTCTGTTGTTGTAAGCGGAGTCCCTCGGTTTTGTATTATGGCTTCCAAGGGTTCAGGATCAAAACACAAAAAAAAAAAAAAAAAGAAAAGGCAAAGACAAAGGGGTTCCTCCTCTGGTTCTGATGATATGCCAATACTTTCCCCACAGGTTATTCCTATAGGGGTCACCCTGGATAAGCCATTAAGGGGGTCTGGTGCTGAGGCTGGCCCAGGTCGGCCCAACCCTGTGGTATCACAGAGGAGATGCAAGCCGTCACCCTAGGGGGGCTAGAGAAAAAAGTTAACAGCTATGATCGCTGGCTCTTTTTCTGGCAAAAAGCGGACTGGATCCCCATCGCCAAAAGGGACAGAACCTAGAGGAAGGATCTACCACGGAAGAATCGTTTTCAGCCTCCCAGACGGAGAGTCTGTGGGTCCAGTCTTTGACAGACATGGTCCGCTCGGCATTTAATTTGCCATTTTCAGAGCCTCAAGTTCCTGCGGTATCCTCTTTAGGTTCTTTTAAAAGCGCCTTTAAGCAACGCAGCTTTTCCGGTCCATCCTCTGTTAGAGGAATTGGTTTTTCCAGGATTGGGACGACCGGACAGAATTTTTTCTGCCGCCTAAAGCTGACGAGAGGGTAGTCTTTATGCATGTCTGCCAGGAAATATTTGTGCTTGCAGGCACTCTTTCCCCTGACCAATTGCTCTTTAAAAGGGGGCCCGGATGGCTCAGTTGGTAGAGCATCGGACTTTTGGTCTGAGGGTCCAGGGTTCAGGTCCCGGTTCGGGCACTGCTTTTTAACTACCCGTGAGGTCCTTGAGGCCACATCTCCCGGAAAGCGCCCGATCTTGTCTGATCTCGGAGGCTAAGCAGGGTCGGGCCTGGTTAGTGCCTGGATGGGAGACCACCTGGAAGGTTTTCTGTTATTTACCCTATGGAAAAGACATTTTTCTAAGAAAGGGGGCGCTCCCAACGGTGGACGCAGCCATCTCATGGGTGAATAAATCATTAACTGGCCTAAGGGGAAACATACAAATGTTTAAGGTCCCGGTCGATAAACGTTTAGAGACACTTTCCAGCATCCTTGGCTACAGCCAGCAGTGGCTGCAAGTGGAGTTTTGTCAGGCGTTAAAGAACCAGACAAAACAGATGCTTAAGACATCCCTGCCCAATAGGCAGAGGAGTTATTGGATATTCCCAGAGCTCTGTGCTTTGCGGTAGAGGCTATAAAAAGACTCCATCCAGCAGGCGTCTCGTTGTCACTATTTTTAGTGCATATGAGAAAGCTCTTATGGTTGAAGAACTGGGCGGCCGAGCCCCATGTAAAAGACTGCTGGCAGGTTTTGCCCTTCCATGGAAAGATCTGGATAAATACATTCAGACTGTTTCAAGTGGCAAAAGTACCCTTTTACCAGTCAAAGGAAGTTCCGGGGTCCTGCGTTTTAAAGGCAGCTCCCCCCGGTTCCAGGGCCCTCAAATTTCAGGCAGTACGGACCTCCTGCGCGATCAAACTTTTAACAATGGATCGCAAGGACAGGCCTCTGGGGATCGGTCCCCGACAGAGGGGGTCCGATCATCTGTGGCCGCAGGCTACAGATTAGAATTTCTAAAATTTCCTCCACAAGGAAAGCCTCAATGCGGGCAGCATTGGATCACCTGCTTTACCAGGGCATAATGGTAGAGGTACCAGCCCAAGAACAGGGGCTAGGTTTCTATTCCAATCTGTTTGTCATACCAAGGCTCATCGGCAATGTCAGACCAATTTTGGACCTAAAAGGTTTAAATGCTTACCTAAGGGTTCGCTCTTTCCGGATAGAATCCGTTTGGTCAGCAGCCGCCACACTCCAGAAGGATCTGGCTTCTATAGACATAAAGGATGGTTACCTTCATGTACCAGGTCTTTCAGCCACATCAAATATTTTTGTTTTTACGCTTCGCAGTGATACAGCGTCACTTCCAATTCGTGGCGCCCCCCCCTTCGGGCTGGCTACGGCCCCCGGGTATTCACGAAGGTCCTAGCTCCTATTCTAGTCAGTCTAAAGGATCCAAGGGATCTCGGTCCTAGCATACCTGGACGACCTCTTAATCATAAGATCACTCGCTTCCTTGGTGGAATGCGTAGTAGCCCTCATGGTTCAGTACCTCGAGAGGTTCGGCTGAGTCCTAAACCGGGGAAAGATCAGCATTTCAACCTACAAAGCAGTTGGAATATCTCGGCACGAGATTAGACACAGAACAGAAGATGGATGTTCCTGCCCCTGGTAAAGGTCGAGGCTATCAAAAGATTGATTCAGTTGGTTCTAAGCAAAAAAGAGCCAACTATTCGCCTATGTATGCGATGGCCATGTTCGAGGCAATACCACACGCTTCCACACTCGTGTCCTACAGGCAGCAATTCTAGCAGCTTGGTTCTGCCCAGTGGTCTGGAAGGCTGGAGAGCGGTCTTGAACAAGTTCACTCGCCAAGGAACTTGGGCAGAGGCGGAGAGGCAGCTGCCCATCAAGGTCTGGGAGTTCTGAGCGGCTCGGCTAGCCCTCCTGGCATAGACATCCAGATTACAGGGGTCCTCGGTGAGAAGTCATTCAGACAATGCCACAGCGGTGGCATATAGGTGAACCACCAAGGGGGAACCAAGAGTCAAGCCACTCAGAGTGAGAGGAGCTTGGTTTTTCGGTGGGCAGAGGTTTATGTACCCTGCATATCGGCGACATTCATTCCCGAGGTGGACAACCTGCATGCGTACTTCCTAAGTCGCCAAACCCTGTCGCCGGGGGAGTGGTCTCTGCATCCACAAGTTTTTTTCAGACAATCTGCCAGAAGTGGGGAGTGCCAGACGTGGAGGTCATGGCATCAGGATTCAACAAGAAGCTAGACAGGTTCATGTCTCGAACGAGGGACCCTATGGCCTGCGGAACCGATGTGTTGGTTTGCCCTTGGCATCAATCATAACTTCTATATGCATTTCCCCCACTGCAGTTACTACCCCGCCTGTGGCGCAGGATCATAGCACAGGCCGGTTATCCTGGTAGCCCCAGCTTGGTACCGGAGGGCATGGTACTCACTAGTCCTGAAATTGGCAGCGGGAGGCCCTTGGACTCTTCCTCTAGGGCCAGACCTACTCTCACAAGGCCCGATCCTCCACCCTGCATTACGGCGTCTAAATTTGACGGCCTGGCGGCTGAATCCCTGATTCTCAGGGGTAGAGGTCTGTCTAGGCAGGTAATCCCTACCCTCATTAAGGCTAGAAAGCCGGCCTCCAGGGTAATTTTGTTACAGGGTTTGGAGGGCCTACGTAGGCTGGTGTGAGGCTAAGAGATGGGTTTCCCGCAAGTATACCATTGATAGAGTATTAAGTTTTCTCCAGCTAGGAGTGGATAAAGGCCTGGCATTAAGCACGATCTAGGGACAGATTTCAGCCTTATCAGTGTGGTTTCAGAGGCCGATGGCCGCCCACTCGCTGGTTAAGATCTTCGTACAGGGAGTCTTACGTGTTAATCCTCCAGTCAAATCACCACTTTGTCCATGGGACTTAAATCTTGTTCTGTCAACTCTACAGAAACAACCCCTTGAGCCGTTGGCTGTGGTTTTACTGACTGGAAAGTCGGTATTTCTGATCACCATAGTTTCGGCCAGGAGAGTATCGGAATTGGCAGCCTTATCTTGTAAGGAACCATATCTCATTTTACATAAGGATAGGGCGGGGTTCCGTCCTCATTCTTCCTTTCTACCAAAGGTTATAGCCAGTTTCCACCTGAACCAGGATGTGGTACTTCCATCCTTCTTCCAAAACCCACCTCTAGAAAGGAGGGGTTGCTGCATACGTTGGATATTGTCAGGGCCATAAAGGCCTATCTTAAAGCTACAGACAAGGTTCGGAAAACAGATGTGGTGTTCGTTTTACCGGAAGGGCCCAAGATGGGTCAGGCAGCTGCTTGATCCACCATCGCAAGATGGATTAAACAATTAATCGTTCAGGCCTGCGGTTTGAAGAGGTTGCCTCCTCCTTTGTCGGTAAAGGCCCATTCTACCAGGGCCATGGGCACCTCCTGGGCAGCACATCATCAGATCTCTATGGCTCGAATATGCAAGGCAGCAACGTGGTCGTCAGTCCACATGTTTACAAAATTTTATCAATTGGACGTAAGAAGGAATGCGGATACAGCCTTTGGGCAGTCAGTACTACAGGCCGCGATTCAAGCTCCTCAGGATCTGAGGGGACTCCCTTGATTTGATTTGAGATTTACATTTCTTGTTTAAGTTGGATTTACTAGTATTTGAGTATACCTCTAAATTAAATCCTTCTTTAAAAGATGTCTCCCTCCCCTCATTAAAGCATTGCTTTCGGACATCCCATATAGTAATGAATATGCCGCTCTGTGTCCCGTGATGTACGAGAAAGAAAAAGGGATTTTTAAATACAGCTTACCTGTAAAATCCTTTTCTTGGAGTACATCACAGGACACAGAGCTCCCACCCCTCTTTTGGGGAACATTTTGGGAGGCATACTGCTTGCTACAAAACTGAGGGACTCCCTCTAGGGGAGGGGGTTATATAGGGAGGGACTTCCTGTTTGTTTGAGATTGCCAGTGTCCACACCTGAAGGTACTCCATATAACCCATATAGTAATGAATATGCCGCTCTGTGTCCCGTGATGTACTCCAAGAAAAGGATTTTACAGGTAAGCTGTATTTAAAAATCCCTTTTTTGCAATAATTTTTATTGTACCAAAATATACCAATACAGAGCGCACACTGCAGTGAAAACAGGTAAAGGATAAGTATATATATGTATAAATGCAGACGCAGCCGCTACGACAGAGGAATTGGGTGTACATCAAACATAGGAAGTCTTATAATATAACATTTGTAAATAACGTTCCAGACCGATTGTCTAAGTAAGTGATGATATGTCATGTAAAGAACAAAGGAAATTAAATCAAACCAAACGATCAAGAGGGCTTGAAGCCCACCTCATACGGCCTGGATATGAGAGAACATATATTGATGTTGCCTAACGACAGAGGACATGGCGTCATTATCAGTCGGGAAGAGTGAAGGGGTTGGGGCGTGTATGGGGGTGAGCTGTATAGGAAGGGTGTAGCATAAGTCTTCGAGGGTCCGTGGCATTATTGTAATGCAGGAACCAAGGAGGGTATTATATGTGGGAGGGCAGAGCGGTTGCCCTAGGTAGGGGGGGGGAGGGGAGGGTCCAGGGGGGGTGAGATCAAGTGGTTGGGAAAGTGATTAGGGAGGTGAGGGTTCCCCCCACGGCTCTCGGACAGCTCCTAAGAGATTAATCGTTTGTATTCGTCAGTTGAGGTAAAGTGTATCCAGCTAGCCCAGGAGTTAGTGTAGTCAGAGGGTGTGTCATGAGCTTGGTGGATCAGATTTTCCATTTCTTGAGTGTGTACGTTGACCGTCCCTTTATGGATGCAGCAATACACAGCCTCCCAATTCTGTTCTGTGAGATCTATGGAAAGTTCCGCTTCCCATTTCTGGCTGGCCCAATTGTTTTTAGGTTTGCACTCAGGGAACAGTAAAGCATAGGTAAGAGAAACAAGGTGGGTCAAAGAGTCGGAACTTGTGCACAGTGTATCAAAGGGGGTAAGTTGATGAGACCAGTTTGGTTTTGGGTGCGGTTTGTCGAAAAAGTGTCTGAGTTGAACATATGTCCAGAATGGGAATGATTGATTCCTCATCTTAAGCCGCGTACACACGATCAAATCTATCTGCTGAAAACAGTCTGACAGACCGTCTCAGCAGACAGATTTGATCGTGTGTACGGGCGAGCCGACGGATTTGGCCAGCCGACAGATTTTAAAGCCTGCTTTAAAATCTGTCTGCTGGGAACCCGTCTGACCAATATGTTCGCTGGTTAGTACGCTAACCAGCAGACATATCTGCCCGCACATGCGTCGAATGGATTTGACGCATGCGCGAAAGTGTTTTACTTCCTGGTGCGGTGACGTGGCGGCGTCAACGTCACCGCCACGTCAGCGCGCTGTCTGCCGGCGGGGATTTTGGTTTGATCATGTGTACACGATCAAACCAATACATCCCAGCAGATGGATTTGTTCAAATCGGTCTGTCCGACCGATTTGAACAAATCTATTTGCTCGTGTGTACAGGGCCTTAAACAGAAGGGTTTCATAGGAGAGCAAACGATCGTTCTCGAAGAAATGTTGTGCATGCATTTGGGTGTGGGGCCAGACCTCTGACAAAAAGGTGCGGGAGAGACCTGGAGTTGCATCTAAGCGGGGTCATAGGGCCCAGTATAGAGGGGATCCGGTATTTGGAGCAAGCTACACTGAAAGTAGTCAGTGTTGGGGCTATGAGAGGGTGAATCTGACTGGAAGGGGGAGTATTGTTTGTCAAGATCCACGGGGCACTGGCCAAAGGGACAGACAAGAGCAAGTGCTCCAGCTGTACCCATTTTTTTGGAGGCAAGGTGGACATTCCAGTCAATAATTCTAGACAGGTGACATGCCTGGTGATATTTAAATAAGTCAGGGAGACCCAGGCCCCATTTTAACTAGGGAATCGAGAGTTCGGGGTCTAAGTCCATTCCAAATAAAATTTGTACATGCTTGTCGTGAGTTGAGAAAAAAGCCGGTGGAAGTTTGATCGGGACCATTTGAAACAGATAGAGAAGATGGGGTAGGATGTTCATCTTAATAGCAGCTGCTCTACCGAACCATGAAAGGAAGGCCAGCAGACCAGCTTTTAAGATCTTTTTGGATGTTTTGTATCAAGGGGAGATAGTTAGCAGAGTACAGGTCTGCAAGGGAAGAGGGGAGCTGGATTCCCAAGTAGGTAATCGAGTCAGTGTTCCATTTAAACGGAAAGTTAGCTTTGCATTGTGCACAAATGTCGGGGGGAAGAGTGATATTGAGTGCATTAGACTTTGAGAAATTTATCTTCAGGTTCGTTAAGTAGTTGAAAGTCTTAAGGTCCGCTAATAGGTTAGGTAGAGTCGTCATAGGCACTGTCAGAAAAAGGATGTCGCCTGCAAAGGCCACCGCCTTATGTTCGTGGCGGTCAATGTCAATTCCCTTAATATCCGGGTTGGTTCTAAGGCGTCGTAGGAGTGGTTCAACTGTAAGGACAAAGATAAGCGGTGAAAGAGGACAACCCTGGCGGGTACCGTTAGTAATGGAGAAGGCATTCGACAGGTGGCCGTTCACACGGACTCTGGCTGTGGGATTGGTATAGAGCGTGAGAATGTACTGAAGCATACGCTGAGGGAGACCCATAAACTTCAACGTCTCCGTCATATAGTCCCAAGCCATTCTATCGAATGCCTTCCCTGCGTCAAGGGAAAGAAAGAATCCAGTTTGTCTAGTTGATGTCAGACAGTGGTGGATGGAGCTCGCTTTAAGGGTATTATCCCTTGCCTCCCTGCCAGGGATAAAGCCGACCTGGTCAAGGACAATCTGTCGGGGTAAGAGGGGAAGAAGCCGATTAGCAAGCATCTTCGCGTACCATTTAAGGTCTACGTTTAAAAGTGCCTATAATTTGTCACCAGAGAGGGGTCTTTACCCGGTTTCGGGATTACGGTTATATGGGCTGTCAGAAGATCTCGGGGGGGGGGGGAACGGTAGGAGAGGCAAAGGAGTTGAAAGCCGTGAGAAAAAAGGGGATAAGGAGGTGCGCATACGTTTTATACTATCCGACCGTGAGGCCGCGTACAGACGATGAGACATGTCCGCTCAAACATGTCCGACGGACCGTTTCCAGCGGACATGTCTCATTGGATTTTGGTCTGATGGCGTGTACACACCATCGGACGAAAATCCCCTCGGGCTGAGGACGCGGTGACATGGCGGTGACGTTGACGCCGCCACGTCACCAATCCAGGAAGTAAAATACTTCCACGCATGCGTCAAATTCATTCGCGCATAAGGGGGATTTCTGTCCGCTGGTTAAGGCGTACTAACCAGCGGACATGTCGGACATACAGGTTTGCAGCGGACAAATTTCAAAGCATGCTTTGAAATTTGTCCGCTGGACAAACCTGTCTGCTAGCCCGTACACACGATCGGATATGTCTGCTGAAACGGTCCATCGGACCAGTTTCAGCAGATAAATTTGATCGTGTGTACGCGGCCTCATACCATCGGGGCCAGGGCTTTTCCCAGTTTAATTTTTCAGTGGCATCTTGGCTTCCAATGCAGTAAGAGAGGAGTCCAAGTCATTAGCTACAGAATCCGAGATTGGTCTGGGGCAGTATTCTGTCAGAAAGTCGTTTATGGCTTTTTTCCTAGCGAGCGAGTCAGTGGGTGAGTCCGATGGGTGGAGGTTATATAGTTTTGAGTAATAAGCCACAAATTGGTTAGCAATGTCAGGGGAGGAAGACATTTTTTGACCTCTAGAGTCTGTTAAAGAGTGTACCGTCGTGGAAGCTTTTTTGGCTTGAAGTGCTCGAGCTAACAATCGTCCCGCTTTATTGCCAAATTCGTAAAATACTTTTTGAGAGAGGACATATTTGCATTTAATTTGTTTACCTAAGAGTTCCAAAAGTTTGGATCTGGCCAATTGGAGGGGATGTAAAGCGGTCAGGGCTAAGGAGCGTTTGTGCGTTCTTTCCAACCGATGAATGCGAGCGGTAAGTTCTGAGAAAAGTTTACGGTGTTCTCGTTTTCTCTTAGCTGCCGCCGCCATCAAGATTTCCCCGAATCATGCACTTGTGGGCTTCCCACGTGATAAGGGAAGAGGTGTCTGCTGACTTGTTTTCGTCAAAATATTGCTTAATGTTTACTTCTACTTCCGTTGCAATCACAGGGTCAGTCAGCAGAGAGGGGTCCAACCTCCACGAGTGCAAAGTGGTGCATTTTTCTGGCAATGCCAGCGTCAGGGAAATAGGGTGGTGGTCAGAGAGGAACATGGGGTCAATTGAGGTGTGATTTAGAACCGGAAGGTCACTCTGTGATAGAAAAAGATAGTCTATCGGGGAATATTTGTTATGAGGCGGCGAAAAAAAATTATAGTCCCTACCCGTGGGGTTGATTGTTCGCCAAGTGTCGTGTAGCAATAGCATTTGCAGTTGCGATTTAATAGATTTAAGGGCATTGTAGGTAAGCGATGTCGTACCTGTGGATTTGTTATGTAACGGGTCGAGGGGGACGTTGAAATCGCCACCCAGGATAAGCATGCCGTCTTGAAAAGCAAAAAGAGAGAGCGTGAGATTCCGAAAGAAGGAGACCTGATGGGAGTTCGGGGCATAGATATTGGCCAAGGTCATCTTGCGACCCAGCAGCGTTCCTTTAAGAAAGATGTATCGCCCCTCTTCGTCAGTCAGTGTGTCTATAAGTTGGAAAGGGCAATTTTTCGCTATAAGTATAGATACTCCCTTGGATTTGGATGTCGGAGTAGTGGCATGATATACTGTCGGGTAATAGTAATTGTGGAATGTTGATGTCGTGTCAGTACGAAAGTGTCTCCTGAACAAAAACTATGTCTGCTTTGTTGTGGTGCAAAACATGGAGGAGTTGTGAGTGACGTTCAGGAACATTCAGGCCTCAGGCGTTGAGGGAGACAATTTTTACCGGGATCTTATCTTTCGTTCCTGGAGCATGAGACATTGTTATAGATAACAAGGGGAGCCGTAACACACTTAGTAAAAGGTCAGAGACCTGAGGGAGGGTCAGGTATAGGGAGGGGACGCGTGTAGTGAGACGTGTCAGGAGAGCGGCAGGAAAAATGAGGGTTCCCTGGGGATAGGGTATGGGCAACCGCTCACTAGGTTGAGGGTGTCTAGCAGAAGGTGACTTAAAGAATACGGAGACAGGTGAGAACCCTCTCACCGGTCTAGTAACGGGAGTTCCGCCTAGGCGGAGTTACCGGAAAGTGTCAGTGGCGTGGGAAGTAATGGTGTGCTTAAAGAATAAATACAGGAGAAGGGCTACCGTGTAGGGGTTGACTAGTCGTGAAAGAAGAAGAGAACGAGTTAGTGTGAGCGACCATCAGCCACACTAGGAGAGGCATGAGATCTGTACTTCGTGGAGACCGAGAAGTCTTAGAGGATGGGAGACTAATTATCAAAAAGTGTTGTGAGAGTGTGCAAATTCTGCAGGGTGGTTAATGAGTTTAAAGCTTAACATAGGGTACTATAGGGCCGTATATATGAGGGAGAGCAGTGACTGATGCCTGTCTGTCTACAACACGTGACAACTTTCATGAATGAGGAAATATGACAGAACTTCATAAAAACAAGAAAAAAACAAGTTAACCAGTTAGTTATTATACCAGTACACAGAAGGATGCGTATACCTTATACAACATGACTCCCAGGCAGCGTGTGAGGGGAGGGGTATGCTAGGGAAGGAGGGGGAGGGAAAGGGAGGGTAGGGAGGCCATGGAAGGGAGAAGGCTGGAGGGGGTGGGAGGGGTAATAGAGTGTTGGGAGAGGAAGAGATTGAGGGTAAAGATGAAGGGGACACAGAGTTAGTAGACTTCCGTTATATGCTTAGTGAAGTACATAGTAGGATAATGCTTGGGACGGTGGCAACAGTGGCCATCTTGTATCTGCCCCCAGTAGGTGTCACTGAAGGTGAAGAGGCTATCTTTCAACATTCCAACCTGTGTTATGTAGCCTTACAGGACGGGACTCACCCCCATGCAGGGGGACGATAGCTATGGGATTAGAGAGGTGGAGCAGTGAAAAGACAGAGGTGGAGAAGGACGGGCAGGGGGGGGATGGGAGAGAGGACAGACCTAAGGACAGTAGAAGCGGGCACAATGTGAAAGAATGCAAAACTTAGCCATTCAAAGATAAACACTGTGTGGAATTAGTCATGAACACTACCCCATCCTGAGCCATCAGAAGAAGCACGGCACACAAATGATCCCGGGTCTTCCGTTTTCGATGCGAGCCTCCTTTTCGGCCGGGAGCATCCCGGGTATCGCAACTTCCATCATGGAGCGGTTAAGCAGTGTCTCTTTGATCGAAGGTGGCGGCGATTCCCCGCTGAGGTGAGGGGTGTGATCTGCATGTGTACTAAAGTCAAGCGATATAAAACATAAAAGGGAAAAAGCACAGGTCATCAGGGTGTATAGTGATCGTAAGGGCACCTCCGTGAATTGTGAGAGAGTGCGGTCCAGGGGGGTCGCAGGTTCGGATTAAGAGGATAAGCACGGTCCTGCAGGCATCGTATTTCAGGTAAAAACGGCAGTCTAGATCGTAGGAAGGGGAGAGGGGGGAGAGGAAGCAAGGCCCCAGCAGCATCCACAGGCGGTGGGGAAAGGGGATTCCAGATCACACAGTCATTGTCGTGGAGATCCGTGGACGTTATCAAAGACAAGGAGGGGGGTGGGGGAAGCAGTACGGACAATCGTCATGGAGGCATGGGAGGACAATCCGTGATGGCAGTCATAGGAGGTAGTATGGTAAGTGGCTAAACAGGTCTGAGGGATCGGTCAAGCAGAGGGTGATGTGCGGCTGGCCAGTCAAGCTGTGGAAGGAGGGGGGGTAGGTGGTAAGGCAGGGGGATAAGGATTTGGGAATGTAACTTAACTTAGCTGGAAGTCCTGGGAGACAGAACGCGGTGCAGCCTCAGTAGTCGCGGCGAGCTCTCCTGGATTGTGGAGTCGTCTGTGGGCTGGAGGGGTGATGACCAGACGGCGAATTCTGAGCAAGCCTGGTGAGGGATGGTAAATCGCGTCTGCGAAAGCGGGCGGCCTGGGCATCCATCGGTTCCTCTTCGGTCGTGCCAGGAATCAAGTGTGGACCAGTGAAGTCGGCGTACCATTGCGGCAGCTCCACATAGGGGATGTCAAGCATTCTGCAGAAATCCTCCAGTTCTTCAGGGACTCTGAGAAGGGCATTGCGGCCGAGGTGGGAGGCAGACAGAGCGAATGGAAATTTGCAGCGGTACTGGATTCCTCTGGTACGTAACACTTCCAGCAGCGGGCGGAGGTCTCTACGATGTCTGAGCGTGATTGCCGATAGGTCTTGATAGATGTGAACTGTGCGTCCCTCATGTTCTAGCTGGGTTTTTACTCGAGCCTTCCGCAGGATTTCCTCCTTCGTCTGAAAGCTGTCTAGGCAGCAGACCACATCTCTGAGGGGGTCAGCAACCTTGCCCCTCTAGGTCTCAAGGCCCTGTGGATTCTCTCCATTGGGATGGGTGTCTGCAGGGGTCTTTCAAGGATACAGTTAAAGAGCTCCGTGACAGAGGGCAGTATTCTGTCCGGTTCCATAAATTCTGGAAGTCCCCTTATGCGAAGGTTCCGTCAGCAGCCGCGGTTGTCTAAATCCTCCACGTGTCTCTGGAGGTCGCGGATTTGTAGAGTGTTCTTGATGTCTGCCGCCACTGCGTGAAGGTCGGTCAGGCTAGGTTGTTGGGAGGCCATCGAAGTCGCGATGACCTGCGATGGAGGAGAAGGGGTTGTAGGCGTGAGGAGAATCCCTTCTGAGGTGCGTGAGGGGTCTGAGGCTGGAGCTTGCGCCGTCACGTTGGATCTCTGTGTCCGGAATATGTCCGGGATTTGCGGATTCTGTCTGCCTCCAATGTCCCTCGGTGAGCGTGATCTGGATGCCGAGGAGTGTCGGGAGGAAGTCCCCATTACTTTGAGGTCAGGAATCCGCGTTGGTCTTCGATAATAGCTGAAGTATGGCTGTGGTCAGTCGGAGCTCTAGAGCTATGCGGCCATCTCCTTCCAAGGCAAACCACGCCCCCAAGTTCTTTATTATTAAGGCTCTGGTAACACTCTTAATTCTTGGATTGAATGCTTCATAACCTGTCTTTCCTGTTTCCTGTTGCTCATCAGGTCATACAATATAGAAACCATTGCTTCCTTGTATTGCACTGATGATGAAAACAAGCATAAAACGGCAATATGAAGTTTGGAATAACTTGCTTTGTGATATTAGGCAGTGTCAATGCTGAAAACCATTGGTCCTGGGTGTAAAGTATTGTCAGGACCATAAAGGAATGGCTTGTGTTGCTCTGTTTACTATTCTAAAATAAGTAAGAAAAAATTGAGATTTGTGAATTGAGACTTATGCCCTGTACACACAATCGGTCCATCCTATGAAAGCGGTCTGATGGATTTTTCCATCAGTTATCCGATAAAGCTGACTGACGATCAGTTGTGCCTACACACCATCAGTTAAAAAAAACGATTGTGTCAGAACGCGGTGATGTAAAACACAACGACGTGCTGAATTTTTTTTTTTTCATGCAGAATATTGACTCATAGATTTAGCAATTTCATAAATGTTATTATTGGCCCATTCTCCACTCATTAATGTAGCTTTTTGGTGTAGGTTCAACAAGCAAAATCTGTTTAGTAAAGAGGTTTCTAGAAATCTTTCATTTGTGCAGTCTCTGAAAATGTTGTTGACAGTGTACTGCACTAAACCCAGTACCATCTACTATTTCTAAAGCAGAGAAGCAACTGAAAGAAATGTCCTAAAATGTTTACCAATTTTTCACTTTTTTCATTCTTACCGCTTGTGTACATACAGGCTGTACACAAGAACTACATTTCTCCCCAAATCCAGGCTAAGCTCTGCTCCCATCTAGGACTGAGCTTCACATCTGGCAATCCAGCAAGTTCCTGTTGCAGAGCTGACATATACATTAGGATTTCATATTTTTATTTTTTATTGAAGTATTTATTATATTTCAAAGGAGATAAGAGAATACAAAAACAGTGCCAATTGGGCATACCCTGTCGTTAATTTGTGTACAGTCAAGGTAATTAAGAACAAAAAGAAATAAGTGCTAACATGTCGCTTCTACTAGGTTACATTAGAATTCAAGGATTGAGTAGTGGACAGCCAACATAAAACAGATATACAAAACAGACATGCAAATAGGCATAATATGTCATATAAAACAACGAGAGTAGCGATTACAGGAAATTTCCCAATGGGTTATAGGCAAGTAGTCACAGACAAGTATAACTCACTTGAGTACAAGAGCGAATCTTTTGCAGATTATTGAAATGGAAAGGAAATAAAAAAAGTTACAGGTTATGATCCAGAGGGAGTGGGGTAGCTAATACAGAGGAGCACTCCTAGAGTCGGAGATCCAGACATTCCAGGCTTTGGCAAATTGGTTTGTTGATAAGTTGGCTTTGGCAAAGGAAAATTCCATAAAAAAATTACGGTTAAGCAGTTGGATGGTATTCTTCAATAGTGGAGGGTGAGTTGATTTCCATTTTTTCGCAATTAGGATGTGTGTCACCAGAAGCTGTAAGTTTTTAGGCCACGTGTGGATAGAGAGACCCAGGAGCAAATCCAATGGGAAATTAGCAGAACTTCTTAATAGGGGGGTCAATCCCACCAAATGTGTGAAAGCGAACCGATATCCTCACAGCCCCTCCAACATTTGGGAGAGGTATTTGGGTACATTTTTGCAAGCCTTTCAGGGGTGAAGTACCACTTGTGAAACAACTTCTGTAGGGATTCCCAATGGTTGATGCAATGAGACAGGCAAAGGGGTGCTATGAGAGCTTTCTGCCATGTGCTGCCGGGGGAGATTGGTCCAACAAAGAGGACCAATACCGAATAGAGGAGGGAAGTAGATCAGAAGGGGAATTAGTAAGGAGTTTGTATATTAGGTAAATCCCTTTTGTTTTGGTTCCGTCAAGATTGTAAAAATGTATCAGGGGGAGCATCAGTGAGTCCGAGTTTGACCAGAGGATTTTTGAAAGAGTGGATCTAATCCGCAAATAGAGGAAAAATGTTCAGCTGGATAGGCCATATTGCTTTACCAGATATTCGAAAGGATGTAGATCTGATGTAGAGAAAAGCATAACAATGTTGGTGATACCAGCTAAAATCCAATCCAATAGAGGCAGATCTGGGGTAATAAGATGTAAGGCTTCTATGGGAATGTTTGAGAGGGTATCCACTGCTATTCCTCCATTAAGTTGTGACAATGCAGTCCAGACCCAAGTGGAGACCGTGATGGTTTCCAGTGAGGAGTGCTTAGGGTTAAGATTAAGCCAAGTGGCGGCTAGGAGATGCTTCAGATTTGTGAGAAGTACGTGGCTTCTATTTGTTTCCAAGTTGTATGTTACTTGTCCGACC
This sequence comes from Rana kukunoris, assembly GCA_029574335.1. NCBI lineage: Eukaryota > Metazoa > Chordata > Amphibia > Anura > Ranidae > Rana > Rana kukunoris. Next base: position 77,674,719 of record CM056054.1, on the reverse strand, counting down.
ACCAGGTTTTCAGTTGTTCTAAGATGGTTGCTCGGTGTTAAGCTTGGATGTCTGGTGCGCCAAGGCCGCCGTGCTGAACTGGGGATAACAGTATGGTCCTTTTCACTCTGGGGCGCTTTTTTGTTGCCAGATAAAGTTGATGATAATTCCCTGGAGCTTTTTAATCTGATTCTGTACTAGCGGGAGCGGTAACATGCAAAGAAAATACAAGACATGCAGGAGTAAATACATTTTAGCTTGAGCTACTCGTCCAGCCCAAGAAGCCGGAACCTGGCTCAATTCTTTTGCTATTCGTGTGAGCCTACCCACAAGGTCTTTAAAGTTGTTTTCTTAGTAACATGCAGCTTGGAAATGTCAGGTGGATATCTAAATAGGGGAGAAAGAAGTTGGGAGCCCAAGCAAAGGGCAAAGTGGGGGAGATTGCTTTAGTAGTATGGGGGTTAAGGCCGAGATTAAGCATAAGGGATTTGTTGTGGTTCAACTTGTACATGGATTTTGCACTAAATGTTTCTAGGGCCCGTTGAACAGCGGGAAGGGACACTAAGGGATTAGTGAGAGCTATTATTACGTCATCCGTGTAAAGCCCAATTTTGTGGTCAACAGTGCCAATTTTAATACCCGAGATCAATGGATCAGGTCATATGTATTGTGCCAGAGGTTTCATTATAATGGCGAAAATTAAGGGGGACAGCAGGCAGCCTTTTCGGGTGCCATTAGTAATTTTAAAGGGGTCAGAAATTACGCCAGAGGTCCATATGCGTGCAGTTGGATGAGTATATAGCCCCAATATGGCAGAGAGAAAAGTGCCCAACAGTCCAAATTTACAGAGTACCACCTCCATGTATGGCCATTAAACCCCATCGAACACCTTCTCTGCATCCAAAGAAAGGAAGAGGGAAGGCGTCCGAGTATGCTCCGCCCATTGGATCAAATCAATAAACCACCTGGTTCCATCTGAGGTCTGTCTGCCAGGCATAAATCCCACTTGATCAAGGTGTATAATTTGGGGGATGACAGAGGAGAGGCGTTGTTCAAGGAATTTGGCGTAAAGCTTTGTGTCTGTATTTCGAAGTGATATAGGATAGTAATTGGCAGGGTTATCAGGTGCTTTACCTGGTTTCAGTATGGTAACCACTAAGGCGTCTAGGGATTATTTTGGGATTTTCCCAGTGGTAGCAAATTGGTTAAAGACGTCACAGAGATGCAGTACTAGTTGTTGGGCAAATCTGTTATAATATTCGTTTGGGAATCCGTCTGGGCTTGGCGCTTTGTGTAACGGAAAGTTATGTATCAGTTTATAAATTTCAGCGTGTGAAAAAGGAGCTGCAAGGAGGTCAAGTTGTTCTGGGAGATAGAAGGGAGGGGGACGGGAGCTAAGAAGTTTGATATAACTGCTTGGGTAGGTGAAGGAAGAGGGTCCGAATCTGAAAGGTTGTAGAGTTTTGTGTAAAAATTGCTAAACTCATTGGCAATATCTAACGGGTTAGTTAAGCATTTACCCTGGGGATTAGTAAGGTGTGCGATTTTCTTAATGGAAAGTTGCTTCTTAAATTGTTTAGCCATATAGGCCCCCAGTTTGTTGGCTGCTGAATAGGTTAGTAAGCAAAGTCGTTTGATGTAATAATATTTACAAAGGTGTTCACTCAGTTGGAGTCTAAGATTTTTGAGATCGGAAGAGATAGCTTGGGTGTTTTTCAGATTTGGTGTTTACAAGACTAAAACATTTTTTTTGCTAGAAAATTACTTAAAACCCCCAAATATTATATATTTTTTTCTGAACACCTTAGAAAATAAAATGGCGGCCATTGAAATACTTTTTGTGACACCGTATTTGTGGTCTTACAAGCGCACTTTTTTTTTAATTAAAAAATAAGACAACAATATTTTTTTTTATATATTGTGAAAGATAATGTTACGCCGAGTAAAATGATACCCAACATATCACGCTTAAAAATTGCGCCTGCTCTTAAAAAATTCTATGGGCCAGATTCAGGTAGATGGGCGCTTCTTTACTGTGGAGTAACGTTTCTCATTTACGTTACTCTGCCGTAACTTTAGGAGCAAGTACTGTTATTCACAAAGCACTTGCTCCTAAAGTTGCGGCAGCGTAGCGAAAATGAGCCGGCGGAATTCAAATTGGGCAGGTAGGGGGCGTGTATTATGTTAACTATGCGCGATCCCGCGGCGAACGTACTGCGCATGCTCGACTGTCAGTGCGCATGCTCCAAATTCTGTCAGTGAACGTCAATGACATCAATCTCTATTCACGGACGTTTTACGCAAACGACTCGAATTTTTTTTTTTTTTTTTACGCGATGACGACGGCCATACTTAACATAGGATACTCCACTTAAGGGGCATGTATTTCTTTACGCCGCGTATCTCTTACGGAAACGTCGGAAAGTCACTGCGTCGCGCCCGAATACGATCGTGAATTTCGGATTCCCGCTGATTAACATATTCTCGGCGTTAATCAGCGGGAACGCCCCGCGCGCCATTTTTAAAATTGAAGTTACGATACGACGGCGAAATACAATTACGCCGCTCATATAGTAACTCCAACCCGGCGTTTTTTGTTTTCTGACTACAGAAAACAGAAACGTCGGCTCAAAGTGAGAGTTAGGCTGGAGTATCACTGATACTCCAGCCTAACTCTACCTGAATCTGGCCCTATAGGTTGCATTTTTTGAGCTACAGAGGAGGTATAGGGCTAGAATTATGCTGTGGAAGGGGTAACATGCAAAGGAAGTGTGGCAAATCTTAATATATGGAAAAATAAACTCTAACTAATGGTCATAGGTAACAATAAAAAAAAAATGGCAGTGGTAAATTCTAACAAGTAGATAGCATCAAAATAAATGTGCTACAGTGCAGCCAAGGCTAGCTGCCAAAATGTGAAGTAGTAAACAATTGACAGTGCAAGTAACATATAGTAATAACAAAACTACTGATACACGATAGGGTGTACAGCGTGCCAGGTACAACACACATCGGTGATTGTAAGGATAAAGTTAAATGTCCATACAGCAGATATTTGTAAATATAACTACAGGTAAAAACAAAGTAAAAAAATGCTGGTGCTGTAAAGTGACGTGAAGAAACGTTGATTTCAAGTGTTATCTTCAGGATAAGTAAGGATGTCCCCTTACCTTACTGCTGTAAGGTAAAAGCAAAAAAAAAAACAGGTGCACTTTTCTGGTCAGGTCCACATATGGTATCATCCAAATGGGCTGTAGTGGGAAGGATAGATCCCTCTCGGTACTCACATTCAAACAGTGGCAGTGACTCGCATCCAGGGAGATAAGAAATACCAATAGTGTAGTAACGTTTAAAAAAGGGGGTTTATTCAAACAAAACAATACACTGTGTACTCACAATGTTGTGATAAAAAACAGGCATATAAAAACAGGGCGTTCGCCGATGTCACCTCCGGTACCTCTAATGGACTCTAAGTTAACCTCATACGCGCATTCGTCACTTCACGTGACTTCTTCTGTAAGAACATCATTGATGGGGATATCCCATCTAAGATGCCTAGGTACTATCCCCTCCTTAATATACTGTTCATGTGAGGTAAGATCCCACCAAACACTGACCTTCTTTTCCATAAGGTGCCCAAGTTTGCGAAAATTGGTGTCCAAATCACCTGAGTCAGTGGTGGATTGGATAGTGAACACATCATTGAGATCAACTGTGCGGTTTTCCATGTAATTAAAGATATCCATAGTGGCTGCTATATTAAATTGGTGAAACGATACTGTGATAAAAATAAATAAAGATACAGCGCTACTAAAAACGACTAATTACAACACAAATTAATGACCAAATGTAAAAATCTGCCTCAGTGCCATAGTGACTGGTGCACCCTTGTAAGAGGTGTTTTGCATGCAAACATACCAACTTTATGGGTCAAAAATGTTCCAAATTTTCATCTAATGTTACTAAAAAGGAAAACCTAATTGACGATCTCATCACATGTCGAGCTGAGGGGGCAGTCTATGTGTTAGAATGTCCATGCTCCTTACAATATATAGGACGGACAAAACGACCACTATGGAAGCGCTTGAGAGAACACGTTCAAAATATTGAGAAGGGCTTCACAAAACATAGTGTATCGCGCCATTTTAAGTTATGTCATAATAAAGATCCTTATGAACTAAAATTCTGGGCAATTCAGAAATACAACCCCCACTGGAGAGGAAGTAACAAAGTTCGAGAGTTGAGCAAATCAGAATCCCGATGGATTTATGAAATGAATTCATTAGAGCCTAACGGCCTCAATATTGATTTTGATTTAAATTGTTTTATTTCGGATCATTAGTAGGGATGAGCTTCGCGTTCGAAACGAACGTATGTTCGACTCGAACATCGTCCGTTCGATCGTTTGTCGAATTTCGAACAAAAACGATCGTTCGCGGCAAATTCGAGTGAAACGAAACGACCGTTTTTAAAACTTTTTTTTCCCATTGATACATGTTCCCTGGGGCAAGACCCGGGTTCTGAAAGACGTTTTCCAACAATAACTTGAAAATTGGTCTTTAAAACGACCGTTTTTGAATTCGAACGTTCGAGTCCCATAGACTTCAATGGGGTTCTAAATGTTCGTGAGAACGATCGGACCGTTCGACGGTTCTGGTGCGAACCGAACGCAGGGGTGTTCGGCTCATCCCTAATCATTAGTATATATTGGTGTACTTTTTTACCTTTTTTAATTTTATACTTATATATATTACTAAGGTAATTTTTAAAGTTTTATATAATATCATCATGGCCCATTGTTTTTTTTTTTAGGTTTTAACAAGAGTATGTGGAATATACAATATGGCACTTATTATACATGTATCCTAAGGGAGTAATCCCTTGTATTCTCCCCCATGTTACCAGTAGTTATATAGATGGATCTGAAGCTTGCAATACCATATTTAACCATTGGTGGAACAGGCATACAGAATTTCAACTGTATAATTTAACCTTAAGGTTTTAAAAGTTATTTATAGGTTTCATCTATGTTTTTAATGATTAATTTAATTAAAGATTGTTTGTGACAGATTATGTATGCAATAATTACTGTCATTGGTTTGTTGCTGTCAATAATGTGATTGCTTGAGCTCCCTCCGCCTTGCACACTTCCGGGTATTCCAATACAAAGACCCGCACAATGCGTTCCACGACCAGTACCCATGAGTAAGTCACGTGACAGTGACGCAACACGTAGGGGGAGGAGCCTAACGTATTGAGTCCAGTGGCGGTTTCCCTATACGGATCTCAGCAATACTGAGCGGCTTTCGTTGGAACAGGGAATCCGTGAGTGCAAACATACACAAGCCTCATTGCTAACTCTCGCAACAGTGCTGTGCTATGGTATGGTTTCTTTTCTTTACATGTATCGGGGATCGCATGAACAACATCAATACGTGGGCTGTACATTTGAATTGGAGCCTTATGTTGTGGTGAATGTGACCTATGGATGCAGCTATCCTTAGTTGCTAGACTCTTTTACCTCTATAATATTTATTTTTTATCGATCCATTTTACTCTTTGACACGCAGCTTTGGATGCATGTACATTTTTTTATATACATTGTTTATATTGATTTCATGTGAACATACAATATATGGAACTTGCACTACGTTATCACATTATCACTGTAATGGTATCACAACATTAGTTGTAAATAGCGCATCATTTATATTTCACTTCTATTCATATTGGTTGGTGCACCGGTCACTATATTGCAGCTTTTAAAATTTGGTCATTAATTTGTGTTGTAATTAGTAGTTTTTAGTAGCGCTGTATCTTTATTTATTTTTATCACGTTTATTTTGATGCTATCTACTTGTTAGAATTTACCAGTGCCATTTTTTATTATTGTTACCTATGATCATTAGTTAGAGTTTATTTTTCCATATATTAAGATTTGCCACACTTCCTTTGCATGTTACCCCTTCCACAGCGCAGCACTACCCCTTTATTCTTTATTTGTTCCTGGCTTGAGACACCATTCAGTGCAGCAGCTGTACCCCTTCTCTCTTCCCCCTCCCCCACTCTTGTGGTAAGCGCGGTAATACTCACCCCACCATTTCTAGTGCTAGAATTATTGCTCTTGCTCTAACGATCGCGGTGATACCTCACTTGTGTGATTTGAACACCGTTTTCATATGCGGGCGCTACTCGCGTATGCGTTCGCTTCTGCGCGCGAGCTCGTTTTTTGTTTTCTTATTTATCTTTATTTTATAATTTTTTACACTGAAAAAAAATAAAATAAAAATTGATCACTTTTATTCCTATTACAAGGAATGTAAAAATCCCTTGTAATAGAAAAAAGCATGACAGGTCCTCTTAAATATGAGATCTGGGGTCAAAAAGACCTCAGATCTCATATTTAGACCTAAATGCAAAAAAAAAAAAATGGAAATGTTGTCATTTAAAAAAAAAAAAAAAAAAATGTTTCTTTAAGACGCATGGGCAGGACTGACTTTTTGACGTCACTTCCGCCCTGCTATGCTATGGGGATGGGTGGGGGCCATTTTGCATCCCCACACAGCAGGCAGCAGGACCCGATCACCTCCGCCGCTACCGACGGCTCCGGTAAGCGGCGTCCCCGTTTTACTTACCTTACCTTCGAATCTCCCAGGCGCGTCCACGTCATCCTCTTCGGTTCCCAGCTTGGCCGTTGATTGGCTAGGCTGGGCGGATTGATAGCAGCGGATGATGCAGTGCGCCGGGGGCGGAGCCAAGTGATACAGTCGGCGGCTATGGCCACCGCTGTATCACGGGAGCGCGCTCGCAAAAGCTTTCCACCGTGCGAGCGCCCTCGCATGAAGATGGAAAGCTTTTGCGAGGAGGAGCCCAGACAGCCACCGAGGGACCCCAGAAGACAGCTTTCCGGGCCACTCTGTGCAAAACAAACTGCACAGTGGAGGTAAGTATCACATGTTTGTTGTTTAAAAAAAAAAAATCCTGTGTTTAGTGTCGCTTTAAGTTCTAAGAATCTGATCTGAGTCAGGAGGGGGTCTGTGATAGAGGAGTGCCCTTTTTTGGAACGGGCCCCAAGTTTTATAAAAAGACCTCGTAGGCAGGCTTTGTGAGCGTTCCAAGTTATGGCATGATCATTTACAGAATTCACATTTTGTTGAAAGTAGTTCTCAATCTCGGATTGTATTTGAGTCTGAAGGGCGGGGGAGTTGAGAAGGGAGGTGTTCAATCTCCAAATCGAGTGACTGGGAGATCGGGATGGGGACTCTAGTTTGATCGTGACCGTAGCGTGGTCAGACCAAGATATTGTTCCTATGTGGGAGGCCGTGATAGATTGGAGCAGATCTTTGTCTGTTATAAATAGATGAATCCGAGAATAAAAGACTGGTGTGGAGGTGAGAAAAAGGTGTAGTCTCTCGCCATATCATGCATGCATCTCCAAGCATCATATAAATCCTCCCGATTGAGAAGGGGGGATAGCGTTGAGTGCCTACATCTGGAAGCATTAGAGGAGTCTAGTGTGGGATCGATCACCTCATTAAAGTCTCCACAAATTAACAGAGAATAAGATATATAGGGAGTCAGTATGGAGAAGAGGGTAGTGTAAAATTTCTTCTGGGCCATGTTGGGGGCGTATATATTGACTAGGGTGAGAGGACGGCCATTAAGAGTGGCTGACAGGATTAGAAACCTACCATCCTGGTCATAGTCACAGTGGTGCAGGGTGAAGTTGACCGCTGTACTTATGGCGATCATCACTCCTCTTTTCTTTTTTGGGGCATTCACGAAGAAGCAGTGAGGGTATCTCTTGTGCATGCATGAGGGTTGTTTAAGTTTAGAGAAGTGGGTCTCTTGGATGCAAAGAACATCCACGTGTTGTTTAAGTGCTTCCTTCCAGAGGAGATTACGCTTAAAGGGTGAATTGAGAGAGAGATTGAGAGAGACATGGTGTAAAGGTGGCTATGAAGGAACTAGAAGAATGAGAGAGACCACACCTTCCGGCTATACCCAGAAAAAAAAAACAATAATAGACCAAACAGACTATGCCATATTTGCTGCAGGTAAGTAAACAGAAAGTATACAACTACCAACAATCAGAATACATGCAATTTCACAGTATCAATATTGATAAGAAAAAAAACAACAGCAATATTAAAATAACTTGTGTTGACAACAATTGTTAGACCAAGGTGTGCTTAGCACACTATTAACCTGGGGGGTGGAAAAGAAGACAGAAAAGGTAAGTCTCCCAGGCCAGATTAAAGCAAGCTGGGGTCTAGGGCTACAACTTGTATCACTTCTTTTTGACCGTATTATTTGTTGCATTCCTGGAAGCAGATGGCTTACGTGAGGAAAAATGTTGTCCCGTATCTCCAGAAGCAACGGGGAGGAGACCCCAGTTGGTCAGTTTTTTGTAACCATCTTTTGGAGTGAGGATAGGAATGATTTTTTTTGTTGGTGAGAGACCAGCAATTTAGTCGGGAAGCCCCATTTGTACATTATGTTTTTCTGCTGGAGAATCGAGGTAACGGGGGAGAAAGCTCTGCTCATCTCCATCATGGCAGGAGAAAGATCCGTTAACGACTTGACTTTTTTCGTACGGGGCTGGCAAGGGTTTAGATGCTCTGGCAGCGGATTTTGAATTTGTTCTTTGATGTGGAAGAAATGTATTCTAGCCAAAATATCCCTAGGGACGTCATCAGAAAGGTGCGATGGCTTTGCAATTCTTTGTGTCTGGTCGATCAATGTATCACGGGCATTAAGGCAAGGAAGCAGGGTTGAGATGAATTGTTGCAAGTATGGCGTAATTTCATTCGGTTTGACCGACTCTGAATTTAATGTTGTTTCTCCTAGTGCGATCCTCTAAATCCGCTAACTTCATTTTAATGTGATGGATTTCTTCCGAATGATGCTCATGTGCGTCTAACAACTCATTATGGGCCTTGGAGTAATCTTGTAAGTTACCCTCCAGAGCATCTGTGCGTTCCTTTAAGCAATCAACTCTGTCATGTATCTGGGATATGGATATCTGAAGCTCCCTATGTAAATCATGCTGCAGTGTGAGGAGCATAGATTTTAGCATCGCCTCAGAATCAGTGTTATCGGTGACAGGAATAGATGCCAGGGATGGAGCATTTTGGGATCCCTGTGTCCCTGCCACAACAGAGGACCAAAGCAGTTTATTTGCATGAGGTTCCGTATTAGGAGAGGTTACAGGGGAGGTAGCCAGCCTCTTACCTCTGTCAGCGTGCTGTCCTCCTGGGGAGACATCTAGAGGGGGGAGGGTGTCCATAGAGTCCCTCATGGGAGCAAAGGCTGTGTCACCTGGTGTATGCAGCAATGGAGAGCTGGCAGGCAGATTCAACGGAGCTGGCAGATTCGACTGAGCTGGCCGATTCGATGGAGTGGCCAGATTCGACGGAGCCGGCATATTCGCTGGAGCAACGTGGGTAGTAGTGCTGGTGGCTGTGCCATCTTGGGCCTTCTGCATGGTGACGGACGGTGGATAATAATCGGTCAAACAGCATGGGATCGGCGGGTTATCTCGCCGCCTCGACATGCCCTGAAGTGTCCCTGTATCTTCCCTGATCTGGCAGTGCAGGTTGCAGGGAGAATAGTTGCAGCGGGTTGCCGTAATCCAGACCGTGGGACAGAGCTCGGACTATAGGCAGCCATCCTGGTCCACAGCAGGCCACGCCCCCAGGATTAATTTTTTTGCCGGTCACCCCTTCCTTCAACTCAAAGTTATAATGCCTGCTGGTTTGCAGTATGAACAAACTCTTTCTGCTCATATATCTAACAGTTGTTTTCCGACTTCTGGCAGTTACAGTGGGAAGGACCAATCAAACAAATTTTATTATAATTTTCTTATTGGATAAGTGCCTTTTACACAATGAAGAACCACAGCAAGTGTAAACACTGTTTAATACAAACCTTTAAGGGGTCCTTACAAGGCCCTGTCTGTCCCACCATAGTTAACTCTGCCACGCTCATCATATTTGGTAGCAGAATTTATTTTCCTTAAATGAAGGGTACTCTCTTCCAATCAGGTAAAACGGTTTGCTAAAATGTTAGAAATATGTGATGTATATTCATGTATGCATAGAGCTTTTGGAAGAAGAGATTGTTTTGTTGATAAATCACTTAATGTATCTAGTTTTATATAAATCATTGTGTGCAAATAGCTTCCTGCAAATGTAGGATTTGTTGCTACATAACCTTCCTACAGTTTCCAGTGCCTGCACTCCACCACAGACACATTTCTATAAAATAGCATGTGCCATGATAATTATAGGTAACTGCCTTGAGCAATCCTGGTAATTGTCTCTTCCTCAATAAGCAATAAGATATTGCTGCTTTGACTGCTTCTTTCCACTTGACCTTTCCTCCCACTTAATGTGCACGCTTTTTTTCCCTACTAGTGGATAATTTTGCACAACAGTGTTTCTATACCACACTGGAAAAAACTACCCAAATTGCTTAAAGATCTCTCATAGTGGTACAATGTCAAGAGTGCCACCTAACAGTATAATGCTTATTTGCTTATTTATTGACATCTATATTGGTATACACAGAGTACATTGATAATCCAGACAGAAGATCAGAAAAGAAAAAATGGGCTCTAGCATTTTATCTTCTTCTAGGTCTAGCAGTTAAAAATAACAAAACATTTTTTGTATACTCTCAAGTAGAGTATATGTGGTTCTGCAGAAACTACAAATAAAAAAATAAAAAAAACATGTATGGCTTGTAATAATAGCTAAGCTGCTGAAATTATGCATTTACTGTACATTCTTTTTTTTCTTTTTTGTCTATGAAATATTTGGATATTTGGATGCAAAAATGTAGTAGAAAAAGTAAGAGCTTCCTTTTTAAAAGGGTATGGGGAAAAAAGAAGAAAAAAAAAATGTTGGTGTCAACTTTGATGTGCTGACCTGCAAAATAACTATACTATAGTGGTATATTTATAAAGCCATGAATGAGATATCCGCTAAGCATTCACTGAAGGTGTGTATCTTCCTAAAGCATGTGTTTTAAATTACAATGACTCAATGACTTTTAGTGTCTTATTAGCAGAGAAAAACTACTTCAATTGTTGGCTGTTCAAATATGTATTATCTGCCTCAAATAGCTATAGTAAACATTTAACAACAAAACCTGGGGAATGCCCAGGGAAAAACCAAGCCTACTTACCGACCAGCTTGTCGAACAGCCAATTAACCTAACAGTATGCGTTAAAAACAGGGGTTTTGTCTGCACGCATTTGCAAATACATGCGTGAGCCACAGAGCTGTGCCAAGGCACCCTGTAATCTGTGATCCTAACACTAAACAATGAGTGTCCCCATAAGAAAGGGGGCACAATAGGAGCCCACTTGAGTGGGATTGTGGCCATCACATGGTACGGTTGGTTAAGGGTTAATAGCTATTCTAGTATTTTTTCAGCATATGTGTTTGATGTGTGATTTTATTTGTACTGTACCTTTAAATTTTGGGATCATCAGCCAGCCAATGAGAGGCAGCGGAAGTTTCTGGTGGCCAGGAGAGGCTTTATAAGGACTGGCTGGGCTGGGAATCTCCCTCTTTTCCTCAGCAGCAGCAAGGATTGAACTCCCCCTCTGCAGGTATGGAGTCCCTCTTTAAAAAATTACTGGAAAAGGCAGGCAGTGAAGGGGGTGAAGAGTGGCTGAAGCGGTGTCTGTCACTAGGGGACCTTGTCCCTGAAGAGCAGCCATTAGGGAACACTCAGGACTCTGGGGCTTTGGTGCCCATGGACTCTCAGAGCGGACAGGAGAGAGGGACAGAAGCTGGGCAGCCTGTCAGAGCGCGGAGGAGCCAGCCTCCGGAGCGCAGTATGAGAGAAGAGTCAGCTGCTAAAGGAGGAGCTAGGGCGGAAGAATGGAGCCAGTCAGAATGGCGGGGGCAGTCCTGCAGCTGTGCGCCGTTCTACACGGCAGAAGAGGAAAGGTTCACTGTCCCCTGCTAGGGGAAACACCAGGCGAGGCAAGGCTGCGCAGACCACGGCTAGCGTGGGGAGGGGGCACCCGCTCCCCCCACGGTCTCCTGCTCAGGACACAAGCAGCAGCCGAGTGCTGCAGACTCTGCCTAACAGGCAAGATTTTTCACCAGATCCGCTGCTGGGAGAGGCTGGGATGTCAGTAACAACACAACCTCCAGCAGCAGGTGAGTGTGCTCAAGTGCAGTCTTTGAATGTGTTAGTTAACTCTTTGTCTTCCCTAGTGAAAATGCTGGCCCCTGTTTCTAACCCTGCTACTCCTCATGTGTCTAATGTTATGCACAGCTCTTTACCCAGCTTGGCTCCTTCCCCCAGCTTAAATGTCTGTCAGCCCCCCCCCCCCCCCCGGTTGTCATGGCTGCGGGGGGTATGTCTGGGGATGTTAGCACTCATATGGTTAGAGCTAGTGTGCCAAAAGCATGCATGAAAGAAGTGATGCCTTGTGAAATGTCCCCACTGGGTTATCACCTGAGCATGTCGGTAAAAGAAAAAATCTGGAAAGGGGAATTTATTGACCTCTTATCACTGTTGCCCTCACAGAAGGATTTCACGGTTACAACGGAAAGGAATGATAGGCATGAGGAAGACAGACGCAGGCCTGTAACTAGGTCGTTTAATAATTGGTTGCAAGCATTTAGCATTTTTGCTGGGGTCATGTCAGACAAGTATCCAGAGCGCAGTAGTGGTTTGTTCCAGCATGTGGACCACATTTTAGAGGCGTACAAGAGTTTTGGGGGGCTTGGCTGGTTCTTTTATGACGAGTCATTTCGTCAAAAATTGTCAGTACACCCCTCGCTGCGTTGGGGGATGAAGGACGTGGGTTTGTGGCTGAATTTGCTTGCCCCACAGAGGTCTCATGTCGAATCCGGCTGCGGTTATTACTTCTGGTGCGGCTTATAGGAAAGGGAGCTGTTTCGCTTTTAATGACAGCCAGTGCCTCTGGAACGCAGCTTGCAAATACAGGCACGAATGTTCCTATTGCGCAGGGGCTCACCCCGCAGCCAGGTGTCTAAAGAAGCCAGCGAATGCTGGGGCTGGTCAGAGTAATAGGGATATTTTTTCAAAGAGCCTGCACGCCAGTGAGGCTGGAAAGTATGCGCCCTTGGCTGGACAGCTACCTAGATCAGGCGACGGCGCAATTTCTCAGTAAAGGTTTTGAATTTGGTTTCCCCCTCTCTTCATTCACCGGGGTGGGATGTACAGTAGTAAAAAATTTGAAATCGGTCAGTCAGTTCCCACATGTCGTCAGGGAGAAGGTTTTTAAAGAAATCGCAGAAGGTCGCATTGCTGGCCCTTTCGAGCACCCTCCCTTTGCTAATTTCCGCATTTCTCCTTTGGGAGTGGTGCCCAAAAAGGAACAAGATGCGTATGGAATTATCCATCATTTATCCTTCCCTAAAGGGAATTTGCTTAATGATGAGATTGATACGGAGCTATGCTCGGTCACTTACGTGACTTTTGAAGAGGCGATCGCCAAGATTCGGCAGTGTGGCCCTGGTGCGCTTCTAGCGAAGGCCGATATCAAGTCGGCTTTTCGGCTGTTGCCCATAGCTCCCGAGGCATTTAATTTGTTAGGATTTTATTTTGATGGAGCCTACTTTTTTGACAGGTGTCTGCCCATGGGGTGTTCCGTGTCCTGCTCATATTTTGAAGCATTTTCTTCTTTTTTACACTGGGTGATTGGTTGTAAGTCAGGTTATGATACAATAGTCCACTACCTGGATGATTTTCTTTTTGTAGGACCACAAGGTTCTTTGTGTTGTCAGGCTCTATTGCAGGAGTTTCAGGCTATGGCGAATCAATTCGGTGTTCCTTTGGCGGAGGAGAAAACGTGTCTCCCAGTGACATCTCTAGAGTTTTTAGGTATTTGCATTGACACATGTCGACTGGAATTTCGTTTGCCTGAGGCAAAAGTGGTGAAGTTGAAATCCTTGCTGGAATCCTTTTTGATGAAGAAAAAAGTGCTATTAAAGGATATGCATTCCCTATTGGGCGTCCTGGCATTTGCATGTAGGATCATGCCTGCCGGGCGTGTCTTTTCTCGGCGCTTGTATCTAGCGATAGCAGGCGTGAAGTCACCGTTTGCCCACATCAGGTTGTCTAGTTCACTTAAGGCGGATCTGTCGGTCTGGTCACGTTTTCTAGAATTATATAATGGGAGGTCATTTTTTCAGGAGAATTTCATTGCAGCGCCAGATTTCAAACTGTTCACAGATGCGGCAGGGTCAAAGGGCTTTGCCGCAATATGGGGAACGCATTGGTGCTGTGAAGCCTGGCCAGAATCGTGGGTGGCTCCGGAAGTCACAAAAAACATAGTCCTGCTAGAATTGTTTCCGATATTGGTAGCCATGTCAGTGTGGGGTGCTCAGTTTGCGAATAGGAGGATTCTGGTGGAAACGGACAACAAAGGGGTCCTCGTTGCAATCAACTGCCTTTCTTCCAAGTCATTGTTTGTGGTCAAGGTATTACGGCAGATTGGCTTTCAACCATACATTAAAACGTAGACAAAGAAAAACGAACATACACCGGGAATTCAGAATAATCTTGCCGATGCGTTACCTCGGTTTCAGATGGACCGTTTTCACCAGCTACTTCCGGAGGCGGATTCAGAGGGGATTCGTTGCCCGGAGCCTCTGTGGGATCTAATTTGGACATAGTGTCAAGAGCTATACAGGGTTCAGTTGCGCCTAAGACTTGGTTGTGTTATGCAGCAGCCTGGAATAGCTGGCTATCCTTTGCAGAGGCGTTAGGAGTTAGTGATGGCCGCCCATCTGAGGGGTCATTATTGGCCTTTGTGGCTTCCATGATGCAGCAGTCTTTTTCTTTTAGCCATATTTCAAAAACATTAGCAGGAATCTCGTTTTTTTGCCGTCTACGGGGGTTTCCGCCGTGCACGGCTTACTTCTCAGTGAAACAGGCCTTGAAAGGGTATAGGAGGGCTAATTTTTTGCCGGATGATAGGAGTCCGATTTCACTCGATCTTTTAGGTAAGCTGTGCCTGGCGGCGTCGTCCGTGTGTTTTTCGGTTTTCGAAGCTTTACTTTTTAGAACGGTCCGACCGATTTGAACAAATGAATTGCCTCGTGTGTACGAGGCCTTACTGCCTAAGTCTAAGTTGGGTGGTTCGGGTATCCTAGTCGATCACGTAACAATAATCCCTGCTGGGGTACATTTGTGGATTAGGCACTCTAAAACGGACACCTTAGGTAAAGGCATTGGGATGCAGCTAGCGCCCCAGGACGACAAGTTGGTCTGTCCTGTGGACGCATTGACCAGTTTTTTAAAGGTAAGGCCCCCAGTTCAGGGATTTTTGTTAGTTCACCAAATTGGGGGACTACTTACAAAATATCAGTTTGATTCTGTACTCCATAAATGCTTACAAAGTTTGGGTTTACATAACCTCCGAATATCCTCCCACTCTTTTAGGATAGGAGCAGCATCAGAGGCGGCCTGGAGGGGGGTGTGTGAGCCGGCTATAAAAGACATGGGGAGGTGGAAATCAAATTGCTTTAAAATTTATGTTCGTCCTAATTTGTTTAAATTTTCCAGGGACACTCTTTCATTCATTGGGCGCATAGGTATTCTACTAATTTATCTCTCAGTCCGGAATCCTTCCAGGTTTATTGGAAAGGTGTGCAGGGTCTACAATGGCACCAACATTATTTTCATCTAGGCTTGTTAAATCAGCGTTGGCCTAAGCCGGATATGTTAGTGGTACACGTTGGTGGGAATGACTTGGGGAATGTAAGAACTTTGGATTTACTGTTCCTAATTCAGAGGGATCTTCAGCGTTTTTCTTTAGCCTCTCCAGGTACAATTTTAATATTTTCTGAGATCATTCCGCGCCTCTCTTGGCTTTCCTCTTGTCAGAGGAAGGCCATGGAGAAGATGAGGAAGTGCATAAATCGGGCCATGAAGAAGTTTATGCCCAAAATTGGGGGGTTGTCGTATAGACACGTGGATTTAGAAGGTGGCTTCCCTGGGCTATACAGACAGGATGGTGTCCATCTATCGGATGTGGGTCTTGACATCTTTAACTTGGGTCTTCACGGAATCGAACAGGCCGCGGTGTTGGGGTGGGGCCGGGCATGATACTCAGGCCCGGCTTGTGGGGTGTGATATTTCAGAATGGAATAAGTTAATGCTGCTTGAGTTACAAAAACTAAGCAGTTGCACATGTTTGGTTGGTTTTCTTTAAAAAATTTACATTTTGATGTTGAGTAATAAAATTTAATTTATATGGTTGATTTAATTTATTTGTGTTTAAACCAATAAAGATGCCGCGGCCTTTAATTTTCCAAACATTGGGGTCAGTGTATTCATTTATTTGTACCTGGAGTAAGATTGCGGGGTAAATAGGTATGGCCTACAATCCCATAAGAAAGGGGGCACAATAAGAGCCCACTTGAGTGGGATTGTGGCCATCACATGGTACGGTTGGTTAAGGGTTAATAGCTATTCTAGTATGGTTTCAGCATATGTGTTTGATGTGTGATTTAATTTGTACTGTACCTTTAAATTTTGGGATCATCAGCCAGCCAATGAGAGGCAGCGGAAGTTTCTGGTGGCCAGGAGAGGCTTTATAAGGACTGGCTGGGCTTTACAGCACAGGCTGGGGCTTTAATGAAGAAATTAAAAGCAATACAGTTTAAGAGCCAGTAGCAGGACAGTTTTACTAAGGTATAATAGGCCAAAATGTTTTTTGAAACTATCGATGCTCCCTGCTGAGAGCACCACCTGTGGAAGGGAATTCCACATCCTTGCCGCTCTTAGGCCTCGTACACACCATCGGACTTATCCGATGAAAACGGTCCGCGGACCATTTCCATCGGATATGTCCGATCGGGAGTTTGATCCGATGGCGTGTACACACCATCGGATCAAATTCCCCGCCGCCAGATGGCGCGGTGACGTGGCGGTGACGCGGCGGTGACGTTGACGCCGCCACGTCACCGCTACGTCACCGCACCAGGAAGTAAAACACTTCCGCGCATGCGCCGAATACATTCGGCGGCGGCGCGGCGGCGGCGGTGCGGGACGACATGTCTGCTGGTAAGTGTACTAACCAGCAGACATGTCGGGCGGACAGATTCCCACCGGATAGATTTCAAAGCTTGCTTTGAAATCTGTCGGGTGGACAAATCTGTCCGCTAGCCCATACACACGAGCGGAGATATCTGCTGAAACGGTCCATCGGACCGTTTTCAGCGGACATATCCCCTCGTGTGTATGCGGCCTTAGGCCGCGTACACACGACCAAATATATCTGTTTAAATCGGTCTGACAGACCGATTTGAACAGATATGTCTGCTGGCTGTTTTGGTTTGATCGCTGTACACACGATCAAACCAAAATCCCTGCCGGCAGACAGCGTGGTGACGTGGTGGTGACGTTGACGCCGCCACGTCACCGCACCAGGAAGTAAATTACTTCCACGCATGCGTCGGATCCATTCGACGCATGTGCAAGCAGATATGTCTGCTGGTTAGCGTTCTAACCAGCAGACTTATCGGTCCGATGGGTTCCCAGCAGACAGACTTTTAATCATGCTTTAAAATCTGTCGGCTGGCCAAATCCGTCGGCTCGCCCGTACACACGATCGAATCTGTCTGCTGAGACGGTCTGTCAGACCGTTTTCAGCAGATAGATTTGATCGTATGTACGCGGCCTAACAGTAAAGAACCCTCTACTTAGTTTAAGGTTAAACCTCTTTTCTTCTTATTTCAATGAGTGGCACGTGTCTCGTTAAACTCCTTTCTGCGAAAAAGTTTTATCCCTATTGTTGGGTCAGTATGGTATCTGTAAATTGAAATCATATCAAGTGTCTCGTCTCCAGGGTGAATAAGTTCAATGCTCACAAACTTTCCTCATAACTAATATCCTCCAGGAGCTTTATTAGCTTTGCTGCCCTTCTTTGTACTCGCTTAATTTCCAGTACATCCTTCCTGAGGGCTGGTTCCCAGAATTGGACAGCATACTCTAGGTGCAGCCGGACCAGAGTCTTGTAGAGCGGGAAAATTATTGTTTTATTTCTGGAGTTGATCCCCTTTTTAATGCCAATATTCTGTTTGCTTTGTTAACAGCAGCTTGGCATTGCATGCCATTGCTGAGCCTATCATCTACTAGGACCCCCAGGTCTTTTTCCATTCTAAATTCCCCCAGAGGTTCTCCCTCCCAGGGTATAGATTACATTCATATTTTTGCCACCCAAATGCATTATTTTACATTTTTCTTAAACCTCATTTGACATGTAGTTGCCCACCCCATTAATTTGTTCAGATCTTTTTGCAAGGTTTCCACATCCTGAGGAGAAGTTATTGCCCTCCTTAGCTTAGTATCATTAGACAGAAATGTAACTGTTTATGCCATCCTCCAGGTCGTTTATGAACAAATTAAATAGGATTGGTCCCAGCACAGAACCCTGGGGGATTACACTACCCACCTCTGACCACAGAGGCAGCTCTAGGCTTTGAGAGGCCGTAGGCAAAACTTACACATGAGGCCCTCTCACGCCCATAATTGGAAAAATAATTAAACCGATAAAAATGAATACTACATTGCAATGTACAGTAAGGGTTATTATCCGTGTGTGTCTCTTAATAGTGCCACATCCAAAGAAAGAATCAGAAGAAAAATGGGTCCCCTGACTGGACTTTAAAGGCACGGAAATGTAAACCACAAAGTGGATGACGTAGCGAAAAGAAAAAATTTATTATTTTATTATAGAAATACAAAATAAATGTAATTAAAACATAAACCTGATTTGGAATGAACGTGAACTGGTGTATAGTTGAGTTCAAAATTGCAGGAAAGCATTATACAGCATAATTCTTCTAATTATCCCGACGTTTCTGAGGCCCCATACACACGATCGGACATATCCGATGAAAACGGTCCGCGGACCATTTCCATCGGATATGTCCGATCGGGAGTTTGATCCGATGGCGTGTACACACCATCGGATCAAATTCCCCGCCGCCGGACGGCGCGGTGACGTGGCGGTGACGCGTCGGTGACGTTGACGCCGCCGCGTCACCGCCACGTCACCGCACCAGGAAGTAAAACACTAACGCACATGCGCCGAATCCATTCGGCAGCGGCGCGGCGGCGGTGGGGGACGACATGTCTGCTGGTAAGTGTACTAACCAGCAGACATGTCGGGCGGACAGATCCCCACCGGATAGATTTCAAAGCTTGCTTTGAAATCTGTCGGGTGGAGAAATCTGTCCGCTAGCCCATACACACGAGCGGAGATGTCTGCTGAAACGGTCCATCGGACCGTTTTCAGCGGACATATCCCCTCGTGTGTACGCGGCCTGAGAGATGTCTCTTTCTTCAGGGTTATAGCGAAGAGTCAACCGTTAATCTATAATATGTATAATGGGTAGTCAATATAAACCATATAATATTATTTCAAGGCATGCTTAATGAAAAGAGAAAGAAACAAAAGCCATTTCTCAGCACTCACAGCTGGAAGGCTGTATTGTGGGCAGGTCATTCCGATCATGAATTAAAAGCAAAGATACATGAGCAGCCTTCTGGTCTATATTTACTAGTGTAGTCAATCCTGGGGGGGGGGGGGGTTTGTTGGTTTGATTGCCTAGTCAATGCCCTAGACTCCCCAAATACATGGATGCTGGAGCCAAATATCACTGGGCCCTGTAGAGATAGGGCCAGATTCAGGTAGAGTTGCGCTGGAGTATTTTGATATGCGCCGCGTAACTGTGAATATGCGCCGTCGTTTCTATGTGGCCGTACCCACCAAACTAGATGCGACAGAAAACGGGCCATTTCCAATCGGCTTAACTTTCCGACGCCAGAGTCTCGTCAGCGCATCATTTTGCTTGGCGCACCAGTCGCGCCTATTGATTTCCCCTGCAAATATGCAAATGAGGGAGATTTCCTGATTCGCGAATGGATTAGCACCATACGCTGGCTACATGCGTCGCGCGTATCTCGATCGTCCGACGCAAAGTTATTTCTACAAATAGCTGTTTTATCTTTACTCCAGACGGCCACAGGTCAGCAGGAGAGCAGCTACAGCAGCGTTACCGACGATAAGAGCTAGCTGAGCACCCCCACTTGCAGGACAACACCTCTGTCCATGCTTGTCTGTCAACTTTTACAGCCATGGAGGAAGACATCATAGGTCTCCATAGCCGAGATGACGGCTGACAGCTCCTGGCCTTTAGAGTTCAGCTTTCTCCTGTGTGTTTGCGGGGAACGGGAGCAGCCATCTCAGAACAAAAGTAACTTCACTGCGGGGAGTGGGAACAGGATATACTTTAGTGCCGGAATGGCGCATCTACGGAACGCATTGCGCTGACGTTTCCCGTGAAGTGGTGCCGACGGAAGTTGTGAGCATGCGCACAAGGGGGCGAGTGAAGCCTCACTTACTGCGCATGCTCCATGGATGATGCGCTGAACTTAAGTCTCTGCGCTGGGCTCCACCCATAATTTACATATGATCACACCCACTTCCACTTGCGTCGGGTTACGCCAGCGCATTTTTTTACTCCGGCGCAAGTTTAGGAGCAAGTGCTATGTGAATTACAGTACTTGCGCCGAAAGTGTCGGTGGAGTAAAGTAAATGAGAAACGTTACTCCAAAGTAAAGAAGCGCCCATCTACCTGAATCTGGCCCATAGTGTGCAGTAGTCAGATGTGAGTGCCTGAGTGGGAGATTGTTATCTTCTGTTAAATAATATGTGCTGTGTCTTACCAAATTGTTCGCGTGGAGAAGTTGTATTGTTGTAGATCACAACCGCTGAAAAAAATTAGGTAATACTTGATAATTATCAATATACAACAATGTGCCATAAAATATTGAAAAATCAGTCATAATTGAGAAATATATTGTTGACTTCTACACAATTGTCGACTTGGCATACTCTAGTGCAGGGGTGGCAGACACAAGGCCCACGGGGCCAAATCCGGCCTGCTGGACCTTGTAATGTGGCCCGCACCAGCGATGGACTGGCCATCAGGATTCACGGTGGGCTGATCGGAATGTCAGTGTATTTACCTGGCTGCACGTACCCGGCTGCGCCGCCAGCCAATAACCATCCATCACGCTGCGGCAGCCAATGCCATCAGTTGAACAAGTAGGTTAACACAAACACTACTAAGACATCTGACTACTACACAGTGCAGTTTGATCTGATGTATGCAGATTATTAACTGCGACTGCCATTCTGATTTTTTTTAATATGCAGCATGGCGCGTGGGGGACGGGGGGGGACGGGGGTAAATGTACTGTCTGCCACCACTGGTCATAAGAACTGATGTGATATGTGTATGAAGATTATGAAGTGTGACTCAGTTCATAATCTTCATACACATCACATTATTACATCAGTTACTATGTCCAGTGGTGGCAGACAGTATATTTACCCCCCCCCCCCCGCCATGCTGCATATGCATGCTGCATATTAAAAATCAGAATGGCAGTCTTTGAGGGGGGGATGTACTGTCTGCCACCACTGGTCATAGTAACTGATGTAATAATGTGATATGACTATGTGTATAAAGATTATGAACTGTAACTGCCATTCTGATTTTTTGAATATGCAGCATGGCAGGGAGGGGGATGTACTGTCTGCCACTGGTCATAGAACCTGATGTAATAATGTGAGATGTCCTGCACTGGTGATGGTCACTAATGAATACATTTACTTGCCACGGTCACAGACAAATTAATTCACTGCCCATGGTCACAGACGAGTGAATGTACTGCTACTGCTGGTCATGGTTAATGATGAGCGGAATACGCCATATTCGATTTCGCGATATATATTCGTTAATATCGAATATTCATGATATTTTATAAAAAAAAAAAAAAATTGCGAAATTTCGCAAATGCAAAAGTTCGCTAATGCGAAATTTCGCTTTTTTTTTTTTTTTTATAAATATCACGAATATTCGATATTAACGAATATTCGCTATATTTTATAAAAAAAAAAAAAATAGCGAAATTTCGCATATGCGAAAGCTAAAATATTATACATTTTATAAAAAAAAATGCGAAATTTCGCTTTTTTTTTTTTTATAAAATATCACGAATATTCGATATTTACGAATATTCGCTATATTTTATAAAAAAAAAAAAAAAAGTGCGAATGCGAAATTGATTGCGAAATTGATTGCGAAATTTGAAAAATACGAATATTCGAAATAACGAATATTCGCCGTGATATTCGAGTTATTCGCGAATACTCGCATATGCAATATTCGTAGCGAATATTCGCAATGCGAATATTCGTGAGCAACACTAGTCATGGTCATGGTCACTAGTCATGGTCACTGATGATGAATGAATGTACTGCCACTGGTCAGCCATTAATGCATCAGTGGCAGTACATTCATTCATCAGTGACCAGTGGCAGTACTGGCAGTCTTGGCAACAGCACACAGTGTGTTTGGAAATATAAAGTGGGCCGGTCTGGCGGAAGTCCTGTGCCACTTTATTGTCCCAGTCCATCCCTGGCCCGCACAGCAACCACCTCATTTTGCCAGGATTTTTAGCGAGCGAGCGGCGCGGCACATACTGCACACCATCTCTACAGGGCCCAGTGATATTTGGGAAGTCTAGGGCATCGACCAGGCAATCAAACCAACAACCCCCCCCCCCCCAGGATTGACTACACCAGTGAATATAGACCAGAATGCTGCTCATGTATCTTTGCTTTTAATTCATGATCGAAATGACCTGCCCACGATACAGCCTTCCAGCTGTGAGTACTTTGAAATGGCTTTTGTTTCTTTCTCTTTTCATTAAGCATACCTTGAAATAATATTATATGGTTTATATTGACTATCCACTATACATATTATAGATTAACGGTTGACTCTTCGCTATACCCCTGAAGAAAGAGACATCTCTCAGAAACGTCGGGATAATTAGAAGAATTATGCTGTATAATGCTTTCCTGCAATTCTGAACTCAACTATACACCAGTTCACGTTCATTCCAGATCATGTTTGTTTTAATTCAATTTATTTTGTATTTCTATAATAAATTATATATTTTTTCTTATCACTACGTCATCCACTTTGTGGTTTACATTTCCGTGCCTTTAAAGTCCAGTCAGGGGACCCATTTTTCTTGCAATGTACAGTGCACAAGTAACTGATAGCAATCCACCCATGGCCAGTCCTCAAAGATTCTAACATGTTATTGGATCATATCACACCAGCGAGCTCACCCAGACAGTCCACCCCCTTTCGCAGGGTTGTCTTGTCAGCAGATTGCCATTTGTGAGCGTCACATAGAGACAACATTGACAGCTCGAGGTGGCAGCACCATCCTTCTTTCCGATGCTGGGCTCTTCCCTTCAGTCGCGTAGCTTGGGTTGTCAGTATTCAGGCCAAGCAAGTAATTGGAGCCCCCTAACCTGTGGACTTTTAGCTCCGGTCTGGTCACATGATCTACTGTGTCAATCAGTGATGGCTGCAGGGAAGAGGAGAGAGCACTTGACAATCACTGGTAAAGCCTGGAGCAGTGACATCACCCACAAGTTCCCATGTCCCATCTGTTGTTGGCGGTTGTATTGTCACATACCTCAGAACCCCTTAACCTTAGGTGCTGCATTATGCAAGGAGAGGACAGAGACAGGGAGGGAAGTGAAGAGAGGGAGGGAGAGAGGTCGGAGAAAGGGTGGGGGAAGAGAATGGGGGGAAACAGAGAGAGGGAGGGAGTGATAGAGGACAGAGAAACGGAGGTGGAGAAAGGGCAGAAAGGGGGAGAGAGAGCGGGGGAAAACAGAGAGAGGGAGGGGAGGGAGAGAGGACAGAAAAAGGGAGAGGGAAGAGGACAGAGAGTAGACAGAGGGGGCTGAGGAGAGAAAGGGGGAGAAAAGACAGAGAGGGAGAGGTGAGGGAAAGAGGGGGAGGTGAGAGTGGGCAGAGGGAGGGGAGGATATAGAGGGGGAGGTGAAAGTGAACAGAGTGAGGAGGAGAGGATGTAGAGAGTGGGCAGTGGGATGGGATAGAGAGAGGGTGTGGGGAGATCAAAGAGGACAGAGGGGGTGGGAGAGCATAGAGAGAGTGGACAGAGGGAGGGGAGATAGAGAAGAGAGAGGGAGGGTGAATGAGAGAAGGGAAGGAGAGAGAGAGAGTGGGGAAGGGTAGAGAGAGAGAGGGGGCAGAGGGAGGGGGAGAGGAGAGAGAGGGGAGATAAGAGAGTAGATAGAGGGAGGGGGAGAGGATAGAGAGGGGAAGGGGGAAAGGAGAGAGTGGACAGAGGGTGAAGAGAGAGGTTAGAGGGAGGAGAGAGTGGACAGAGGGATGGTGGATAGAGAAAGGGTGTGGGTGAGATCAGAGTGGTCAGGGGGAGGTGGGATAAAGAGAGGGAGGGGAGAGAGGATAGAAAGAGGAAGAGGGGGAGAGGATAGGAAGAGGAAGAGGGGGAGAGGGTAGAAGGAGGGGAGAGAGGATAGAGAGAGGGAGGAGAGAGGGGGAGAGGATGGAGGGAGTGGTAGAAGGTAGAGAGAGTGGATAGGAAGAGGATAGCGAGAGGTAGGGAGAGAGGAGAGAGAGGAGCAGATGAAGGAGAAGAGGATAGAGAGAGGAAGAGGGTGAGAGGATAGAGAGAGGGAGGGGAGAGAGGATATAGAGAGGGAGGGGGAAGAGAAGCGAGTGGACAGAGAATGGGGAAAATGATAGAGGAAGGAGAGAGGGGACAGAGGGAGGGTGTATAGAGAGAGGGAGGGGAGAGGGGATAGAAAGAGGGAGACGGGGAGAGGATAGAAAGAGGGGGAGAGGATGGAGGGAGGGGTAGAAGCAGTGTTGCTCATCGTCCTTTAAAAAAGTAATTAGTTACAGTTACAAATTACTTGTCCGAAAAAGTAATTGAGTTAGTGACTCAGTTACTACATTGGCAAAGTAATTAGTTACTCAGCAAAGTAACCGACTTTTTTTTTGCTGGCGTATGACGACCCCCTAATTTTCCAGCTAAAATGTTGGTTTTGGGATATACTCACTGTATAAGACGACCCCTCACTGTGCCATCTGTAACATGCCTCACTGTGCCATCTGTAACATGCCTCACTGACAGTGAGGCATATTACAGGCACAGTGAGGCATGTTACAGGCACAGTGAGGCATGTTACAGGCACAGTGAGGCATGTTACAGGCACAGTGAGGCATGTGAGGCATGTTACAGGCAAAGTGAGATCTGTTACAGGCACAGTGAGGCATGTGAGGCATTTTACAGGCACAGTGAGGCACGTAAGGCATGTTACAGACACAATGAGGCATGTATGATGGCACAGTGAGTCACTCCATATGTCCGACGTCGGCTGCCATCCTCCATTATTCAAAATCCGCTCCTCAGGCTGTGATCGTGATAGGCGGAACAGTAATTTTCCCAGCAGAGCCTCTGTTCAGTGTTCCGCCTATCACGGATGTCCTCTCGTCCAAGGCTGAGGATGAGGATGAGAAGGCACCCGTGATAGTCTGAACACTAAACAGAGGCTCTGCTGGGAAAATTTGTGTTCCGCCTATCACGGACGGAACAGTTAGAGGGGGGAGGCGTGCTTTTTTAATAATGGAGCCGACGGTGATACTTACACAACAGGTACATGTGTAATTGCGGTAACGGCGCCCAAGTAATGGGGACGGCGTTACCGCGAGGGGAAGAGTAATCTGGTAGATTACCCATTACCCTCAAAAGGGGCATCGTTAGGTAACGGCGTTTATTTTAACGCCGTTACTTACAACACTGGGTAGAAGATAGAGTGGATGAGGAGAGAGAGGGGGGCAGAGAGAGAAGGAGAGGATAGAGAGAGGAATGGGGAGAGAGAGGATAGAGAGAGGGAGGGGAGAGAGGATATAGAGAGGGAGGGGGGAGAGGAGAGAGTGGACAGAGAATGGGGGAAATTATAGAGGAAGGAGAGAGGGGACAGAGGAAGGGGGGATAGAGAGAGGGTGTGGGGGAGATCAGAGTGGACAGGGGGAGGTGGGATAGAGAGAGGGAGGGGAAAGAGGATAGAAAGAGGGAGAGGGGGAGAGGATAGAACATGTGGGGGCAGAGGAGGGAGAGGGAGGGGGAGAGAAGAGAGTAGACAGAGGGAGGAGGGAGGATAGAGAGAGGGAGGAGAGGGAGGCTAGAGGGAAGGAAGGGAGGGAGGAGAGAGAGGAAGGGGAGAGGATACAGAGAAGGAGGGGGAGAGGATGGAGGGATAGGCAGAGGATAGAGAGAGTGGATGGGGGATAGAGAGAGGAGAGAGAGGGGGAGAAGAACACCAATTGTGGTCTTCTCTTGCAGACAAAAAAACCTAAAAAAAATGTTTCTCACTGCCACCAATCAAATAATATGGGTGTCAGGTTCTCACTGATGAGCCTGAGTGCAGAGGAAGGCCTCCCTTACGTATCTGACTTGTGGGCCCCTGGTAGAGCAGACAGGTGACACGGGAGTGCAGAATGGTATGAGTGCCTGGCGGGTCAGTTGTTGGAAGGGCAGCTCCAGAATCGCAGATTCTGTAGAGGCGACCACCAGCTGGAAGGAGGATCCAAACAGCAGACAGAGTGGAGAGCCAATATTTGTGTTTATTAAAAGTCAGCAGCTACAAAAAGTGTAGCTGCTGGCTTTTAATAAACAATCACTTACCTGCTCCAGGGTTCCAGCGACGCGCCGTCCGGGGCTCCGCTCCTCTCCCCCCTCCCCGGCCGGGGTCCTCATCGCAACTGTGGGCACCCGGCCGTAACAGCCTTCGGCTTCACGGCCGGGCACCCACTGCGCATGCGCGAGCGGAACTGCGCATGTGCGAGCGGCGTGGCCCGCCGCTGATTGGACAGGCGATCGCATGGGACCTGTCATGTGTCCCATGCTATCGCCTACAGGGAGGGGCTGCTGTAGGCGATTAAGCTTAATCGACTAACCAGCCCTTCGGCGGAAGCAGGAAGTGGGACAGGAAGTCCCACTCCTCCTGAAGCCCCCACCCCCCCCCCCAAAAAAAAATTACATGCCAAATGTGGCATGTAAGGGGGTGAGGAGTGGGATTAGCGGAAGTTCCATTTTTGGGTGGAACTCTGCTTTAAGTAAATACGTAAGTGTAACTCTTAAGCCTCGTACACATGCTCGATTTCTCGGCAAGAACCAGCAAGAAAACTGCTGACAGAGTTTTCTGCCGAGTAAACTAAGCGTGTGTACAAGGCTTTCAGGTTTCTCATCAAGAAAACTGCCTAAAATCTTGACGAGAAAAATAGAGAACATGTTCTCTATTTTCTCATTGTGATTCTCGGCAGTGTTTTCCTGTCAAGAAACCGGAGAGTGTGTATACTTACAGACAAATTTCTCACCGCTCCAGGTGAGCCCCGTGTGCAATCAAGGGTTGTTGAACCACCAAGGTGCTGGCAATGCTAATGATAGCAAATTGAAGGACGAAAACTGGACAGCCGCACTCCGAAATCACTTAAAATAAGTTGTCTTTTATTTTTCAACTGTACACACAGTCACTGCAACCAACAAAATACAGTATGGCCGACGCGTTTCGCACTTACAATCAGTGCTTAGTCATGGCTCAGCTTGATTATTTTAAGTGATTTCGGAGTGCGGCTGTCCAGTTTTCGTCCTTCAATTTGCTACCAGTGTGTATACTTACCTGCCGCCGTGGAAACCCGCGCATGCTTAAAATGACTTTGATGCATGTGCGGGAGCTTCCTAGGCATAGATAGGGTGCAGCAAGATGGTGGCAACGGCATCTAATGTGACAGGCGCATGCTCGTATGCGATGACATCATCACGTTCTTGCCTTCCAAAAGAACCACAATTCTTTTGAAAGGAGTGTTTGTACACTCGGGCGGCAAGTGATTCTTGCCAAGAATCTCGTCTTTCAAGATCACAGTACTCTTATTCCTCTTATTGACAAAATAGCAGCACCTACTAAAGTGTATAATGCTCTGGACAACAGTGTGAGGAATTGATGATTGTTATTCTGGGTCAAACCATTTTTATTACAATACCTAATTTGCACTGTAGAGACTTCCATGCTTCTAAATGATTATTTTGTATATTGCGTTTAACCATTTTTAGAGAATATTTCTTTCACTGTAAAATAATCAATGCATTTAAGCTTTGTAATCATGTTAATGTGTGTACTATGTTTTGTACATGTCTTTATATTCTTATACGTTTTGCAAAGGTTTTTGGTAAGAGGCCCTTTCCCTATTTTTAAATTTATAGAAATCATTAGAAGATTTTTAGATTTTAGCATTTGAATGATTTCTTTACCTTGGAGCCAATGTACCCAATATGTGTCCAGGGCTGGATTTGCCACAAGGCCACCAAGGCCAGGCCTCGGGGCGGCAGTGGTGCAGGGGCGGCACGGCAGGCCCCCCCGCATTTACATAGCCTCCGGGCGGCGGTGGCAGCACTTGCTGTTAAGCCGCGGTGAAAGACAAACGTGCAATTAAAAATCCTCCTGTGCGCCGACTTCGCCCGGGAGCAGGAGGACTCTATGGTGCCTGTGTGGGCAGTGCCGCAGACACTTACTTAGGCAGCCGCAGGCAGCACAGCAGTCAGTGCCGCGGCCGTGATACAAGAGAGTAGGGGGGTTGCGGGGTGACATGACCGCGGCACCATCCATCCCCTCCTCACAGCCACTGGCTGTGAGCGGTGCTCCGTGCTTGGCACTTGACCTGGCTGACACTGATGTCACACAGGCACAGCCATGTGGAGCCGCCTCCCTGTCCCCTCCTCTCTGTTTATGTATACAGAGGGGGAGGGGATCTTCTGTACATGTGCTGTCGCTGCGCTGATCTGAGGTACTGAATGGGGGGGGGGGGGTTTGCACTATGGGGGGGTTTTCACTGAGGAGAGGGGTGTTTGTACGGGGGGGGGGTTCACTGAGGAGAGGGGTGCTTGTACTAAGGGGGGGGGGGTTCACTGAGGAGAGGGGTGCTTGTACTGAGGGGGGGGTGTTTGCACTATGGGGGAGTTTCACTGAGGAGAGGGGTGTTTGTACTGAGGGGGGGGGGGGTGTTTGCACTGAGGGGGGGTTTTCACTGAGGAGAGGGGTGTTTGCACTATGGGGGGGTTTTCACTGAGGAGAGGGGTGTTTGTACAGAAGGGGGGTGTTTGCACTGAGGGGGGTTTTCACTAAGGAGAGGGGTGCTTGTACTGAGGGGGGGTTGTTTGCACTATGGGGGAGTTTCACTGAGGAGAGGGGTGTTTGTACTGAGGGGGGGGGTTTGCACTGAGGGGGGTTTTCACTGAGGAGAGGGGTGCTTGTACTGAGGGGGGTGTTTGCACTGAGGGGGGGGGGGTGTTTGGTGTTTGCACTATGGGGGGGTTTCACTGAGGAGAGGGGTGTTTGTACTGAGGGGGGGTGTTTGCACTGAGGGGGGTTTCACTGAGGAGAGGGGTGCTTGTACTGAGGGGGGGTGTTTGCACTATGGGGGAGTTTCACTGAGGAGAGGGGTGTTTGTACTGAGGGGGGTTTTCACTGAGGAGAGGGGTTTGTACTGAGGGGGGGGGGTGTTTGCACTGAGGGGGGGTGTGCACTAGGGGGGGGGGGGTTTCACTGAGGGGGGGGGTGTTTGCACTAAGAGGGGTTTTTCACTGAGGAGAGGGGGGTTTGCACTGAGGTGGGGGGGTGTTTTCACTAAGGAGAGGGGTGTTTGTACTGGGGGGAGTGTTTGCACTAAGGGGGGTTTTCACTGAGGAGAGGGGGGTTAGTACTGAGGTGGGGGGTATTTCACCGAGGGGGGGGGTAGTGTAAAAGGGTCCAGAGGTGCAGGGGCTATGTGATGTAAAGAGGTCCAAAAGTGCAGGGTGCTGTGTAATATAAAGGGGTCCAGAAGTACAGGGTGCTGTGTAATGTGAAGGGGTCCAGAAGTGCAGGGTGCTGTGTAATGTGAAGGGGCCCAGAGGTGCAGGGTGCTGTGTAATGTAAAGGGGCCCAGAGGTGCAGGGTGCTGTTTAATGTAAAGGGGTCCAGTGGTACAGGGTGCTGTGTAATGTAAAGAGGTCCAGAGGTGCAGGGTGCCGTGTAATGTAAAGGGGTCCATAGGTGCAGGGTGCTGTGTAATGTAAAGGGGTCCATAGGTGCAGGGTGCTGTGTAATGTAAAGGGGTCCATAGGTGCAGGGTGCTGTGTAATGTAAAGGGGTCCATAGGTGCAGGGGCTATGTGATGTAAAGGGGTGCAGGGTGCTGTGTATTGTAAAGGGGTCCAGAGGTGCAGGTGCTGTGTAATGTAAAGGGGTTCAGGGGGCTATGTGATGTAAAGGGGTCCAGAGGTGCAGGGGGCTATGTGATTTAAAGAGGTCCAGAGGTGCAAGGTGCTGTGTAATGTAAAGGGATACAGAGGTGCAGGGTGCTGTATTATGTAAAAGGGTCCAGAGGTGCAGGTGCTGTGTAATGTAAAGGGGTCCAGAGGTGCAAGGGGCTATGTGATGTAAAGGGGTCCAGAGGTGCAGGTGGCTGTGTAATGTAAAGGGGTCCAGAGGTGCAGGGGGCTGTGTAATGTAAAGAGGTGCAGGGGGCTGTGTAATGTATAGGGGGCCAGAGGTGCAGGGGGCTATGTGATGTAAAGTGGTCCAGAGGTGCAGGGTGCTGTGTAATGTAAAGGGGTCCAGTGTTGCAGGGTGCTGTGTAATGTAAAGAGGTCCAGAGGTGCAGGGTGCTGTGTAATGTATAGAGGTCCAGAGGTGCAGGGTGCCGTGTAATGTAAAGGGGTCCATAGGTGCAGGGTGCTGTGTAATGTAAAGGGGTCCATAGGTGCAGGGTGCTGTGTAATGTAAAGGGGTCCATAGGTGCAGGGTGCTGTGTAATGTAAAGGGGTCCATAGGTGCAGGGGCTATGTGATGTAAAGGGGTGCGCAGGGTGCTGGGTATTGTAAAGGGGTCCAGAGGTGCAGGGGGCTATGTGATGTATAGGGGTCCAGTGGTGCAGGGGGCTGTGTAACGTAAAGGGGACCAGAGGTGCAGGGTGCTGTATTATGTAAAAGGGTCCAGAGGTGCATGTGCTGTGTAATGTAAAGGGGTCCAGAGGTGCAGGGGGCTATGTGATGTAAAGGGGTCCAGAGGTGCAGGTGGCTGTGTAATGTAAAGGGGTCCAGAGGTGCAGGGGGCTGTGTAATGTAAAGAGGTGCAGGGGGCTGTGTAATGTAAAGGGGTCCAGAGGTGCAGGGGGCTATGTGATGTAAAGGGGCTCATAGGTGCAGGGTGCTGTGTAATGTAAATGGGACCAGAGGTGCAGGGTGCTGTGTAATGTAAAGGGGTCCAGTGATGCAGGGTGCTATGTAATATAAATAGGTCCAGAAGTGCAGTGGGCTATGTGA
Source organism: Rana kukunoris (assembly GCA_029574335.1). Classification (NCBI taxonomy): domain Eukaryota; kingdom Metazoa; phylum Chordata; class Amphibia; order Anura; family Ranidae; genus Rana; species Rana kukunoris. Next base: position 77,643,448 of record CM056054.1, on the reverse strand, counting down.
TGTAAAGGGGTCCAGAGTTTCAGGTGGCTGTGTAATGTAAAGGGGTCCAGAAGTGCAGGGTGCTGTGTAATGTAGAGGTGCAGTTGTGGAGAGTGGGGAACACAGTAGTAACAAAGAGATATTGAAGGATGCAGAGGTATGCAGGGGGTGTTTTTACATTTTAACGTGGGGGTGCCAGATATTGGATCTGCCCCGGGTGCCAAATGCTCTAGGTACGCCCCTGGCTTGTAATACTCTCAGTGTCAGTGTATATAGTGGAGAGAAGAGAGGAGGGGCCTCTGACCCGGCAGGTTTAACTTTCACTCTGCTTGTACACTGTTGCTGATGCCCGAGTCAGAGGCACCTCCCCTCTCTGCTGTATAGATTTGGAGTAGAACAACAAGCCCCAGGGAGACCCCCCTGCCTGTGGGCACCATAGAGCTGCCGATCGCCGCCTCCCACCTCTACCTGCCAGGTACAGGGGAACCTCTGCAAGGGGGAGTCAGCTCTCTGGTGACCCTGATGTAAGAGGGGGGCCTCTGGGGACAGTAATGTAAGAGGGGGGCTCTCTGGGGACCCTGGTTTAAGGGGGGGTAGTAATGTAAGAGGGGGGCTCTCTGGGGACCCTGATGTCAGGGGGGCTCTCTAGGGACCCTGATGTAATGAGGGGGGCTCTCTGGGAATCCTAATGTAGGGGGAGGCTCTCTAGGGACCCTGATGTAAGTAGGGAGGCTCTCTTGGGACCTTGGTGTAAAGGGAGGCTCTCTGGGGTTTTCCCCATGTGATGGTGTGTGTGTGTGTGTGTGTGGGGGGGGGGGGAGGGCTATATTGAAGGAACCAGCCTTGGGGCGGTAAAGGGAGTAAATCCGGGCCTGTATGTGTCCCAAAGATTTGTACATAGATGTCACCTTGCAGTGTGTACAGCAAAAGGTTAGCAAGCTTTTCAAAAATTTCATCAAGTTTTGAGTAGGTTTCTTTACCCTTCAACATTTGCAGTCTGTATATTAACCTCCTAAGGCACAGTTTCTCATTCTGTAAGACCATTAATTGCCATGCCAATGGAGAACTAGCAGTGCATACATAGTCTTGTGCTTGTCTTGTGATAGGTCGCTGATTACCTCCATTAGTAAAAAAAAAAAATAAGAAAAAAATTCAACTTATCCCATAGTTCAGCCCTCAAAATTTCCACTCGCCTACTAGCATTTGGCGAGTGGATTTAAGCTGGGGGTGATGACAGGGCTGCATGACCAATCTCCCTCCAATCTGTGCCTACACTTAGAGTCCCGATGAGATTGGCGACCGAAGAGGAAACGTGCATGCTCGGGAAAAGTAGTCTGGTGAGCCGCGCACAGGCAGAGCAGTACACAGGTGCTCTCCTTACAATTCTCATTAAGCCATGGGACCTAACAGTATGAACTCTCTGAGCCTGCCCCCCTGACCAATGTAGCTGTAGAGCACAAAGTAATGAGTGAGGTGGAGGATTGCAAAAATTACCACTCCGGTGCGAGAGAGAGACAGAGAGAGAGAGACAGAGAGAGAGAGACAGAGAGAGAGAGACAGAGAGAGAGAGACAGAGAGAGAGAGACACAGAGAGAGAGAGACACAGAGAGATAGAGACACAGAGAGATAGAGACACAGAGAGATAGAGACACAGAGAGAGAGAGACACAGAGAGAGAGAGACACAGAGAGAGAGACACAGAGAGAGAGACACAGAGAGAGACACAGAGAGAGACACAGAGACAGAGAGAGACACAGAGACAGAGAGAGACGCAGAAACAGAGATCGACACAGAGACAGAGATCGACACAGAGACAGAGATCGACACAGAGACAGAGATCGACACAGAGAGAGACAGAGAGACAGAGAGAGACAGAGACAGAGAGAGACAGAGAGACAGAGAGAGACACAGAGACAGAGAGCGACAGAGAGACACAGAGACAGAGAGAGACACAGAGACAGAGAGAGAGACGGAGAGAGACACAGACAGAGAGAGACACAGAGACAGAGAGAGACACAGAGACAGAGAGAGACACAGAGACAGAGAGAGAGACGGAGAGAGACACAGACAGAGAGAGACACAGACAGAGAGAGACACAGACAGAGAGAGACACAGACAGAGAGAGACACAGACAGAGAGAGACAGAGAGAGAGAAGACAGCAAGAGAATGGGGAAGACACAGTTCCAGTGCCCTGTCCCTCTGGTCTGCCCCCAGTGCCCTGTCCCATTTTGTTAAAGTTGTTGTTGGTAATATTTAATTTTGTAACTTGATTCTGCATAAAACATTTAACAGTGTCATTCCATGAGATAATCTACGAGGGCGTGTTTACGGGCGCAATTAGGAGCAGGGCAGTGTATGAATTAGGTGGCGCAACTGGGGCGAGTAACTCTTGAGGCCTGGCTAGTAGTTTATGACTTGAAATTTTGAGCACTGCCATAGTTTGTAAAGCTATAACTTTTGTGCAAACCAATCAATATACGCTTATTGGGATTTTTTTGTAACAGAATACATATTGGCTAAATTGATGAAGAAATTTAATTTTTTCTTTTTTTTATTGGATACGTTTTAGGCTGGGTTCACACATATGCAAATTGGATGTGAGTTTCCTTGCATCCAATTTGCATAGCAGGAGAATGTGACAGCCTCTCTATGGAGTCGGTTCACACATCTCCGGGGGGACAGCAGAACGCATTGCACAGAAACGGTGTGTCTTTGCCTCCGTTTCAGGGCCAAATTCAGCCAAAGATTCTGCCTTGATTTGTCCCAGAAATAGATAACAGGGATGGACAGCGTTGCTGTGTGATCCGTGGCCAGCTTAGGTGTGAACCGAACCTTCTAGCAGAAAGTAAAACATATTGGGCCAGATTCTTAGAAGAGATACGACGGTGTATCTCCAGATACGCTGTCGTATCTCTGTTTCTGAGGCGGCGTATCTATGCGACTGAGTCTTAGAATCAGTTATGCATAGATTTGGCGTAGATCCGACTGGCGTAAGTCACTTACACCGTCGTATCCAAGTTGCAATTTTTTACGCTGCATTTCTGCATCGAATATCCAAATGAGCTAGATACGCGTATTCCCGAAAGTATTTGCGCCCGGTCGGCGTATTTTACGTCGTTTTCGTAAGCGTAATGTTACCCCTGCTATATGATGGTTTAACTTTGCGTAGGTCCGACGTACACCATGTTAAGTATGGACGTCGGGACAGTGTCGTGTTTTTCCGTTTGCGTTACTTGTTCTCGAATAGGGCTTTGCGTATGTAATGTATTTACGGCGTAATTTGGAGCATGCGCAGTAGAATACATCCACGGATGGCGCATGCGCAGTTCGTTCGGCGTGGGGGCACGCTTAATTTAAATACAACACGCTCACCTGCTTCCTACTTTGAATTACGCAGGCTTACGCCGGCCCATTTACGCTACGCCGCAAGTTACGGAGCAAGTGCTTTGGGAATACAGCACTTGCCCGTAAAAGTTGCGGAGGCGTAGCGTAAATGGGATACGCTACGCCAGAACAAAAATACGCTGATTTACGAGAATCTGGGCCATTGGTTTTTACATGAATTTTGCATGAATTTTGCATGAATTGGATGAGTGATCAAATACCACAGAAAAAAAAAACTTCTACTTGTGGTAAACAAATGACATAAAAAATAATAATTTGGTACAGCGTTGCATGACCGCGCAATTTTCAGCTAAAATAATTTTAGTGACATATCGCAAAAAATGACCTGGACTCTTCTGGAGGTCAAGTGGTTAATTTATTTGATTGCTTAGATTTAAAGAACATATTTAATCAGTTTCAAAGCACTAATTTGTGCAAATCCTGGAATTTCTTTCAATAGATTTTTATTTTTTCAAATAAAGGATACAGATAAATTATGACCAAAGGCTGAAATTACAACATCATAACATTCAACAAACCGGGCATAATGACAGTAACAATGACTCAATTGATTTCAAGTTACCCAACTGTGGGTTGATTAAAGGAATCCAGCGAGCTTGATAACAGAGGAAGGGGCGGAAAAAGAAGTGTATATGGTGATCTTGCGCTCAGGGGAAACCTGCCTGTCCCGGACACCTCTAATGGGATCAATCTGTGTCCCAGCCAGGCGCCTCCCAATCCGCCTCCTCCTATAAAATTATTTGATGGGAAATTAGTGGGTTCGAATTTGGCTTCATTGAACCTCTAGCTCATACTAACGAAATAAGATAGGCCTATAGTGTTACCAAATTGCCCATATGAATAACCGGACGAAGAACAAAGAACATTACCTTCTAGTCATACAACTGTCTTAACAGAATAGAAGTAAGAAAAGAGAGAGAGAAAAGTGGGGGTAAGAAAAGGGGAAAGGAAGGGAAGCATGAGCCTAACTTGTACTGAAGGATGCAGGTTGCGTGGGATGTACCCCAGTCGCCAAAGGTATACCACAGTGGGATGCCCATGATCCCCACACGGCTTCAAATTTCTGATTCGTGTTTGAAAGAATGCTGGCCAGTTTTTCCTGCACCATGATCCACGAAATCTTGCGTTTTATTTCTGCAATGGAAACCCTGGGTTGTCTCCAAGCCCTTGCGATGGTAATTTTAGCCCCGAGGAGCATAAATCGGATCAGCTTCTGATTGGGCTTGGATATACCCGGAATCCGAGCATTTAGGAGAGCTACAGAAGCCGTCCTGGGGACCGAGCAACCAGTGACTGTACAAATGAGGTTAAAAATCCTCTTCCAGATTGGTCTGATTCTGGGACATTCCCACCAGACATGCACCATCGAGCCCAGGAGCTGACAACCTCTAAAGCAGCTGGGATCTGATGATGGGTAGATGGCCGCAAGCCTGGCGGGAGTCATATACCACCTCATAAGGACCTTTAAGTTTGCTTCCATCAGGGAAGTATTTAAGATGCCCTGAAAAGAATCAGAACAAGCTGCCTGCCAGGTCTCCAACTCCCACCCTAGTTGGAGGTCTGCCTCCCAAGCCGTCATATAAGAAGACTTCTCAGTCGGGCGGGCGAGTGAAGAGTAGATGACAGATATTCCTCCCCTTTGTCCCATGGTCTGCCCGCACCAGAGCTCATAATCTGTAAATTTGGGAGGTAGAGGCCTATCCGTCCATAAAGTGTGTAGGAATTGTGCTATTTGTTTGAATCTGAATTTTTCAGTGTCAGGGAGGTCCAATTTAGTCACACAGTGGTCTAGGGTAAGAGGGCCTTTGGTTGTGAAGAAGTGTCCTATGCGGTACAGACCCTTATCCAACCACCAACTGAATGCTTTCCTGTCCATTCCAGGTGGGAAATCCGGATTTTGGAATACACTGGCTAGAGGTTGACCTTTCGAAACCAGGGCTGGAAGGTGATGAAATCTATCCCAAAGGGCGTAGGATTGAGAAAGGGAGGGGGACAAAATGGGTGGTCTTCTCTTTTGGGGTCACCAGAGTAAGTATTCTAGGGAGAACCGGGGGACAGCTTGACCCTCTATGTGGACCCAGTCTGGTTTGTCCAGTTTGGAGTAAACTACGGATAGTTGAGCTAGTCTGGCAGCTACGAAGTACTTATATAGGTGCGGTAGTCCTAGTCCTCCTCTTTTCCTATGGTTATATAGAGTGTTTTGGGGGATTCTGTAACCTGACTTGCCCCAAATGAATTTGAGTATTTTGCTTTGTAAAGTCTGCACGTGATCTTTTCTGATGGGAATGGGAAGGGAGCGGAATAGATATAAAATTCTAGGAAGCAAAGTCATCTTTATAGAGTTAATTCTGCCCAGCCAGGAAAGATCATACTTAGCCCAGTCATTCATGTCGGCTGTAAGTTTTCGGTATAGGGGAGGATAGTTATTTGAGTAAAGGGATTCTGTCCGAGCTGTTAAGGAAATCCCTAGATATTTGATAGATGAGGGACACCATTCAAATTTGAATGACTGTTGGAGGAGGGATACTGTAGGAGGTGGAAGGGATACGTTCAAGGCTTGTGATTTGGCATAATTGACTTGGAGACCTGAGAATTTAGAGAATTCCGAAATTACCTTACAAAGGTTTGGTAGGCAAGTAATAGGAGAAGTTAGAAATAGTAGTAAGTCATCGGCAAAGAGCCCACATTTATGAGTTTGATCTCCACATGAAACGCCTCGAATGTCGGGGTTCTGTCGAATGGCTATCGCTAGGGTTTCAATTGCCATTGCGAAGATGATTGGGGAGAGGGGGCATCCCTGTCTGGTACCCCTGGCTATGTCTATTGGAGAAGAGTAGTACCCTTGGATTCGAATTTGGGCCTTTGGTTTAGAATAGAGAGCTTGTATTACCCCCATAAATCTTGGGCCAAAGCCCCATCGTTCTAGTAGGGGGAGAAGATATTGCCAGGACACAGAATCAAAGGCCTTCTGCAGATCAAGAGATAGGAGAAATCCTTTTTGTTTCGGACCTCCGTCCCAGTTGGATTGCAAAATTGAGACAATGTCCACTGCCCTTCTCACTTGATCTGGGCCTTGTCGACCTGGAATAAATCCGACTTGGTCCTTGTGAATATATTTATTAATGAAAGAGGAGATACGGAGAGCTAGAATTTTTGTAAGAATTTTTAGGTCATTATTTATCAGAGAAATGGGGCGATAGTTACAGACTTCTTCTGGGTTTTTATCCGGCTTTGGGATAACCGTAATGTATGCTGTATTAAGTTGCGTACCCAGAGGGGTGCCTTGAGTCTTGGAATTAAAAAAGTTTGTCATATGTGGGACTAGGGTATCTGCAAATGACCTATAATAGAGGGCCGACAGTCCATCTGGGCCTGGGGCCGAGCCCTTTCGGAGGCCCTTGACTACTGTCGCCACCTCCTCAACCGAAAAGGGTGCTTCCAGCCTGTCTCTATGTTCTACGTCTAAGGATGGGATGGGTAGGCTGTCCAAAAAGTTGTCAATCGAATCCCTGGGAATCTGTGGAGGGGCACTATACAGGTCAGAATAGAATGTTTCGAATGCCTCCAGGATCTTTTTAGGGTTGGACGTAGGTTCTTGACCTGCCAAGCGTATCTTGGGTAGGGAGTGAAACCTTGTTTTAGGAGACAATTTGGTCGCTAACATCTGGCCTATTTTTCCTTTTTGGGTGTAAAATTTATTGCCACTCCAGCGGAGAGATCTCTCCGCTTTCGTTGTGAGAGCTAAATTAAGTTCTAGTCTCAGCTTGTCAATATTCTCTAGTAAGGCTAAAGATGGTTTCTTTTTGTGTTGTGCCCTTAGGGTCCTATAAGACTTCTCCAGACGTACAATTTCTGCTTCGTGTTCTCTTTTGATTTGCGTGGAGATCTGAATGATCTTACCTCTAATAGAGGCTTTATGGGCTGCCCAAAGGGTCTCCGCAGAGACATCCTCAACATTGTTAATTGTGAAATATTCTTGAAGGGCTTTATTAATTTCCGTTGTAGTGGTTGGATTGGAAAGAATGGACTCGTTTAGCCGCCAATGTCCGTTCCTTGCCATACCTGCTAAAGAGCGGATGGACATGATGACCATAGAATGGTCAGATAGGACTGTGTCTCTGATTTGGGCCTTGATCACTGCCGGAAGTACAAATGAAGGAATTAAAATATGATCGATCCTGGCATAGGTATTATGCGGGTGAGAGTAATGAGTGTAGTCTCTCTTTGAGGGATTAGACTCCCGCCAAACATCCGTCAACCCCCTGTCATGAAGTAGTTTGGCAACTTTCAGGCTGACCCTAGAGGGTCTAGTAAGTTGAGCGGACAGAGGTCTGGATTTGTCCAAACCCTGGTCAAAAGCCACATTGGAATCCCCCCCCCAAATGACTGTGCCTTCTAGAAGTGGGGTTAAAGTATCCAAGATTAATTGGAAAAACGTGTCTTGCCCTTTGTTGGGAGAATAGTATGAGACCAGGGAGTATAGATGACCCTCAATTTTACCCTTAACCAGTATAAACCGTCCCTCTGGGTCTTTGAAGTCAGAGAGATACTCAAAATTACAGGATTTGGAGAAAAAGATTGCGACCCCCTTGGTCTTGTTCTCGGCATTAGCCAAGTAGAAGAGGGGAAAGTGAGAGTGGACAAATTTGGGACTGTACCGCCCAGGAAAGTGGGTCTCTTGGATCATGAGAATGTCAAGTCTGAGTGATTTGTAACTATCAAAGATCTTTCGCCTTTTGACTGGGGAGTTCAGGCCTTGAACATTGTGTGTGGCTATGTTGAGGGAGCTCTGTACGTGGTCAGCCATGGGGAACTGAAAAGTAGCCATGTCTGTCTCTACCTCCACTCACCCTGAGATGTTTTCTGTCCTCCCAACCTTGCCATTTGTCAGGATGGACGACTGGCAGCCTGGTGGACACTCCTCGATCGTAGGTACCGCAAGCTGAAAAATAATAAAAGGTTAGGCTCATGTGGGAAAGATGGGGAATAGAAAAGGAAAGGACAGATTTGAAAGAGAGAAAGAGATGGTGAAGAAGACTCCCAATCCAACTAAGGAAAAAGAAAAAAAATAAGAAAAAATACATTCTCGGGGAGGGGAGATGCCCCTCGAGAATTTCTACCAAGGTAGATCAAAAAAGGGCTTGCTCCAAATGAGAACAAGCGACCTCGCCCCCAGAAACCTTCTGGAGTCTAAGGGAGAGGTGGAGGTACATGGGGCCCACCCCAGCCAGGGCGCCCCTGAAAAATTGGTTACAGCAACTATCAGAACCGAAACCGGAAGGAATTGAGTAAATCTAAACCCAGTTTGGTCGGATCTAATTCGGATCCGGAAGTCCCCCCGTCCCCCCCCCCCAACGGGGATCGAGGAGGAGGGGACCTCAGAAGGAAGGTGGGGACAACCCCCTGCGAAAAAATTAGAATAGATAAAGAGATCTTTTTAACAGGAGAAATACTGTTGAAATATCAATTATCCAAAAAGTTGATTCTTCTGATCAGAGAAAGTCTAATTCTCAGGCATAGGACCGACCAAAAACCTTGAAAGTTCAAGGAGTATATGACCAATGTGTCAGCCGAGATCTGGGTAAGTGGGTCCACTGTCTCTAGCTTTCTTGGATCTCGACCTGGTCCAGAGTAGGGAATTAGGACTGGTGGGGGTCGGTCTCTTGGAGGTGTTTGGGATGCTATGAGAAGTGTCCATGGCGGGTTCTTGCGAGATGAGCTTAAGGCACTTTAGTAATCTTTCTCCATCAGGAAAGTTTGAGAAGGAGTAGTTTTTCCCTTTATCCGAGAACTTGACCGCAAAGGGGAATGCCCATTTATATTTTATATCCTTTTGGACCAGGACTAGGAGTAGCGGCTTTAATGACCGTCTTCGCTGCATTGTGGAGGGAGAAAGGTCTGCGTATATTTGGACGGGATGACCTTGGCACAAAACACTGGGCACAGAACGTGCTAGTCTCATGACTTCATCCTTTACTGCGTAAAAGTGGGGTTTGGCGATGATGTCCCGCGGTGAGCCGTCCTTTCTGGGTGGCCCCAGGGCTCTGTGGGCTCTATCAAGCTCTAGGCGATCTTGAGGAATGTTTGGAATTAAGTTCTGGATCAAATTTTGTACCGCTGCTGGAGTGTCAGTGATGGATTCGGGCAGCCCCCTGATCCGGAAATTGTATCTCCTGGATCTGCTCTCCAACTCGTCGATCCTGGAAAGGGCCACATCCAATTGCTCCTGTACTGTATGAATATGTTCTGAGTTCTGATCTGTGGCTGCCACCGTTTGATCAAGCTTGTCTTCTATCGCTTCAATTCTGGTGCCCAGATTCTGGAAATCTGCTTTCAAATCTCCTGTTATTTTGGTAGCAGTCTGAGCGAGTCCCCTATCCAGGAGTTCAGCCAGAGCCTGATATAAGTCAGTCACAGAGAATGCAGAAGCTGCTGACAGGGTGCTGACAGAGAATTGAGCAGGCTGGCTCCTTATGTTAGGTCCTATGAGGGGTAGTGCAGAGCCCTCCCTGTTAATGCCCTCCATATTACTGCCTTCCAGGGGTTCTGTGGGAGTTGTTGAGGGGGACATGTCCTGCTGGTAACTTACTTGGACCAGTGGGGTAAAAGGCAGGGGTACCATATTTGGAAAAATCCTTCCCTCAGGCATCTCTTCAGCTCCGTTCTTGTGAGGTGCTGCAGCGGCGGCCATCTTGGATTTTTGCCGTTTTTCCAAATGAATAAAAAGTGGCTTTAAAGTGTCCCTTTAAAGAAATTATAATGATAGGGGGGTGCCCTGATGTCTGGGGGTGCCGTGTATGGTGAAAGCTCCCCTTCCAGCCCGTTTCTGGCTGACTTATGGGCGCCGCTGGTCTGGGGTGATGAGGAGCTCCTGGCTCAAGCAGCCATCCTCAGAGCTCCGCGCATGCGCCTCAAAATCCTGGAATTTCATCTTTAATACTTGTATAATTTTACATGAATTGGATGAGTTAAAAAAAACAAAAAAACTTTCAATGGTATAAGCTAGGGTTGTCCAGATACCGATACTAGTATCGGTATCGGGACCGATACTGAGTATTTGCGGGAGTACTTGTACTCGCGCAAATGCTCCCGATGCCTAAATAGAATACTTTTTTTGTATTTATCAACATGTTCTGTGAAAATTCTTTGAGTTTTTTACTACTGCGTGACAAGCAAATAAAACATTTTTTTTCATTTTTACTCATTTTTATTCTTTTATAATGTCTTGAGTTAGGCCTTGTACACACGAGGGAATAGATCCGATGGGAACGGTCCGCCGGATTGCTTTGATCCGATGGCTGTACACACCATCGGATCAAATTCCCCGCCGGCGGACAGCGCGGTGACGCGGCGGTGACGTTGACGCCGCCACGTCACCGCCACGTCACCGCACCAGGAAGTAAACACTTCCGCGCGCATGCGTCGGATCCATTCACAGGATACGACGCATGTGCGGGCAGATATGTCCGCTGGTTTGCCGTACTAACCAGCGGACATATCTGACGGACAGCTCTCCGGAGGAAAAATTCCAAAACATGCTTTGGAAATTTTCCGCCGGAGGAATCCGGCCAGAACGGTCCGTTTGCCCCTACACACGAGCGGATTTTTCGGCTGAAATGGTCCGTCGGACCATGTTCAGCGGATTTATTCACTCGTGTGTACAAGGCCAAATGCCGCGTACACACGGTCGTTTTTTGCGATGAAAAAAAACGACGTTTTTTGTGAAGTAAAAAACGACGTTTTTGAAACGTCACTTTCAAAGACGATGTTGCATACACACCATCGTTTTTTTCACAAAAAACGAGGTTACGTTCACCACACTTTTCCATTGAAGCTCGCTTCATAACTAGCTTCTGGGCATGCGCGGGTTGAAAAACGTTGTTTTAAACGACGTTTTTGCTACTCACGGTGACTTTTTGTGAAACAAAAAACGACGTTTTGAAAAACGACACAAAAAATTCAAGCATGTTGGAATTTTTTTTTGGTCGTTTTTTTTAAGACAAAAAACAACGTTTTGCCCACACACGATCAATTTAAATGACGTTTTAAAAAACGTCGTTTTTTTTCATCGCAAAAAACGACCGTGTGTACGCGGCATTTGAGTTCTTCATAACTCTAAAGAAAATATCCTTAGTCTGTATTGTGGTTTGAAAACTGTCACATGACATTTAAAAAAAGTATCAGTATTCGGTATCGGCGAGTACATGAAAAAAAGTATCGGTACTTGTACTCGGTCCTAAAAAAGTGGTATCGGGACAACCCTAGTATAAGCAATAATATACTACTTTACATAATTACTAACCGTTTACAAAAACTGCTGTGTAGAATCCAAAATTAAAGTTTTTATTTTTTTTCACATTTTTGTCCATTTGTAACTTTAACCACTTAAGACCCGGACCAAAATGCAGGTAAAGGACCTTGCCCCTTTTTGCGATTCGGCACTGCGTTGCTTTAACTGACAATTGCGCGGTCGTGCGACGTGGCTCCCAAACAAAATTGGCGTCCTTTTTTCCCCACAAATAGAGCTTTCTTTTGGTGGTATTTGATCACCTCTGCGGTTTTTATTTTTTGCGCTATAAACAAAAATAAAGCGACAATTTAAAAAAAAATGCAATATTTTTTACTTTTTGCTATAATAAAAATCCCCCAAAATATATAAAAAAACATTTTTTTTCCTCAGTTTAGGCCGATACGTATTCTTCTACCTATTTTTGGTAAAAAAAATCGCAATAAGCGTTTATCGGTTGGTTTTCGCAAAATGTATAGCGTTTACAAAATAAGTAATAGTTTTATTGCATTTTTATTAATTATTTTTTTTTTACTACTAATAGCGGCGATCAGCGATTTTTTTCGTGACTGCGACAATATGGCGGACACTTCGGACAATTTTGACACATTTTTGGGACAATTGTCATTTTCACAGAAAAAAATGCATTTAAATTTGCATTGTTTACTGTGGAAATGACAGTTGCAGTTTGGGAGTTAACCACAGGTGGCGCTGTAGGGGATGTGTGACTAAGTGTTTTGTTTACTACTGTAGGGGGGTGTGGCTGTAGGTGTGACGTCATCGATCGCGTCCCCCTATCACAGGGATGACGCGATCGATGCTACAGCCACAGAGAAGCACGGGGAAGCCGTGTGTACACACGGCTCTCCCCGTTTTTCCGCTCCAGGGACGGATCGCCGCACTGCAGCGGCGATCGGGTCCGCGAATCCCGCGGTCCCGGTCCTGGAGCTTCGGACCGGGTCGCGGGCGCGCGCCCGCGACCCACGGCTGGGTACTAAAATCAACGTATATATACGTTGATGTGCCCAGCCGTGCCATTCTGCCGACTTATATGTGCAGTAGGCGGTCCTTAAGTGGTTAACATAAAAAATAGGCACTGTTTATGAATTAATGACTTGTATAGCGCTTCACATGCAAACTGAATCGCCTCTAGGCGCTTTTTGCAGCCAGTGACTTTTACCCCGTAGGATCTTGACATGCTTGGGACACACAGTTGTACACACATATATATACTGTGCCAATTTGGCTAGGAGCCAATTAACCTACCAGCATGTCTTTGGAGTGTGGGAGGAAACCAGAGTACCCAGAGGAAACCCGTGCAGACACAGGGATCTCTGTGCCGTACCCATAGAACCCAAGATACGCCTAAAAACTGACTTCATCCGACCGACGTAACTTGCCTACGCCGGCGTATCTTGGGCGCATAGTTAAGCTGGATGCCCCATTGCAAATATGCAAATGAGGGAGATACGTCGATTTACGAACGTAGATGCGCCAGGCAGAAAAGATATGCGGTTTGCGTAAAGGCTTACGTCTGGCGTAAAGTTATTCCACATATAGGAGGTGCAACCCATGCAAAGGTATGGACCAGGGAACAGCCATCGTATATACGTGAACAGTGCTGGGCGTAGACGATTACGTCGTAGGCAGTGATTTGACGTATCTTAGGCAGTTATTTCGATGTGGTTGTACGCATGCACATGAGGATACGTCCAAGATACAACGCATGCGCCGTTTGTTTTAAGTACTTGGATGACGCTCAGCCCATCATTTGCATGAGGTCACGCTTTATTACCATGCATCACGCCCACTTCCAGCCCACTTCCACCTAATTTGACTTACGTCGGCTTACACCGACGAATATACGCTACGCCGGCGCAACGTTGGGCGCATTTTCTTTGTGAATTTTATACTTGCCTCTCAACGTTGCGCCGGCGTAGCGTAATGAAGATACGCTATGGCGGCATAAAGATGCACGGATGGCTGTGAATCCGGGCCATTGAGTCTACCCATTTTATTACAATATATATAGAAAAAGTGCAGCGCAAATATAAACAAATATAAATACTGTGTCCAGTATATAAACTAAAAAGTGCATAGAAAATAAATAATCGTGATAATAAGGTCCATGTGTGAAAAAAAGTCCATAAATCAATCAATCCGCAGCCAGACCCAGCAGACAAAGGATTCCAGAATGGAAGTGAAAAAGATGACACCAAAAGATATCCTCCACCAGTGACAGATGGACTCTCACCTCTGTACTTTGACCCGTATGGATCTCAAAGCTTAATCTGTGTAATCAGAGCTTCAGCTGCCAGCTCCCATAGGAAACGAGTGGATGGAAATGACACCTTAGATCCGGACCCAATGGCTTAAATCGATCATAACATCATATGGAAAAAGAAAGGGAAAAATCTAGTGCTCTCCAGTTGAAAAAGACTTTTAATCAAGCAATAAAAAGTTGCACTCACATGTAAGGACACTCTGTAAGCCGAGTGTCAGCATAACAGCATGTAACAGCATGTGTACAGGACCGTCTCTCTGTACTCTGCAGCGATCGTGGGTGACGTTCTGCGTGGCTCCTTCCCCTGTACGCGTTACATCCCGTGGGGGGACTTCCTCAGCGTGGGTTCCCTTAACCCACGCTGAGGAAGTCCCCCCACGGGATGTAACGCGTACAGGGGAAGGAGCCACGCAGAACGTCACCCACGATCGCTGCAGAGTACAGAGAGACGGTCCTGTACACATGCTGTTACATGCTGTTATGCTGACACTCGGCTTACAGAGTGTCCTTACATGTGAGTGCAACTTTTTATTGCTTGATTAAAAGTCTTTTTCAACTGGAGAGCACTAGATTTTTCCCTTTCTTTTTCCATATGATGTTATGATCGGTTTAAGCCATTGGGTCCGGATCTAAGGTGTCATTTCCATCCACTCGTTTCCTATGGAAGCTGGCAGCTGAAGCTCTGATTACACAGATTAAGCTTTGAGATCCATACGGGTCAAAGTACAGAGGTAAGAGTCTATCTGTCACTGGTGGAGGATATCTTTTGGTGTCATCTTTTTCACTTCCATTCTGGAATCCTTTGTCTGCTGGGTCTGGCTGCAGGTTGACTGATTTATGGACTTTTTTTCACACATGGACCTTATTATCACGATTATTTATTTTCTATGCACTTTTTAGTTTATATACTGGTCACAGTATTTAAATTTGTTTATATTTGCGCTGCATTTTTTTCTATATATATTTGCTATTGGGATTTTTTATGAATTATCTCCAGTGCTGGCTTGCATAGTTTAGGTTCTAGTTTAATAATTTATTTTCCAGCGCTGAATATCTTTTTCACTTGTGCACACATTTTATTACAATGACAATTGTGTGGTCATTCTACACTGTACCCATATGATTTTTTTTTGTATTTTTAGCATTTATTTCACAGAAATAGGGCTTTCTTTTGGTGGTAATTAATCACTATTGTTTTATTTATTTTTTTGCTAAATAAATGTAAAAAGACAGACAATTAAAATAAAATAAAACATTTTCAGTTTGCTATATAATTTTGCAAACATGTAATTTTTCTCCTTCCATTTATTATGAGGCTACACATAATGGCCACTGATAGGCTGCACTGATAGGTACTAATAGGATGGCTTTGGTGGGCACTGATGACAAGGCACAGATGAGGCGGAACGGATAAGTGGCATTGATGGGCACTGATAGGTGGAACTGATTGGCACTGGTAGACAGCACTGATGGGCACTGATAGAGAACACTGTTAGGTGACACTGATGCGGAGGCACTGACTGTTTGGCAGCACTGATGGCCAATTATTGATAATACTGATAGCCACTGATAGGCAGCACTGATGGGCACTGTTGGGGCTGCACTGATAATCAGAACGCTGATAATCAGTTTCCTGATTATCAGTGTAGATGTCTTTCCCTTTCCTCACACTGTCAGGATGAGGAAAAGAATGCCAATAACCGGCTTGATCGTGATCAGCCCTTTATCTCAATATATCATTAGTGATCACAGAGCATGGCTGCAGCGAGCACGCGAACAGTCGTTAACATTCGGAAATATTCATCTTTGTGTGTATATATATATATATATACTGTGTGTATATATTAGGGCTGTTACTGATCAAAATTTTTGTGTTAGATTAATCGTTTTTTTTTAGTCGATTAACCACTTAAGGACCGGACCAATATGCTGCTAAATGACCCAAGGTGTTTTTACAATTCGGCACTGCGTCGCTTTAACGGACAATTGCGCGGTCGTGCGACGTGACTCCCAAACAAAATTTGCGTCCATTTCTTCCCACAAATAGAGCTTTCTTTTGGTTGTATTTGATCGCCTCTGTGATTTTTATTTTTTTAACTTTATACAAAAATAGAGCGACATTTTTGAAAAAATAACAATATTTTTTACTTTTTGTTATAAGAAAAATCAAATAAACTAAATTTTAGTCAAACATTTAGGCCAAAATGTATTCAGCCACATGTCTTTAGTAAAAAAAAAAAAAATCGCAATAAAAAAAAAAAATAGCTACCTAGCGGGAACAGCGACACTAATACAGCGATCAGAAAAATGATCGCTTAATGACGCTGGCAATAGGGAGTGAAAGGGTTAACTAGGGCAGTGATCAAGGGGTTAAAACATTATTAGGGGGGGTACGGGTTCTACCCTGGACCTAACACTAACTGCCTGTCACACTGACACTAAATGCAGTGATCAGTACATATATGATGACTGCATTCAGTGACACTGTGACAGGGGGGTGGGCTGATCGCAAGGGGTTAATGTGCCTGCGTGTACTGGTGTCAGTGTAGCGTTGTGTAGACTTACGGTGTGATGTGATCTCTCCTTAGCGGCGGTTGAAAATACCGCAGAGAGCAGAGATCACATCACTTCCCTCCTCCTGTGTTTACACAGGAGGAGGAAGTGCACTGCAGGGGAAGCGCGCACATTGGCTGGGAGCGATCCGGAGGGGGCGGACAAAAACGAACCGCCGCCCCCTCGTCCCGGATCGCTCCTACAGCAAACCGGACCGCGCATGTACCGGGGGGGGGGCGCATGTACCGGACCCACGTCAAGGCAGCCAGGTATGTTGATGTGCCTGTCCGTGCCAATTTGCCGACGTAAATGTACATGCGGCGGTCCTTAAGTGGTTAATCGACTAATTTCGATTATTTATAACGCACATACAGATCCAACTACTTTTAGCTGATCTCCTTGCAGGCTGATTCCCAGTGCTGCTGCCAACCACTGGAAAAATGGATAGCAGGATACAAAAAACACACAAAGGCAGCGCTTGATTGGGAATAGCATTACAACTTTTATAGTCTTCAAGTAGGTAACAAAATAAATATTGCACTGGAGATAAAATCAATGTAGCTACATAAACTGTAAAAATGCTGCAAGCAATACCAAACGGTAGCAAAAGCAGTCATAAAAACATGTAGCTAAGTATGATACTGGTATAAAAATGTGTACAACGATGCCACTGCTGAATCCAGGTGAGAAGGGGTTAACATCAGTCCGTCGGCATGTAGATGTCCCATGAAGGGAACTATCAAAACTCCCAGTGGATGGTTGTAGAATCCCAGGTTGATAGAGGGAAGTGATAGGGGGAAGTGCACGGCAAGCCCCGCTGGTGTCCGAGACGTTACCGGATCCCTGAAGGTCCAGAAACCGGCGGAGAGGTGAGTACCAATCAAAATAATTTTGATCGATCAAAAAAATTTAAGATTAATTGATCAATTCAAAGTTAATTTGCACAGCCCTAATATATATATATATATATATATATATATATATATAGATATAGAGTAGTGCTTATGGTCGCTGAAACTTCACTGAAGCCTGCTAGCAGCTTGATAAATGTATCAGTCAACACTCCTTTAACCACTTCTATACAGGGCATTTTCACCTTCTTCCTGTCCAATTTTTAGGTGCCCGACAGACATCGCAACCGCTGGGCACACACGCTGGGTCACATCGCAACTGCTGGGCACACACGCTGGGTCACGAGCGGTGCCACGGGCGCGCTTCCGGTGGCCCCCGCGCACCCTAGATGGCCCAGAAGAAAAAGACGTCATATGACGTCCACCCGGAGGGAGGGAGGGTTCCTGCCGGTGTCATATTGCTATGGCCCGATAAGGAAGGGGTTAAGGATCTCTGCTTAACAGCCCCAAATTAGAGATTAAAGTTGCTTTAAAAGCTGTTTGTAACTTTGTTGAAAGGTTTGCAAATGTTTTGTAACAGCGGAAGTGAACAGTGAAGCCCATGTGTACAAATCCTAAGGATCATAATCGCCTGTATTTCATCATGTATATCATATAGGGGTGATCTAACTAGAGTGGATCCTAAAATGTGCATTGTTTTGGATTTGGACCAAATTTCAGTAATCTCTGGCTCCCCTGAGCTGAATCAAAAATTCAAGAGATCTCTAGGAGAAGGGAACCAAGGGTTTCTACAGAAATGTTTAATGAAGTGGATAAGGTTGTTTTTTTGCCCCATCATCTTGTTTGGTAAAGCAACCATCTTAAATCATTCTGCAAAAATTCACCAAAAATTTCAGTAAAAAGGAAACATTTTTTTGCCCATTTTTTTTTTTAAATATGTTTATTTAGCATTTTAAATAGACACAAAGTACAACAAGAGTGTAGAATTTATTCAACAGTATGAAAAAATAATAACCAGGAGAAGATACAGCTGCATGAGTACCATAACATGCAATAGAAATAGCCAATACAATGTACAGAATATGCAAAGCATTCCGAAAAGTTGTAGTGATAAGTTTCTTGCCTGAAACTTAGGCCACATACACACGATCAGTCCATCCGTTGAGAACGGTCCGAAGGTGACTGATGGTCTGATGTGCCTACACACCATCGGTTAAAAAAATGAACGTGGTGTCGTAAAACACAACGACGTGCTGAAAAAAATGAAGTTCAATGCTTCCAAGCATGCGTCAACTTGATTCTGAGAATGCGTGGATTTTTAACCGATAGTCGTGCCTACTAACGATCGTTTTTGACCTATCGTTGGGCGTCCATTGGTTAAATTTTAAAGCAAGTTCTCATGTTTTTCACCGAAGGTTAACTAACCTATGGGGCCCACACACGATCGGTTTGGATTGATAAAAACGGTCCTTCAGACCTGTGACGGATCTTAGATACCCCAGATGGGCACATCTGCCAGACTTGTGTTTTCTGTCCTCCAAACGCACCCGCAGCTTGCAGATTCGCCATAGCCAGCCCTTAACCCCTCAATCACGAGACAATCCACACAGGTGTTGAGGGTTAAACATCCAGAGCTTAAATCTGTTTATTAAAGTCCAAAACATACAGTTTTACACACAGTTAGGGACACTCCTCTTAGCCTTGTCTAAGAGGGGAGAGGGACAAAGACAACCAATGGGAACTGAACATTTGGACATTGAAACAGGCTACAGATACCTAATGAGATTATGGTAAACAGGCAGCGTCTCAATACACCCCCCCTGCGGGGAGACGTCTGCAGTCCAGGCCATTGTCTATGTTACATGAATCAACACAATAAGGCACAGCAACAGGGGGGGGGGCATGGAGGGAGAATGCATTTCTGGAGAAGAAATGTTCAATGTAGGAGCACCATCTGGTAAAAAATTTGTTTGTATAGGAATAGTTTTGCATTTCAGTGTCCAGCTTCTCCCGGTAAAGCATCACTGTAAGGTCCTTCTTATCTGTGGTAATTGTAGGTAGAGAATGCCCAATTTTAAAAACCAAGACGTAGAATCAACAAGAGGTGCTACCGATATAGGGGTTATACAGCATAACAATGAATACAAAATTCTCTCAAACAATTTACTTTTTTTATTGCAGGAAATGTCTATTTCCTCTGTAATATAAATACCCATATAGTTAGGTCCTTAAAAATATTCTTTATGGATACAACATTCCTAATTACATAATACAAATACACTACAGCACAGCATGGGAGGCTAAAGGTGTCACTCAAACAGCAGCCATGTATAAACATGTTTTTAAATCTATTAATTACAATAATATACAACACATTACTTGTCAGAAAGTCAAGCTCTTGATTTAGGCTGCATTTACACCAATGCATTTTTAGAGCGTTTTGCAGATTTGCACTACAGCCCATTTAACATGGTTTCCCATGGAACACGTTCTGTAGAGCAAATCTGCAAAATGCAAAAAGCACTAAACATGCATAGGTGTGAATCCAGCCTTAGTGATGAGTGTTCTAAATTAGAGTAGTAATCCCAAACCAGAGACACACATAGATACCATTATATGGCTTATATTACTGAATCTGCAAATGTTTGTAAAATTACAATTTACAAATAAACTCCAGACATACCTGAAAAAATGCAAACAAATGCAGTTATATACAGGGGATCCCCAGGCTACAAACAAGATAGGGTCTGTAGGTTTGTTCTTAAGTTAAATCTGTTTGTAAGTCAGAACAGGTACACTTTTTAAGTGTAGCTCCAGCCCAAAAAAATATTTTTAAGCTTTTCGGAAAACATAGGGAAGGGTTATCACCCCTGTAACATTTGTTTTGCTGTCATTGCATCTGTTCAGAAGATTTCACCTCACTTTCTGTCCTGGTGACAATTGGATTTTGAAAATGTTGGGTTGTTGTGGAAACAAGGATTGGTGATAAAAGCATCAGTAGAGACACCCTTTTCCCAAAATAACTCTTACAGGAGAGAATTTCCCTTCCTAGGGGTAGATTTCCTCTACCTAACGCTAACCAGCAGACATATCTGCCCGCACATGCGTCGAATCAAAACAGCCCAGCAGACAGATCTGTTCAAATCGGTCTGTCAGACCGATTTGAACAGATGTATTTGCTCGTGTGTACGGGGCCTAAGATGTTGGATACCACACCCTGGGTGGAGCATGACCATCTCCCCTGAATTCTGATTTCCCCACAATGGGCTCCCCAGCCCTGTCCGCTCGCAACGGACGTAATTGTGGTCCAGTGAAGGGAGCCCAGGTGACGAGGCTTGGAGAGGTTCTCTGGGAATGTCCACCAATGAAGACTCCTGCGCATCACTACTGTCAGCATCGACTGACACCATCCAATCTGACGGCTGGACTGCCTGAATTATTGTCTGCAAGGACTCCATCTTGAAGCTTTCGGTGTGAATATACTAATTAAGCCTCTTCAGATCTATCACAGGCCTCCATCCCCCTGTCCTCTTGGGGACTAGGAATAAGGTGGAGTAGAAACCTGTGAATCGCTCCACCGGGGGAACTGGAATAGCCGCACCCTGAAGTTGGAGTGACACTAGGAAACTTTCCAGAGCCTAAACCTTCAGTGGAGATGGAATTTCTGTCCCCTTGAAGGAGCTTTGAGGTGGGGTTAGAGAAAAATTCCAAAAGTGCCCGCATTGAATTGTGGACAAAACCCAGGGGTCCTGGCAGTAGGTGGTCCATATTGGGGCAAACATTTTTAGCCTGGTTCCCACTGGGAGTGCCTGGGGGATTCTGGCGTCAAAAGGACTGCTTTTGCTCCTAAGAAGCCGGAAGGGCCTTCAGCTTCCTGTTCAAGAAGGAATGCTGAGTACCCTTCCAGGGCCTCTTGTTGTCTCTGAATTGTCCCGACTGCTGAAAGCCCCTCGGATCCGAACGGCGGAATCTAGAGGGACCGCCTCTGAATCTTCGTATTTTTCTATTCTGTGGAAGCATACTCGACCTGCCTCCTGACAGCCTGGAGATTGCCGTATCCATTTTGTCTCCGAAAAGAGCCTTCCCATCAAATGGGATCCTGCACCAATTCTGCTTGGAGGAAGGGTCAGCCGTCCAGCCGTCCAGCCGTCCAGGGTTTCAGCCACAGGGCTCTTTTGGCCATTACTGAGTGCAGCATGGATCTAGCCGAACAGCTGATCGTGTCAATGGGTGCAACTCCCTCAAAGTCTGCCGACAGCCTAAGTTCTTCCAAGGCTTTAATTATATCTTCCGTGGGGACATCCTGACGCAAGGCAGTTTCAATGTTATCCGTCCAGGACCTTATGGAATTTGAGACGGACGTGAGGGCGATATCTGGCTTACATGCTGCACCTGCCGCTAAGTAGCCCCTCTTCAATTCCAAATCAATTCGCCTGTCTAGGACCCCTTGAAGGACGTGGAATCCTCCATCGGTAAGGTTACATTTTTGGCGAGACGCACCACCGATGCGTCTACTACTGGCATGTTGTTTAGCGAATGCGTTTCAGACTCTGGTAAGGGATACAAATTGTTGTATCGCCCTAATGAGAGTTTTTTTCATTCAGGATGACTTGGCTAATCTCTCCCATCAGCGGGAAGAGGACCTGCTTCCTTTTGAGAAAAGTAGCTTGTAGCCAGCTTGTAGCCTCTTGGGGAGGGTCTTCTACTTCTTTCCAGGCGATTGCCGATTTGACTGTCTGGATAAAAGGCCTTATCAGGGAAAGGCTAAAGCCCGAAGGTTCTGATTCCTCTGAGGAATCCTCTGAGTCGCCTTCAGGTGATGAATTTGTGAACGGTCGGTCAATTGGTGCCGGCGGTGTACTGACTGCTGAGGGACCCGGGAGATTAGGTTCCACATCCTGAACCTGTAATATCTGCGGGGCTGGCTGAGCCGGGAGCGAAGCCAGAAGTTTGGAAAAGGAGTCCTTCATTCTTTTATCTAGCAGTTCTACCGCACGCTGATTTTCTCGCTCGCGGTTGGACGCATAGTCTGAGAAGTAGTCCTTACAAACTACCCTATCTGGTAGTGGCATAGCCCCGCATGTTCAGCACTTCTTTTTTCTATAGCTCCTAGAAGATTGAGACCGATCATGTCCTCTGGATCTTGACCTCCGTGACCTATAGCGTGAAGACTGGGACCTCCGACTTGATGAGCGGGACCGATGTCGTGAGGAATGTGACCTGCGGCCTGGACTGTCGTTGTCACGGTGCCTTGATGATTTTCTGGACCTCTTGGAGTGGGCAGGGCTATGATGTAAGGGACTCACGTTAGAATACAGTGAGCACACTTTTTTTTATATATATACTCACGCATTGCTGGTCCATACCTAATGGAAGTGTGAGGTGAATGACTCATTGCGAGGCTTTGGGCAGGAGGATAAGCTGGGAGAAGAAAAAAACAGAAAAGAAGAAGGGTAAGAATTCTGATGTAAAGCACCTGTCTGTGAACCCACAGAGAGGCGCAGGCACACTGACACTCCTTTCTTTTTTACTTTTTTTTTTTTTTTTTTTATGAACCTACCACAGGTCTGGTGCTGGAGTGTCTAGCAGGGCGAAGCTCCAAGCTGGCTCTGGCAGCCATAGACCTGCCTGCAGGCTCCTTAAATATGTATCAGGGGAGGGCTAAGGTGAGGGCCCACCCCTGGGCGAACACTGGAAAAGAGGGCTGCCGCATCCCCCTTAGCGCTTTGAGCGGCCCAAAAACAAGGGCTTCGCACGGGAAAGGCTAAACCCGGGGGACGCTGCCGACTGCAGAGGTATGGACGTTCATCTGCTCTTCACCAGCACAAGAAGGTATCAGGAAAAAAAGGAGAATGTTGGGGGAGGGACTATGCCTCTAATTTATGCTATTCACTAGTCCTGAAGGAGGAGTCGAGGCGGAGCTCTATCACAGGTATGCTGCCATGGAGGCACCAGGAAAGTGACCTAGATGAGCTGTGTGCCTGTATCAGATATAAGTCAGGCTGTGCTCCATAACAGTCCTATGTAAATCTCAGGTGTGATTGAAAAAAAATATATAAATAGCTAAAAGGTAGCTAAGTATGTTCATATATACAGATAACTCTTTTACTCTTTTTACTAGAAAATAATTTATACCTTGTACTACTTTGGGGCACTGGTCCTTGAATACAATAATACTATGGCCGCGTACACACGTACGAGAACCTCGTCGGGCCAAACTCGGCCGTCGAGTTCGTAGACCAGGCTGTCGAAAAAGGCGTCGAGCCATTAGTCCCGATGGCCCATCGAGCAAATAGAGAACCTGCTCTCTATTTTGGCTCGACGCCTCGCTCGTCAGTTTGCTCGGCGAAAACGTACACACGATCGAGCTTCTCGGCAGAATATGGATCCCAGCGAGCTTCTCACTGGATTCTGCCGAGAAGCTCGGTCGTGTGTACGGGGCCTATCTCTTTCCTATCTCAGTAGTTCCAGTGCTATCTGGATGTTTGTAGATTAGTCTAAAATGTCTTGCTTTACTTTGAGTAGCTAGCATGAACCTAGTGAAGCTGTTGAGACATTTAGGCACTGTGCACTGCAGGAATCAGCACCTGACATCTGCAAACTGCTGCGGGTGTCAATGTAAAGTTAATGACACCCCCAGATAGGTTCACAGATTGAAGTGCGAACTGTGAAATGGTGCAGGAATCTGATCGCATATGTGTGAGCATCCATGCGATCCGATTCCAGTGTGGACCAAAAAAGGGTCCTACACCATTTTTGTGCGAATATGATGCCATTTCAGCCAAACAGTTTGTAAGACTGTATTTACATCATACAGACAACGCATGTGATCTGCACATTAATGCAATTCAAATAACATGTGATGTTTGTGATCATAGCCACATATGAGCTGCATGCGGCTAAGAGCAGTGGTCCAGTGCGTGCTGGTTCACCATTTCAGGTCTGAATTCAGCTTGAATCTTGGGCTAAATTCTGACCTGAAATGGATAAAAAAATACGCACAGCACACCGGACCCACTTTGGAGATATGTGAACCGGCTCCATGGAGAGCCAGTCAAAATCTCATTCTATTGCGAATTGGATGCAGGGATCCTGCATTCAATGCTCAATGGTGTGAACCCAGCCTAAAGCATGAAAAAAACTGTATTTAGTCTTTAGCACACTCTGATACAGTGATCCTGACTTTTCTTCAATCTTGCACAGTAATTTTAGTATACCACTGTAATCAATGGGCAATTCTTTAATTAAATCCATTTTGTTTGAACTGTGAAGGTGAAAGCTATTTTAATTATAATCATGATTAATGTAGATTACCCTGAAGGGATTCAAAGGAGGAGAACTAGCAGAAGCTCATCTTTGAAAACAAACGCTAAAACACATGCATTTTAATGCACATATTTTAGGCTGGTGTTCTAGTACTGTTTGTCAGATTTGTAAGAATGAAATTAAACATAATTTAAAGTAAATATGTTTTGTAAACTGACATTTACAAAAAAAACTCAGAATTGTTCAATGGAATCAAAGAGAAAGTACATTTTTAGCTCTGTGTATACTAAGGAAAATGGTGGAGCTGATGTTCAAATAGGGATGGTAACCTTAAAGGCCTATACACACGATCAGCTGTTGTTGGAAAATCTGACCGTTTGTATGCTCCATCAGACAATTGTTGTCGGATTTTCCACCAACAAATATTGGAGAGCATGCTTTAAAATTTTCCAACAACAAATGTGTGTTGTCGGATTATCCAATCATGTGTACACAAGTCCTTTGGACAAAACTCCAAAGTACAGACACGATTGCTAAGAAGCAATGCTAACCATAACACAACATTAGCAGAAGTTGCCCAAAGCAGGGATGGACTGAGACCAAAATTTGGCCCTGGACTTTATCCAGACCGGCCCACTTTATGTTTGCAAATAAGAACAAAAACAGTATACAAACTATACACAATTGTGCAAAAAAACATAAGTAGCATAACAAAAGGAGTCCTCACTCACCTCTATTATTTCACTTATTCTCCTCTGTATTTTCCTCATTCTTCTCACATCACTGCATGAAGTGGAGGGCGAGCTGCGCAGCCATTACATTGACAGGCTGTCACTGAAACCGGCCCACTGAGCCATCAGCCCACCGGGAAACTCCCTGTAGTCCCTATGGCCAGTCCATGCCTGGCCCAAAGGGTGGTGCTAAAGAGCTGAAAAAACATGTAGTTTCATGTTTGTTGGCCGACAATTCTTTGCCGTTTGTATGCAATACATGTTCACGGCCAATGCCCTTCGGCCAATGTCCTTGCGGAAAATCCGATTGTGTGTACCAGGCTTAAGGCTGCATTCACACTGATCTCAAAAGTTCCAAAATGCCCCCAATAAGCAAAATTCCATTCATTTAAATTACCCCTGTTCACATCTGAGTGTTCTGTTGCCTGAAGTAAAATGCCTAAAGCTCAAAAAAAGTACATGAGCTTATTTTTTGGCAAATTACAGGGGTTTTACTGCTTTTACAATGGTGACCTTTTAACCTTGAAAAAAACCTGTACAAAAACGCAGCAAAACTCTGCAAAAATGCCCTAAAAAAACGCTTGAAGTTGATATGCTCAGGTGTGAATGCAGCCTAAGGCCTGCTTCACATGGCAATTTAGCTCTACTGGATTCCAGACTCAAGAAACAGCAGGTTCTTGTGGCTGGAATAACAGGTGCATGTGAATAATGGTGGCTGTTCATCTGGAACAAAGTATTGACTGGCTGAAATCAGCTGTCGCTGTTTGCATGTAGCTGCAGAACAAGCAGTTACAAGCCATTAAGGACAGGTGTCAGAATCTGTATGCAGTCAGATGCATCCAGGCTTGGACCCTTCTCCCTAACCGCAGGTAACTGCTTGATGTGTGGCTACATGCAAACAGCGATGGTTGCTGGCAGCCTGCCAATACTTTTAATGTCCTGTCAGCAATAGGTTATTATAAGATAATGACTGCAGCTTCATTTTACAGCACCGTAAAGGTGTCGCTATAAAGAGATCCTGTCATTGCCCAAATTGATCACAAAGAGGCTTGTTAGCCCAATTGTAATAGCAAAACAAGTTACATGGAAAAAAAATGTGAAAAAATAATACATTTAAAAAAATAAAATAAAATAAAATAAATTTAAGAAAAAATGTAAAGGAACAACTGCAAATGCAAACACACATATGTAAACAGTGATTGCAGCACACATGTGAGGTATCACCATAAATATGAGACTGAGTGCAATAATTCTAGAGCCATCATTCATTATTAACTCTAAACTGATAACCTGTACTTATGGACAATTTTAGGTACCACCGTTTGTCACAATTTCAAGTGCTTGGTTTAAAATCTTGACATATTTGATATCTATTTACTTGATGCAATATTAACTTTTATATTTTACCCAAAAATTGGGTATTAATTGGGTATACTGCGTTTGTGTGCACTAAAATAAAACATTATCCTGAAAATGTGCATTTGATAAATGGCTGTGCAAATGTCACATCACATAAAATTGCAACAGCCACCATTTTATTTTCCAGGGAATATGCTTTTATAAAATATATAATCCTTAGGCTAAGTCATTTAGAAATGCTGATTTTTAACATACATGTAAAAAAAATTCCCTGGACCTCAAGTGGTTAAAGATACTGAAAGTACAAAAAATGCTTATGGTACTAGAAACTCAGTGAGCTCCTAACTTCCTGAATCATGAAATATCAAAATGGTCAAACATATTTTCTTGTTTCTTTTGTATAAGGAAGTAAGCAACATGCAGATGCAGAGGTGACTGTGGGTGTTTATGATAAGGAATATAGGCTTAGAAAATTAAACCTGTAAATTAATAAACTAGCTTAGATCAGCAAAAACTGCATTTTTTTTCAATCCGGCGCCATTGACAACCGAGGGGGGATGTCCCGTCCCGCTCCTCCGGGATAACAACCGAGCGGCTTTTAGCCGCACCAGTTGTTATCACTGGAAAGCCGATCGCATGCTCTAAACAATGGTTCCGGGATGATGCCTGCGGCTGCCCGCTCGCTGTCTGCCCGGTACTTACCCTATCTTGTCGGCGGGTAAGGCAGTGGGTGACAGCGGCAAGCTGTGGGACCTTGCAGCGGCTCAGCCAGCAGCTTCTGTGTCCTTCATGCGTCTCCTCCCCTTCTTCCTGATAGGTGTCCAATCGCAGCGCCTGTCCTATCAGGTGATGGGTATCAGACCTGTGCTACCTGATTGGTGGAGAGGCAGTTTAGTGTTAGAAAAGCGAATATTCATTCGCTTTTCTAACACACCTGGGTGGACTGCGAGCCCAATGCTTTGCACTCCTAGTTCACTTTTTTTAAGCCTAATAGAGCCTCTGATTCTAATCAGGGGCTTCAAAAATACACCCCGCCGCTGTAATTCAGGCGCCTGGCGTCTGAAAAGGGGCTGGGCACCTGAATAGGGGGTTGCGGTGGCCATAAATAAATTCATGCTATGCAATTTTTCTATTAGTCATAGAGGGTGAGAGGGGATGGTGCCCATACACCCTTAATGGGCACTCGACCACTGGTATCACAGTATGGGGGTTATTTACTAAAGGCAAATCCACTTGGAAGTGCAGTCGCTGTAGATCCGAGGGGGACATGCAAGGAAAATAAAAAACATAATTTTAGCTTGCACATGATTGGATGATAAATTCAGCAGAGCTTCCCTTCATTTCAGATCTACCCCTCAGATTTACAGTGACTGCGCTTCCAAGTGCACTTTCAAGGCAATTTCAAGTGCACTTTGCACTTGTACTGTAGTTTGCACTTGTAGTGCAAAGTTGATTTGCCTTTAATAAATAAATAACCCCCATGTATGTGAGGATTTTTCCCAAGAAGGGTGACGCACAACAATTGGAGAAGAGGAGAAAATTGAGGTGGATGGAAGGCTTGCATTTTATGTTTGGAGGGTAAGGGTATATAAAAAGGAGCTCAATTAAATGTGAGCACAATATATGATTTTACGTTTTGCACATGTAGAGTAAAACATGCTATATTAAAAGGTTTCTCACTTTCTTCCTGTGAGACTATTTTTATTATAAGGAGTTCAATTAAAGGCTCAAGAATAAAGAGATGGGCCCAGATTCATAGAGAATTAGATTCTCGTAGCGTATCAGAAATACACTACGCTGCCGTTTTTTACCTGGCTCTACGTGGAATCCAGGTAGATTTTGTCCAGTAAACGACGGCGGCGTAGTGTATTTCTCCCGTCGCAATCCATCTACGCGAGTAGGGGGCGTGAAGGATTTAAAATAGGCGCGTTCCCACGGCGATCGAACTGCGCATGCTCCGTTCACAAATTTCCCGCCGTGCATTGCGCGAAATCACGGACATTTCTATTCCCGAACGAGTTACGTAAAAAAAAAAAAAAAAAAAAAAAATTTGACGCCGGAACGACGGCCATACTTTACATGGGCTACGCAAAAAGCTGGTCTAACAGTACGTAAAAAAAAAACAGACGTAAGCGATTGCAAAGACCGCTCGTATCTTCGTGGATCGCCGTAAAAACACATTTGCATATCCCGACGCATCAAAACGACGTGAACTCCTCCCAGCGGCCGCAAAAATATCGCAGCGTAGATCCGAAGGCTTACGAAGACGTAAGCCTCTCGGATCGAAGCCCGAAGCCGCCGTATCATGGTTTGAGGATTCAATCTAGTGATACAGCGTGCAAAATTTGAAATTACTCCTGTCTAACACCAGTTAGACAGGCGTAATTGCTTTATGAATCTGGGCCATGGTTTTTATAGCAGATGTACCTTATTGGATACAATGGCCCAGATTCACAGAGCGATTACGCCTGCGCAACAGGAGATGCGCGTGCGTAAGTCTAAATGTGCGCGTGCGTTTCGTTGCGTGGCATCCCCAGAACGAGATACGTCCCGCGTAATTTCGTTAGACTGGCGCATCCTTCCGCGCAAAAGTGCGATAGACACACCATTGATTTGCTAGTCAAATATGCTAATGAGGGAGTTGCGGGGATCCACAAAAAAACGTTGTTGCTGCGCAGGCTACGCGGTGTGCGCAACAGCAAAATGTTCTGTCTAAAATTAGAGCACATAAAAGGTGGTCTAAAATTTGAAAAAACGTCTACATCTCACAGAAAGCAACACCGTTAGTGAGGAGCAGACCACACACACGTGTTGCACTACAATTTGACTGCCAACATGCCAGGGGCATCGTCGCTCATAGCTGCACTACTGACTTTAGATGAGCAAAGAAGGAGGAGGGCAAGGAGGATGGCACGGGAGAGGATATACCGCACCCGCATAGACCTGTTTGGCATGAGTGATTCTGAGGTGTTTCGCATCTTCAGATTCACCCCTCATGCCATCCTGGAATTAACCACAACCCTGCAGGAGGACATCACCAGCCCAACACACCGCTCACATGCAGTGCAGCCACTGGTCAAGGTACTGGCAACACTCCATGTCCTTGCCAGTGGCTCTTTTCAGCGTACAAGTGGAGTGGTGGCTGGGATGTCACAATCCTCCATGAGCAGATGTGTGCACCAGGTTGTCCCTGCAATCCTCAGACGCATGGCCAACCAAATCATTAAACCCACCACTGAGGAGCTGCGACTGAAGGCAATGACAGATTTCTACAGAATTGCCAGATTCCCACGCACCATCGGGGCCATTGATTGCACACATGTGGCACTACAGCCCCCCCTGGAGACAGAGCACATGTACCGCAATCGGAAGCATTGGCACTCCATCAACGTACAGGTAATAGTTGATGCCCAAGGCCTCATATGGCACGTCCGTGCCAAACACCCAGGGTCCAGCCATGACAGCTACATATACAATCAATGCCACATCCGATTGGAATTCGATCAGAACGTGTATGGGAACACCTGGCTGGTTGGTGAGTGACATGGGAGTCAGGCATGACTATCCCCTCCCGTGATGCACACCTCACAAGTGGCACATGCATGACTAACATGCTCCTGTCTTTTCCCTTACAGGTGACTCTGCATATCCACTGGGACCCCATCTCATGACTCCTATCCGAAACCCCCAAACACCAGGAGAGGAAAGATACAATCAAGCACACATCAAAACCCGAACAGTGGTGGAGCGCACCTTTGGCCTCCTGAAGTCACGTTTCCGATGCCTGGATAAGTCTGGGGGTACACTGTTGTATTCCCCAAACTTCGTGTGCCATATCATCGGTGCATGTTGCATGCTGCACAATTTCGCAGTGAGGAAGGGCCTGCAGGTTGAGCTACGTGATGACCTGACCCCCCAACCAGACAATCAACCCCTAACCGAGGATACCCCGTCTTCTGAGGGAAGAGCAGTCAGGAGGCAGCTCATATTGGGCATCTTTGCACGTTAAACACACACATTAATCATGGCACAATGAGTATGCATGCATGCACACCACTGTGGTCCCTAGCACACACACCCCACATCCTCATCAAATTGGATTGGCACCAGTCCACCATGCAGGACTGGTGAGCAGTAACGCCACGTCAAAGCTCCAATTATGTCACTGAACATTCATACACCAATCACACGGACCTGAGGATCACTTCTCCCTGGTCCTGGGGAACCCTTCTCCACCAAAATTGAGGATGACACCCCTTTTCCAGCAGGAATGTCACCCCCACATTCAAACAGCATGCACAACCCAAAATTTAAAAAAAATGTCAGCAAAAAAAAAAAAATGCAAAAAATGTCAGCAAAAAAAAAAAAATGCAAAAAATGTCAGCAAAAAAAAAAAAAATGTCAGCAAAAAAAATAAAAAAGGGGGAAAAATAAATTATTGCCCTCTGCGTGAGCCACGCCTGGGGCGCCCCCGGCCACGGCCCCGGCCCCTCAGGGGAGACTCATGGGGGAGGGGCAAACCCGGGGAAGGAGGAGCAGCCCCCGATCTCTGCCCACCTGGCGGCCTGCCCTCCAAGGCCACGGCAATTCTGTCCAGGGCAGCACCAAGTGTTGCCGTGTTGGCCTGGATAGCCTGGGTAAGGGCCCTCACATCCTGCCCAACGCCTGCTGATGTAGTCTGCAGTTCGTTTAGGCAGGTTGTGAAAGCCCGGGAGTGGGAGTCCAGGTTACCCAGCGTATCCTTGATGGAGGACAGGCTCTCCTCCATCCGCCCCAAAGTCTGGCTGACCTGTCCCATATGGCGGGTCTGGAGGGCCTGGTCCCTTCTCAGAGTGGCGGGCAGGAGATTGGGCGCCCCCCTGGTGCTCTGGGATGAAATCCTGCCTCCAGCTGATGGTTGTGGCCGGGGAGAAGGGGAGGCCCTTGTGAGGGGAGCCATGTTGGGGGAGGAGGGGGGGGGGCTCCCCCTTAGGGAGGGCAGGCTTCTGCCAGCCAGAGGGGAAGAGTGCGCAAAAACCAATCGTCCAGTGCCTGACTCCTCCTCCTCATGATTATCCTCCTCCTCATGATTCCCCTCCTCCTCATGATTCCCCTCCTCCTCATGATTCCCCTCCTCCTCTTGAACCTCCTCCGCGGACTCCGGCCTTGTTGGGGGGGCCTCATTAGGCTGCTGTCCTGGGGTTGGTGCGGTCAGCCCAGATGGCCCTGCACCCTCCTGCACATCTGTGGATGACACAAAACATTCACAGGTTGGAGGATCCACACACTTGCCACATATTCCCTTTCACCCCCTCCCCCACACATGCTACACACCTGATAGAAAAAAAAACCTTACCTGGCACCACGGGGACCGGACTTGTGTCAAAGCCTGGCAGGCCCTCCACTTCATGCCGGTGAAAGGTCAGGGCCACCGCACGCTCCGTCGCTGTCAGACTAATACGGCATGGTGGGCCCCCTCCTGTGCCCCTGGCATGGGCATGCATTGCGGCCAGTTTCTTTTTGACCAGACGCCGGAGGTCGTTGATTTTTTTGTCAATCCCAGACCTGGTCCGTGTCTCCCCCTCCCCCGATGAATTGACCTGCTCAGTGATCCTATCCAAAATCTCCCTCCTCCTGGCCGGGGTGGTGTTGGCACTCTGCGGGCCGTGGAGGTAACGCCCATACTCGCTAATGGCCCGGGCAAGAATTCTTTTTTCCCCCACAGTAAAATTCAGCTTTCTTTTTCTCTCAGTCATACTTCCAAAAACAATCAGTCCCAGTCAACAAAATTCACTCACACAAACAAGCACAAACAATCAAGCAAGAACACACACAGAGAGAAAACTACTCAGCAAGAAACTGTCACAAAACAATATTAACAAAAAAAACAGCAAGAAAAAAAACCAACAGAAATATATCAATCAAACAAACAGTCTCTCAAACACTTATCAAAAAACACTTTCACAAATATACCAACAAGCACTTGATCACACAGAACACTAATCTGACAACTACAAGACACACTGCAACGAACAACGGGAACAAAAGCACTTGGTTAAATGGAAAGGGACAAAGGGATGTACTTTTGCAATGCAAGTGCGTTTGTGTGTGTCTATTTATGCTGTCTGCGTAGTTCACAACGTTGCCCTAGTCCATTTCCAATTTCACTGATTGCGCCGCTCCCGAGTTGTGAGCATGCGCACAGCGGAGCTGACATGGTCTCCTTCACGCGCGCATGCGCGAGCCGGCCGGCCCTTCATTTGCATGGGGTCACGGCTCATTTCAATGTAACACGCCCACGTCCCTCCCAATTTGTATTACTCCTCCTTACGCCTCAGAAAAAACGTTACGCTTGCGCAATTTCCTGTGCAAAAGCTACGAGAATAGGGTGATTACGCGGCAAAATTGCGCAAGTCTAACGTAAAGGTGGTGCGCTACGCCGGTCCAATAATGCGCAGATGTACCTGAATCTGGGCCAAAGTCTCTGAAGGTCTTTTTGAAAAGACATTTAAACGGAGATTGACTTTTTGGCACTGATTTTAAAACTGATGTTTTCCTCCTGGGGTGGCAGAGATTTTCAGCTGCTACAATTGTTTGAGGAACCCTGCATTATAGTTTGCTGATCTTCAAATTTAATTCTTTAAAAATATATATAAATTCTAAAGGTTTGTTTAATAAAATAAAAATACCGTTCTAAAGCCCCGTACACACGGTCGGACTTTTGCCCAACCAACATCAAAATCCGTCACTTTTCGCATTTGTCCGACCGTGTGTACGTTCCATCGGACCAACTTTTTTGGCTTTCATCGGACAAAAAGTTGGGTCTGCGAACGGACCAACTTTCAGGCAACAAAAGTCCGATGGTGCAAAGTCCGATCGTGTGTACAGCAAACCATCGGACTTTTGGACAAATTACAAATGCGCATGCTC
The DNA here is from genome assembly GCA_029574335.1 of Rana kukunoris. Taxonomy (NCBI): domain Eukaryota; kingdom Metazoa; phylum Chordata; class Amphibia; order Anura; family Ranidae; genus Rana; species Rana kukunoris. The sequence goes on along the minus strand of CM056054.1, from coordinate 77,609,824 downwards.
AGAACCAATGTTAAAATCAACCAACAATAGCAGAAGTTAACCAAAGGGTGGCAGTAAAGAGCAGAAAATAGCAGAACAACCACGTGATGATGGGAAAGTTTTAGAAAAGTTTGCAGAAAAGTCCGAGCGTGTGTATGCTATGGGTGTGATCGGACAAATCAATTAGGACAAAAATCCAAGGGAAGTTTTGTTGGCTGTCCTACCGTGTGTATGGCCCTTTAGTTTCCATAAAACACAGAGCTGTGGCTCGGCCCCACGCCCCACTCTCTTCTCATTGCCTCACCGGCTGTAATTGACAGGAGTGTGAGCCAATGTTGATGTGTATATGCTCCTAATAGAGCATTGATTTGTGCTTCAAAACTAATTTTTTTATATAAAAAAGTATTACAATTATTCTGAGAAATTACTATTATTATTATTATTATTATTATGTTGTTTTATTATTAGGCAATACATATATCACTAACCAAACATGGGTTTGTGCCACACTGTTAATAATGGTCTCTGATTTCTAATGAATTAATAATGTGCATTTCCCTAAATATTAATTGGTTCTGTATCATTGCTGCCTCTTCTACGTGCAGATGTAAAGTTTAGTAAATGTATTTATTGTTTTCCAGTTGCCCGTTTCAAAAATGATAAATGTGATTCACATTACATGTTCTATAAGATTTATCTCATAAACAGTTTTTCTGCTTGAATTTTCATTATGAAACATTTTTAGATTATATATGTTCATGAATCCAGAATAGTGTATAATATGTATGTGTGTTAAAGGATTGCAAAAGTAAAAAAAAAAAAAAAAAGATTTCTTCCTAGAGTAGTTAGTTATTCATAGTGTTGAAAACTGCTTCACTAATTGACAGCTGGGTAGATGAGCCCTTAAATTAAAACTGTCTTCTCGATTACACAACGGAAAACCACAAACAAGCTGACAAAAGAATTGTAGCTCAGGTGATGTAAGTGAATATGGCAATGTGGGTGAGAATCCTTCTGAGGCTAGGCTACACGTTGATTGATTAGAAGATATTAATTTGTTGTTTGAGTGTAGCAAGTACTAATCCTCTTACATTGCTCATATTCCAGTTGTCTGAAGCGACACAGTTTTATCAATGTAATACATACAAAAAATTTCCATCTGCTCGGAAGAAATCAGCTGCTATAAATATAATTATTATAGCAAAATGTTAAGGAACTTGTGGGTATTTTTAACAAAAAATGTTGTACGCCCATTTGCCTGCCTGTACCATTCTACCAACGTATATGGGTGTGCTGCAGTCGGCAAGTGGTTAACTACTCCAGCTCCAGAAGTTTTTACCCCCTTCCTGACCAGGCCATTTTTTGCGATACGACACTGCATTGCTTTAACTGATAATTGTGCTGGGGTGAAATTTCTATATCCAAATAAATTGATGTCCCTTTTCCCTACAAATAGAGCTTTCTTTTGGTGGTATTTGATCACCTCTGTGGTTTTTATTTTTTTGCGCTATAAACAAAAAAAAAACATAATTTTTTACTTACTCTGCTATAAAACACATTCAATAAGAAAATGTAGTCAAATATGTATTCTGCTACATATTTTTGTTTTAAAAAAATTCATAAATAAATGTATATTGATTGGTTTGCGCAAAAGTAATATAAACTATGAGATAGATTTATGGCATTGGTGTATGATCCGGGTCCACCCCAGCGTGCCTTTTTGAACACAGATGTCTCGTGAGTGGCGTTGTTTGTTTGCACAGCACACACAGTACTAGCGGTACTTCACTGTTTTTTTCTTGTTTTTTCCCAATATGATTAGGGATGAGCCGAACAAACCCCGGTTCGGTTCGCAGAAGAACATGTCAACAGGCAAAAAAATAGTTCGAACACGCCAACACCGTTAAAGTCTATGGGACACGAACATCAAAAATCCTAAAGTGTTTGGAGACCTGTAAAAGTAATTTAAAACTACTCGCAGCTATAATGAATTGAAAAAAAATGCGTGGGGTCCCTCAAATTCCATTACCAGGCCCTTCAGGTCTGGTATGGATATTAAGGGGAACCCCGCATCAAATAAAAAAAAATGGTGTGGGGTTCCCCCCAAAAATTCATACCAGACCCTTATCCAAGCACGCAACCTGGCAGGCCGCAGGAAAAAAGAGTAGGGGGGTTTCTATTTTTTTTCAATTACTTTTGTCTGTATTGCCGGGACCTGACAATTCATTATAGCCATGAGAAGTTTTAAATTACTTTTTTCCTTTAGAAATGTCATTTTGTGCAGGGACTGTTATAAACACGGGAATAATGCGCTACCTTTTAGGCATACTATAAACAACTATTAACCGACACATACACATAACAATACTATAAACACCCCCCAGGTACGAAATTTAGGCTATTTAGCAGAATGAGAATCGGCGTTTGTTTTTTAAAAATGCTAGCGGGACATACCTTTTTCTATATAGATGATCAACGCGCCTATCAATACAGGTGCCTGTGTTTTTATTTATTTTTTCCTGCATGGCTAATTCTCCGCTTTATCAGAGCGGATGCCATTTTATGAGCTTATAGCTCTGTTCTTTGAGGTCTGGTTTGAATAATTACCCTCTCGATGTACTTCCTGTACTGAAAGAGAGGCTTGACCCGCACACCATATCCTCCATTGCAATTTACAGGAAGTGCCATGTTATTACCATCAGCTGCCTATGGGAGCCTTGATATGAGTGTGGGGACCTTTTGCTGTATATAAGGGTAAGTGTAGCATGATGACAGCACCCCAGATGATGTTCTTTTTGTAACGAAACATGTCGGGATGGACTACTGTTGTTCCTGCTACCCTCTTTCTATAAGCTCTATTGACCATTGCAAAATGTGAGTTTTTCTCTTTATAATAAATATCGATTTTTATTACGGAATTACGCTATGTACGCCTTGCCTTCTCTTTTTCATGCTTATCGGTTGGAGTACTGATATGCCCTCTGAGTGATCTGTTGAGAGTTGCTGCTTGCTGGGAAGTATTTTTGAATCATCTGTCTGAGGTTTGCCTTCATTGATACCGAATCGCATGACGTGTATGGTGTACCCGCTTCAGTATATCAACTTTAACAAAGCTTGATTGGCCTAGTGGGTATATGCCTGTCTAGGTCCAATCGGTCCGGTAAGCCCCTTGTCATAAGCGGTGGTGGATTTTTCACTTCTTTATGCACTGGATTTTGTGTATCTGTTTTACTCAAAGAAACCGACTCACCGATTCATTCAAAACATTTATGGACTTTTGTATACCATTCATTCACATGTGGTGTTGCATGATTTAATCTTTATTGTATTATCATTATTTGTGTCATTATTAGCGCTACACTTTTCCACACATTTTCTATTAGCAATTTTTTGATCTCTCTTGCTGTGTTAGCGGCTTTTTGTATTTTAAGATAGCGCAGTATTTTTTTCTTTTTCGATTTTTATAGCCAGCTTAACCACTTAAGACCTGGACCATTATGCAGGTTAAGGGCCTTGCCCCTTTTTGCGATTCGGCACTGCGTCGCAACTGACAATTGCGCGGTCATGCGACATGGCTCCCAAACAAAATTGGTGTCCTTTTTTTTCCACAAATAGAGCTTTCTTTTGGTGGTATTTTATCACCTCACATATGTATTCTTCTACCTATTTTTGGTAAAAAAAAAAAAATCGCAATAAGCGTTTATCGATTGGTTTGCGCAAAATTTATAGCGTTTACAAAAAAGGGGATAGTTTTATTGCATTTTTATAATTTTTATTTATTTTTTTACTACTAATGGCAGCAATCATCGGACAATTTTGACACATTTTTGGGATCATTGTCATTTTCACAGCAAAAAGTGCTATAAAAATGCATTGATTACTGTGAAAATTACAATTGCAGTTTAGGAGTTAACCACTAGGGGGCACTGTAGGGGTTAAGTGTAACCTCATATGTTTTGTGACGTCAGTGGTTGTCTTTCCATATATCAGGGAACAGACGATCACTGACACTGCCACAATGAAGAACTGGGAAGGTGTGTTTACACACACCTCTCCCCGTTATTCAGCTCCGGTGACCGATGGCGGGACACCGGCGGGGATCAGGTCCGCGGGTCCCGCGGGCGCAGTCATGGAGCTTCAGATCAGGTCGTGAGCACGCCGGCGGCGGCGCACTTGTGACCCCGCGTCTGGGCCTTTAAATAGACATGTACAGGTACGTGATTGTGCCCAACCGTGCCATTCTGCTGACGTTGGTAGGGGGTCCTAAAGTGGTTAAGAGAGGGTTGTAACCCCTGTGAGGTTTTTTGCCATCTGTGTCACACAGGGGAGATTTCCCTTCACGCCCTATCCTAAAGCCAACACAGCAAATGAGAGGGAATCCTTCAAAGTCACCGGGTCACCATCACATGGTGTCTCCGTTGGAAGATTTTTCCTTTATTACTGTTCTGGGGACAACCAAAAATAGGGTTTTCTTCCGTTCAAAAAAACGGAGCTTAACGGAGACGGATGGAAACGGACGTTAGCGGATGCTCATCCGCTAACGTCCGCTAGCCCATAGGGATGCATTGCGGTCCGTTTTTCATCCGTAAAAAACGGACGAACGGTCCGCACGTGTGAAAGGGCCCTAAAAGAAGCTGCAGAGGTCTGTGGACTGGCATTGGAGATGACAATACATTTTAACTAAAGCCATTTTTTCTTTGTTTTGGACACGGTGGAGAGGACTTACAATACCCATGAGTTTTTTTAATTGCTGTGACCCATCTAAGGATATTCACCCTAATTGCCATGTTTACCATTATCACAGAAAGTGAAAAACTCCTACATTTTTCTTCCGTCAAAAAAACGGAACGGACGAAAAACGGATGTTAGCGGACGATCCGTTTAACATCCGATCCGCTAACATCCGTTTTTCATCAAAATATTGAAAAAAAATGACAGAATTCAAAAAACTTTAATAATATGCATGCTATATGCATACATTACAATACCCTTTGACCCAGGAAGTGTTATTAGCACATGTTGGCTAGTGTTTGGTGAGAGGAAACTAGAGAGAAGAAGTGGAGAGAAGACCCTCAACAATGGCAAAAGACGTGTCCCAGGAGCACCTCATTCAGCTGGTGCATGATCGGCCAGCATTGTGGGACAAGTGATGTGCAGAATACAGTGACAAAAACATCTGCAGTATAAAATGGGAGGAAGTCTATGAGGCAGTGACACCAGAATGGCTGTCACTCAGCACCAAAAGGCGCAGGATACGTGGTAAGCAGTATGTGGAATGGGGGTGGGTTGGCATGATCAAACCTGTAGTCCATCCATATGTCCGCATCCATATGCCTGTCACAAGTTGTCCACTGTCCACTGGCCACGTCACCTGCCACGTCACCTGCCACGTCACCTGCCACGTCACCTGCCACGTCACCACCTGCCACAAGTTGTGGACTGTCCACTAGCCACGTCACCTGCCACGTCACCTGCCACGTCACCTGCCACGTTACCACCTGCCACGTCACCTGCCACGTTACCTGCCACGTCACCACCTGCCACGTCACCACCTGCCACAAGTTGTGGACTGTCCACTGGCCACGTCACCTGCCACGTCACCACCTGCCACAAGTTGTGGACTGTCCACTGGCCACGTCACCTGCCACGTTACCTGCCACGTCACCTGCCACGTCACCTGCCACGTCACCTGCCACGTCACCTGCCACGTCACCTGCCACATTACCTGCCACGTCACCACCTGCCATGTCACCACCTGCCACAAGTTGTGGACTGTCCACTGGCCACATCACCTGCCACGTCACCTGCCAGGACACAACTGTATTCCAAATATGTGTTTCAAAAAGTATACGTATATTTTGAAGTTCTCTCAGTTCATTGTGTCTACTGTTCCTTTGCAGGAGAGCGAATCACCGCAAGATGGCAGTCTCTTCGCGACCGTTTCAGGCGTGACCTGAAGCATGACATTGCCTGCCGAAGCGGATCTGGAGCACCAAAAAAAAAGCATGGCCCTTTCTACGAAATGCTGGATTTCTTACGAAATATTATGGACGTAAGAAGGTAACTAAATAAATTGGTTATCCCATATATTAAATTAGTTGGCCTAGTAAACTCCAAATTGGAAGTAACATTTTTGCCCAGTAAACAAACCCTACAAGACAAAGGTCTAATGAGCTAGTATGCAGAGCATACTAGCTCATTAAGAATTACTTACCCAAGATCGAAGCCCCCACAGTGGTCTTCTTTCCCCTCCTTTATCGCCGCGATCAATCCCTGTGTGACTTGGGGGTATTGCGGCTCCAGGGCTGTGATTGGCCCTAGCCGTGATGATGTCATGCGTGTGGGAGTCAACAGTCACGACACAATCGCCTTCGGAAATGGCACGAGTCAGGCACCGTTGTCTACATATTTTCTGCAAATATCTCCTAAACCGTGCAGGTTTAGGAGATATTTCTTGCACCTACAGATAAGCTTTTTAATCTAGACGTAATTGTAGGTAAAAGTGCTCTGTAGGGTTTACCACAACAGTAATCTTATACATGGATCTATGTATTGTAATAACTATTCGGGAATGATCATTTATCCATCTATCAACGACTATTTTACAGTACTGCCAGTAACATCTCAGGTAGTGAAGAGGAGGAGACGGATACAGAGGATGAAAATCAGGAGCCTGAGGGGGATATGGCAGTACCAGAGACCCAGGCAAGCCTTGATGCTAACCTGGATACAGCCACCCAAAACACACCACGTGTGCCCGTAAGTATCCTATAACCAATGACTTCTGTTGAAATCTTGACTAAATAAAATGTGCTAATAACTGTTCCACCCCTCAGATACGTTCTGTGCCTGCATCCAAAGGCAAACGGCACACCAAGAAGAAAACAGATATTGATGGAGCCATGATGACCTTCATGGAGGAGATGAAGACAATGCGTAGGCGTGACAGTGACAGAAAGGATCCTTTTTTAGATCCCACAACGAGGGTGCTAATTTTCTAAGAAGTAACTTTTACTACCTCCAGAAAATACCAGATGCGAGAAAAATGGAGGTGCATCTTGCTATTGGCAACTTTACTGGGGCTTGTGTTCGAGCTGCTCTGGCTGATGAACCCATGCCAGTATTTACGAGCCCTCTCCAACGGCCATACCAACCGGAGCAAGCTCCCCAACCACCACATTTTCAACCACAGTACTACCAACCCTTTATCCCACATCACCACCGTGCCCCAGCCACCACTGCCCAAAACGTATTACCCCCACCGCAAGAACCCACCCATGACTCCTCCACTTCCCAGGCCACTTCATCCCAATCTTTTAATCCCTATCCCTATTCCACTTCCCCCAGGCCTTTTTATCAGCAACTTCATTAATCTCACTTGTCCCTTTTGAATCCCCAAGTTACAGTTGGCCAGTTTTCAAATTAAATAAAATTCCCATTTCTCCTCTGCTTTTTTGATGTTCATCTTCCATTTTGTTATCTGTTTTGTGTTCTGTATGTTGCGGTCACCTTAATGACATCCAAATAAATGATATTGACTGCCTGAAAAAGTAATTTTTTTTATTGTACTCTATATAAACCAAATGCAACTGATACAAAAGAATGTGATAGTCATAGGGCCAGTGATGATGACACTAGGAGAATGCAAAATCTCAGCTTTAAACTGATAGAAGTCACCAGACTGCTATATTAACGAGATAAAGTATGATTTTTTAAACGTATTGGATTATCATTTTCAGTGGGACAACAAAGATCATGCAGGTTAGCATCAAGGGGTCAAACAGGGTTCATAGCAAGGTGCACATATTAAAGTGCCTCGTGAGTGTTTTTACACATGCTGATACTGCCACGGAACCTCTCCATCTGGGGACATAAAAAAATTTGCAAAACAATCACGCATGGTAATGGCAGAACTGTTGGGTCGCAGTCCGGAAAAGTGTACAGAAGGTAAATCGATCTCGTCCTCTTCCTCAACAGTAATCCCTTCTTTCTCACGGATTATATTATGGAGGACACAGCATGCTTGTATTGCTAGTTGGGCATTCTCCAGGCTCAGTTGTATTGTTGTGTGAAATATGCGCCACTTGCTGGTCAAAATGCCAAAGGTGCATTCAATAAGGCGCCTTGCACGACTCAACCGGTAATTGAAATTTTTTTTGAGGGTTGTTAAATTGTGCCTGGCATACGGCCTTAGAAGATGCTGGGAAAGTCCAAATGCCTCATCAGCTACAAGCACATGTGGCATATCTGGCCCTACAGTTCCTGGAAGAGGTTTATCTGATGGCAAATTAAAGTGGCCCTCAAGTAGTCTTCTCCCCATTTGCGATGCTGAAGAGACTCTTGCGTCTGCATTTGATCCATACGCCCCAATATCGACAGCTACAAACTTGTAATTACTGTCACAGATTGCCATTAGCACAAGGGAGAAGTATTTCTTGTAATTATAAAATTGAGAGCCAGAACCAGGTGGCATCTGAATTCGGATGTGTTTCCCATCCAGGGCTCCAACGCAATTAGGAAATTTAGTTTTCTTCCAGAAACATTTTGCAATTTCCTGCCACATGCATGTATCAGGAACAGGCATTGCAGTAGACCGAAGCTCCTCCCATATAGCTTCACAGGTGTCATGCACAATTCCAGAAATTGTTGAGGTTCCCAACAAAAAAAAATGGCTTAGGGACGTATAGGATACTCCAGATGCCAGAAACCTAGGAAGAGTAAAAGAAATTATGAAAGGAATCCAACATTACACTGGACTTAATCAAGCAGAAAGGCTGGCTGGCTGGCTTACCTGAGGGTAAGGAGAAGTCGCTCCTCTGAAGGCACAGAACGTCTCATATCTGTGTTTGTCCTGTCTAAACGGGGATGCAACTTTTCCAACAAAAATTGAAAGGTTGGAACAGTCATTCTTGTAAAATTAATTTTTTTTTGAGGGAAACGTCGCAAATCTGCGTAGTGCAGAGCAAAAAAACCCGTCAGTTGGCCTCTTGAGCAGCATGGGATGTGTCCAGTACCTGCGTCTCCTCGCAGACATTTTCCTCGTCCTGCTTTTCTGTCTCCTCATATAGTATAGCATGACAAATGATGTCACATGCTCATAATATCTCCCCAAATCCATTATAATAAGCACTACAGTACAGCAAGCTAGCAGGAAGCACAAAGCCTGCTGTTAACACAAAGCAAGATAGAAAGCACAATGCACGCTGGGGAAAAAAAAGAATTTATGGGTAAATTCATGAAAAGCTGAATAAATAAAGTTCTAACCAAAAAAAAAAAAAAAAACGGATGAAAATCGGATGAAAAAACGGATCAACTGATGAAAAAAAAAAAGGACCTAAAAAACGGTCCGCTAGTGTGAAAGGACCCTTAGGGCCTTTGCTCAGAGTCTTAATCCCAGCTTTGTCACACACCTCTTTCTGCAAGTATGTGGCCCATGCCATACCCCAGTGTCAGGGACCCATTATTTTGGCCAGAAGACAATATTTTGTAGAAATGGCCATCCCTACCCTCCACCAGCATGAGGAATGTCATGAGGCATTAGAAGAAGAGAATTATAAGATGGTGGAAGATTGGAGAGCTTACAATTAGGAGGAGAAGGAGAATTGTGTGTTGGCATTAAGGAGGAGGAGATGTTGAGATGATGGTGGTGATGAGATGAAGGGGGAGTGCTGACAGTGCGGAGAAGGAGGAGTGGGTTAGGGTGCTGAAAGTGAGGAGGAGGATGAAATTTGAGGAAGCTTCAATAGGGATATTTCACTCCTTCTCGTTACAAAGGTAAAGGGGGGAGGGACTACTGCCTCCATTCCAGAGGGAGCCCAAAATGCAGCACTTTGAGGATGTGCAGCAAACAGTCTCTTTGCCATATTTCCTGGTGTTGACAGGATCCCTTCTGATGACCATTGTTCCTTTTAGGGATCCTGTGATCCCTAAAAGGAGTTTTTATACATTACAAACCCCACAAACCAACCATCATATATAGTATAATTTGAATTAATAATACATGTCTTTATTTATGGTCGTGGCCCTGAGAGTGATGTGGATCACATAAACACGCGACAAGACTTACAACATAAATAGACCTGAAGTGTGCCTTGGTGGTTTGGTCAGTATGCCAAGAAAAGGGGGCCTACCCAAAGTAAGTAATGGGTAGTTGTTGAAGAAGGATATGCTGAGAAGTGCCCTGAAAAAGGGAAGGGCAGGAGGGTGTCGAATGCGATTGAATGCGCAGACTCACGGACATGAGGTGAGCTGGGAAGAGTCGGCCCAGTGACTTGTAGTACTGCACACTGAACCGACCAAGAGCATGTGTGAGTGGGCTGCTTAAATACCCTCCGGCTCCTCCCATAAACTCAGGCCACCATACTGGCCTTCTTATTTATGGTTGTGGCCCTCTGACTGAGAGTGATGTGAATCACATAAACACGCGACAAGACTTACAACATAAATAGACCCGAAGTGTGCCTTGGTGGTCTGGTCAGTATGCCAAGAAAAGGGGGCAAAAGACTCAGATAGGGAAATAGCTTATATTGATTTGTTGTATTTATTGAGCCAGCTTGGTAAAGGCTTGTGCCATTTCTTCCTAAAGATTTGGGATGTATGTGGCAAACCAAGGAGATTTCCCATCAGCCTGGTATCTTGATTACCAGGTCTGGTACTCCCTGTTGGGAGGCAGTTGAGGCTGCTCTAATTCGGAAAGAATGTCCAGAGAACTGACTGGGGTTTGAATCCCAAGTTGCTTAGGATTCTGACATGCTTGACAAACTGGCTGCCACTCAGGGAGCTGGTTTAGAAAGGGTAGCTTTGTGTGGTTGCACGGGTCTCAACAAGTGAGAGGTTGCTGAGACGATGTTGCGTTTGCAGTGGTCTCAAGTGAGTGTCGGGCTGCTGAGATGACTATGTATGGCTGCAAAGGTCTGAACGGGTGTCAGGTTGCTGAGACAAAATTGTGTGGTTGCAAAGGTCTAGACGAGTGTGAGGTAGCTGAGATGATATTACATTTGCAAGGGTCTCAAATAAGTGTCAAGTTGCTGAGACAATATGCCTTTTTTTTATTTTATGAAAACGACTGTGAATGAAACGCTGGTAAACATTAGTTACCACGTCTGGCAGTGTTTACAAGCCGTTACAGGCATTGGTGTTTCGAATGCCTCTGAACATCCGACTGAACCCATTTTCTTTTTATTTATTTATTTTCCCAGGATGGTTTTTAACTCAACTGCCTAGACGACTATAATGATCCTGTGTTGATGTACTGATAAGAGAACACGGAGGAGAGATTGGGGACCCTGTGTAGATGTACTGGTAAGATAACATAGGAGAGATTGGGGGCGGCTGAAAAAACACCCAACTGTTCCTAAACGTCCGTTTACCAACAGCAGTGTACATGAGGCCTAAGACAAGTTGTCTGGCTGCAAGGATCTCAATGAATGCCAGGTTGCTGGGGCGAGACTGCGTGTCACAAAGGTCTCTATCGAGTGGGAGGTTGCAAGGGTCTCAATGAGCGTTGGGCTGCTGAGACGGTATTGCGTTAGCAAGGGTCTCAACAAGGGTGTCAGGCTGCTGAGACGATTTTGTGTGGTTGCAAAGGTCTCAACAGGTGTCAGGTTCCTGGGCCGAGATTGCGTGGTGGCAATTGTTTTTTTTATATATATTTTGTAAGGGTCATGTGTTGCAAGGGTCTTAACAAGGGTGTCGGGCTGCTAAGGTAATTTTGCATGGTCACAAAGGTCTCGATGAGTGTGGGGCTGCTAAGACGGTATTGCGTTTGCAAGCGTCTCAACAAGGGTGTCAGGCTGCTGAGATGATTTTGCATGGTTGCAATGGTCTCAACAGGTGTCAGGTTGCTGGGCCGAGATTGTGAGGTGGCAATTTTTATTTTTTATTTTTCTCTGCACTTATATTTCTTTTTGCGTTTTTTTCCCCGTGTGTGTATATATATATATATATATATATATATATATATATATATTGCGTTTTGTAAGGGTCATGTGTTGCAAGGGTCTTAAGTGTGTCAGGCTGCTGAGACAATATACGCGGGGTTGCAAGGATCTCAATGAGTGTGAGGGCTGCTGAGACGATATTGCGTTTGCAAGGGTTTTAACAAGGGTGTCAGGCTGCTGAGACGATTTTGCGTAGTTGCAGCAGTCTCAACAGGTGTCAGGTTTCTGGGGGGCTGAGATTGCGTGGTGGCAATGTTTTTTTTTTTTCTGAGTTTTTTTTTTGCGTTTTTATATATATTTTTTATTTTATTTTGCATTTTGTAAAGGTCATGTGTTGCAAGGGTCTTAACAAGGGTGTCAGGCTGCTGGGATGATTTTGCGTGGTTGCAAGGATCTCAATGAGTGTGGGGCTGCTGAGACGATATTGCGTTTGCAAGGGTGTCAGGCTGCTGAGACAATTTTGCATGGTTGCAATGGTCTCAACAGGTGTCAGGTTGCCGAGGGGCTGAGATTGTGTGGTGGCAATTTTTTTTTTTCTTTGCGTTTTTTTTTTTGCGTTTTTATATATATTTTTTATTTTGCATTTTGTGAAGGTCATGTGTTGCAAGGGTCTTAACAAGGGTGTCAGGCTGCTGAGATGATTTGCATGGTTGCAAGGTCTCAATAAATAAGAATTGGGTTACTGAGAAAGGATAGAAACACCTGGTTTGTTTGTACCTTAAGCAAGCAGTATAAGGTAGAAGGACAACGCCTGTTTGAATCGTAGGTTCCATAGGGGCCACTAATGAGCGATATGGGAGACAACGAATGGTAGCAAATTGATAGGACATAAAGAATGTAATAACAAATTTTACTTGCGACAGTGGGCCATGCGAGTGAGTTTGCAGCGGACTGTGGCTGGAGTGAAACATGTAGGAAAGGTGTAGCGTGATGCCATGCATGGGGCAAAACAACAAGGTTTGGTGTAGAAAATAGAACACGAGAAGTGCATACAAATATTTTATAAGCTCCACTGTGGGAACTGAACATATGATGCGGGTGACACCACGCCATGCATGACGCACAGGCAATAACTTTGGTAAATAAATGAGAGAGAAGAACCGTGTACAAACAATTCGTAAGTTCCCCTGCGGAAACTAAAACGCACGGCATGGGGGAAACATAGAATGGCAATGGTGGAAAGTATGCAATGTATCTGATACAAAACGGTTATAAAGAGAAATGACTGATACAAAAACGGTTGTAAAATGCATGAAACAAATCCGATACGAATCGGAAGTAAGGAGTGTTGAACAAATCTGCTATGAATTGGTTGTAAAGTGTATGCTACTCCTTGTGAAACCGAACACCTACCAGCCACCCATCCCCCCAGGCTAATCAAGTGCAGAAAAGGCAGCAGGTGAGTTCAATTACCACCTCAATCTGCCAAAGAACCCATACAAAGAATATATGCTAATCTCCAAATGAATGAGACAGCAAGCATGGACACTGAATAAACAATTACATAGTTTGTTTGGCAGGAGGAAGTTACAAATGTACCAAGCTTGTAACTAAGATGTTAGAACATGAGCAACAATAACTCAGAGGCAGATTTTTACAAAAGAAATGCAGGATAGGAAGCATAACGAATTGCAAGATTGCACGATACAAAAGGTTTGAATACAACCTGAGACAGTAAGCGGGAACCGCCGTCAAAGACCATGAACGGAGAAGCCGCAATGCAATTGTGATGTCGAATACGATTGAATGCGCAGACTCACGGACATGAGGTGAGCTGGGAAGAGTCGGCCTAGTGACTTGTAGTACTGCACACTGAACCGACAAAGAGCATGTGTGAGTGGGCTGCTTAACCACTTCCTTACTGGGCATGTAAACCCCCTTCCTGACCAGGTGAAATTTCAGCTTGCGGCACTGCGTCGCTTTAACTGACAATTGCGCGGTCGTGCGATATGGCTCCCAAACAAAATTGGCGTCCTTTTTTCTTTATCGTACATCACGGGACACAGAGCGCATAGCCATTACATATGGGTTATATGGGTACCTTCAGGTGTGGACACTGGTGTAATCAACTTCACAGGAAGTTCCTCCCTATATAACCCCCTCCCACTGAGAGTGCTTTAGTTTTTTCGCCAGTGTCTTAGGTGTTGGTCACGTCTAGCTGTCCCTCGGAGGTCTCGGGACCCAGGATAGCTAGCCGGATCCGTCCGAAGTGCTTCAAAGCCAAGGTGTACGGTACCCGGGCCCTGCCTGCATGGGGTTTTGCCTATAATGCCTCTCCTTGGAGGGCTGGATTCTGGGCTCCAGTGCCTTAGTCTCTTCCAAGAACTAAAACGCTACTGATGCCAGGATGCTATATAGGTCCAGGGGTGTGGGTTCCTTAACACAGGACCCCGGTCCCTGAAGGTCCAAGACAATACCCACAGAGATGGGGGAAGATTGGGCCTCTTGCATTTTGCAATACCCTGCGGCGTGGAGCAGGTAAGAGGGAACCTGCGGGACTTGGTTCGACAGTAGGTATCCCCCTGGGGGTTCTGGGTTGGCTAACAGTATGCTTGTGCATCAGCCACTATCTCCACTATGTCTGTGTAGGCAGGATGGGATACTAATGTTTACCCAGATAACATGTAGATATATGTATACTTGTGTAAGTTATATATTTGCTACTCACCCCAGGTCTGCCTGTTAACACTGATACTGCAACCCCACATGTTTTAAAGAGGAAATTGCTGGTAAAAACTCCTGTTTCTTAGGAAGCCCATGGGGACAGCTTCCTCGCTATGTGTGCACTACAATAAGATTAGTGCTTACCTGGTGTCTGTTGGTACTGCCTAAACGCTGGTCCATGTTTCCTCTGCTCTGCTTCCTCCATGTGGTTTCAGCGTGGTGCGCGCGATGGTGCGCGCGATGGTGCGCGCGATGGTGCGCGCGATGGTGCGCGCGATGGTGCGCGCGTGTGCGCGCGCGCATTCGCGCGCGCGTGCACGCCGCCTTTTATAGCGTCGGCGTGCGTCGGGGGGGCGGGCCAGCAGCGTCAGGGTCTGTTTAAAGGGAAAACTTTTTCTCTGGCTGGTCTTTCCCTCCTGGAGGCAGAGGAAGAAAGGATACAGAGCGTGCAGCTGGGTCTTTTGGCCACACAGGGACACCTAGTGGCGGTTTTGTGGATCTTCAGGTCTAGGACTTAGGTCCACTATTGACCAGAAAAAAAAAAAAAAGGAAATTTTTTGCTTAACCACTTCAGCCCCGGACCATATTGCTGTCCAAAGACCAGAGCACTTTTTGAGATTCGGCACTGCGTCGCTTTAACTGACAATTGCGCGGTCGTGCGACGTGGCTCCCAAACAAAATTGGCGTCCTTTTTTTCCCACAAATAGAGCTTTCTTTTGGTGGTATTTGATCATCTCTGCGGTTTTTATTTTTTGCGCTATAAACAAAAACAGAGCGTCTATTTTGAAAAAAATGCAATATTTTTTACTTTTTTCTATAATAAATATCCCCAAAAATATATAAAAAAAAAATATTTTTCCCTCAGTTTAGGCCGATACGTATTCTTCTACATATTTTTCGTAAAAAAAATCGCAATTAGCGTTTATTGATTGGTTTGCGCAAAAGTTATAGCGTTTACAAAATAGGGGGTAGTTTTATGGCATTTTTATTATTATTTTTTTTTTACTAGTAATGGCGGCGATCAGCGTTTTTTTTTCGGTACTGCGATGTTATGGCGGACACTTCGGACACTTTTGACACATTTTTGGGACCATTGGCATTTTTTTAGCGATCAATGCTATAAAAATGCATTGGATTACTATAAAAATGCCATTGGCAGTGAAGGGGTTAACACTAGGGGGCGGGGAAGGGGTTAAGTGTGTTCCTATTTGTGTTCTAACTGTATGGGGGGGGGACTTACTAGGGGGAATCACTGATCTTCTGTTCATACATTGTATGAACAGAAAATCAGCGTTTCCCCCGCTGACAGGAACGAGCGCTGTGTGTTTTCACACACAGCTCCCGTTCCCCGCTCTGTAACGAGCGATCGCGTGTGCCCGGCGGCGATCGCGCCCGCCGGGCACACGCACGGGACTCGGGGGCGAGCGGGGGGCTCGCGCGCGGGCCGCCGGTGGCGCGCACGCGCCCCCTAGTGGCCGCGAAAGGCGCGACGTAGAGCTACGGGCTCTCGCGCACCCGTGCCGACCTGCCGCGGTATAACTGCGGCGGCTGGTCGGAAAGTGGTTAAAGGGACTCAGCCTTAGATCCAGCAGTATCTGAGTCTACCTTGGACTCCGGCTAATGGGCATTGGTGTGTCAATACTCACAGGTTTCCTCAGTATTGCCACCTCCCAGGCGGGTAAAAAAAAAAAAAAAAATTTTTGAAAAGAAAAAAAAAAAAAAAAAAAGGAAAAAGAGAGAAATTAGTTATTTTTCATTTTTCTCATACCTGCCCTCATATTGGTTACTCCTAGCTACAACAGTCTGGTGTTGGCTATAGGGGTGACCCAAGGTTGTACAATGGCTCCAAAGGGATCTGGACCAGCCAAGGCTGCTAAAGGTGCCAAAAAGCAAAAAGGGTCTCCATCGGGGTCAGAGGATTTGGGCCAGGCTTCTACGGCCCCACCCTCGCCAGTTAGGACACCGAGTGGCATAGTACAAGAGCCATTGGGGGTGCTGGGGGCAGAGGCGGCCCCCGATCCACCCATTTCTCGTTTACGTGACGGAAGAAATGCTAGCAGCCACCATGAGTGGGCTAGAGAAAAGGTTAACTGCGTTGTTTTCCCGTCCTTGCCCAAGTAGCAAGCGGGCTAGATCCCCCTCACCCAGTGTGGGGTTTTCAGATGCGGAGGTCTCCTCTTCAGAGGAACGGGACCCACAAGGGGATCAGGCAGACCCAAGTCCCGACGGTTCAGACAGGGAAAATTCCACTATAGATGAATATTTTTCGGCCTCTCAAACGGAGAGCCTGTGGATCCAGTCTTTGACAGATATGGTTCGCACTGCCTTTAAACTTCCAGTGCCAGAACTAGTAGCCCCGGAGGTATCCTCATTGGGTTCTTTAAAGGCTCCATTAACTTGTGCGTCTTTTCCAATGCACCCCCTTCTGCGGAACGTGATTTACCAGGATTGGGCTCGACCTGATAGAATCTTTGTCCCTCCTAAAAGATTCTCTATTCTCTACCCTATGGAAGAGGAATATGTAAAGAAATGGGCACTCCCTACAGTGGACGCGGCCATTTCCTGCGTGAATAAATCCCTGACTTGTCCGGTTGAAAATGTCCATATGTTCAAGGATCCGGTCGACAAAAAATTCGAGACCCTACTGAAAGCAGCTTTCACCTCAGTAGGTGCCATGGTTCAGCCAGCAGTAGCAGCCATTGGTGTTTGTCAGGCCCTGAAGGATCAGGCAAAACATATATTAAAGGACATGCCGGCTCAGCATACTCATGAATTAGCAGAATTCCCTAGGGCTCTCTGCTTTGCAATAGATGCTATTAAGGACTCCATCCAACAGGCATCCCGTTCATCTCTACTGATGGTTCACATGCGTCGCCTTTTGTGGCTAAAGAACTGGTCAGCAGAGGCACCCTGCAAAAAGCATTTAGCAGGGTTTCCCTTTCATGGGGGAAGACTATTCGGGGAAGACCTAGATAAATATATCCACACCATATCAAGTGGAAAAAGTACTTCCTTACCGGTCAAGAAAAGACCGCGTGGGCCCACGTTTAAACGACAGGCCATTGCAGGCTCGGCCCCTTCGACTTCCCGTCAGTATCGACGGCCTCCCGGGCGTTCAGCAGTTAATAGCCGCCCACAGGGACAAGCCGCGGCAAACAAGAGGCCCTGGTCTCGCAAGCCGGCTAAACCAGTCATCAAATCAGATTCATGAAGGGGCGCCCCCACTCTCTTGGGTGGGGGGAAGACTTCAGTTTTTCTCCGAAGTCTGGAAGGCCAGAATTCCCGACTCTTGGGTTCGGTCCGTAGTAGCCTCAGGCTACAAACTAGAGTTTCGAGAAATCCCCTCTCCTCATTTTCAGGGGTCAAGTCTTCCAAGCGACCCGTTAAAGAGGGTCTCTCTCGTAAAGGCGTTGGATCGCCTCTTGCTCCAAGGAGTAATTGTAGAAGTACCAACCCAAGAAAGGGGTCTGGGATTCTACTCCAACCTTTTTGTTATACCAAAACCCAATGGCGACGTCAGGCCTATATTAGACCTCAAACGCCTAAATCGCTTTCTAAGGATTCAGACCTTTCGTATGGACTCCATACGTTCAGTGACAGCCAGCCTGCATCAGGGCGACTTTCTAGCATCTATAGACATAAAGGATGCATATCTGCATGTGCCGATTTACCCAGCACATCACAAGTTTCTTCGTTTTACGATAAATCAAAGTCATTACCAGTTCGTAGCCCTCCCTTTCGGGTTGGCAACAGCTCCACGGGTATTCACAAAGGTGTTAGCCCCGGTGCTAGCCGTCCTAAGGACAGAAGGCATCTTGGTCCTGGCATACCTGGACGATCTCCTTGTTATCGACAGATCAGCTTCCAACCTCAATCATGCAGTAGTCCGCACAGTGCGGCATCTAGAAGAGTTCGGGTGGATTGTGAACCAAGAAAAATCAAGATTACAACCCACAAGACAGTTGGAATATCTAGGCTTTCGGTTAGATACAGAATGCCAGAGGGTATTTTTACCTCAAGAGAAGATCAGGTCGTTGATTCAAACGATTCAAATAGTCTTAGGCAAAAAGAAGCCGACTATTCGCCTATGCATGCGACTGCTGGGAAAGATGGTGGCCGCCTTCGAAGCAGCGCCCTATGCCCAGATCCATACCAGAATTCTGCAGGCAGCTATTCTCTCTGCTTGGAACAGGTCCATACAGGCATTAGACCGTCCATTAGTTCTTTCCCCAGGAGTCAGGCGCAGCCTGTACTGGTGGCTGATCCCTCAAAAATTATCAAAAGGGAAAACCTTTTGCCCCATCTCGTGGAAAATAGTAACCACAGATGCCAGCCTAACAGGTTGGGGGGCAATCTTAGGAAAACGGACCCAGCAGGGACAGTGGTCAGAGGCAGAAAGTCTGCTTCCCATCAATGTCCTAGAGATCAGAGCTGCTCGGTTGGCCCTGGTCGCCTGGACTCTCCCCCTGCAGGGTCTGCCAGTAAGGATACAGTCCGACAATGCCACAGCGGTGGCATACATAAACCACCAGGGGGGCACAAGGAGCCTAGCGGCTCAAAGGGAAGTAAACCTGATTTTTTCATGGGCCGAAGCCCATGTACCCTGCATCTCAGCAGTGTTCATCCCAGGGATAGACAATTCTCAAGCAGATTTTTTGAGTCGTCAACAGTTACTCCCGGGAGAGTGGTCTCTTCACCCCCAGGTATTCCAAGAGATTTGCCAAAGATTCGGAGTTCCCGATGTGGACATCATGGCAACAAGATTCAACAAGAAATTGGACAAATTCGTATCCCGAGCCAGGGACCCCTCGGCCTACGGGACCGATGCGTTGGTTTGCCCCTGGCACCAGTTTTCTCTCCTGTATGCGTTCCCTCCACTACAGATGATTCCCCGCCTTCTACGAAGGATCAGGGTGGAGCGCAGGCCGGTGATCCTGGTGGCCCCAGCCTGGCCCAGAAGGGCTTGGTACGCACTCATCGTGAGGATGTCAGTAGGGGCACCGTGGCCACTCCCCCTGCGCCCAGATCTGCTGTCTCAGGGCCCGATCTACCACCCTGCTTCACAGCAGCTAAATTTGATGGCTTGGCGGCTGAATCCCTAATTCTTAAGGGCAGAGGCCTCTCAGCCCAAGTCATATCTACGTTAATTCAAGCTAGAAAGCCAGTCTCTAGAAATATCTATTACAGAGTCTGGAGAACCTATGTGGAGTGGTGCGAGTCTCAAGGAGGGCATCCTCGCAAGTTTTTTATTGACAGGATCTTGCGATTCCTCCAGGTTGGCGTTGACAAGGGGTTGGCTCTTAGTACTCTAAAGGGGCAGGTGTCTGCCTTATCGATATGGTTTCAAAGGCCTTTGGCCACACATTCGCTTGTGAAAACCTTTTTGCAGGGGGTCTTGCATGTAAATCCCCCTATTAGAGCTCCCCTCTGCCCCTGGAATTTAAATCTGGTCTTGTCAGCTTTACAAAAGCAGCCGTTTGAACCTCTGACAGAAATCCCTCTTGTGCTGCTAACCCGAAAGTTGGTTTTCTTGGTGGCTATGGCTTCGGCCAGAAGGGTCTCCGAGCTGGCAGCCTTGTCTTGCAGGGAACCGTACCTGATTCTGCATAAGGACAGAGTGGTTCTGCGGCCTCAGCCTTCTTTCCTTCCTAAGGTCATATCCAGTTTTCACTTGAATCAGGACCTAGTCCTACCATCCTTCTTTCCTACTCCCCAGTCCAGAGAGGAAAGACTGCTTCATACTTTGGACGTGGTCCGAGCCATGAGGGTCTATCTCAAGGCTACAGAAAAGATTCGGAAAACAGATGTGCTTTTCGTTCTCCCGGATGGCCCCAAGAAGGGTCAGCCGGCTGCCAAGTCTTCCTTGGCTAGGTGGATTAAGCAGCTGATTTTTCAGGCCTATGGTCTGAAGCGCGTTCCACCTCCCTTATCAGTTAAAGCCCATTCTACGAGGGCCATGAGTGCCTCCTGGGCGGCACACCATCAGATCTCTATGGCACAGGTTTGCAAAGCGGCAACCTGGTCTTCCGTACATACGTTTACTAAATTTTATAAGTTGGACGTCGCAAAGGCTACGGACGCAGCATTTGGGCAGGCGGTCCTACGGGCAGCAGTATAGAATCCTCTGGCCCGGTTCACGCCCCCTTTTTTTCTGTTGGTGGAGCTATTTTTTACCTCCTGATATATGTTCTGTTTGGCTATTTTTTGGCCTTACGGTCTCCCTCCCTTCATGGAGCATTGCTTTGGGACATCCCATATGTAATGGCTATGCGCTCTGTGTCCCGTGATGTACGATAAAGAAAAAAGGATTTTTAATAACAGCTTACCTGTAAAATCCTTTTCTTGAAGTACATCACGGGACACAGAGCTCCCACCCCTCTTTTGGGGAACATTGTGTAACCTCAGAGAAATTGCTTGCTACAAAACTAAAGCACTCTCAGTGGGAGGGGGTTATATAGGGAGGAACTTCCTGTGAAGTTGATTACACCAGTGTCCACACCTGAAGGTACCCATATAACCCATATGTAATGGCTATGCGCTCTGTGTCCCGTGATGTACTTCAAGAAAAGGATTTTACAGGTAAGCTGTTATTAAAAATCCTTTTTTCCCCACAAGTAGAGCTTTCTTTTGGTGGTATTTGGTCACCTCTGCGATTTTTATTTTTTGCGCTATAAACAAAAAAGGACGACAATTTTGAAAAAAAATACAATATTTTTTACTTGTTGCTATAAAAAATAGCCCAATTTAAAAAAAAAATTCAGTTTAGGGCGATACGTATTCTTCTACATATTTTTGGTTAAAAAAAATAAAAATCGTAATAAGCGACTGGTTTGCGCAAAAGTTATAGCGCCTACAAAATAAGGGACAGAATTGTTATTTTTTATTATTTATTAATGGCGGCGATCTGCGATTTTTATTGCGACTGCGACGTTATGGCGGACACATCGGACACTTTTGACACATTTTTGGCACCATTCACATTTATACTGCAATCAGTGCTATAAATATGCACTAATTACTGTATAAATGTGACTGGCAGGGAAGGGGTTAACACTAGGGGGTGAGGAAGGGGTTAATGTGTTTCCTGCATTGTGTTCTAACTGTGGGGGGAGGGGGGGTGACCGATCTGTGTCCCTATGTACTAGGAACACAGATCGGTATGCTCTCTCTATGACAGGACGCTGTCATTGTGAGAGCCGGCAATGAGAGATGATCTCATATGTTTACATATGAGATCATCTCTCATTGGCCCATCAGATCGCATCGCAAACGGCCACTCTGATTGGCCGTTCGCGGCGATCTGTGATTGGCTGTGTCCAAGGGACACGGCCAGTACACAAGTTCCCCGCTGCGCGCTCTGGAGCGCGCGCTGGGAACGAGGAAAGGGGCTGCCGTGAAAACACGGCAGCCCGGAGATTTAGAACCACCCTGCGGCCGTATATACTCGTACGGCCGTAGGGAAGTGGTTAAATACCCTCCGGGCTCCTCCCATAAACTCAGGCCACCATACTGGCCTTCTTATTTGTTTTTCAAATATTCACCTCTGCATAATGTGTTAATTTCACAACCTTGTTAAAGGAAATTTATCATAAGAGAAACACCATTGACCTCTATAATAAAAATACCAGTTGATTTGCTGTCATGTTGTTCCTCTGACTTCCATGCCTTCTGAGACATAAACATGTAGCTTTTCTGATACTCATGTACTACCTAAATGTTTGGGTAATATAATATTGAAGTTAGACACAGGTAGGCAACCAGAATTTTCAGAAGAAAGCCATCAATAGCAGCCCTCATATATCTCTTTTGTCAGGTGTACTTTAAGGTTCTGAAAGAAAAATTATAAAGCTTCTTTAAGAACAAATATAATCTCAATTGCTTTGGAAGTAGCTCATTGTAATTCTGAATTTGCTCTCATCACTTATCAAAGTAATCTGTCAACTATTATCATAGGGCCATGGCGACAAGCTTTCAAACTAAATGTACAATGCCTTTGTTGTAGCTTGTAAGAACTTTACTTGTTAAATGTTACATTGCAAGTATTCTTTGTAAATTATTAATCTGGGTTAAAATGCTTGTCTTTAATTGTTTAGTATTGGAAAGTTACCAAGTAAATCACGTATTTAAATAGTAAACCCTCATTATACCTATGTATACCGAGGACATTGTTTGAGGTATAACTAAAGCTAAAACATCTTTTTTTTTTTTCATTTTGTATAGAGTAGGGAAGTTTTAACACTATTCTCAGTTGTATTTTTTGTTTGCCATCTGTGTCTTGGAGATTTGTCTTTGCCTCCTGACCTGTAGACTCAACACGAAGACTTTCCAATGTATCAGATATCACCTCTAGGGATGAGCCGAAGACACCCGTGTTCGGTTTGCACCAGAACCTTCGAACGGACCTCACGTTCGCGCAAACTTATCGAACCCCATTGATATCTATGGGACTCGAACGTTCGAATTCAAAAGTCATAATTTTAAAGCCTAATATACAAGTCAGAAAACGGTTTTGGGGACCCGGGTCTTGACCCAGGGAACATGTATCAATGGAAAAAAAAAGTAGCGGTTTTAATGATGCTTAAAAAATAAATAAAAATTCCTTAAAATATCGTACCTGTTGGGTGTCTATAGTAGTGGCACGTGTTTAGAACTGTCCCTGCACAAAATTAGACTACTATAAGAAAAGTAATTTAAGACTGCTTGCACCTTTAATGTAATGTTTGGTCCCTGCAATATCGATAAAAATCACTGAAAAAAAATAGCATAGGTTTCCCCGCCACCACTCCCCCCAGGTCATTACAAGCCCCTTTGGTCCTAGTATACAGACGGTGCAAACAAGACAGGGACTGTAGGTTTGTTGTTAAGTAGAATCTGTTTGTAATTTTCAACTGGTGCTTCTTTAACCACTTAACCCCCGGACCATATTGCTGCCCAATGACCAGAGCACTTTTTGCGATTCGGCACTGCGTCGCTTTAACTGACAATTGCGCGGTCGTGCAATGTGGCTCCCAAACAAAAATGGCGTCCTTTTTTTCCCACAAATAGAGCTTTCCTTTGGTGGTATTTGATCACCTCTGCGGTTTTTATTTTTTGCGCTATAAACAAAAATAGAGCGACAATTCTGAAAAAAATTCAATATTTTTTACTTTTTGCTATAATAAATATCCCCCAAAAACATATAAAAAACCTTTTTTTTCCCTCAGTTTAGGGCGAAAAAAATCACAATAAGCGTTTGATTGGTTTGCGCAAAAGTTATAGCGTTTACAAAATAGGGGTTAGTTTTATTGCATTTTTTTTATATATTTTTTTTACTAGTAATGGCGGCGATCAGCATTTTTTTTCAGTACTGCGACCTTTTGGCGGACACTTCGGACTCTTTTGACACATTTTTGGGACCATTGGCATTTTTTTAGCGATCAATGCTATAAAAATGCATTGTATTACTATAAAAATGCCATTGGCAATGAAGGGGTTAACACTAGGGGGCGGGAAGGGCTTAAGTGTGTTCCTGGGTGTGTTCTAATTGTATGGGGGGGTGGCCTCACTAGGGGAAATCACTGATCTTCCGTTCATACATTGTATGAACAGAAGGTCAGTGTTTCCCCCGCTGACAGGACCAGGAGCTATGTGTTTACACACATAGCTCCTGTACCTTGCTCTGTAACGAGGGATCGCGTGTGCCCGGTGGCGATTGCACCCGCCGGGCACGCGCGGGGCGAGCGGGGACGCGCGCGCTGCCGCCGACGGCGCGCGCCCCATAGTGGCCGAAAATGTAGCTGACGTAGAGCTACGGGCTCTCGCCCAGGATAGCCGACCTGCCGCCGTAAAATGACGGCGGGTGGTCGGCAAGTGGTTAAAGTGTAGCTTCAGCCATAAAATCTTTTTTTAAGCTTTTCTGAAAACATAGAGAAGAGTTATTATCACCCCTGTAACATTTGTTTTGCTGTCGGTGTGCATCTGTTCAGAAGATTGCACCTCACTTTCTGTCTGTTGATTTTTTTTAATATTTTTTTGGTGAAACAAGGATTGGTGATAAAGCATCAGGGGACAGGAGACACCTTTTACAGAAGAGAATTTCCCTTCCAAGGGGTAGATTTCCTCTCACTTCCTGTTGTCTCCTTCCATTTGCAAGTAGGAGTCGTCTGTAATTTGGATGTTTGAAAGTAGGGGCCTGACGTATATACTCTGCAGAAATTTGGGCCCTAGGTGTTGGTGTTGCCACAACACTGTAAGCCCTCACAGTTAGTCTTGATGGGCGCTGGAACACCCTGCTGTGAAATATTAGATAAAGAATTGTAATTCTCCCCCCTGTAGAAAAATTGGGCCTTAGGCACTGGTGCTGGTGCCACAACACTGCAACTCCTCACAGATACTGTAATTGGAGCGCAGCATAGAGCCACATGCAAAGTATTGCATCAAAAATTGTTATTACACGCCCCTGTTAAACAGGGGCAGAAAAATTGGGCCTTAGGCACTGGTGGCGATGCCCAGAACCAACAATGTTCATACTAGCAATCAGCAAGATCATTGAGGAGGAAAAGGATATTCAGTCAGCATAACAGGCTAGTCACCCGGCATTAGCATAAGCAGTCTCCAAGGGATCTGACACTTCCAAAAAATTATTCAGTTACATCAGCATCAGGTGCTTGGTAGCTGGTGTTGATCCAAGCCTGATTCATTTTTATGAAGGTCGGTCGTTCGACGGAGTCGGTGGAGAGGCGCACCCTGTGATCGGTCACAAAGCCTCCAGCAGGACTGAATGTGCGTTCTGAAAAAACGCTGGATGCAGGACAAGCCAGTAGCTCAATTGCGTACTGTGCAAGCTCTGGCCAGTGATCCATCCTCAAGACCCAGTAAGCCAGAGGATTTTCGGTGGAGAAGGTGTCCAAGTCTGATGTTGCCCCTAGGTATTCCCACACCATGTAAACCAGACGCTGGCGATGGTTACTGGAACCGGTCATACCTTGGGGCTCAACAAGGCCAGCTCGCAAAAAGGACAAGCATGTGCAATGGTCACGTGCTGAAGAGGATGCACTGTTGCCTTTAGATGCAGAGCCTGCTTGCCCTTGTGACTCTCTGCCTCTCTTTGTTGTCCTTCCAGACATTATAATAGCCTGCAGAGGACAACATCAGTACACACACCTCGTAGCTTTAGGTGCAAACTGCAGAGGACACGTGGAGTACACACCAAGTAGCTTTATGTGCAAACTAATGAGCACACTTGCAGTATACACCAAGTAAGTTTAGGTGCAAACTATACAGCACAAGTGCAGTAAACACCTGGTATGTTTAGGTGCAAACTATATGGCCCAAGTGCAGTAAACACCTGGTACGTTTAGGTGCAAACTATACAGCACAAGTGCAGTAAACTCCTGGTACGTTTGGGTGCAAACTATACAGCACAAGTGCAGTATACACCAAGTAGGTTTAGGTGCAAACTATACAGCACAAGTGCAGTATACACCAAGTAGGTTTAGGTGCAAACTATACAGAACAAGTGCAGTAAACACCTGGTACGTTTAGGTGCAAACTAAGGTGCAAACTGCAGAGGACACGTGGAGTACACATCAAGTAGCTTTATGTACAAACTAATGAGCACACTTGCAGTATACACCAAGTAGGTTTAGGTGCAAACTATACAGTGCAGTAAACACCAGGTACGTTTAGGTGCAATCTATACAGCACAAATGCAGTATACGCCAAGTAGGTTTAGGTGCAAACTATACAGCACAAGTGCAGTAAACACCAAGTATGTTTAGGTGCAAACTATACAAGTGCAGTAAACACCAGGTACGTTTAGGTGCAAACTATACAGCACAAGTGCAGTATACACCAAGTAGGTTTTGGTGCAAACTATACAGCACAAGTGCAGTATACACCAAGTAGGTTTAGGTGCAAACTATACAGCACAAGTGCAGTATACACCAAGTAGGTTTAGGTGCAAACTATACAGCACAAGTGCAGTATACACCAAGTAGATTTAGGTGCAAACTATACAGCACAAGTGCAGTAAACACCTGGTACGTTTAGGTGTAAATTGTACAGCACAAGTGCAGTCAACACCAAGTACGTTTAAGTGCAAACTATATAGCACACGGGCAATACAACACATTAGAAGACTGCAGCTAGCACAAACAACTGCCTGACAAAAAGGAATAGCTGATCTAGCTAAACTATACAGTGTATAAATATATGTACAACTCCTGGGATGTACATATATCCTCTACACCAGGGGTGTCCAAACTTTTTTCAAAGAGGGCCAGATTTGCTGACATTCTTTGAACCATTAAAATTTGGTCTAAGTGTGTTTGCCCGATCACTAATACATGGCCCAACAAGAATTCTCCTGCCTTTGTGGCTGTGTGTGGTGGAGAGATGAGCTTGGGCGTGTTACTTGGATATACCGTATTTATCAGCATATAACACACACCTTCACTTTAGGAGGGAAGTTTCAGGGAAAAAAAAGGAAATAAACAACTGTGAAGCAAAATAAGGGTCATTGCCCATGAATGCAGCCCAATCAGTGCCATAAATACAGCCTGATCAATGCCCATCTGCTGCCTTGGGGGGGGGGGGGGCAGGACAAGTGCCAACAGATTACATACAGGAGAGTCTCCTGTTTACACAGCAGCCTCTTTAATGTCCCACCTCTTATGATAGACAGAGTAGTCGTCCAATGGCAGCCCAGGAGACAAGACTTCCTATTACAGGAGTAGACGGGAGATTCTCCTGTATGTAATTTGACAGCACTCGTTCCCCCCTCCCGTTCCCCTCCGAGGCAGCACCGATAAATACAGTATATATCCAGGGGAGCCACATTAAACTGGAACGGGGCCGCAATTGGCCCCCGGGCTGGACTTTGGACATGCCTGCTCTACACACTGTAAATTTAACTAAACTGACTAGCCTGCCTGCTCTATCTATCACGTAAAAAAGAAACTGTCTGGCCCCGTACACACGACCGAGCTACTTGGCAGAATCCAGCGAGAAGCTCGCTGGGAGACATATTCTGCCGAGCAAATCGGTCGTGTGTACACTTTCGACGAGCGTCCCGTCGGGAAGCTCG
This sequence comes from Rana kukunoris, assembly GCA_029574335.1. Classification (NCBI taxonomy): domain Eukaryota; kingdom Metazoa; phylum Chordata; class Amphibia; order Anura; family Ranidae; genus Rana; species Rana kukunoris. Next base: position 77,582,176 of record CM056054.1, on the reverse strand, counting down.
TCGAGCCAAAATAGAGAGCATGTTCTCTTTTTCCTCGTTGTTCAATGAGGAAATTTGGCTCGACGACCTTTTCGACCGCTCATCGGGAACCTCGTCGGGCGGAACGATGAGTTTAGCCCGATGAGGTTCTCGGACGTGTGTACGCGGCCTCTCTCTCTCTCTCTCTAGGACTGATCTATTCGTTAACACCGCCGCAACACACTACACGAGGCCGCCCAGCAGGTGGCCTTTTATAGTGTGGGGCGTTTGCTAAAGCCCTGAGCCATAATTGGCCAAAGCCACCCTGGCTTTGGCCAATTATGGCTCTCCGTTTTTTGCGCGCTGTGATTGGCCAAGCATGCGGGTCATAGTGCATGCTTGGCCAATCATCAGCGCGCAATGCTGCAGTGAATAATGGGCCGTGACGCGTCACTCGAATTTGGCACTAACGACCCGTTTTGTTCGAAATTTCGACAAACAATTGAACAGCCAATGTTCGATTCGAACATGGGTTTGAGTCGAACGCGAAGCTCATCCCTAATCACCTCTTAGGCCTTGTACACACGATAGGATAGCCAGAGGATAACCGTCTGATGGACCGTTTTCATCGGTCAAAACCGGTCGTGTGTAGGCCCCATAGGTTATTTAACCTTCACTTAAAAAAAAGCCAACTTGCTTTAAAATTAAACCGATGGATACCTAACGATAGGTCAAAACCAATCATTAGTATGCACGACCATCGGTTAAAAATCCACGCATGCTCAGAATCAAGTCGACGCATGCTTGGAAGCATTGAACTTCATTTTTCTCAGCAAGTCGTTGTGTTTTATGTCACCGCATTCTAACACAATCGTATTTTTAACCGATGGTGTGTAGGCACATCAGACCATCAGTCAGCTTCATCGGTCCCTCGAACCGTTGTTATCGGATGGACTGATTGTGTGTACGAGGCTTTAGATATCTGCCATTGGAACAAATGTTCCCACTGAAATATTTCCCTCTCTATTACTGTTCTAGTAGCAACTCAAAAATTGGGATTTACCTTTAATTTTTTTTCTCAGTGACATTGGACATTGGAGAGAGTGACATTTGCAACAACAATAACAATTAGTGGGGGATTTAGGCCTTCGCCACTTTTTTTGTAAAACCTAAAAAAAAGTTTTGCCTTTAGTTATACTTTAGCTTCATTTGCATCGAATCAGACCTTGAGTATCAGGATAATCTTGGAGTGTATTAATGTCTGAGATGCTTTTTAGCTTCTTTCATCTCAATCTAATTTCTATCAGTCCCTGCTATAACAGTAAGCTTGGCATAAACGCAAATATGTCCTTAGTTTATACTGCTGTTGAGCCTTTTGGTCTGTCTAATATGCCTCCCTGGGCAGATGCAGTTCTACAGAGCATATACTTTTGGGATGACTGGGCCAAGAGACAAATGGCAGAGCTGAAGGAAATTACTGTGAGTAAAGGTGTAGTGGATACTATGACTGCTGTGCCAGGAGATCATCTTCTGAACAGCCTATAGGCCCAGGGGTGTTGGCTGTTGCAGAGATTAACCCTCTCATGACTGAAGGTCTGAACGCACAACAGACATTTTACTTACAATACTTGCAGGGATAAAATAAGATGGTGTATTTTCTGACAGATCTGCTTATAGAAATATTAGAAGGTTGGAGTGTACAGCCAGTGTATGTCTTGCCATCCTCTCCTGCATTTGGAGAACTGGTACCACGGAGTACTGCTATTTAGAACTGGATATTACAGATTGTACTGTGCAGAGATTGCCAGTGGTGGAAGCATGTAATGCAATGGTTTGTGTTCATGTGGAAAGTGGTCTTACAGTGGGCTGGATTGCATCATACAGAGGTTGTGTATGAGATTCACTCTTGAGTACTTTTGGACAGGACAGAAGTCTGGGCGGAAGTGCCAGAGGACATCGATGTATGGGATGATGATCAGGTATCAGGACAGTGGCTGGAAGAGGATCATGTGACAGTGGATATGGTGGTTAGTGATGTTGTCAGAGGAGACAACCACTCCACTTTGTGCAATTCCCCACCAGACAGTGCCTTACAGAACACTGGGGAAATTAATCTTGAAATATGTGGTGGTGTCCTTTAAGCACTTGGAGTGAACCCCTGACAAAAATATAAAGAAAATTTTCACTTTTGTGAAAACCTGGTAAAGTATTTTTTTGCCATAAAATATGGTGCTCTTAAATGATATGTAGAACCATCTGCACATATATATAATTGGCAGCTGTATTTAACTGAATCACAGAAAATAAAACACAATATGTTGGCACAAAACAAATACAAAATATCTTACACACTGTTTTTTTTCCCCTATTGAGATGGAAATCTAAAATAAAATTTCAGTACATGCCCCCTTAAGCAGGACCTCACCAGAATAGTAACATGTAATTTTCCTACTGTGTACCTTATATTTAACTAGTGAGGAGAGAAATTTGAAGGCTACCATTGCTTACAGTTTGTAAGGATGCACCCTGACAGGCTGTCATCCTGATTTTGGCTTTACTACTTACTTAGTCACTTACCTATTCCAGGTCAATGACTTACTATGTAGTGAACCCAAAATCAGGATGACACCCTCGGATCCTATATCTTCAAAGCAAGTCCAATGGCAGTTTTTACATTTTTATCCCAGTTCATTAAGGGTAAATAGTGTCTTTGTGGTTTTCATCACAGCAGAAAACACATTTCAAGTATACGTTTTATCCTTATTAAAGTGATACTAAACAGAGAAGTGTTATTTGCCATAATTCATTCACATAAATCATGTATATATCATGTCACTATATGTAACAAGGCCAGTATGCTGGCCTGAATTTATGGGAGGAGCCCGGGGGTATTTAACCAGCCCACTCACCTGTGGTCATTGTCGGTTTCCTGTGAGCGATACCACACATCACTGGGCTGTCTCTTCCCAGCTCTCCTCAGGTTTGTGAATCCTGGCATTTTGTTCGCAGGTGCATTTTGGTTTCTTCGTTCGTGCTCTTCGTCGGTGGTTCCCGCTCACTGTCGCAGGTACTTTTCAAATCTTTTGCATCATGTGCGATCTTGCAATTTGTTTTGCTACCTGTCCCACATCCTTTCGTAAAAAAAAAAAAAAGAAGCCTGCTTTTGTGTTGTGGTCTGCCAACCATACATTTATTTTATAATTCCAAACCTCTGAGTCGTGGTCGGTCTTTGTCCGATATCACTCGCTGTAGATTTCTCTGTCCATGGGTTTGCCATCTCTTCCATTTAGAGTGCGGTTCATTCTCAGTCGCAGCCGTGGCCTGACCAATCCGCGCCTCTGTCATAGCAATAATTTCATTAAACTGTCACATACCGCACTCCGATTTGAATCTAGTCACATCCGTGATGCACCGATCCACGATGCACAAACCTGCGAGGAATTGCTTCCATAGGGGATGCCTCAGCGGAATCAGTCCGCATGAAGGCCAGGTCGGCAGCCCTGGCTAACTCGGCCAGAAGAGCCCTCTGGCTTAAGACTTGGCCAGGCAACAGTGCCTCCAAAACCAAATTGTGTGGGATACCCCTTACAGGGGACCTTCTCTTTGGCCCAGGTCTAGAGACAGTTCTAGAGCGCACGGCAGACAAAAAAGAAAGTCTTTTCCTCCCAAACGTAAAATCCTGGTACAGATAGGGAAGGGGTTTTGTCGGCAAAGACGAAAAGGGGCTCCCAAATCTGAAGGCCAGAAGAGAGTTTGGACCTCCAAGGGCAGGGGCAGAGGAGGGGTGATTTTTTTCCGCCCTCCTGACCAGCCCCCTAAAAACCCATGACGCCCAAGTCAGGGTGGGGGGAAGGCTGGGGGCCTTTCTCCCACAGTGGGAGGCAATTTCCCCCAACAGGTTCGTTCTGGCGGTCAAAAGAAGGGGGTATCGCCTGGAATTTGCAACACCACCCCCCCCCCAGAGATACCTTGTCACGCAGCTACCCAAGGGCAAGGAGAAATCCAAAGCCTTAAGGGAGCTGGAGGATCAAAATGTAGTCCTCAGAGTCCCAGAGGCGGAGGAAGGGAAGGGGTTTTATTCACGCATATTTGTGGTAAAAAAAAAACAACTCAGGGACATTCAGATTGATTCTAAATTTGAAACCCCTGAACAGATCCATTGCGTACAAAAAGTTCTGCATGGAATCAATTTTAACAGTCAGAGCCCTTCTCCCCCACAATTGCTTTATGGTGTCTCTGGACCTCAGAGAAGCGTACTTACATGTCCCGATCGCAGAAAGCTCTCAAGAGTTTCTGCGACTTGCGGTAGACCTAGGGGGAACTGTGGTACACTTTCAATTTCAAGCTCTGCCATTCGGGCTATCCTCTTCTCCCCGTATATTTACCAAAATCCTGGCAGAACCTGTAGCGTTTCTGCGACTTCAGGGGGTTTGCATTATAGCCTACCTGGACGACCTGCTTCTTTTCGCAGCATCTCCAGAGCAGCTATCCAGGGACCTAGAATTGACAAAAAGGATCCTAACGGACCTAGGGTGGCTTCTAAATTTGGAGAAGTCCAGCCTGATCTCGTCACAATGTATCACTTATCTGGGGTACCTGTTGGACTCTACTCTCTTGAGAGTGTTTCTCCCGATGGAGAAAGCCCTCAAGTTGGACAGAGTCATGGCCACCCTCCAGGGCAGTCATCAAGTTTCAATAAGGTCCCTGATGTCAATGCTAGGGCTGTTGATGTCTACCCTCCCAGCAGGCCTTGACTTCCGCCCCCTGCAGGCCTTCCTTCTAAGGGTCTGGGATCACAGTCTAGAGGTCCTAGACACCTTAGTCCGGTACCAGACCAGGTAAAGAGATCCCTCTGGTGGTGGAGAGGCAAGGGCTGGGGGGCACACCTGGGGTCCCTTCCAGCTCAAGGCACCTGGAAGGGTGAAGATCTAAAGAGATCTTCCAACTGGAAGGAACTGAGGGCAGTTGGTCTAGCTCTCACATTTGTCAGGAGGATCTCCAGGGGCACCACGTTCAGGTGAGGTCGGACAATGCCTCGGCCATGGCTTACTTAAACAAGCAGGGCGGCAGGAGAAGCAGAGTCCTGTCGGCCTTATCATCAGACATTCTATGTTGGGCCAAGAATAACACCCTCTCACTCTCAGCGGTCTTTCTAAGAGGAGTAGAAAACATGACGGCGGACTTCCTCAGTCAAAGTCAACTGAGGGAAGGCGAATGGGCCCTCAATCAGGAGGTCTTCTGTCTCCTGCCCAGAAGATGGGGACCACTGGAGGTAGACGTCTTTGCGTCCAAAGGAAACACGAAAACCCCCTGTTTTTTCTCTCGGAGCAGGGGAGAGGGAGCACAGGGAGTGGATGCACTGACCCAAAGTTGGCAGTTTGGAATATGTTACGCGTTCCCGCCTCCAGCGCTGTTGCCCACGGTTCTGAGAAAGTTTCAGCTGGAGAGCACTTCCCTGATTCTAGTAGCAACACATTGGCCCAAGAGGGCTTGGTTCTCAGTCCTCAAACAGCTGGCTGTAGAACCTCCTTTGGAGACTTTTTTCTTCCGCTGCAAGAGGATCTCGCAGGGCCCAGTCCTCTACCCACAGGTTCACAGGTGGAACCTAGTGGCGTGGCTACTGAGGAGGCCCTACTGAAATCTAAAGGGTTTTCAGAAGGGTTAATTGCCACCCTCCTTAATTGCAGGAAAATGGAGACCCAGCACAATCTATAGAAAGGTCTGGCTGGGGGGGGGGCGTGTCCGGACGTGCACCTGAGTGGACGTGATTGTGAAGAGCTCCGCTGGTCCTGGAACAATCCACCGCCATCCACTGTGGAACGGAGCTCTGAAGCCTCCATAAACTTGCCCTACCTACTTCTGGGCATTCCCTGCACCCTCTAGTGCTCCTATCGTGGACCCCTGTCGTTTCCAGCACGACCTGCAGCGATCCGCCGCCATTTTGGGGCCTGTGAAGCCTCCTGCGTCCTCCGCACTGTGATACCTAGCCCAGGTCCTTATCCTCATAGGGGATACCCGGTCTACACGACGGATGGTGCTGTCCGTCACTCGCGGGAGGCCGTGGAAGATCCCTGTCACCCAGGTCCGCGGCGCCAGAGCCTGCCGTAGTCTCAAGGCCCCCATTAAGGTACTGTGCCATCCCATTACACCTCCACCTGGGCGACCACGCTGTCTCTCCTGGGGTCCGTCGGGGCCTTTTCCTGGGCCTAGGTGGGGTAGCGGACGGCCTAGACGGAGCAGGGCTCTCCCGGTTGGCAGCCGAATTAGGAAACACCGCGGCTCCGGCCTAGTCCTGGAAGATGGTCGGCCATCTTGCTGCACCCGGTCACGTGACTACACCCTCTCTTGTCTCCCCTAAGGCCTGAGACATCCATGTGTTAATATCTTCAGAGGGGGGAGAAGTCCTAGGCACTCATGGGCCCCCAAGGCCCAGGTCCTCACACCACCACGGCTCCTGTCCCCATCCAGATGTAGCCCTCCACAAGTCCACCCACATAGCCTGGCTATATTACCTGGTCCTAGGAAAGTATCCCTCCACGTCTACCATCCCCAGCTGCCTTTTTTTTCCTACCCTGCAGCTTCCCCCTGCTGTTCTTTTTGCAAGGCCTTAAAGGGCCATACCCCCATCAAATCTTTAGACAACCAGATGCGCCCCTGGCGCACAAAATAGAGGGTCTCATGCTCGGCCAGCAGCAATGATGGACTAGTCTTAAACCCACATTGATTCCCGCTCCTTCCCTAAGTGATCCTGCTTTGCTTCGGTAGCTTTCATAGGCACAGGATCAATACTAGCTGCTTTTGGACACCTCTGCACACTACATGGGCAAAGTGGGATTTCAGAAAAACATCTATCAAAATTTTATCCCGCCAATCCCATTGAGACCTGCATGGAGCGATTTCTACATAAGTCGCAATCCCCAGCCCCGAATATGCCCACAGACCCGACGGATGTCGCGGGCCCCCTTCCCTCTGCACCAGGCACCTTTCACACAAGTAATACATCCCAACTGGCAGGCCCTGCTGAGGCTGTCACGGTATCAGTCCTAGACCTGAAATTGCAGACGCTTCTACAGGATTTAACACGCAACGTTACCAAAGAAGTTGGGAAACTCGCTCAAGAGCTCAGAGGGGAGATTGACCAACTTGGAGAACGCACGGCTACTTTGGAGACTAAATTTGATGGGACTATACAATATATGCATGCCCTGGAGGAGGAAAACGCCTATCTTAAACACACAGTTTCCCAAATACAGCTCCAGCAAGAAGATTTGGAGAACGTGAGGATCCGTGGAGTCCCTGAAACAGTTAATGACAAAGAGATACGGGCCTATCTACTTGACCTCTTTGTCACGTTAGCTCCCCACATACCCGATATAGATTGGCGCCTAGATAGGGCCCATAGATCCCTGGCTCCCAAACCTCCCCCTGGATCCAACCCGAGGGACATTGTAGTCCGTTTCCACTATTACGAAAGTAAGGAGGCCTTAACTACAGCTACACGCAACAAAAATCGTATTGACTTCAAAGGCTCCAAAATCCAGATCTTCAGTGATCTCTCCCCCATTACCCTGGCCAAACGGCGCAACCTACGTCCAATTACGGCGCACCTCCAACATCATCAAGTTACCTACAGATGGGGCTTTCCGTTTCGCCTCTCAGCTTCCAAAGATGGTACACAATACTCCATCTGAGACCTTCATGAATGCGAGGCCTTCACTCGCAACTTGGGCTTACCACCTGTCCCAGAAGAAGACCCTCGGCTCCCTCCGCCTACCCTGGCTACTAGGCCCCCTCTGCAATTTGGACCCCAGTACGTCGGAGACAACAAAAGGCTTTCTCCACTCCACAACGCTCCAACCAGCCTAGATCCTCCACCTGAAGTCCTGAGACATCCCTGATCTACACCTCATGGCTTTATTTTTGATTCCTGGATGCCTGGTGGACCAACCATTTTTTCTTCGGGTTTCCGCAGGGAGTGCGCTTCCCTGATGCCCATACTGAGTGTTAATTTTACCTATTGTTTCCAGATGGGCCCATTGAATTTGGTTTACATTTTGTTGCTATTTTTCTTGTTTTTTTGTTTTGTCAACCTTCCCACACATAACGGAAGACTGATGGTCCCCTATTTCGAGAAGTTAACTGTTATCTGTCCAAGAAAAAAACACTTTCTACAGGAGCGGGTCATAATCCACCATTCTTGCTGTCCATCATGTTCCTCTACATGTCCAAGGCTTGTCGCCTTGGTCCCCTGAAGGTCATTTTCCCTTCAGGCTTTCAGAACATGTTTTTTTTTTCTGTTTGTTTCCGGTTATCTCTGCATCTTGTTTTATTTGTATATCTTCTTTTTTTATCAGGTCCTTTTTTGACCTGTTGTTCTTATATATTGCTGCAGGTAGTGAATTCATCACACATTGTCTCAATGCTCAGAATTGCTGATATGTACATGTCTATTCCAGGTTTCCTTGGGTTGGTTTATTTCCTACCCGTGAGTTATGTTAAATTGTCATTTGCCTATCTCTCCAAGATTATAATATGGCTTTAAAGATATTTTCTTGTAATGTTAAGGGCTTGAACTCCTTACGTAAATGCTGGCTGGCCTTGAAGGAATTCAAATCCTCTGGAGCTGATGTGGTGATGGTTCAGGAGACGCATTTCCACCCAGGGGTTCTTTTAAATTTGCATCTAGAATGTTTCCCATAGTCTACATGGCCTCAGATCCATCTGGTAAGGCTGGAGTGGCTATACTAATCAAACGTTCGTGCCCCATCCGGATTTTGGCCTCAACTCTGGACCCCCGGGGTCGGTATGTCCTCCTGAGCTGTATCCACTTGAATGCCTCCTTCACCTTGGCTAATATCTATGCACCCAACACGGGACAGATTGGTTTTCTCACTGGGGTTCTTGATCGGCTGAAGTCCCTCTCTCAGCCGTTCACGGCTATGTGCATGTCTCCCAGTAGAGACAGACGTGTTTTTTTCCATCAGACTCCATCTCTACAAGTTCATAAATTGTCCACCTCCTTTTGCAAACTAATACGCTCCCACAATCTTTTTGATGCGTGGAGAGTAAGCACCCCACTCATCGTCAATATACTTTTTTCTCCCCACCACATAAACTTTATTGCCGTCTAGACCACTTTCTGGTATCTGCCCCCTTACTGCCTAACATTGTGTCCTCGGAAATAGATTCTATAACATGGTCTGATCACGCCCCCATTACCCTGTGTTTAGAGATCCAAACTGCATCACCCAAGACTTGTCATTGGAGACTTAATGAGTCCCTCCTACGACATGCGGAAACAAAGGACAGACTTCTCAAGAATTTGAAATAGTTTTTCAGTTTAAATGAAGGTTCGGTCCCCGATACATCCACTGTATGGGAAGCCCACAAGGCCTTTTTTAGAGGCGAGTGCATCTCAGCCAGCTCTCGCTTGAAACGCGACTGTTTGGTTGAGGTTGGAGCTGGTGGCCCAGCTACAGACGGCGGAGGCACAGTTACTCCGCTTTCCTACGGTGGGTCGCTTGCGAAAGGTGATTGCTATTCGTAACCGCATTAAGTCTCTAGATACAAACAAAGTTTCAAAGTCAATGCTATGGTCCAAGCAAACAATGTCACAGCCCCAGTCCACCCTTGCTATATGCTCTGGCCCTCTACTGCCCTTCATATGCCCCAGCTGCGGAAATTTTGCTTAGCTCCCATGCTGTTCACGTTGTCTATTTGGAAACGCTGCTCTGAGTGCTATTCCTTGTCCTCCCCGTGCCCACCACTCTTGAATATCCTATTTAACCCAGACATCCCAGATAGCCTCTCCTATGATCGTATGTTGCCATGGTCTCAGGCTGGACTCTTCCAACTACGGCATTTTGTTAATCCTGTGTCACAACGTTTACTGACTTTTCCTGAGTTACAAACACAGCACAAAATTCCCCAAAAGCTCTTACACTCCTACCTACAGATTAGGCATTTTTTCTCCTCTTGATCCTTTTCTTTGACTTTGGAGAAGCCAACAGACTTCGAAGCCTTGTGCGCTAGAGGCCCTCATGAGCCCCAGATGATCTGCACTATCTATAAAATATTACATGAGGCAGTTCCTATGATGGAGGCTACTCACCTCTACATGAGAAAATGGTCTCAGATCCTGCAGCATGACATCTCCTTGTTAGATTGGGAGAGCATCTGGAAGCACACTTCCAAGATATCTCGATGTGTGTCCCATAAGGAAAACGCATACAAAGTCCTGATGCATTGGTATAGGACCCCGGATATTTTACATGCCCGCAACAGAACAATCTCGAAACAATGCTGGAGATGTAACGGTGCTGTGGGCACTCACTTCCACATTTTTTGGGAATGTCCCCCTGTCAACCGATTCTGGCTTCAAACCCAGAAATTGTTAGAAAATCTGATTGGTTCTCCCATTCCTTTGAAGCCCATACACTGTTTGTTAGGTCTCCCTTTTCCTGGTATTTCTAAGGCCCTGCGCCAACTGATGTCTTTCATTTATTGGCAGCTAAAAGGGTCATCCCTAGATTGTGGCTGTCCACCTCACCCCCAACCATCCCACAACTACTCACTACTGTAGCTGACATACGCAGAATGGAGCAGTTGACGGCTACGGTGGAGGGTACAGAGCAGAAATTTTATGAGACATGGTCAGCGTGGGATGAATCAGAGTATTGGTCTGAGGGAACTGGTTTGAGTTAGACTTCATCAAGTGCTTTCGTATTCTTATCCATACCTCTCTAAGTGCAGTTTTTTTTTTGGTAGGGTATATTGTTTGTTTATAGTATGTCTATGTTTATTTGGCCTATATGATCCCTATCAGGCCAGGTTGGTTAATTTCAGTCTCTGCTTTCCCTGTTCTACTATGTGGTTATCTTCTCTACTCTTCTTTAACAGATCGGTTTTCTATACCCCACTCAAGGTAACTCAGGGGTCTTCAAACTACGGCCCTCCAGTTGTTCAGGAACTACAATTCCCATCATGCCTAGTCCTGTCTGTGAATGTCAGAGTTTTACAATGCCTCATGGGATGTGTAGTTTCGCAACAGCTGGAGGGCCGTAGTTTGAGGATCCTTGAGGTAACTGTTCATTCACTCCGTCATTCATTTACTTGTACAAATTGCATATGCTCGGTAGTTCGCTTGGATAATGTATACCTGCCATTGTTTCATACTGTTAATGATTCTTGTGTATATTCTTTTGTATGACTTGAAAAACTTATAAATAAAGGTCTGGCTTTGCTTTAATGCATGGTGCATGGAATGCTCCTGTTCGGTGCAGAGCCCCACATCTATTTTAGAATTTCTACAGTGTGGCGCAGATAAGGGACTTTCCGTAAGTACCCTCAAAAGTCAGGTTTTAGCACTCAGTGTGTATTTAGAAAGACCCCTGGGTAGTCAGGTTCTTCAGGGCTCTATCCAGACAGAGACCAACCCAGGTTCCCCCCTTTCCCAGTTGGGACCTATCTTTAGTATTACAGTCCCTAATGGGTTCTCCATTTGAGCCTTCAGACAAGTGTCTATTAAGGGAACTAACCTTAAAAACAGTTATTTATTTTTTTTGGTTGCAGTGACCACTGCTAGTAGGGTCAGCGAGGCCTTGTCGATTTAACCCCTTTTTGTGTTATTTTTCCAGATCGGGTCATTTTTAAGACCGATCCAGCTTTTTTACCCAAGGTGACTTTGAAGTTTCACAGAAGTCAGGAGGTAGTTCTACCTTCTTTTTGTCCCAATCCCTCAGGTGAAAGGGAGTTGCGGTTCAGTACGTTGGTTGTCAGGAGTTGCATCCTGCACTATTTAGAGCTGACAAAGGCATTTAGGGAGTCAGACTCATTATTTATTTTATTTTCTGGGACCAGAAAAGGATACAAAGCGTCTCGGCGCACAATTGCCAGGTGGCTTAGAGTAACCATTGGGCAGGCATACACTTTGGCTGGTAAAGAGATCCCTACAGGGATAAAGGCACACTCTACCCGAGCTTTGGCAGCTTCTCAGGCAGAAAAGGCTGGAGCAACTCGGGAACAGAGATGCAAAGCAGCAACGTGGTCCAGTTACGCCACTTTCGTAAAACACTACTTAGTGGACCTGGTGTCGGCAGGTGAGCAAACCTTTGGGCGAAAGGTTCTGCAAGCCGTAGTCCCACCCTAGCTGGTAAGTGCTCGCTTATCCTCTCAATAGTGGCTGTCCTGAAAGACGAGAAGGGTAAATCAAAGTTACGTTTACCGGCAACGTCTTTTCCAGTAGTCTTTCAGAACAGCCCTGGTTACCCACCCGAATGTTAAGCGAAGTGCCTAGTACTGGGTCAAGTTTCTTTCAGTCATTTGCAGATCCGGGGATAAGAGAAATTCCAACATATTCAGCCCAGGGAGCCCAAATCTCGCGGAACATCATGGTGTTATCGTCCAGTATGCTGGATAATTTTTCTTGAGTCATGATCCACGAGATTTTCCTTTTAACAGTAGACAACAGCGGGCTGGGCTGTTTCCAAGATTTGGTGATGGAAATTTTAGTGGCAAGTAAAATATAGTAGATAAGCCTTTGTGTGGGTCTAGGGAGCCTCGGGATATAGGCATTCAGTAAGGCGACCTCAGGTGTCCTTGGAATCTGGCAGCCGGTCACCTTGTGAACCATGCTGAAGATAAGTCTCCAGAAGGTTCGGATTCTAGGGCATTCCCACCAGATGTGGGCCATGGTGCCCCGAAGCTGGTAGCCTCTAAAACAAAGGGGATCTACATTGGGAAACATGGCTGCTAACCTGGAAAGAGTGAGGTACCATCTGGTAATGACTTTCAAGCCAGCCTCCATCAAGGAAACATTTTGAATTCCCTGGAATGATCTGGTGACAGCCCTGTGCCAGGTCTCTGAGCTAGCACTGCTTTGGAAGTCAGACTCCCAAGCCTTCACGCAGGATGTTTTATCTGTGGGGTGAGTGAGGGCTGAATAGACCATCTGTATGCCACCCCTCTGCTCCATGGCTTGTCCACACCATATCTCGTAAGAAGGGAAATTGGAGGGTAGTGGTTTGGTCTTCCAAATACTGTGTAGAAAATGTGAGATTTGTCTAAAATGAAACTTCTCAGTTTCAGGAAGGTTCAAAGTATTAATACAGTAGTTAAGGGAGATGGGTCCACTGGAGTTAAAATATTGAAATATCCGGAATAGCGCCTTGTCCAGCCACCACTTGAACTCTGTGATTCGTAATCCTGGTGGAAAATCGGGGTTGTGGAAGATGTGTGCAAGAGGGCGTACTACAGATGTTAGGGACGGGTTGCTTCTGAGGTTGTCCCACATAGCAAAAGAGTGAGACAACAATGGTGATAGGATGGGTGGGTGGGATTTGGGAGGGGACTATAGGAGATAGTCCAGAGTGAAAGTGGGGACAGCTTGTCTTTCAATATTGACCCAATCCGGCTTTTCATATCTAGAAAAAAGTGTGTAAAGTTGGGCCAATCTAGCTGAAAGATAGTACTTGTGAAGGTTGGGTAGTCCCAGACCTCCCTTGCTTCTGTGGAGAAATAGTGTACCTTGCAGGACTCGGTACCCCGATGTAACCCCAGATGAACTTCAGTATTTTACTCTGCAAAGATCTTAAATGATTTCTCCTGATCAGGATAGGAAGGGAGAGAAAGAAATATAGTATTCTCAGGAGTAGGGTCATTTTAATTGAGTTGATCCTCCCCAGCCAAGAGAGACCATGTTTGGACCAAAAGCTAAGATCAGCCTCTAGTTTTTTATAGAGAGGGGGGTAGTTAAGGTCATATAGAGTTTCTATTCTGGCCGTCAGGGCGATTTCTAGGTACTGGATCGAGGTGTCAGTCCAATGAATCCTTAAGGATTGTTTTAGGACCGCTATTGTCAGAGGAGGTAGAGAGACGTTGAGGGCCTGCGATTTGGAGAAGTTTACGGATAGGCCTGATATTCTAGCAAAGTCCTCTAGTATGCGGCAAAGGTTGGGAAGAGTGGACAATGGGGAGGTTAAGAATAACAGTATGTCGTCCGCGAAGAGGGCACATTTGTGGGTCTGTTCCCTGCATTGGACTTCTGATATATCGGGGCTCTGTCGTATAGCAATTGCCAGGGTCTCGATAGCTATGGCGAAAATTAGAGGAGATAATGGACATCCCTGTCTAGTGCCCCTTTTAATTTCAATAGGTGTGGAGTAATGTCCTCTAATCTTAATGAGTGCTCTAGGATTCGAGTAAAGGGCTCTCATAAGGCCCAGGAATCGGGTTCCAAATCCCCAGCGCCCCCAGTATATCGAAGATGTAGGGCCAGGACACTGAGTCAAAGGCCTTCTGGAGGTCCAATAACAATAAGAAACCTTTCTGAGAGCCCCCCCCCCATCCAATTAGATTGTAAGATCGATACCAGATCTATCACTCAACGAATTTGGTCTGGGCCTTGTCTGCCGGGTATGAAACCCACTTGGTCTTTATGTATGTATTGGCCAATAAACCCCGCCAATCTATTGGCTAGGATTTTAGTGAGAATCTTGAGATCATTGTTGATAAGGGAGATCGGGCGATAATTGCTGACATCTTCAGGATTTTTGTCTGGTTTGGGAATCACTGTAATGAAGGCCGAGTTACTCTGGGGATCAAAGGAGTCGCCTTTGGTTTTAGAGTTGAAGAATTTGGTCAGATGTGGCGCCAGGATGTCTGAAAAAGATTTGTAGTAAGGTACAGACACTCCGTCAGGACCCGGGGCCGTCCCCTTACGCAGTCCTTTGATTACTTTTATCACTTAAGCCCTCTGTGATTGGGGAATCCATTCTGTCTCTGTGGGCTGTCGATAGGGAGGGGATGGGGAGTCCCTCTAGAAACCGTGAGGTTAAGTCAGCTGGTTGGTGGAATCATACAGTCGTGAGTAAAAACCCTGGAAAGCGTCTAGTATCTTAGCTGGGTTGGTCGTAGGAGGTTGCCCCCCTATTTTAATTTTGGGCATGGAGATGAGCTTGGATTTAGGGGTAAGTCGAGACGCCAGGAGGGTGCCAAATTTGTCTGCCTGAGCATAAAATTTGTGCCTACTCCAACGGATCGATTTCTTTGCCTGGGTCGTGAGTGCAAGGTTGAGAGCCAACCTGGCGGTATCAAGTTGGCTTGTGGGCATTTTGGATGGATCCTTTTTATGCAGTGCTTTAAGGTTATTATATTTGGTGTCCAGTCTGCCTATCTCAACTCTCCTTTCCCGTTTTATTTGCGTGGAGACCTGAATGAGTTTACCCCTGATGAAGGCTTTGTGAGCAGCCCACAGCGTTTCAGCAGAGACTTCCCCTGTGTTATTAAGCATAAAATATTCTGTCAGGGCTTTTCCAATTTCCGAAACTCTGACCGGGTCAGAGAGCAAAGACTCGTTCAGTCTCCAGAGTTTACGTGTCCCTCCCTGAGTCCCCAAACTAAGAGTTGTGTTCACCAGAGAGTGGTCGGACAATGCTGTGTCCTTGATATAGGCATGTAGGACTGCAGGGAGTAGGGTAGAAGGGGTGAGAATGTGATCTATGCGTGCGTACATAAGGTGTGGATGGGAGAAGTGAGTGTAATCTCTCTTAGAGGGGTTAAGTTCTCTCCACGTATCCGCGAGGCTGTATTCGTGCAGAATTTTTGCAATTTTAAGGCTCTCTCTTGTGGGGCGTGTCAATCTGGACCCTGGAGGTTTTGTTTTGTCCAACCCCTAGTCGAAAGCTGCGTTGGAGTCTCCCCCTAATACAATGCTGCCCTCTAACTCTGGAGATAGGGTGTTCAGCATTGTGCGGAAAAAATTAGCTTGTCCCCTGTTAGGGGCATAATAGGACACTACAATTGGTCTCCCAAGAAGCCTTTAATCAGGAGAAATCTCCCGTCAGGGTCTATAAAGTCAGTGGTTTTAACAAAATTACAATTCTTAGAGAATAGAATAGCCACCCCTTTGGTTTTGTTTATGGCACTGGCTAGGTAAAATTGTGGGAAATGTGAGTGGAGGAATTTGGGGCTAAAGCGGACAGGGAAGTGTGTCACTTGCAGCATGATTATATCAAGATGCAGAGATTTATAATAATCCATCACCTTTCTCCGTTTGATAGGAGAGTTGAGGCCTTGTACATTATGAGAAGCTATGCAGAGTTTGGTGTCAAGTGTGTCAGCCATGGAGCAAAGTGGATGTGCCCAGGGTCGTGCTGTCCCCACTCACCCGTTGAAGTCTTGGTTCTTGGAGGGTTCTGGATCCAGAAGCAGCGGCAATGTCAAAGGCTGTACCACTCGGGTCAGGGTGAAGTCTCAAGGGATCTGCAAAAAATTTAGGTATTAGGCACGTTTGAGAAGAAGGGGAAAAGGCAGGGACAGGGAGGGAAAGACAGGAAAGAAAAGAGGTAAAAAGTTCTCCCTGAAGTAAGGAAAGGAGAGCCGGGGGGAGCCACCCCTTGCGCTCCGAGCACAGATATCAAAATCAGCTCCTCCCAATAGGGAGCGAACTGCCCAGTCCTCGGAGACCATCAGGTGTCCGACGGCTGGGTGGAGGCGCAGTTGTTCCAAGCTGGAACCGAGCGCCCTAATTCATGAATATGCCATACGGTTAAACAGTAAAACGGTGCACAGTAGAACACAAGTCCTTTAGAGCTAATCAGCCGACCACAGCCCTCTACCAAGGGGACCTGTCTCCCCACCAGGTGAGGCAGGGGGTCCTGAAAGGCCCTCAAAAATAGACCAATAGAGTATCATCGACACTTCTCAAAAAAAAAAGAAAAGGGGGTTGTATGAATATGTCCTCCGGAACACTGTGGAGAACCCCCCAAGTGGGTTGTAGTGAAATGAGTAGGAAGATCGTTATAAACCGAAGTAGTCCCAACAATGTTCGTTGGTCTTCCAGGTTAGCCAGTAGAGGAAGCGCAGAATGCCCCCAGTCACGGTAGAAGCTCAATGCAGGGAATGGGGGACAATGTCAAAGACTTGCACTCTAAGCATTGAGAAGTCCAAAGAGGTGTGGTCAGTCCATCCGGGACCAAAGTCTAAAGTAAGCGAAAAACAGGGGCGTAACATGGGAGCCCAATCATCAGGTGGAACCATTCTCTCTTGCTTTCTTGGTCTTGCCCTTGAGCCACAGGGGTGACTGCGGGCTTGTAGGAACCGCACGTTTGTTGGATCCCTGGTCAGTATTGGAAATATCCATGTCAGCCTCTTGGGAAATGAGCCTCAAATGTAGAAGTAATTTCTCTCCCTCAGATAGGGTGGAAAAAGCATATTGTTTACCATTAACGGTGAACTTAACCGAAAATGGGAATGCCCACTTGTATTTAATGGCCTTTTGGGTTAGGGCATGAAGAAGCGGCTTCAGAGATCTCCTTTGTATGGTGGATGGAGAAAGGTCAGCAAAAAGTTGTACCTGATGACCTAGGCACATCACAGACGGGGCAGACCGCGCTTGCCTCATGACTTCCTCCTTCACTGGGTAATGGTGGGGTTTAGCAATGATGTCTCTCGGGGATCCATTCTTCCTGGGGGGCCCTAGAGCCCTGTGGGCCCTGTCAAGTTCCAGTCGCTGAGGAGTGACATCGGGGAGGAGATGTTTGATTAGGTCCTGCACTGCCTCCGGGACATTAAGTACGGTCTCAGGGAGACCACGGATTCTAAAATTTGACCTCCTAGACCTGTTCTCGAGGTCGTCTATGCGGGACATTGCCAAATCAAGTTGGTCTTGAAGTGTATGTATGTGCCTGTAGTTCTGGGACATTGCGGCTATTGTTTCCTCCATTTTGTTTTCGATCGCTTCAATCCTAATACCCAGTGATTGAAAGTCTGCTTTTAGGTCCCCTGTGATCTTAGCTGCAGTTTGAGACAGGCTTCTGTCTAGCAGGTTTGAAAACTTGTGGAATAAGTCCTCCATGAGGAGAGCAGGGTCATGTGGATGTTTTTTTTTTGACAGCCAGGAACTGCCTGGCTGCAAAGAGGTAAGGGGAGAAGTCAGTCAGTCTGCCTAATCAGTGATTCAGTGGAGGCAGGGGATGGGGAGTATAGTTGTAGGGGATTCCCCAGTTTTTCAGGGGTAACGTGTGGCAGGATGAGGGATGGGTCTGACCTGTAGTCCTTCTGCTCGAGCGGGCTGAGCGCCGGAATCTGAGGCAGCTGTGTGGCGGCCATGTTGGGATTTCCTCCTGCTCCCGCCGCGTCTAATAATGGCCCCAAATCCCGCCGAACTGCGGATCGGGTCATGTAAATTAGTGCCCGCTAGTGTGTGGATCTAGCCAGCATCCGTTCTAGCTCCTGGGGTGCCGTGTACCGAGCTGTGGGCGCCGCGGTATTAGCCTGGAGCGGAGCTGACGGATCAGGCAGCCATCTCCGTAGCCCACGCATGCGCACTCCCAAAACTACCGTTTTTTAAAACTTTTTTCCATTGATACATGTTCCCTGGGGCAAGACCCGCGTTCTCAAAGACGTTTTACGACAATGACTTGCATATTAGGCTTTAAAATGAGCACTTTTGAATTCGAACGTTCGAGTCCCATAGACTTCAATGGAGTTCTAAATGTTCGCGCGAACGTTCTGTCCGTTCGACGGTTCTGGTGCAAACCGAACGCGGGGGTGTTCGGCTCATCCCTAATTGCCAGTATAAAAGCCAGCCAGGAACTAAGCACAGGGATGGGGGAACCCCTTATAATGTGCACAGCACAACAACAAACAATTGAATCAAGCGCTGTTCAGAAGAGGTAAAATTATTAGGTAAATAAAAAAATCATATAAGCAGATATATACTTATATACGAAAAAAGGAAAATAACACCAAATGTGAGGGCAAGGGGAAATGGCATATTCAAGGAATGGTGGAAGCAGTTGATATATAGTGGAAAAATATATATAAAGTATATAAAGTAGTTCAGTCCAAATGGATCACGTTTATATAGTACTAAGAAAGACTGAATGAACTGTTGCTGAGGGGGCTGCTGGCTTGTCGAGAAGAAGCAATTCTGAAAATATACAAAAGAAAGAAAAAGCGGCACCCTCTAAGCGTAGTATGAAATTTATTTAAAATAGATCAACAATACAATTCTTATGAGATGGGTACTCACAAGACTGCAGGGGGTCAAAGCGCATCAATATACAATGTCATCCGTGAGAGACATCCTCAGTTCGTGGGGTCCGCTGGAGCGATGGAGTGGTGACAGCTCTCTTTGCTAGAACAGGCACGGCATGCACGTCAGGCTCGAAGAGGCACGCATGCCTCGAACGCGTGCACCGCCCCGTGATTCATCCCGGAAGTGACGTCGCGCTGTTTTGCGCTCCAAGGCTGCGTTCCACAGACCGGACAAGGAAACAACACGGCTCACCTGCTTCCCTCCCCCGGTGAACCAGCACCGAATTTTCATCTAGGGACCCACACAGCGGTTGAAACCCCCACGGGCTGTAGGAACTGCATGCCGTGCCTGTTCTAGCAAAGAGAGCTGTCACCACTCCATCGCTCCAGCGGACCCCACGAACTGAGGATGTCTCTCACGGATGACATTGTATATTGATGCGCTTTGACCCCCTGCAGTCTTGTGAGTACCCATCTCATAAGAATTGTATTGTTGATCTATTTTAAATAAATTTCATACTACGCTTAGAGGGCACCGCTTTTTCTTTCTTTTCTAATGTGCACAGCAGCCAGCAGACCTGGGAACTCAGCACAGGTTCGGTGGGAACCCCTCACTATGGCCACAGTGAGGCTGCATATGATGTGCACAGTGAGGCTGCATTTGATGAAATAGACACTTACATTTGGCAGCCATACCTATCTCTCTTTTAAACTTATGCAGATTTTCATTAGACTTGTAGGTACTGATCATTGTGGATTTTTTTTTTTTTCAAAATCAATAGAAATTTGGTTCCATCTTTGAAACTATTGTCCTTCACAAGGCGTTCAGGTGAAGAAAAAAACAGGGTAAAGGAGCTTGGACCACATCAACCCAAATTGTAAATTCAGCAGAGGTCGAGTTTACGCTCAAAGCTTTTCCGCCACTTATTTTAGTAAATGGAGTTGGCTAGCTGAATGTGATGTGACTAATGCCCGTTATTGTTTTCCCTGTTTGCTATTTCAAAGTCAGGGCACTGACACATTGTGGATATCAACAGGGGTTTGCGACCTAAAGCATCTCACTGACAAGTGCAAGCGGCATGAAATTACCCAAAGCCATCTTGACAACATTATGAGGCTCAAGTTTTTTGGGAAGCATAGCATTGGTGAACAGTTAGATGCAGGCTACAGAATTGGCTATAGAAGACTCAATGAAGAGGTCCCAGAAAATCGACACATCCTGTCTAGAATAATAGGCTTTGTGAAAGTTTGCGGCACATTTGAGCTTTGTATTTGCTTTGCGTGGCCATGATGAGACTGAGAGATCAGAGAATCCTGGGATATTCTATGGCTTGGTTGATTTTGTTGCTTCTTTTGATGGAGTTTTGAAAGAGCAGCTTGAGAATGCAACTGTTTTTAAGGGAACTTTGAAAACTGTGCAGAAGGAGGTTTTTTGAGTTTATTCCTCTGCATTCAACTACAGCAGATTCCATCACTACAGTGCTACAAGAGCGTCTTGCTGTCATCTTTCCAGAGGATCATAAGCATAAACTAATCTCCCAAGCATATGATGGAGCCAACGTAATAGGGGGTGCTACTGCAGGGGTTCAAAAGAAAATACAACATATGTACCCAAATGCCCATTACATCCACTTTTATGCACATCAGCTCAATCGGATAATGCAACAGGAAACTTCTCAAATGCCCAAAGTGAGACTATTTATTGCTAACCTTGGAGGATTTGCCAGCTTTTTTGCCAGATCACCCAAGAGCACAGTAGTTATTGATAAAGTAGTTGCCCATAGACTACCAACATCAAACAGTGTCAGATGGAACTTCCACAGCCATGCCGTCAATACAGTGTTTGAGCACAGAGAGGACCTCATCTGCTGTTTTGAAACAATGCAAGACTCAGGTGACTTTGACCTTGTTACCAGGAGAGAGGCAGCAGGCTTTACCGTGCTGCTGGATGATCAGGATTTTAAATATTTTCGGACACTTTTCCACAACATCATGCCACATGTGGACCTCCTCTATGCCTAGGGTGACCACGTGTCCCGGTTTGCCCGGGATCGTCCCGTAATTAAAATTTTTGTCCCGTGTCCCGGGAGCCTTCAATCCGGGACAATAGAGTGTACCGGAATCAAACATGGACTGCCTGCCAGCCTGCCACACTCACTGCCTGTAATTAAATAATTCTAAATCACTGGTTGCTATGGCCACCCCGCTTGGCGTGTAGCAACCAGTGACGTCACCGTGTCCCCCTCCTCCTCTCCTCCTCCTCCTCCACTGGCTCCAGCCGCGGTTCTTGCAGAAGAGAGAGCAGCTCAGCCTCAGCATTGTCATGGTCAGTCCGGGTCAGACAGTCACTCACCTTACCACCGCGCGCCGCAGACCAAGCCCTCCAACCTCCTCCTCCCCCGCTCCAGCCCACTGCCCACAGTGCCCAGCGCAGACCAGCGGCCCAGTGAGTGGACCTTGGCAGTCGGCTGCTCAGCTGGCCTCGATGGACTTGGTCCGTCCCGACCTGATGACTGCCCTGTGCGGAGGAGATTTAACTTCCTTTTTCGGCACCTTCTGTTTAGGTCCACCCACCTCCTCCCTGTGTATTTGTGAGTCCACCCAGGTAGCGGCATGCAGAAGAAACCTCTGGACTGAGACAGACTGCAATGCATAGATGAAACAGAGTGGAAGAAAGGCAAGTAAAATGCAAAGCACTGACTAACATTCCAGATCCATCGGGGTTAATATCCTGTCAGCTCTTCCCCAGCAGTTCAGCACTTCTCAGAAACGGGAGTGTGTGTGTGTCAGTCTGGAGAGAGCCTCTCAGTGTACTGTGCAGAGTAAGCAGATAAGGGGTCGGCAGGAGAGGACACTGACAGATTATACCCTGGATGGAAGGAAGACACATCTTAGATATCAGGGCAGGGTTCATGCTGGGACTTGTAATCCTTCACTTTTGGGGGATGTGACCCCCCCAAAAATAAAGAACTACAAGTCCCAGCATGAACCCAGCCCTGATATCTAAGGATGTGTTTTCCTTCCACCCAGGGTATAATCTGTCAGTGTCCTCTCCTGCCGACCCCTTATGCCTACATATTTTTGCTAATAGGTGTCCCTCATTCCCATCTCAAAAAGTTGGGAGGTATGCCTCTATCCATCCCATGGTCCCCCTGTCCACCCCACGGTCCCCCTGTCCATCTCACGGTCCCCCTGTCCATCTCACGGTCCCCCTGTCCATCTCACTGTCCCCCTGTCCATCTCACTGTCCCCCTGTCCATACCACTGCCCCTCTAACTACTCTGAAGCCCCCCTGACCACTCTGTTTTTCCACTTGATGCCTAGGGCCCACTTTTGATTTTGCACATGGGTCAGTGGATTTCATACGCCCCTGCCCCAAAAATCTTCCAAAAAATATGTCCAAAATCATCTTTTTTTTTTTTTTTGGGGGGGGGGGGTGTCCCTGAATGGCAGTTTGGAAATGTGGTCACCCTATCTATGCCAAACTCCAGAAGAAGGACATAGATTCAGTACACATTAAGAGGAGCATCGAGCAGTTCCAGCAGGGCATACAGAAGATTAGGTAGCAGCTGTATTTCTCCTTTTATATGTGTTTGTTATTATTATTATTGCTCATAAATTTTGCAGAGATTCTATCCCTTCCCTGGTTGACCAAAGCAGTCAAGGTGGTTCTCAACCAAGGAGACGGTGCTCGCTGAATCCAGGATAACATAAACGCATTGCACTTGAAGTGAGTTTTTATTTGTTGCAATATTTGTCTTTTGGATAGCTCCCTCTTTAACCACTTGCCCACCACGCCATAGACATTTTTCTGCTACAGCTATCTTGGGACTACGTCCCTGGGACATCGTCGTGCACTTCCGCGATTGCGCGTCCCCTCAGACGCGATGGCGGAAGTGTCCATGCTCGCCGGGTCTAGAAGACCCGGCGCATCACGGATCACGGTAAATTCCTGCTGATAGCGGCCGTTTACCACGTGATCGCGCCGTCAAATGATGGCGCGATCACTTGTAAACAAACCGGCGCCATTTGATGACGCCGGTTCCTCCCTCTCCGTACCGTTCGGTACAGTGTAAGAGGATGGGGGGGATCGGGTGGCAGCAGCAGCACTGTGGCTGGATCTGTGACAAATGCAGTCACAGATCCATTCATCCCAGCTCAGCCATCCCTGCCCCAGTACCCTGCAATACCCCAGTACCCTGCAATACCCCAGTACCCTGCAATACCCCAATACCCTGCGCAATACTCTGCAATACCCCAATACCCTGCGCAATACTCTGCAATACCCTGCGCAATACCCCAATACTCTGCAATACCCCAATACCCTGCACAATACTCTGCAATACCCCAATACCCTGCGCAATACTCTGCAATACCCCAATATCCTGCGCAATACTCTGCAATACCCCAATACCCTGCGCAATACTCTACAATACCCCAATACCCTGCGCAATACTCTACAATACCCCAATACCCTGCGCAATACTCTACAATACCCCAATACCCTGCGCAATACCCCAATACCCTGCGCAATACCCCAATACCCTGCGCAATACCCCAATACCCTGCGCAATACCCCAATACTCTGCGCAATACCCCAATACCCTGCGCGATACTCTGCAATACCCCAATACCCTGCGTGATACTCTGCAATACCCCAATACTCTGCAATACCCATTTTTTAAAGCAACCCTGTCCCCGTGTGCTCGCATGCAGAAGCGAACGCATACACAAGTCCCGCCCACATATGAAAACGGTGTTCAAGCTACACATGTGAGGTATCTCTGCGAACGTTAGAGCGAGAGCAATCATTTTGGCCTTAGACCTCCTCTGTAACTAAAAACATGTAACCAATAAAAGTAATTAAAGCGTCGCCTATGGGGATTTTTAAGTAGCGAAATTTGGCACCATTCCATGAGTGTGCGCAATTTTGAAGTGTGACATGTTGGGTATCTATTTACTCGGCGTAACTTCATCTTTCACATTATGAAAAAAAATTGGGCTAACTTTACTGTTTGTTTTTTTTTAAGCACAAAACAGTTTTTGTTTTTAAAACACGCGTTCAAAAGATGTCTGCGAAAATACCATGCAAGATAAAAAGTTGTAACAGCCGCCATTGTATTCTCTAGGGTCTTTGCTAAAGAAGCATATATAATGCTTTGGGGTTCTATGTAATTTCCTAGCAAATAAATGATGATTTTTCCATGTAGAAGAGAAATGTCAGAATTGGTCTCGGTGTTCCAGAACGCCTGATGGCGTTCCCTGCATGTTGGGCCCCTGTATGTGGCCACGCTGTGTAAAAGTCTCACACATGTGGTAACGCCATACTCGGGAGGAATAGCAGAATGTGTTTTGGGGTGTAATTTGTGGTATGCATATGCTGTGTGTGAGAAATAACCTGCTAATATGACAGAACAAGATTTTTTTTTTACAGAATTTTCAGTCGTTTTTCTTTTATAGCGCAAAAAATAAAAAACCCAGAGGTGATCAAATACCACCAAAAGAAAGCTCTATTTGTGTGAAAAAAATGACAAAAATTTTAAATGGGTACAATGTTGTATGAGTAATTGTCATTCAAATTGTGAGAGCACCGAAAGCTGAAAATTGGTCTGGTCAGGAAGGGGGTTTAAGTGCCCAGTGGTCAAGTGGTTAAGATATAAAGATTGGAAAGAAAGATATTTTTCTTGCAATATTCATATAAAAATGGTGTGATCTAAAAGGATTTGTTAGTCTCTCTAGTGGATAACATTAGTATTAAAGCCTTCATCTGTGTTAGCTGCCTGAGCATCAGAAATGCATGAAACTTGACATATTTACTAAGAATGTCTTGTCCATGTGTATGGAGTTCTGAGAAGTTATGGATTCAAAACCACTGAAACTGATCTCCCTTTATAACTTAAAACTGAACATTTAAAATGACCAGTTTTAAGTTTTGAAGGGAGATCAGTTTCAGTGTTTTTAATCCATAATTTCTCAGAATTCCATGTACATATACAAGGCATTCTTAGTAAATTTGTCAAGTTTCATGCATTTCTGATGCTCACGGAGCTAACAGAGATGACATTGACATTTTGTCATCATCACTACATAATTTTAGTTTTTATTCTTCACTCTATAGGTCTGTAATACCATACTCTTGCACACCATGCAATGTTTCTCCTTCACAAACCACCTTGTTAGCGCCACCTTGCTTCAAGCAGACAGGTTTGAACAGTATGCAATGGAGTTTTCGGGGGGTGGAATGAGTAATACTTTGAAGGGGGGCGTGGCCGGCAGCCGAGGCGGATGGCTGTGTGAGGAGAGAGCTCCGTGAGACCCGCTTGTAGCCAGCTCCATCCAGCGACCGACACAGCATTTTAAGGCACCATTCTGCCTACTTATCTCCCGGGGAACCCCTGGATCACGATGGGGAAAAGGAAGAAGGAGAGGGGCCCGAAAAAACTAACGGACTTTTATCCGTCCTCGAGCACGCCTAGGCCGCAAGATGGCGGTGAGGCCTCGGACACGCGGGACGGCTCGCACCACGGAGGCAGCAACGGATCGTCCCCACACTATGGCACGGGCACCCGACCACAACATAACGCCAGCGGAGGATCCTCTCCCGGAGCATCGCCCATCAACAGCCCGCAGAAGTCGGCGCAAAAGAAGTCTTCAACCCACAGATATGCAGGTGAGCAGGGGGACGGATGTAACTCACAGAACAGCACTAGTGACTTTGTGGAACATATTAATGAGTTCCTCACCACCAGTCAGCCCCTCAGCGATACAGTAATGAGGGATATGTTGATCACCCTTAGGGGCTCCCTGCATAAGGACATGATGTTGTGTGTCACTCAGCTAAAGAGAGATGTGTCTGCCATAGGGGATGGGATCTGCCATGTTGAAGACAAGATGGGGGAATTCACAACGGCTCACAATGAACTGGTAGATGCACATAATGATGCAGAGGGTGACATCCAGGCCTTGAGAGAGAAATTAACTGATTTAGAAAACAGATCGAGAAGGAATAACATAAAACTGAGGGGGGTGGAGGAGACTGTGACCCCCGCACAACTCAGGCCCTATGTGCAAGCCTTCATAGCAGCCATGCTTCCTGATGCTTCTGCCAGTGAAATCATAGTGGATAGAGCTCATCGTCTCCCCAAACCTAAATATCTGCCTGACGGGGTACCGAGGGATGTCATTGCTCGTGTACACTTTTTCCATGTTAAGGATGACCTCATGCGATTTACACGGAAGAATCAACCACTACCAGGCCCTTACTCTGGCATCAGTGTCTTTGCTGACCTATCTAAGCACAACATGATGGCGCGTAAGAACCTGTCCTCTCTGACCAAGATCCTGCAGAATCATAAAATCCCATACTCCTGGGGCTTCCCAACAAAACTGCTAGTCACCAGAGAGGGTCGCACGTTTGCGATCACCACCATTGATGATGGGATTGCCCTGGCCAAAAAATGGAAATTGATCCCGGATGATGCAGATGCCCCATTGCTGAACCAGGCTATACCGAGGATGTCCCCTGAGTGGCAGCAGAAATGACATTCAGTCACTTTTGAAATAGAGCACAGTGTTGCTCCCTTCTCTTCCTTCTTGATGCAGTTAACCTTGTTGCCTTACTGAGTTCAATACCAGAGTGGCTGGCTCTGGGTCTCGGGGAGACGTATCCCCCTGTTTTCCTTGCGGAATCATCGCACTTAATAGAACTGTTCGTTTTTTCTTTTTATGTTTCGACTCATGTTATTTGTCTACCTTTTTGGTTTTTTTTCTCACTGTACCAAGGGATTCCCACTCTGACCATGATCCCTTCTCTGCGAATTCACAAATCTCATGCACCTCCAGAACTACAGGATCTCTACAACTTTGGAAACTTGAGGCAGCAGCGCCACCTTCAGGTAATTGCATCTCACTGCATTCGCATACAGAGACATTTCTGCCATACATGAAGCATACCGTTCTAATGCCACAATGACGATATCTATCGTCTCCATGAACGTCCATGGACTCAACAGCCCCTTTAAACGGTCCTCCATGTGGTCAGAAATGACCAGGCTTAAAGAAAATGTATTATGCATCCAAGAAACGCACTTTATGACCTCCAAACAACCCAAGTGTACACACAAGGCCTATCCACACATCTTCCAATCTACTGCTCCAGTTAAAAAGAGGGGTGTCCTGTTGGCCATCAAGCATTCTGTGGCATTTAAAATGCATGAGTTAGTATGCGACACGAATGGAAGATATATCATACTGATCTGTGATCTCAATAATACAACTTACACCCTGGTTAACATCTATGCACCCAACAAGAGTCAGCCAAGATTTTTAAACTCTCTACTCAGGAAAGTGGAAAAGATCAAAAAAAGGTTCACTACTCTTATGTGGCGATTTTAACTGCGTTCCTGACCAATCTCTGGACTGCTCACAACAACAGGCCTCGCGCAGGATAGAAATCCAATCTCTTATTCATAACCACAATTTGTATGACACTTGGAGATGCCTGCATTCCTCAGAGAGGGATTACACCCACTATTCTTATCCCCATCGGGCATATTCCAGAATTGACTTGATCCTTACAGACCTACCTCTACTGCAGAAGGCACTAGAGGTCACTATACACTCTATAACATGGTCGGACCATGCCCCTGTGTCAATTCTCCTGCGAGACGACTCCTCCTCTTCCCCGACCTACCTATGGAGGAACAATGTTGGATTGCTCTCTGACGGATAGGATTGGACTGCAACTTAAGGAATTTTTTGCTATTAATAACAATGGCGATACCTCTATTGCATCAGTGTGGTGCTCGCATAAGGCATTTAGCAGGGGAATATTGATTCAAGCTGCAGCTAGGCAAAAGAGGGGGAAGGCAAAACAGTTAAACGACTTGCTGGAGAAGCTTAAACAATTAGAAACCCAACACAAAACACAACCTACTTCGGTAGTAGAAGATAATCTATTTAAATGCAGACATGATCTTTGCCTATTATTGATCACCACTCATCAAACATATTTAAGGAGATCTAAAGCGATGTATTATGCTCACGGCAACAAAGCAGGGAAGATATTGGCGAGATACATTACTAAACGGCAGCAACAAGCTCGTTTACTTAATATTAAAGACCCACACACCACTAAAACAGTAAGTCACCGGACACATATTGCCAATGCGTTTATGAAATATTATAAGGACCTCTATAACCTCCAACAAGACACAAATACCACACAACCTACGGAGTTAAACATTAACTTGTTTCTTAATGCAATCTCCCTAACCTCTTTAACCACTGACCAACTATCCATGCTTAATTCCCCGATCACTCTTACAGAAGTTATAGATACCATACATGCCCTTCCCAACAATAAGTCTCCAGGTACGGACGGTTTCTCGTCAGAGTACTATAAGACATTCTCTGACACTCTCGCTCCATCTCTATGCACCTTGTTTAACAGTGTTGCCTCCTCCTCTATGTTTCCGGAAGAAATGTTACAAGCTACCATTGTTACACTGCCTAAGCCGGGGAAGAAGCCGGATACCCCACAGAACTTTAGGCCAATATCGCTTCTAAACACGGACCTCAAGGTCTATGCTAAGATCCTAGCGAATAGGCTGGGCGATGTCACCCCTCACCTGGTAAAACCAGATCAAGTAGGGTTTGTAAAAGGGCGTCAAGCCCCTGATGGCACTCGGAGACTGCTTAATTTGATACATTTACTAGAAAGTAGAAAAACCCCGGCGGCCTTTTTGGCACTGGACGCAGAAAAAGCCTTTGACAGGGTGCACTGGGGATATCTCAGCGCTACCCTACAAAAATTTGGTATGCAAGGCACCATACTGTTAGCGATATCTGCGTTGTACACATGCCCGTCAGCTAGAGTTTTCTCATCCGGTGCCATCTCCAACCAATTCTATATTACCAATGGCACCCGTCAAGGCTGTCCACTGTCTCCCATAATCTTTACCTTGATGATGGAGCCCCTAGCTGAAACTATTAGGTCGACCAAAGAAATCTCGGGGATTGATGTTGCAGGTGATACCCACAAAATAGGTCTCTTCGCGGACGATGTTGTCCTGACAGTGACAAATCCGGCTTCTTCCTTGGCAAAAGCTCAGGAAATTTTGCAACAGTTCGGTGCAGTATCTTATTATAAACTGATTACCAAATCTTGTATTCTTCCAATTAACCTCTCCAAATCCCTGATTACCTACCTCAAAGGAAGATTCCCATTCCAATGGATGACCAACTCCCTCACTTACCTGGGTATTAGATTAGTCTCTCCCTCTACCCACACCTATAAAGTGAATTTTAACGCCCTCCTGGCAACCATTAAAGCCGATCTAGAACATATCACAATGTTTGAAATGTTGTGGCTGGGCAGAATAGCTGCACTTAAAATGACTCTTTTACCCAAAATCATTTACTACTTTAGAACCCTCCCAATCAGGATTCCAGAATTCTTCTTCTTACAAACTGACAAAATGTTTAGGAGATTTATCTGGCAGGGTAGAATGCCTAAAGTAACATTCGCTACGGTTCAAAGACATAAAACAGAGGGGGGGAATAAGCTTCCCCACTCTGCGAAACTACTATAGGGCAGCGATCCTAGACCAAATGAAGGCATGGTTTGACCCAATTTCATCTAAACTATGGGTTAAGATCGAGAAGGCAACTATTAAGGGGAAAGACCTTACGGCTTTACTATTAGCTAAACTAACAAACCTACCCCTACAACATATTAGTCTACCCTCTATTGATACTACCCTACTAGTGTGGGGAAGCATTCAACCCTATTTAGACCCTTCAACTACGAATAAGCGCAGACTTACTGACCTTACAACCGTGGAACATTTGATCCCGGACCTAAATATTACTGCATGGAAACGGGACGGTATAACAACTATCCAGGAGGTGTTGACTAATCAACCAGGTACCCATACATACTCTCTCATGAGACTACAACACTTCCAAAGGTCACACTCTACATTCACCTTTGACATGCCCATAGATATATGGACATACCTTTGCTCGTCCTATAACAAACCCAAGGGGCTTTCTTGGTTTTATAACCTTCTACGCCATACCAAGAGATTCTCTAAGACCTCACACATGACAAACTGGGAAAGGGATTTGGGCTCCTCCTTCTCAATTGCTGATTGGACGAAAGCGATTAAAATGACATATAGATACACCCACTGTACCAACCACTGGGATAATATGTTGAAAATCTTACATAGGTCCTACCTCACACCAGTTAGACTATCATTGATCTTCCCTTCCGAATCACACCTATGCTGGAGACTATGCGGTGATAGGGGCAATATTTTCCATATATTGTGGAATTGCAAACACATCCGCAACTTCTGGGACGAGGTTTTTAAACTAATATCCTCTGTCACAGGTATCTTGGTGCACCCTACTCCGCCTTTAGTTTTACTGAACATCACTGTTACCCCTATCCCAGCCTGCATGAGGAGCATTGTGATACATGTTTTGATAGCAGCCAGGTTGGCCCTTACTTCTAAATGGAAGACAACTCAAATTCCCAACCTCACCGAAGTAATACATAGGGTCTCTACGCAATACTCATACGAGAAACACTTTGCCCACCAATCTGGGACTTCACAGGCCTTTCTCGCACAATGGTCACCTGGGATCTCTAAATTTCCCAATCCATAGTTTTCCCTCAATCATTTAATGGAAATTGATATGGACCTTTGGTACAGGAGTTTTGTTTTGTTTATTTGTTTTACTGTTTCTTCTTTTCTTCTTTTCTTCTTTTCTTTTTTTCCTTTGTTTTGTTCGCTGTATGATTACATTGTTACCATTTGCTATTCTCCCCTTTTTGATATGTATGAAACACATTACTATTATGCTGACATTAGGTTTCCATACCAACGTATGACCCCACACACGCGGCTTGCCCTTCTGGGCGGCCTAACAGGTGGGCTGCTTCCACCTAAACAGGCACTGTCACACTGCACCGAACTGCAACAACGGGTGGGTAGTCCCTCGGGATAGATGCCAGGTTACTGTCGCCTTCCTATGTAGTCTGTCCCCATTTCTCCACCGCATTTAGTGTGGAATTCTATAAGATCAGACACATCATCACCAAATACCTACCAGTTCTACTCAATGACGATACGTACCAATCCATTTTATCTAGAGGCATTAGAACAGTGAGCCGCAGAGCTCCCACATTGGGGGGGGTCCTGTCACCCAGTCTATTTCAAACCAGACACAGCTCCCTAACTTGGTTACACTGCAAGTGTACCTATAGATGTGGCAAGAATGGCTGCAGGTATTGCCCCATTATTGGGACTGGACAAGTGGTGCATTCATGCTCCAACGGAAGGGACTTCAACATTAAACAATTTATTAATTGTAACACAAAGTACCTTGTATATGTCATCACTTGCAGTACCTGTAATGTCCAGTATGTCGGTAGGACCACGAGAAGATTAAGGGACAGACTCAGCGATCATTTATATGACATCGAAAAGGACCATGGGACCAACGTAGCTAGGCACTGGAATGTTATACACCATAAAAACATTTCCAGTTTATCCATACAGGGTATAGAAAGAATTACACGTTCAGCTAGAGGCGGTGATACATTCAGACTCCTGTGCAAACGGGAAGTATTTTGGATTTTTCACCTTAATTCTAGACTGCCTAGGGGACTCAACTTTGAATGGGATGTTTCCCATTTCTATGAATGAAACCACTATTATATTTTTCCCATATATGTCATGCACTACTTCTAATGTTGTACTTATAGTTCATCTATTTGTTTATTCGTTTATTTTAAGGTGATCAATCAATGAATCTTTATGCATGTTATGCCCATACTATACCACTCAGGCATTACACCACATTGTACTATATTGTATTGTACTGTACCATTATAATACATGCATTTTTCAGACCACTTCTACCTTTTAACGAAATATCGGAAATTATTGTGCGATTTGTCTTGCACATTACATATGCTCCAAACGCACATACATATGCACACATTCCTTTACATTGTCCTCTGTGCCCTCTCTCATTATTTTCCATCTGTTTTCTTCACCTTCCCCTTTTTCTTCATTACATGTTGAAATTAAACACACAACACCAGTTGTGATTTATCCCTATATAATATCAGGGTTCTGCGCTCGTGGCTCCATTCGGGCTATGTTAGGCGAATATGTTTATACACGGGACCTTTTTAGATATGCCGACGTATATAATATTCCACTCTCCTGTTTAGATTACAGGTTTCCCTTTTATACTAATTATCGGCATTCTCCCTTTCAGTCCGTGTTCGCCTAACTACAATTCCCCTCCCCCTTTCCCTCCCCTCTTCCCCATTCCTTTCCCCTCGTCTCCCTTCCCGTTTTCCAATTAGCCCGTGTGATGTCACTTTTGTATGGAGTCGGTGCGGTCTTTTCTCTTCAGTGAGACTGCCCGATGTTATGCACTGACTATGACATAAGAGTAAATACTAAAAATATTTTCTCATCTGTTTTTATATTGAATTTTTTATATATATACACATTATAACATATTACCATAACATTATTGTTACATTCCCCTTTTTTCCCCCCTTCTTGTTACCTTGCTATGTTTATACCCATATGCATTAACCACACACACTCATTGAGTGTGATTTTAAAGAGGATTTTCCTTCCCCCCCCCTTTTTTTCTGGGTCTTAAATCTATATGCGTTTTAAAATTACGTTCATTTTTACATGTAGATTCATTAAAACATGCCGATTGCACCCAAGTAGTCTCTGGTACATCCAGAATAACAGTTGCAGTCCAGCCGGACCTTTGAAAAGCGATACACTTGGACGACATAATCGATTGCTCTTCTATGGTTCATCAATATTGCTCATGCCGTCCACTCGCACACATTTGGGTCCTGGCCGTTATATATAAAGGTGCCCTGTAGTAGATCTATCACCTTTTTCATTTAATAAAAAAAAAAAGATACTTCTACACTTAGGACATCAATATATCTCTGCATACTTTTACCATACCCCAACAAGGCCTTTTATTATTATTTTTTTTTCCTTTTTATTTTTTTCTTCGTGTTGTTTACCCATTCACTTGATCTTCATCCATTTCACGATCACATGAATATATGAATGAGACACATTTGTATTCATGAACACCTGTTCACTGACACGTGTTTTCACGTATACATAACATTACGTATACACTCGTTTCACAAGTTGACATTAATTCACAAACATGTTCACAATGTGGTCCATATGGGCACATATCCCGGCACAATATTTTATTTTTTATTTTTTGTTTTTGTGTGTTTTTTTTTTCTTGTTTTTGTGTTTAAATTTTTTTTTTTCTCTTGTTTTTGTGTTTAATTTTTTTTCTTGTTTTTGTGTTTAAATTTTTTATTTTTTTCTTGTTTTTGTGTTTATAATTTTTTTTCTTCTTGTTTTTGTGTTTAATTTTTTTTTTTTTTGTGTTTATTTTTTTTTTTTAAAACAATTTTTATTTTATTTTTTTGGTTTACGGGCCATATGACTGCTTCGGCATACTAAACACTATTTCGGCTATATATATATAAATATATAGACACTTAAAACCAGTCTATTTTATTTTTCACTATTTTTTACATCCACTCTCACATTCACCTTTATATATATATATATATATATATATATATATATATATATATCCCTTCCCATTTTCATGCAATCCTCACATCCACACATACACAGGTTCTTTAAGGGTTACCTTCTTTATGTTAGTGTTGACTTTCAGCCTGCACACACTTGACACTCTGATTACACCCATTCAGGATGTCTATCACAACTAATTAACTTTAAGTTGCTATAGGCTGAAGGGGGTCACATGTTTTATTTGGTATTTTGGGGTTTAGTATAAATGTTTTTGTGTTAGCACCATACCATAGCCATGACTAAGCACTGATCGAGTGCGAAACGCGTCGGCTGTCCTGTTTTCTGTGATTGCTGTGACTGTACATGTTTTTGGATTTACAATAAAGACAACTTTTTTCGTTTGAAAATCCTTGGAGTGCGGCCGTCCTTCCCTCTTTTCTTCATCATCCTTCCTATGTAGGGGGCTGTGGCTCCACATTGTGTAGTAGGACGCACAGTCTCCGACCCTTGTTTACACTTTTTGCAACATACTGTAACCTTGCATCTTATGCTACTGATCGCATTGTGTCTGGTTGAAAAATGTTTGAGGACCTGCGTTGTCCATCTATTTGTTTTTGATGTTATTACCCATGTACATGTCTCTTTCGAGGAAGCAAAACTTAATAAAAACAAATTGAAAAGAGTAATACTTTGAAGGCCTATCCACTGCTCAATAAGAGTAGGTTAAAGACAGAGCTTAGTCTTAGTTTGTTTATGGAGAACAATCTTGAAATAGTATTTAGAGAAACTGTCACTCTGCTAAAGATTCTCATCAGACCACAGCAGAAGCTGAGAGGTGCTTCTCAACCTAAAAAGGATCAAGACTTTTTTGAGAAATAGCATGACCCAGGAGAGGCTGAAGAATGCATTGGCCATTCTGTCCATGGAAACGAGTGGTGACACAGATGACTGACTTAAAACGGAAGGTCATTGAGAAATTTGCAAGCCAGAAAGAAAGGAGAGCCAAATTTCATTTCAAATAGTTCTACTAGCACTAATGTGAATATGGAGTGCTTTTGTATTCAGTCACCTTTACTCTGATTCAGAGTTATTTTTGTTGTTTGTTGTGCAATAAAGTTTGTTTAATGTTTTAAAAAAAAACAAAAAAAAAACACTGATTTGTGGTACATTTATTCCGTTCTTTACCAGTTGACTTAAACATTAAAATGTTCTATATGTTATCTAGCAGTAATGACACATAATCACCTGATAAATACCTATTTAGAGTCCTTCATTACTAAGAGTTTGTTTGCACCGATCTGTAAGGCTGAGCTATATACTCTGTCCTGTGATGCTGGGGCTATATACCCTGTACTGTGATGCTGGGGCTGTATACTCTGTCCTGTAGGGATGGGGATGTATAATCTGTCCTGTGATTCTGGGGCTATATACTCTGTCCTGTGTTGCTGAGCTGTATACTCCTGACACTATAAATGGAAGCAAGTGGAATACAGGGGATGGAGTGGGTGTATTCTATAAGGGGTGTGGCTTATGAGAATTGGGAGGGGCAAATGGGAAGGGGCAGGGTCTGCCCCCCCCCCACCCTAAAACTTCACCAGCCGCCACTGCCCTAGACAGAGTTTGAAACATGTTAAATGCCTGACAAGTTTATTATTCCATGCTTTACCTTTTTCTTTTTAATCACTTGACGTCTGCACTAGAGCCATCTTTCGGCTCAAATGCTGGGAGAGCATCCATGTACGTCCTCCCATTCTCGCGCCACCCATGATTGTTGAGTTTTTGGGACACTGCTGATCACAGAGCTGGGTAAAGGGCCCTTTACCACGTGTTTAGCTGTCAGCCAATGACAGCTGATCATGGAAGAAAACAGAAGCCGGTTACCTTTTTTTTCTGTCAGTGTGAAGAAAATAATAAAGATGGTAACCAGTGCTGCCAATCCGTGTCCTCCAGAGCTGCAAATCCATGCCCACCAGTGCCATCTATCAGTGCCCATTAGTACTGCTAATTAGTGTCCTCCAGTGCCACCTATCAGTGTTCTATTAGTGCTGCCAATCAGTGCCTCATCAGTTCATCACTTCCCACCAGTGCCACCCACCAGTGCTGCCTCATCAGTGCCGCATCAATGCCCATCAGTGCAGCCTATCAGTGCCCATCTGCCACCTCATAAGTGCCCACCAGTAAAGGAGAAATATGATCTGTTTGCTAAATTTTATAACAAAACATGAAAAACGTTGTTTTCAACATTTTCGGTCTTTTTTTTGTTTAGCAAAAAATAAAACACGCAGTGGTGATTAAATAACACCAAAAGAAAACTATTTGTGTGACCGCGCAATTGTCATTCAAAGTGTGAGAGTGCTGAAAGCTGGAAATTGGCCTAGTCAGGAAGGGGGTATAAGTGCCCAGTAAAAAAGTGGTTAAACCTTTTTTTTTTTATAGCAAAGGAATGTTTGATGAAGTTCACTCTGCACTATGCAGCCTGGTGTGGAATATTCCCATGGCTGAGGGGTTTACAGTGTTTTTGTTTAATCCTCCCCCACCCCAACCCCCCTTTTCCTAGCTGATATTGGAATTTAGAATTTTAAGCTGGTTTTTCAAGGATTGGATGGACAAAAACACAGAGCCATTTTTTCTATGCAGCAGATAGGAACTGTAAGGCACCAAGCTTTTTGCCATCCCCTGTACCCCAGCTAATGTCACTGCTTATTTGCCCTAGAGGGGAGTGGACAGAAAAGTTGCTAATCTGGCCAGTGAACTAGTAGATAGTTCTTCTGTTTGACTGATGAAGCAATTAATAAATAAACTAATTCTGTCTTTTACAAACCTTTTGTATATAAAAAAAAAATTGTATAACAAAAATGTCCTATAGTGTGTCACTTTAGCAATCATTCATAGACTGAAATTTTTAACGTTTTGTACGCTTTACTGCCCACCACGATCAACATCTACACAGACATACACCGTTAATACTAATCGTGTAGATTGCTTTATATTGCTGCCTTCGCTGCGATAGGGCAATGATTCAACATCGCTTATTTCTGTTGGTTCTGCTTATTTCTGTTAGTTTCCAGCCTAACTACAGGCAGGGATGTTATGAACTCCCAAACCATTCCTTTTCCACGACCTGTTGTTGGGATATCAGTACAAGCCTTTTCAATGGACAAAAGGATTCGTCCAAATGACTAATCAATAATCCAAGGGTCGATTCTGTACTGGGGTTCTTCCTAACCATATCTATACAGGGCTTTTACACACACCTCCATACTGGGCCTATTCTGGCACTTCTCTCCTACATGTACAAATCATAATTTTTTTGCTAGAAAATTACGCAGTACCCCCAAACATATGTTTTTTTTAGCAGACACGCAAATGTTTTATCTTGCATGGTATTTGCGCAGAATATGATTTAACCTTTTATAATTGAGAACATAAGTTCCCAGTTCCGGTCCCAGGACATGTGTATCACCATACACTTTAAAGAACCAGCGCTGCTATCAGCAGGAGATTGGTAACTTATTTACCGTTTGCTTTGCACAGACCTGAACATACTTGCTATGCAGGTCTAATCACTGTGCAACCCCACTCAAGGGGACTTGCGTAGTCCTGGGACCCCTACTTTCCCTATCTTTTTATGCCCGCTTGGGCACATAGGTCTGCCCTAAGAATCCTCTTGGCCTAGCTGTGAGGTACCCACCCATTGCCTGCCTTGAATTGTTGCTGCCACTCTAACGCACGCGGCGATACCTCACATATGTGTTTAAACAGCATTTACATATGTTGGCGGGACTTGTGTGTGCGTTCGCTTCTGCGCGCGAGCTACCGGGGACAGGGGCGTTTTTTTTTTTTTTATTATTATTTATTTATTTTACATATTTATTTATTTTTTTACACTTTTTTTTTATTAATTTTTCATTTTTTTATTGCTTTTATTCCTATTACAAGGAATGTAAACATCCCTTGTAATAGGAATGTGTGTGACAGGTCCTCTTTATGGAGAGATGCGGGGTCAAAAAGACCCCACATCTCTCCTCCAGGCTGGAAACCATGAGATCGGTGAAAAAAATTCACTGATCTCATGAATACTGTGGCTTAGTAGCCGCAATCGCGGCTTTGTTTACTTACGGGACTCGGGCGTGACGTGATCACATCGCGCCCGGGTCCTCCGACGGTCATAGAGATGACTGGTGATCATCTGGTCACCAGTCATCTCTATACTTCCTGCAAGCGCCGGACGATTCATTCTCCAGGCCCCCGATGGCACGGGAGAGTACGGAGAAGCACCGGATGGTCCCCCGGACAATCCCCCCCTCCCGCCGCCTGTAAGAACGATCAAGCGGTGGAACCGCCGCTATGATCATTCTTATGTTGTGCAGTATCGCCGGCACAAGAGATCGATATCTGGATGATGCCTCTCGCTGCAGGCATCCTTCAGATATCCCCCCCAAAGTCCAGGACGTCATATGACGTCCACTCTGGATGGGAGAGCCACTTTGTGGACGTCATATGACGGTGGCTGGTATTGAAGGGGTTAAAGGAGCAGGATAAATAGTAGCACCATCTTTTGTCCACATCCTGGATATAAGGACTTCCATGGTAGGGGTAGCGGGGCATTTGGGTTCAGCTGGGTTTTTAACTACAATGTTGTCTATTATTACAGTGATTATTAGTCACTGTGTTCTTTGTAGGAACAAGATCCACCAGTAGGGTCACTGTACCAAATTGGTTGGACTTTATTCATTAGTTTTTGTAATGCCTTATTTTTTGTACAATTATACCATTGTTGACCCACCCCTTAATTGCTTTCTGTGGACATCTTTGTCCCTCATTTTTTCAATAGAGTATCGAATTGCTATTGGGGAGGTAACCCGCCCTTGGGGCGAATTGGTCATTGTCTAAATCCGTTTGACACTACTCCTGTAGGGTGTATTCCAAGATTTTTTATATTAAAGTTCTGTTCATTATTCACCCTTATTCTGGCCTCTGGCATCCTATAAAGCATTCTAACACAACTAATGAAACCTGATACCAACTGGGCTGCCTCCATAGTTCTCCAAAGACAAAATAGCACTTTCTTCACCCTCGTCCGTTGGGACCTGGAGGTTCAGATATACAGTGGAACCTCGGATTATGAGACTCCATTCCTGAGGTTTATCGAGGTCAGCCGATTGGTGCTGTTCGGCCCTGCTTGGTTTCGGCGCCCCCACCTCAGGCCAAACACTGTACTGCACACCGCCTTATGGGTGAAGCACCCATTGATTTCCTTTGTTGCTCTGCAAGAGTCATGATATTCTCATTGATGGCAAGGAGAGCCTTATGGCTTAAACCCTGGACAACGGACAACTATACCAAGTCAAACTAGTGTTTTTCCATTTCATGGGGCGGCACTGTTTGGTAACAGATTAGAATCTGCCATTTTAAAGGTTACGGGTGGCAAATCAGGGGATGCTCCCACAAGACTTGAGATCAAAACAGCGCCATTACCCTGAAAGAAGAAAGTTCTCAGGCAGGTTTAGAGATTTTAGGACTTATAGGCTAGGCAAAGACTACCGAACAAACTGGAAGTTCCTTTAAAGGAGTTGTAAAGGAAAAAAATATGTTTTGCTGAAATGACTGTTTACAGGGTATAGAAACATAATAGTTAACCGACTCCTTTTAAAAATGATTAAAAATAGATGAAAATCAATCATATAATGTGCCTGCAGTTTCAGTTTCGTTTGTCATCTAGTTTCATGTTTCTGTGAAGGACGGAGACACAGAGCCAATACAGGGCAGTGTTTGTTTTTAAAATGAAACTGATTGGTTCTGAGGGGTTTTAGACACACAGTAATCACACCTCCTTGATTGGAGACCACAGGGAGAAGCTCCCATGACTTTTTTCATAAGGTAACAGACAACCGGGAAGTGTGCAGAACAGAGAAGGATTACAGCAAAAACCAACAATGAGGACATGAAACCAGGACTGCATTAGGGTAAAGGAAGCTATTTAGCAAAACATTTTTTTCCTTTCGTGACCCTTTAAGTTACAATGGCTTGGTTAGCCAAACCAAAGTTATCTCCTTCTCAACAGCAGAAACCCTTTTGAGAATTCCTCCAACTAGATGTGGGTAGTGGGCACCAGGCTGTGCAGGTGTGCCCAGGTGTGGACGGAGCAAATCAAATTCACGTTTGGGCTTTTGAGCTTGGTCGTTGGATTATACTTTTTTTT
The DNA here is from genome assembly GCA_029574335.1 of Rana kukunoris. NCBI lineage: Eukaryota > Metazoa > Chordata > Amphibia > Anura > Ranidae > Rana > Rana kukunoris. The sequence continues at coordinate 77,542,348 of CM056054.1, read as the reverse complement.
TTTTTATCTTTTACACATTTTCAAATGGACATTTGTTTAATGCTTATCGCTCTTTGCACAACATATTGTTTATATATATATATATATATATATATATATATATATATATATATATATATATATATATTTTAAATATATTCTTTATTTATATATTTCAAGAACAGGGTACATCTATCAGTAAATTTTTATGTTCTATTATGTTTCAAAACATGGTACAATTCATCTCATTACATTCTAGAAACCTATATTTTATCTCCTCCCTCTCTTCTTTCTTTGTTATCGTTACTTTACTGTCAATGTATTCTTATATATATGTACTACCAACAAAAAAAATCACAATATTATGCCCCTCTTTCTCCTAAGTGTCCTTATCTTTTATTTATCTCAACCTTATGCATTTTCCTCTCTAAACATTTTTATAATCCCCCAACTCATCCCCTCCCAAATCAAACCTGAAAAAAAAAAGGGACCCAAATAAAATAATATTTTAATCCCCCCCGCCCCGCACTTTCCTCCCTCCTCCTGCCCCCTCAGAGGTCCATGAGTATTGGTCTACCATATATTTCGCATTCCCCAAGCGGCCCTACTCCCCAACTATGTTTCCAATTACCGGTAATCTCTTGTTATATTGCTCTTTTCTGTCTTGTGCCATTAGTACTGAGTCCTCCATGGCCCCCCACGTTTCTAACCGTTTAGCCATACCGCAATTGTTGGAGGCCTAGAGCTTTTCCAATTTTTCGCTATACACACTTTAGCCTCATTGACCATGTGGCATAATACCATGTTTTTATATACCTGTGTAGGTAATTGCGAGAGATGCAACAGGAAAAATCCCGGATCATCTGGCTCCATATCAACTGGGGCATGTCCAGTTAATATGGAGCAAAGTTCCTTAATCTTCGTTCCATTGCCAGCACAGATCTGAAACTTCAGGAAAAAGTCCTAATTTTGCTGGCGTATAATAATACCACCTGGTCAATAATTTATAGTTTAATTCCTGTGTTCTGGTACATATTGATGTGTTTAAAGCCAGGTATATCATCTTTTGAAACTGGGCTGGTGTAAAGATCTTAAGATCCCTCCTCCACTTTTTAATTGCTGACATCTCATAGCTCTTTAGAGGAGCTATTAGCAACATATATATATATATATATATATATATATATATATATTTTTTTTTTATATATATTATTCGATTGAGGGGTTCCTTCTCATTACAGTAAGTTTTAAATTTAGTCAATTCCCATTTGAACCTACTTATTGGTCCCAGTGACTCAAAAAAAGTATTGCAATTGTATTGCCTGCCAATGTTTTATTTCAAATAGGCCCCCTGGTTGCGTCAAAGCCGAGATTGTGGGCCATGTGTCTGATTGCAAAAAATTTGATACCTGGAAATAGTCACTCTCTCTGAGTTTCTGAAATGCCCCTACTTCCATCCCCGGTCCAAAGCTTGTATTTCCCAATACCGGGTATAATGGGGAATACTTTGACGAGTATTTAGGGTTTTGGCAGATTTTTGCACTTATAGACAATGTTGATCTTATAAAGGGATGTTTTTTAAGATGGTCCGGTAAGTTTTCGTAACACCAAGGTGACCTGCACAATGGTACCCGACTCATCTCTAACTTCAATTCTATCCATAATTTGAGTTCTGTGTGTCTGCACCAATCTGTATTTAGACACATCTGGGACTGCTAAGCCCCCATAGCACTTGGGAAGGGTCATTTGATTTCTGCTTATCCTTGGTCTTTTATTGGCCCAGATAAATTTAGTAAAGAGCGTGTTTAAAGTAGGCCTCCGGGATTCCTATTGGTATGGCTTGAAACAAATACAAATATTTTGGCAATATATTCATTTTTTTTTTTTTTTTTTTGTAATATGTTTTTATTAAAGAATTCACACATCAGAGAAAATACATAACAAGACATGTAGACATTATTCGAGGACATTCATGGTAGAAGAATTGTATACGGAGAAGTCCTCATAAGAAAAAAAAAAAATTAAGGGGAGGGCATAGGCTTAGGGGTATATGGAGTAAAACTGAATAGTCCTTCCAAAATAAGAGGGGGGGGGTGGGGGGGGGGAGGGAGGTATGGGTAGAAATCTTCAGTCCCGTGAGGGATCTCGGTAAAGAAAGGACATTTTCTCAAAGTTCAGTCTCTCCGCGGGAGTAAAAGTGTGCAACAGAAAGGGATTCCAAAGGTGATAGAAGCGGCTTTTGTTCCGTTCGTGGGTCAAGTCCGTGTTAAGCCTGTCTTTGTATAAGAGTTGTAGGAGTTCCTTCTTGACTTGAGCAGTGGTTGGGCTGTCAGCAGATATCCACTTCTGGAGGATGGCTCTCCGGGCGAGCAATAGGCATATCAGGATCCAATTCCTGCGCGGGGGTGTGGTAGGGGAAGACCAGGGGAGCAGTAGGGGGTCCCAATAGCCGAAGATAAGTAGTAGCGGGTCCTTGGGTATGCGCAACAGGGTGACGTCAAATATGTATTGGATGACTTGGTCCCAGAATCTGGCTATGTGGGAGCAGGACCAGAACCTGTGAGCCAAGTTGGGTTTGGGTTGTTTACAGAGGGGGCATTCTGGGGAGGGATGGGCTCGGCTGAAGGGGATGTGGGCCCGGTGGACAATTTTGATCTGCGTCTCTCTCCATGTCTCGTTAGGGATAAGTTTGTGGACGGTGGTGAGGCCTTGGAGGAGCTTCCCCACCAGCTCAGGGTCGGGGAAGTCCTTCGACCAGTTGGCCGCTGACGTTGATGCCAGGGGGGGGGTATTGTGCAGGAGGAGGGGGCGGTAAATGTCCGATACCTTGTACGAGGCCCGGGCGATAAGGGTGTCGGTGAGGGAGCTCTGGAACCTTTTTCTATCGTCCCGGCAAGTATTTTTCAGAAAACTGAGGCATTGGATATACTGGAACATGTGTGATGCAGGGAGAGAGAATTTGTCCGCCAGGGCTCTAAAGCCCATGGGGCGGCCTGAAAGGGGGTCACACAATGAATAAAAGATTTTGATACCCTTATCATGCCAGTCGAGGTAAGGCTGGTTATCTAGGCCAGGTTGGAAGCTAGGGTTACCCAGGATTGGAAGATATCGTGAGATAGAGGATGGGACATTGAGGGCTTTCCTGACCTCTCTCCAGGCAATGACCGTGTCCCGGAGAAGGAGATTGTGTTGGAGGGGAGGGGGGGCAGATTTCCAGCGACAATGGAGGAGGGCCGTAAGGGAGAATGGGTGGACCATCGCCGATTCTAAGGGGTAGTTTGAGCATCTGGAGGACTGGGAAATCCAATCCAAGCCCGTTCTCAATAGGCAAGCCAGGTTATATAGCCTGATGTTGGGAAGGGCAATGCCCCCCTCTCGCCTGGGAAGATGCAGTTTGGCAAATGCTATGCGCGCCCGCCTACCACGCCAGAGAAACTTGGAAATGGCCGAATTTAGGGATTTGACGTCTTTATGGCGCAGAAGTAGTGGGACGGTTTGAAGTGGGTACAACAGGCGAGCGAAACTGACCATCTTGACCAGGTGGCATCTTCCCAGCAGTGAGAGAGGCAGGTCCATCCAGTTTCCCAGCTCTTGGGATATTTTGGTGAACAGGGGAGGGTAATTGAGCTGGTACAGGGAGGAGGGTAATTTACCTATTTTTATTCCCAGGTAAGTGATATGAGACTTCGCAACAGTGAACAGCGAGCTCTGGGACCAAGAGGGGGCAGATAGAGAACCTATGGGGAGTATTTCGCTCTTATTATAGTTAATACGAAGCCCAGAGCATTGCCTGAATTCGTCAAAAGTGGACTTGATTGTGGACATGTCAAGTGAGGGGCTGGATGTGAAAATAAGGACATCATCTGCAAATAGTGACGTGCGAAGGTCGTGGTCTCCGACACGTATGCCATGAAGGGGGGCGATCTGGGTTAGGTGGCGGGACAGGGGTTCAAGCGCTATGTTGAAAAGGAGCGGGGAGAGCGGGCAGCCTTGCCTCGTGCCTTTGTGCAGCCTGAATTCCTCAGAGAGGAGGCCCGCAGCGACCACTCTCGCGGCAGGGGCAGTGTACATGGCCTCTATGAGGTGCGTGAAGGGGCCCGAGAAGCCCATTTTGGACATGACCATGGAGAGCCATTCGAAACTGACGTTATCGAAGGCCTTCTCCGCGTCTAAAGTGATGATGGCATGATCACCTGCCGGGTTATTTTTTGCGTGTTCGAGAGCCAGCATCACCTTCCTGATGTTCATGGTGGCCGTCCTACCCTTTACGAAGCCTGATTGTGCGGGGTGGATCAGGGAGGGTATAATGGATGCCAACCTAGTGGCCGCTATTTTGGATAGGATCTTGACGTCAAGGTTTAAAAGTGAGATGGGCCTATAAGAGCCAGGTTCTAGGGGGTCTTTGCCCTTTTTCTCCAAGAGTTTTACGATGGCCTGATTGCCCGTTGGTAGGTAGGTCCCACCCGACCATATATGCTGGTAGACGTCGTGGAGGGGGGGAGACACAGTCGAGCTAAAGGATTTATAAAATTCTCCAGTGAAGCCATCTGGGCCTGGAGCTTTGGAGGGGGCAAGTTGTTTGATGACGGATTGGACCTCCAGGACTGAGATAGGGGCATTGAGGGCTTCGAGTTGGGTGGGGGTCACCCGATCTAGGGATATACGTTGTAAGAAGTTGAGGGCCGTTGGCTTATCAATAGGGTCTGAGGCATACAGGGAGGAGTAGAATTGGCGCATGATACGATTGATGTCTTTCGGGGTGTTGTGTACGGATCCCAACGGATCTCTCAGAGACAAGATATGTGTCGGGCGGTTGGGTCCTTTGCTTAATCTGGAAAGGAGTCTACCGGCCTTGTTGCCAAACTTGTGGAGGGAGGCGTCTAGATGTGCCTTTTGGGTACGCTCGAGGGTGGCCGCCAAATTATCAAAGGCCTGCTTAGCAGCAAACCACGCGCTACGGTTGCTGGGGGAGTCATCGGTATAGAGGACCCGCTGGGCCTGATGTAGTGTTGCGCTGGCCAGTTTGTAGCGTCTAAGTGTGTGTTTTTTGAAGGTGGCGGCGTAGGCTATTATGCAGCCCCTGAGGAAAGCCTTGCCCGCTTCCCAGAAAAGATTGGGGTTGTCGGCGTGTAGCGCATTATCCGACGCGTATCCCGACCAGGCGTTTTCCAGATGTTGTTGGAAATCGGAGTTGTTGTGGAGATAGGAGGGAAACCGCCAGATTTTGGGGTTGGAGGCTAGGCCAGGATCTTCAAGAGTGGTCGAGACCGGGGCATGATCCGAGATTGCGATGTCGTGTATGTCAGCTTCCGAGATCAGTGGGAGGAGAGAGTCAGAGCAGAAAAGGTAGTCCAGTCTCGTGAAGACATTGTGAGGGTGGGAGTAGAACGAGAATTCCCTATCAGCTGGGTGTCGTAGTCGCCATATATCATGGAGGTGTAGTGATTCTATAGTCGATGCCAGCAAGGTCTGGGTGGGAGGAGTCAATGGAGGACGGGAGTGTCTGGTAGAGGACCTGTCATCTGTCGGGTGTATAATGGAGTTGAAATCCCCAGCTATCAGGTGCAGGCAATCTGGCTCTCGAAGTGCCCAAGAAGTGAGGTCGCTAAAGAAAGTACTTGTGGGGCTGTTGGGAGCATACACATTGGTGATGTTTAAAACCCTGGGTCCCAGTTGGATACGGGCAGAGGCGAAACGCCCCTCAGAGTCCGAGTCTGAGGACAGTATTTTGCAGGGAAGGTTCTTGTGGACTAGGATTATTACCCCGGCTTTCCGACCGCATGAGTCGGAGCCGAGGACTGTGCCCACCCAGAGTTTCCGCAGCCGCGGGAAGTCGGGAGTGGACAGATGGGTTTCCTGAAGGAGGGCGATATCGGCCTTAAGCCTTTTAAGGTGACGCAGAACCTTCATTCTCTTATTAGGGGAACGGAGCCCTTTAACGTTCCAGGAGACTATTCTCATGTTGGGAAGACCATCAGAGGGGTGTGAGCCGGATGCGGAGGCAAAGTAGGTGGGAGCATGGGGTATGGCAGAAGTGGTATAAAAGGACAGCAAACGGAGTAGTGGTTGACTGGGAGAGAGAACGGAGGCTTTAACGGATCCCTACGTGCGGGGAGAGAGCAGGGAAGTAGGAAAGGGGAGATGGGGGAGGGACAATGGGGGGAAACATAGTGAACAACAATATTCGGGAACTTCACTTTTTTCCGCATGGAGCCACTGAATAGGCCAACTCCCAACCCAGGGCTCACTATGCAGCACTTCACCCGCAGTGACAGAAGGGGGGGGCGTAGGCAGCAGGAGCAATGCGTGGGGGAGGCAAAAGCTAAACAGGTATCCCTGCGGAAGAACAGAGGGGCTCACACATGTCATATAAACGTACGCGAAAACCCAATATTAAACACAAGTACTAGCTAGAACAACTATTACCAATCGTGTAAAAAGAACATAAAACAATGTGAAAATAAAACAGCATTATAGAACAAAAAAAAACAATGGCATAACAGCATAATAGCATTGGGCCTACCGTGGCTCCCCGTGTGAGGGGGAGGCACAATGGAGGAGAATGACCCAGGAGTGGTCTTAGACGATCAAAGCGCAGCAGAGTTGCACCAGGACGGTGTGGCATCCAAAAAAAAGAGAGAGAAGAAGAAAAAAAAAGGGGGGTTCAAGAGGAGGAGGCTTGTTGTCGGTCGGATCCAGAAGCCTTGAATCTCTTAGGAGAGTCCTTGCGCGGGCTCCCGTGTTCCAGGGCCCGGTTGGAGGGTGCAGCTCTAGGAGACAGGTTGTGGTGGGGGCCTTGGCGGTGGGACCTCAGGAAAGCCTCAGCTTCGGAAGGGTCATGGAAGGAGAGCTGATCCCCGTTAGGGGCTCTGAGTCGAAGCACGGCCGGGAAGGCCAGAGTGAACTTGATTTGCATTCGGTGGAGCTCCGCGCAGATCTGCTGGAAAGCCTTTCTCCTCTTGGAAACGTCCACGGAGTAGTCCGCGAAGACCAAGATGTTCATGCCATCTATCTGGAGGGTCCTGGACTGCCTGAACTTCTGCAGGATGAGGGATTTATCCGAATAGTTGAGGTACTTAGCGATCACAGGACGTGGTGATTTGCGTTCAGAGTTGAAAAGGCCCATGCGGTGGGCGCGCTCAACCGTGCTGGGGCCGGGCAGGCCCAGGGCCTCGGGGATGCGTCTTGAGCAGAGATCTGAAAGTGCCTGGGGTTGCAGCGATTCGGGGACGCCAATAAAGCGCAGATTGCTCCTCCTGGATCTGTTCTCAAGGTCGTCCAGTTTGTCGAGTATATACTTGTTCGTCTTGTCTTGCGCATGTTCAAAGGATTGGGCCTGGTAAAGATCCTCTTCTATATGACCGATGCGATTCTCGGCCTCATTCAGCCGGGATGCATGCTCCCCTAGTCGAGCCTGGATCTTCTGTATCCCTGCATTGATAGCTTTTTCCACTGAAGTTGCTATCATGGGGGATAATAGAGCAGCCACGGCCTGGGCAATCAGCTCTATGTTGTGCATATCCCCCGCTTGTGGGGGAGGTGGGGGGTTGTGGGCAGCCTGAGGGGTGGTTGGAGGGGCTGGTGTTGCACTCACCTCCATAGCAGGCGCCGTTTCTGCGATCGGATCCACGGCCGGATCCGTGTAGGCCGAGGCCGGGGCCTCGATTTGCGGCTGCCCCGTCCGTGCCGCGGCGGCGGCGTACGATCGCGCGCCGTTTTTTTCTAAAAACCTGTCCATCCTCGTCCGGGGGGATGGCAGATGGTTAGCCCTGGGGTCAGTTGCGGGTCTGCAGGCTTTTACAGGCAGGTTTTGGAGCCGGTGTGCGGGAGCTGAGGAAGCACACAGCTACTCCATGCGGCGCCGGAACCGGAAGTCAATATATTCATTTTAATGATGTTACAGCGGCAAAACCATGAGTGAAATCCATGTTGCCATTTATCTAATAAGGAACATACTCAAGATTCCTCTCATCACTACTTTATGTGTCTCCCAAATCATGGCCGGATCACTCCCCAGAGTGTCGTTCATACGAAAATATGCCTCCATTTCTTTTGCTACATCTTCCCAAATTTTGGGGATCTGAAGTAGGCTTTCATTCAAGTGCCAGCACCACTCCGGGGCAGAGGCTGTACTTGACAAAGCAATGTGTAACTTCACTGGTGCATGGTCCGACCATGTTATATTTCCAATTTTTACTTTGTTTACCGCCGTCAACAGTGTGGCACCAGGAAGAGGTCTATACGCGAGTACATTTGATGCGAGTTGGGGAAGAACATGTAGTCTTTTTCTCCCGCATGCAACAACCTCTAAACGTCCACCAACTGCAACTTCCGCAAGATCCCCCTCCTGGTCCCCCCTGATATGGAGGAGGCCCCAGTTGATGTATCAACCTTGGGATCTAATGTTGTATTGAGGACTCCCCCTAAGATCAACTTCCTTTCTGCAAATCTCACCAACTTACTCAGTTTTACTAAAAAATTCATCTTAATGCACATTTGGTGCGTAAACCGTCGCCAATGTCACCTTTGTGCTTCCAATATGTCCCTTTAAAAAAATAAAAAAGCGCCCCTTTGTGTCTAACAGTTTGTCTGACAGAGACCAAGGTATTTGTTTTGAAATTAAAATAGATACCCCTTTTGACTTTGAGGGCTGATTGCATGCATGGTATGTGCATGGGTAAAATCTATTTTGTAAATATGAAAGACTCCCTTTCTTAAAATCTCCTGTATGAATGCTACATGTTATGTTTTTTGATTGCTTAATAAAAAAAAAGGTTTCTTCTGAAACACCATTTCAGCATAAGAAATATGTCTCAGAACATAATGAGGAATCTCTGGCTAGTTGCTGCTGGTATGTGCATTGTGAAAGAAGGACTCTTGAGAAGTGCATGATGGCATCACATCCACATCTTGTCCTTGCTTGACTCCATAAAAGATCCTGGTTTGGAAGGGTACAGTCAATAATCACCCCACTCTTTAAAAAAATGTAATACTGTGGCATCTGTTTGCAGGCAATGTGTCATATGAGCAGTCATGCAGAAGAGAGGGCCATGTTCTACTCCCTCCTGTTAGTTAATTTCATGCTCTCTTCTTCTCATCCAGCTGTTTGTTGTCTAACTATGACCAGATAACATCTTTGCTCCCTGAAGGCTGCCAGAGACCCTGGACACCTATGGCCTCCTGTGCTGGTGCCTAGTCCTATTCTGCCTCTTTCTTTGCTTCCTTTCTGGCTCTCTTTTTTTATCTCTGCATGTTGCTCTCTACTGAGGCCTGCTTCTTGTCTTTCTCCTCCCTGGCTTCCCTTGTGAGCAGGCCCCAAATTCTGGACCAACAGTAATAGCAGAGGAAACATGACAGTAATGTAGGCCTTGTAACAGCTATCTTACTTGGTGGCTTGCTTAAAAGTGGCTAGCACTTCGCAGAGCTGCCACATCTGCTGCCAATGCTTCCAGGTAATGAAGTTCAAATTTGCTTTTGGATTTTTTGTGCTGTGCTCCAGCATGTAGTGCTTAACTGCCTAATACTACTCATGCAACCTTAATTTCCTTTGCATGGTGGATTTCAATCATGTCAGCATGTCACACATGATAAAATATGGGGCTGGGAGTTTGTGGCGCTGCTGCATCTTTGTCAGTCATACAGAGGCTACAGGCTCAGTTCTGCATCACCAGATTTATAATATGAGCAAAACAAGGCACATGGGTTAGATTAAGATTGGGGACAGATTGGGTTAGCACTTGGAGCTGACTGGGGATAGGGGGTTAACCACTTCTGGACCTGAGTGTTAAGAATGAAAAGTGTAACGGTCACCACGTTATCAGACAATTGAAAGGTCTAGCAGCAGACCTGAATTAACACCTTTATACAATAGACAATGTAATGTCTAGGAGTAGATGCAATTAGCACCTTTCAAAAGAATGTGTCCACACATTGAATAGCCAACAACTAGTGATATGTCAAGAAATCCCCTTTCGGTGGGAGACGGACACAGGAGGGAACCCCAAACGGGTTCACTAGGAAGTCAGTCAGTAGTTTCAGTCCTCCAATGCTGGTATCCATACCGTACCCCAAATAAATTGCTCCAAACTGAGCATTTCTCACCCCGCCAACCTCTGCCTCTCTCAGAGAACACGCCTGCCGCTGGGGAGAGGCCTGGACTGGCCCTTCTCCCTGGAGTCCTTTCAGCCGCTGGGGAGAAGACAGGGTGGCTGGGCTCAGTCCATCATGCTGTTGGGGGTCTGGGCCAACTGCCCCCCCTTCCAGTGGAGACTGAAGTCCCATCCACTGGTGCTAGGTGAAAACCCCCCCGGTGCTCGCAAAGCAAAGCCGACATCCTCCTGTTTCAGTGCCGCACCATTTTCTGGGGTTGTGCCAGTGGAGACTGAAGTCCCATCCACTACCCCAGGAACCCCCTCTTCTGTTAGTTGGGAGCAGAGGCCCGGGGCACTCTGGTCTGTTGCCAGCTCTTCCGCTGGGTTGCTGTGAGTGGAGACCACAGTCCTATTCACTACCACAGGGTCCCCCTCTTCCGTTAGTGGAGAGCAGACGTACGTGACCCTCTGTTCTGTTGCCAGCTCTTCCGTTTGGGTTGCTGTGAGTGGAAACCACAGTCCTATCCACTACCACAGGGTCCCCCTATTCTGTTAGTGAGGAGCAGAGGCCTATGACACTCTGCTCTGTGGCGAGCTCTTCATTTGGTGCTGCTGTGACTTCTGCTGCTGCAGAACCTCTTTGCAGTAGCAAATATGCATTCAGAGCCGCTATAACTCAGTCCCTGATCTCCGGTGAAGGGTTAGGACCATAATGTGCCAGTCTTATGTTAACAGTCCGATCAAAACTTGCTTCTTCGGGTGTCCTGTCTGTTACGCTGGGCCTTTAAGCTCTATTCATTTCGACAAGTACTGCGATAATGTCCCTTTTCTTACGGTTGCTGGCCAGTCTGTCCCGGCTCTCCAGTAGGTCCATTAGGGAAGAGAGCTTCATCCAATCATACACTGCCTCCATTGTCCTGTGACCCTGTAGCCATCCTTCTGAAGATGGAATCATCCCACTGCTATGCCACCAATGTAACGGTCACCACCGTTTACGACCTTCAATCCAACCACGACAAGCTTATCCGACACACTGCGACAATCCTGCATACCCGATCCATTCCATTTCCCAAAATAAGACGAGACTCCGCTCTGTACTCTCTGTTTTCAAAATGAATGAACACTTTATTGGTTTCTTAGCTTGCTTACATATTTGGTACAGCATGTTACAGTTAATCACAGGACAATGCAATCTCCACCCCCCTATTCACACACTATGGCTAATTCTATAGCAGACATTTTGGCACCGATACTGACGAGATCTATCACATTCCAAAATACAATTACACAATGCCTTGACCTCAATCCACATATCTAGACAGACGTACTGTCTCTAAAGGGTCTTGACACCTGGGCATCAATAGGCTTTAAACCGTGTTATCGGACAATTGAAAGGTCTAGCAGCAGACCTGAATTAACACCTTTATACAATAGACAATGTAATGTCTAGGAGTAGATGCAATTAGCACCTTTCAAAAGCATGTGTCCACACATTAAATAGCCAACAACTTGTGATATCTCAAAACATCCTGCAAACATGAATTATTATTAATGTCCCATCTCATGTAATACATGAATTATGATCCTATTAGCCACCCTACACCCAAAAGGGCACAGGGTGGACTTAGACCCAGGAGTTATTAGAGTCCCTGGCACAGGAGTATCTCTCATCCTTCCAAAGTCTCTGGTTGTCACGGTTCATTCCGTTACAAAAAGGATTCCAGTCCATGTGTGACTCTTCTTGCCCAGGCTTGGGCATCGACAGTCCTGGCCGAAATTGTTGGCACCCCAGATTTTTTTTCAGAAAATCAAGTATTTCTCAAATAAAAGTATTGCAGTAACACATGTTTTGCTATACACATGTTTATTCCATTTGTGTGTATTGGAACAAAACAAAAAAAAAAAAAAGAAGAGGAAAAAAAAGCAAATTGGACATAATGTCACACAAAACTCCAAAAGTGGGCTGGCCAAAATTATTGGCACCCTTAACTTAATATTTGGTTGCACACTCTTTGGAAAAAATAACTGAAATCATTCGCTTCCTATAACCATCAAGAAGCTTCTTACACCTCTAACCTGAAATTTTGGACCACTCTTCCTTTGCAAACTGCTCAAGGTCTCTCTTATTGGAACAGGACCTTTTTTCCAACAGCAATTTTAAGATCCCTCCACAGGTGTTCAATGGGATTTAGATCTGGACTCATTGCTGGCCACTTTAGAACTCTCCATCCATTTCTGGGTGCTTTTTGACGTTTGGGGTCATTGTCCTGCTGGAAGACCCAAGATCTCGGACGCAAACCCAGCTTTCTGACACTGGGCTCTACAGTGCGATCAAAATCCTTTGGTAATCCTCAGATTTCATGATGCCTTGGACACATTCAAGACACTCAGTGCCAGAGGCAGCAAAACAACCCCAATACATCATTGAACCTCCACCATATTTCACTGTAGGTACTGTGTTCTTTTCTTTGTAGGCCTCATTCTATTTTCGGTAAACAGTAGAATGATGTGCTTTACCAAAAAGCTCTATCAGTCTCATCTGTCCACAAGACAATTTACAAGAAGGATTTTGGCTTACTAAAGTAGATTTTGACAAACGGTAGTCTTTCTTTTTTATGTCTGTGTCAGCAGTGGGGTCCTCCTAGGTCTCCTGCCATAGCATTTCATTTAAATGATGGATAGTTCGCCCTGACACTGATGCTCCCTGATCCTGCAGGGCAGCTTGAATTTCTATGGAACTTGTTTGGGGCTGCTTATCCACCATCCGGACTATCCTGCGTTGCAACCTTTCATATATTTTTCTTTTCCGTCCTCGCCCAGATTGGCTACAGTGCCATGGGTTGCAAACTTCTTGATAATGTTGCGCACTGTGGACAAAGGTAAATCTAGATCTCTGGAGATGGACTTGTAACCTTGAGATTGTTACACAGTTCTTTGTTCCTCTTTCTGTTGTCCACGCTTAGTGTGGCACACACAGACACAAAATGCAAAGACTAAGTAAACTTCTCTCCTTTTTATCTGCTTTCAGGTGTGATTTTTTTTTATATTACCCCCAACTGTTGCCCCAGGTGAGTGTAACCACTGAACCCCCGGACCATATTGCTGCCCAATGACCAGAGCACTTTTTGTGATTCGGCACTGCATCGCTTTAACTGACAATTGCGCGGTCGTGCGACGTGGCTCCCAAACAAAATTGGTGTCCTTTTTTCCCCACAAATAGAGCTTTCTTTTGGTGGTATTTGATCATCTCTGCAGTTTTTATTTGTTGCGCTATAAACAAAAATAGAGCGACAATTTTGAAAAAAATGCAATATTTTTTACTTTTTGCTATAATAAATATCCCCAAAAAATATATACATTTTTTTTCCTTAGTTTAGGCCCATACGTATTCTTCTACATATTTTTCGTAAAAAAAAAAAAATCATAATAAGCGTTTATTGATTGGTTTGCGTAAAAGTTACAGCGTTTACAAAATAGGGGGTAGTTTTATGGCATTTTTAATAATATTTTTTTTTTACTAGTAATGGCGGCGATCAGCATTTTTTTCAGTACTGCAACATTATGGCGGGCACTTCGGACACTTGACACATTTTTGGGACCATTGGCATTTTTTTTAGCGATCAATGCATACATTGTATGAACAGAAGATCAGCGTTTCCCCCGCTGACAGGACCGGGAGCTTTGTGTTTACACTCCCGGTCCCCGCTCTGTAACGAGCGATCGCGTGTGCCCGGCAGCGATCGTACCTGCCGGGCACACGCGCAGGACTCGGGGCGAGCGGGGACGCGCGCACGCGCCCCCTAGTGCCCGCTTTAATGCAGACGTATAGCTACGGGCTCTCGCCCAGGAGAGCCACAATCCCAAAGTAATATGACGGCGGGCGGGGCTGAAGCGGTTAAAGGAGCATTACATGCTTGAAACAATCTTATTTATCCTCAATTTTTGAAAGGGTGGCAAGAATTTTGACCAGCCCATTGTTGGAGTTTTGTGTGACATTATGTCCAATTTGCTTTTTTTCTCCCTTTTTTTGTTTTGTTCCAATACACACAAAGGGAATAAACATGTGTATAGCAAAACATGTGTTCCTGCAATACTGCAATACGTTTCTGTGAGAAATACTTGATTTTCTGGAAACATTTCTGGGGTGCCAACAATTTCGGCCATGACTGTATACGTCACATTAATGCTTGACTGCAAGCATGCTTGGTGGGAGGCTTAGCAGTACATGGGCCTGGGGTGGAAGCAACAAATGTGGAGGTGGAAGCTGTACTTTGAAAATTCTTTTGACAGCATTATAAACTCCATTGGAGCATTAGTCACTGAATCCTCCTCAGTGCTCAGGAAATTGATCCAGGGGATGGTGACAGACTTTCCCATTCCTGATGGATCAGAATTTTCACTCTGCCACTTATGGCATGGTCTTATGACAGGCACACATTTTACACAACAGATTGGTTATGTGCACTAACAAAAAGATATTTGAAAAAATCCAGAGACGGGTAACACAAATTATAAAAGGTCTTGGGAATAACACATATTGAAAGCAACTTAAGGAACTTAATATGTACTCTTGGTTTGATAAGACGTTTAATCTAAGAATGGAAATGTACTTAAAAAGAGAGAACTATTTTAAATAGTATATCTATTTTGTGTACAGTAAAATCAGTATCTCTTTTGATGATTACGGTCTCTTTTTTAGGTTGTCCTTTACAAAGTTTGGTCAAATTTGTTTATTAGAAAAGGTTACAGAAATCATAACCATAAACAAGAATGCTTCTGGGACAAATGGCCCGAATTCACGTAGCACTTACGCCGATGTATCTCGATATACACCGCGTAATTGTCAAGATGCGCCGTCGTATCTATGCGCCGTAATCACCTAACTAAGATACGCCTAAAATCCGGCTTCAGTCCACCGACGTAACTTGCCTATGCTGGCGTATCTTTGGTGCAAAGTTACGCTGGATGCCCCATTGCAAATATGCAAATAAGGGAGATACGTCGATTCAAGTCGATTGCGTAAGGCTTACGTCCAGCGTAAATTTATTTCACATATAGGAGGCACAACCCATGTAAAGGTATGGACCAGGGAACAGCCGTCGTATTTTACGTTGTTTACGTAATACTACTTGAATAGGGCTGGGCATAGGTTACTTTCACGTCGTAGGCAGTGATTCAACGTATCTTAGGCAGTTATTTCGATGTGGTTGTACGCATGCGCACCGGGATACGTCCAAGCTACAATGCATGCACCGTTCGTTTTAAGTACTTGGATGATGCTCAGCCCATCATTTGCATGGGGTCACGCTTCATTACCATGCATCAAGCCCACCTCCAGCCCCCTTCCACCTACTTTGATGAATCTACGCTACGCCAGCTCAACGTTGGGCGCATTTTCTTTGTGAATTTCATACTTGCCTCTCAACATTTCACCGGCGTAGCGTAAAGAAGCGCCAATGGCTGTGAATCCGGGCCAATGTCTTCTAGAGAAGGTTTTTTGTTACATTTCAGAATCCTTTTTTCCATCTGGAAGTATCATATCATAAGTACTTTCTATTTTAGAAATTTCCTTTAGCAAATGCAATGTTATTTTGCTACAAACCCTTTTGTATATAGTAAATATCTAATCAAGTATTTTGTTGTGTTTTTTTTTTTTATCCAATTCACCCACAAGCATCTACTCTGTAACTGATAAGATTCCACCACCTTGAAAGGAAAGATGGCTTGCAAATATCTAAATTCTTGGAGCAGATTTTAATAATGTCAAAGAAATTGGGTGTGGTCAGTCACTTGCAAACATGAAGACAAACTGCCAAAACACAGACTGGCCACTCACCTTAGACTATGGACTTTTGATTTTAAAGATCACAACACACATATTCTTTTTACAAGCCAGGATCTGCTTTCAGCAGAAAACACTCTGTGTGGATCTATGTCCTACTTCCTAGTAAGATTCACCATCCAAGCTGTTCTGCTGCAAGATGCAGTGCTGAAACTCTGAGTCTGGCATGGTACCGCAGTAAGGGGACATTGACAGGAGGAAGGAGATAGATCCACAGAGTGTTTGTTGCTGAAAGCTGATCCTTGCTTGTAAAAGAGTAACAAGCATCGTGTAACCTTTAGAATCAAAGGTCCATGTTCTGAGGTGAGCAACCTGTCTGTGTGGTGGCAGTTTGTCCTCATGTTTGGAGGTGATTGACCAAATCCAGTTTCTTTGAGGTTATTAAAAAGTGCTTTGGGAAAAAAAGAGATTTGCAAGCTTTTGAGATACAGGGGCCACCTTTCATTTCAAGGTGGTGGAATCTTATCAATTACACAGTGGATGTTTGTTGGTAATGTGGATGAAAAAGCACACAATAGAATACTTTTTTAATTTTTTTTATTTATTATATGATATTATATATTATATTATTCTTTAGAGGTCCAAATGGAGGTTCTCCTTATGTTACTTTCAGGGGTATCCTCATAGCCTCAAAAACAACAATGGGCTCAACATGGTGAAGTACGTACATTTTTTATTTAAAACAAATACTTAAAAACCAATACACTCACAAGCATAGTGCCCGAACCGGCACTGAGTGTCCGTGGCAATGTCGAGTGTTGTGGCCACTCGCTAGCCTTAAAGAGGTAAAGTACCTTACTCCTGTTTCCACTTGTGCTGCTACAGATGGCACCGGTGCGTGGTGTACCCTCTTTCAGCGCGGATCCTACCAGCCTCTTACACGTTTCGAAATCAGAAAAACTCTAAAGAAGCTCTAAAGAATAGATTTTGGCCTTATAACATCTAGGATCTGGTGAGCATTGCATTCAGCTGTTGGTGACGGTGGCATGCAATTTTTACGGGTGGAAGATTTAAATTTCACAAGTGTTTGGACTCTTTTCTTATTTATAGTTCAGCTGTCTATTCAGCTTTTGAATTTGTATACCACATTTGTATATAAACACATTTTTTTCATAGGATCTGGTATTTTAGGTTCTACCCACACGGAGAGAACAATATATATGTAATTTGCATATCATATATATATTTTATTATTATTATTTTTAGGTTTTTGATTCATGTTTTCTTTTTGTTTACAAAAGCTTTATTTGGAAGACAATGACAAGACAGAGTAACTTTGTTAACAGTATAAAAGTGTTAAAGGGAAAAAACATTATACAAGGATTATACAAATATAAGGGAGCAGTCGTGAGGCTAACAATTTTACATGGACTAGGGGGTGAGGCCGGATACTCATTAGTACTAGAGAATATGTGTAATTAGAATATGGGTAATCAGCAATATGAACAGGTAGTTATCATCTCAGGGCAACAGCCAGTAGTTCCATTTATCATGGTATGTTTGCATACTATCTGAGAGAGTGTGATAGATTCTCTCAGATAGATTGAGTGTGTCCATTCTGGAGATGACCTGAGGCCAAGGCAGGCTATCTGATTTCCAATTGCAAGCAATCATCCACTGGATTGAACCAATTAGAGAATGGAGTAGTCTATTACAAGGATGGGGGACGTTGGGAGCATCAGCAAACAGCAAGCAAGTCAAGGGTGAAAGAGTGATATTACATTTTGAGGAGGACTCCAGCCTGTTAACTGCAGCTTGCCATATGGGTTTTAGAAGGTCACAGCTCCAGAATATGTGAAGGTAAGAGTCCTCTACAGGACATCCCCTGAAGCACATTGGTGAGGTGGAGGGATAGAAAGTGTGAATTTTTGCAGGTGTCATATACCATCTGGTAAAGAGCTTCAGTGGGGATTCTCTGAAGTTAGTGGCTAAGTTGCTTTGGCGTAGATTATCTATCATTTTATGCCATGTTTCTATGGGTAGGGAGCAGGCTAAGTCTCCTTCCCAGCTGAGCATGGGAGCAGTTTTATCAGGTTGATGAAGATTGTTTAGGAATTTATATACACTGTATACGAGAGATCAATCCCCGCTCCCTGGGTGAATTGAGGCAGATGTCCTCAAAGGTGGTATGGGGAGAATTAAATTGTAATGAGGAAGCTCAGAACTGGGAAGATTAAATCTTGATTGTAATGAGGGAAAAGAGGAGAATTTTTTATCTAAGAGCATGGAGTTAAGGTCTGTCAAGTTTCTCAGTGTCCATTCACGAAACTCCGAGCCGTCAAGATGCGCAGAGGGGAATCTATGGTCCCCTATATATGAAGATAGAGGGGGGTTCAATGAGGAAAGGTGGAAGGTTTCATTAATCTTATTCCACAACTGCAATGAGTGGGCAACGATTAAATTTTTTTTTGGAGGCGTTAAAATGTTTTTTGGAATTGGACCATATCAGATTTTTTAAAGAAGTTGGGGAGAGGGCTGAGGATTCAAATCTTAGCCATGGGATGGATCGATCTGAGGAGTGCCATTGAGCAATATGTGTGAGTCTAGCCACCAAAAAATAAAACCAGAGGCGGGGGAGACCTAGGCCACCGTTGATTTGTGCTTCATGCATAAGAGTATAGCTACACCTTGGTTTTTTATTCAACCAGATGAATTTATTCAGTTCCCTCTGTATTGCCTCTATACGGGTTTTTGGTACGTTAATGGGGAGAGCTCTAAAAAAAAAAAGAGGAGTTTGGGCAGGATTGTCATTTTGATAGCACATATCCTCCCTAGAAAGGAGATATGGTAGGAGGACCAGGTTTTGAGTACTGTTCTAATATGAGAGAAGAGGGGGATGTAATTTGCGATATATAACGATTTATGGGAGGGGGTAACATTGACACCTAAATATTTGAGTGAGGTGGAAGACCATGTAAATTTAAAACTCTTCTGTAAGGAGGAGAGAAGGTCAGGGGGGTAGTTAATTGGTAGGGCTGAGCACTTTTTAATGTTAATAAATAGACCAGAGAGATTGTGGAAGGAATCTAATTCCGTCAGAAGATTGGGTAATGATGTCGAGGGATCGGTTATAAAAAGAAGGGCATCGTCAGGATATAGATTTATTTTAAATTGTTCGGTGCCTTTCCGATATCCTCTTATTAAATCGTTATGTCTAATTGCTTGGGCGAGGGGTTCAATTGCTAGAGCAAATAAAGAGGGAAAAGGGGACACCCCTGTCTGGTGCCCCTGCTAAGGGGGAAAAAGTCTGAATTATGACCTGGAATTCGGATCCTGGTCTGTGGGGCGTGATATAAGGCGTTAAATCCATGAATAAATTTGTCCGATATACCAAACCTGGGAAGGAGTCGATTTAAATATGACCAATTGACGCTGTCGAAAGCCTTGTGTATATCTAGGCTTAACAAACAGACTGGGCGGGAGAAGAGGTTGGCGTCTTGTATAATGTTAGTTGCAAGTCTAATATTGTCTGTTAGCTGTCTGCCCGGGATGAAACCAGATTGATCAGCCTTAATGAGGGATGTAATGACCAAGGCTAATCTGTTGGCTAGGAGTTTCCCGAATAGTTTAATGTCATTATTTAGTACAGATATGGGGCGGAAATTTTGGAGGTAAGGAATGATCTTTTTGGGGTTTGGGAATCAAAGATAGGTTGGCTAATAACAAATCATCTGGGAATTGTCCTCCCATCAAGACATGATTAAACAATCTGGTGAGGTTGGGGACAAGGAGGGTGGCAAATTTTTTATAGTATGTGGTTGAGAAACCATCAGGGCCTGGAGCAGTAGATGTTTTTAGGGATTTTATAATATCAGCAATTTCTAAGTCAGAGCATGGTTCGTTTAATATAGCTATTTTGTCACTTGTAAGTGTGGGGAGTCGAATTTTTTCTAGCCATTTTAGTGAATCGGGGGAGGGGTGCGACTGGGGGCCCGATAATAGGTCTTTATAGAAGGAAGTGAAAATTTTCATAACCTCCTGTGGATGGGAGACTAGATTGCCGCTTGAGTTTCTCAGTTTATATAAATGGGGGGGTTTAGAGTCTGAGTTCAGTTTTCTAGCGAACATTGTTGAGGCTGTGTTTCCGTGTAGTAAAAATTTTGATTTTGAAAATCTCATTGATTTCTCTGTATCCTCAGACAGCAGTGTGTCCAGGGCTAGACGTTTTGTCCGAATACGGTTGGTTAGTTCTGGTGTAGTGGATTGATTAAGTTTGTTGTAGAGGTCATGTAGTTCTCTAGTGAGACATTTAATGTCAGCTAATTTGGCTTTTTTCTTAGCTGCCGCAATGTTAATAAAATGGCCTCTCAAAACAGCTTTATGGGCAGCCCAAATGGCTGTAGGGGGCGAGTCTTCTGGCTTATTATCTGTAAAGTATTCCTCTATGTGTGTGTAGATTGTTTGAAATGTGGAAGGGTCAGACAGCAGTGAATCATTTAACCTCCAGCAGAATGTAGTAGGGGGTAATCCTATATGTGTTGTTTCGAAGACCACCATGTTATGGTCAGACCATGGGCATGGGTGGATTGTAGCTGAGGGGGAGTTGGCTAACAAGATGGGAGTACAGAATACGTAGTCCAATCTTGCGTAACAGTCATGTGGGTGGGAATAGTGAGTATATTCTTTGATGCCGGTGTTATGGGCTCTCCAGGCATCAATTAATTGAAACTTGCTAAGTGAGCGGTTGATTGATTTGGTGAAAGCTTTAGAGGAGGGGGCGACTCTACTTCTGTCTAATGCTGGGTGGGCAGCAAGGTTAAAATCCCCGCCGATAATCATATGTGGGGAGATATATTGGTCAAGGACATCAAAGAATTTGGTAAAGAATAATGTTTGTGAATCATTTGGGGCGTATACTGAGGCTATTGTGAGGGAGCGTCTGTTTATGTTGCCCTTCAGAATGATGAAGCGGCTGTCCGCATCTTTGTAAACATTAGACATTTCAAATACAATTGTGTTACGGACCAGGATGGCAACCCCTCTGGACTTATTAGAAAAAGTGGTGTAGTGAACTTGATTAAAAGATTTATCGAACTATTGGGGATGATTTGTGGAAGAGAAGTGCGTCTCTTGTAATAAAATAATGTCCGCACCCAGTCTTTTATAGTGTTTGAAGGCTTTTTTGCGTTTATTGGGGGAGTTGAATCCCTGCACATTGTGCAAAAAGATTTTAAGGCCCATTGTGAGGTGTATGAAAGTAGCTGGGAGAGGTGTGTGAGATGAGGTGTGGGTTACCTAGTGATACCATGATGTGGTTTGATTTTGTTATAAAGGTGTGTGGACTGCAAATATCCTCTGCAATAGAGAAAAGGGGATGCTTGTTCAATGAACTGTGGTTTGGATTAAGAGAATTTACCTTGTAGGCATGTAAACATATCATGTCTGTCATCAACATACAAAACGTGTTCAGTAAACAGGGTCTTCCATTATGAATATCAAAAATATTAACAAAAAAATGAAAAAAAAGGGGGCTAAGGGAAAAAAGGACCCATAGCCAACGAAATTGAACCAAAGGACAATACTGTCCTAATTTTACCAGTGGAGATCTCTGCAGTTTTCCGAAATCGGGGAGCGCACAAGGGTAGAAGGGGGGCAAACTAGCGCCAGCACGTGCACCAGGCATTTTAACAAATAGAACTATAACAATTTAAGGTGCATGGTGATAGAATTATACCATATAAACAGATAAACATTTGAGCAAACTTATATAAGTGGGTGTAAACATAACAGGGATCACTTAGGGTACAACCTGGAGAAATGGAAGTAGAAATACCACTGCATTGGGGGGGGGGGGGGGAAGACTGCCCTTCACTGATCCGTTAAATAATAAACAAACAGGCAATGTAAAGGGTGAGTCGGACGTATGACTGGTCAGTGGAAAGGAACTCATTGAGCAGTCTAATAATCAATCACTTTAGGGTGGAGCTCTCAGAGGAGTTAAAAAT
This sequence comes from Rana kukunoris, assembly GCA_029574335.1. NCBI lineage: Eukaryota > Metazoa > Chordata > Amphibia > Anura > Ranidae > Rana > Rana kukunoris. Next base: position 77,520,491 of record CM056054.1, on the reverse strand, counting down.
ATCTAAGAGAGAAAGTGGGGAAGGGGAAAGGGATAAAAAAAAAAAGAGTCCTAGTCCCCAAAGAGGAGGGAGATAAAAAAAAAAAAAGTATTTTCTCTCCCCACTCCCCTGTCATTTGGGACATCCTGATGGTCTTTTAATAAGGAGTCTCTGTGGTGTTATTCTGCGTTGTTGAAATTTTCTACTTGATCACGTATGGGTCCCCAAACATTGATGTTTTACCCCAGAGGGGGGAATCCAGCTGCAGGATGCATTGGGTTGAAGGGACGATTCCATCCATCATGGTTTCGTTGGGAGCGCCTGGATGCGGGGGTGGACCACCCGGGAGATGATCTTGGTGTGGGAGGGAAGCTTTTGGGTGGCGAAAGTTCCAGTAGGCCAAGTTTAGCAAGAAGCTCTTTGCCTTCAATGATGTTATAAACCACATGTGTGTTTCCATTGTGTATAACAGAGAGCTTAAATGGAAAACCCCAACGATATTTTATTCTCGCCGCTTGGAGAACACTGGTGACCTCTTTCATTCTACGCCTTCCGTCCAATGTTGCAGGGGATATGTCAGGGTATATTTGTAATCTAATTCCGTCGAGTTCAATGTTATGTGCATTTCTGGAGGCTCTCATTATATCTTCCTTGACAATAAAATCTCTCATACACATGATGACATCACACGGTGGCTTGTCTGGGGTAGGTTTAGGCCTCAGAGCTCTGTGAAGTCTGTCACATGCAAAGGCAGACAGAGGTTTATCAGGGACAAGGTTGTGAAATAATGTATTGATGGCTTCTTTTAGGTCTGTGATGGATTCTGGGATGCCGCGCACCCTAATGTTATTTCTTCTGTTTCTGTTGTCCAAATCTTCTATGTGGGCTTACATAAAAGAGAAACTGTCAGCTAAGTTCTCATAATCTTTTCTGAGATCATTATGAGCTAGGGCTAATTCTTCATGCTTAGTCTCCAGTACATCTGTGCGGCCTCCTATGCTGGCAATCTCCTGAGAGAGTACACTGGTTGATCTATGAAGCTCTGACTCCAGCTTGCCCACCAACTTCTCATAGATGGCAGTCAAGCTGGCATCCAGGTCTGATTTAGTGAGATGAGGGGAGTACTCATTGTTGCCTGGAGGTAAAGTAGGAGTCTGCTTGGAGCTGCTGGAGGCCGCGTGTGCGACAGCGCCATCTTGGAACATCTTCTTAGGGCTTATGGAGCGCTCCAGGCCCAGGAGGTAGTTCGTGAGCGAGTGGTTGGAGCGGCCGTTTCGCCGTTTTTTTTTTGCTGGCATGCACCGGGGAGTTCCGTGGGGGTGCTGGAGCTGTTTTTGGTGTAAGAAGTGATCGGATGGCCCCGGGATTTTAGCCTAGCAGAGCTGGTCTGACGGAGCACAGCTCAGAAGCGTCCGGTCTGCATCGCGCCGCGCATGCCCCCCTTGATTGATTCATGTTTTCTATAGCACAGCTCAATAATTGAGGTATTTTTACACTGTAAAGGACGGTTGTTTGATGTATATTTTTACATATATTTCTGTGATATATAAACACTAAATTAGCGCAGTAACATTTCGCTCTACACTATATCTTTTCCTTCGTATGAAGGTTCACAGTACTGCAGCTTAATAACACAAGTTGATAGATATATTTTTGCGCCGGTGACACTTACTATATTTCTTTGTGTATACCTAATGGCAGTTTAGCAAGCACACTGGGGCCTACATATACATGTTTTGGCACAATATAAAATATATATACATATATAATTTGATTCAACTAGGAAGTAAAGAAGTAAAGACAAACTACTGCATGTCCTACCTAAATATTTCTGGCTACCTGACATCATGTCAGGATTATCAGGAACAAACGACTCTATTTTCAGGGAATTTTATGTGCAGTTCTGAAATCAACAGATAGAAATATGATTTTTTTCTTTAGCACGGGAACATTTTGTTAAATTTTAACCAGTATAAAAGTATTTGTTTTAAGAACCAACAACAAATACTTCCAGCATTACAGTACTCTGAATTGTGACCAATTACTAAATGTGAAAGATCTTCTGCAAAAAATTGATCAGTAGAGATTCAAACTTAAAAAAAAAAAAAAAACCTTTCAAACTTTTCAAATACATTTTTTTTTTTTTTAACAGGAAGCCCCCTTAAGTTTAATGAATTGGATTTACAAATTTGCACTCTCTGGGGCACTTGTGAGGCCGCGTACACACGACCCAGAACCTCGACGGGCAGAACACATCGTTCCGCCCGTCGAGGTTCTCTCCCGGCCGTCGAATTCGGCGACCCGCCCGTCGGGAATGGCAACCAGCCATTCTTCCAGGCGGGCCGTCGAGAAAATAGAGAGCGTGCTCTCTTTTTCGGCTCGACGAGCTTCCCGACGGGAAGCTCGCTGAGACCGTACACACGGCCGAGGTCCTCGCTGGAATGTGCATTCCAGCGAGGTTCTCGCTGATTTTCAGCGAGAACCTCGGCCGTGTGTACGGGGCCTCAGTGTATTTTAGTCTAGAAATTTTAAATGTTCTAGAAATGCTCTAATCATAGTAATAGGTTCTTGTCTTGTAAGTCCCCATTATAATTCTATATGCCTGCTCAAACTTTGTCATAAAAGCAAAATATGCATACCATACTAAAGAGTTTAATTCAAGAAACCCCATTATGGAACTTTTTTCACCTTTTTTGTAAACATTATCACCTGCCCTATTCTGTCTCAATTTGTCTACATCAGAGTATGTGTATATACAGTACAGACCAAAAGTTTGGATACACCTTCTCATTCCAAGAGTTTTCGTTATTTTCATGACTATGAAAATTATAGATTCACACGAAAGGCATCAAAACTATGAATTAACACATGTGGAATTATATACATAACAAAAAAAGTGTGAAACAACTGAAAATATGTCATATTCTAGGTTCTTCAAAGTAGCCACCTTTTGCTTTGATTACTGCTTTGCACACTCTTGGCATTCTCTTGATGAGATTCAAGAGGTAGTCACCTCAAATGGTCTTCCAACAGTCTTGAAGGAGTTCCCAGAGATGCTTAGCACTTGTTGGCCCTTTTGCCTTCACTCTGCGGTCCAGCTCACCCCAAACCATCTCGATTGGGTTCAGGTCCGGTGGCTGTGGAGGCCAGGTCATCTGGCGCATAACCCTATCACTCTCCTTCTTGGTCAAATAGCCCTTACACAGCCTGGATGTGTGTTTGGGGTCATTGTCCTGTTGAAAAATAAATGATGGTCCAACTAAACGCAAACCAGATGGAATAGCATGCCGCTGCAAGATGCTGTGGTAGCCATGCTGGTTCAGTATGCCTTCAATTTTGAATAAATCCCTAACAGTGTCACCAGAAAGCACCCCCACACCATTGCACCTCCTCCTCCATGCTTCACGGTGGGAACCAGGCATGTAGAATCCATCCGTTTACCTTTTCTGCGTCGCACAAAGACACAGTGGTTGGAACCAAAGATCTAAAATTTGGACTCATCAGACCAAAGCACAGATTTACACTGGTCTAATGTCCATTCCTTGCGTTCTTTAGCCCAAACAAGTCTCTTCTGCTTGTTGCCTTTCTTTAGCAGTGGTTTCCTAGCAGATATTCTACCATGAAGGCCCGATTCACAGTCTCCTCTTAACAGTTGTTCTAGAGATGTGTCTGCTGCAAAAGGTGGCATCTTTGAAGAACCTAGAATATGACATATTTTCAGTTGTTTCACACTTTTTTGTTATGTATATAATTCCACATTTGTTCATAGTTTGATGCCTTCAGTGTGACTCTACAATTTTCATAGTCATGAAAATAAAGAAAACTCTTGGAATGAGAAGGTGTGTCCAAACTTTTGGTCTGTACTGTACATGCATACCTGTTTTTTTAGGGACATTTGTAAATCAAAGCTAGTGTTTGCACAGGACCTGTTGTATTGGATTTTAATCCATAGATAAAGTAGGCCTTGGTTCATGTGTAGCTACAGAGAGAAGAGTGTACATCTTTAACTTCTCCCATTGTTTAGAAGAACTCCAGGTCAAAGTCTGGACCAAAGCTTTATAGAAGCAATAGGTTAATAAAGCATTTATAGTGCTGGCATCTAGAGTTTGTAGGCAGAATTGCTTCCCCAATAGAAACTGCATTAGGACCCATGTAGAAAGGGCTAGACCCATGTTGGAATTGCTTCAAACCTTCCAATAAAAAGGCTTGCAATTTGAAGGGGAGTTCCAGCCAATATTTGTGTTTATTAAAAGTCAGCAGCTACAAAAAGTGTAACTGCTGGCTTTTAATAAACAATCACTTACCTGCTCCAGCACTCCAGTGTTCCAGCACCCACTGCGCATTCGCAAGCGGCACTGTGCATGCGCGAGCCGCCGCTGATTGGACAGGCGATCGCATGGGACCTGTCATGTGTCCCATGCGATCGCCTACAGGGAGGGGCTTAATCGCTTAACCAGCCCCTCGGAGGAAGGAGGAAGTGGGACAGGAAGTCCCACTCCTCCTGAAGCCCCCACTCCCCCCCAAAAAAAATTACATGCCAAATGTGGCATGTAAGGGGGTGAGAAGTGGGATAAGCGGAAGTTCCATCTTTGGGTGGAACTCCGCTTTAAGCTGAAAGGAGCACTCTACCAGTGGACAACACATTTTTTTTTTTTTTTTTTTTACTATGCCCAGAGTCCTGTCCACTAAGGAAAATGTGGACCAGCTATAATGGACGTTAAGTGACTTTTAGTGTATCACTATTATATATGGACTGTTCTCAATGTTAATTTTCTAGAATAAGGATGGATAGTGTGTGTGTGTGTGTATGCATGCATAGGTTTGGCACTCTGTATGTCTTGTATTGTTTTCCTTTAACTGTAGGTAGTTTGCAGACACATCATATTTTGTAAAATCAAAAAAATTGTTACCGAGTTTGGTTCTTTGGGTTTAGTGCAATCCGACAAATAGATAAGAAAAAGCAAAATACTATTTTATCTGTTACTACTGAAGTTTTTTCAAATTGTTGCCCTCTATGAGAAGGTAAACAAATGTGTGTATCATGTTTTTTTGCTCATAAGTCAGATTAAACATTTTTGTGTTTGATTCAAAAACATTTCCAATAATAATTGTATCTTTGCTAACATTATTCCATGGAATTCATCAGCTGATCATTAATTTTAACATACATTTCTTTCTTCATATGGCCTCATTATCAATATTATCCACTTAAGGACGGCCGCACGACTATGTACATCCACAACATGGCACGTACAGGCAGATGGGCGTACATGTACGTCCCTGCCTTTCCATGGGTCGGGGGTCTGCTCGGGACCCCCTCCGCTGCGTGCGGCGGTCCCGTGGCTCTGGGAGCGATCCGGGATGTTTGTCTGCCCCCTCCGGATCTCTCCCAGCCAATCCGCTTCCTCCTCTGCCTGAACTGTAAACATAGGCAGAGGAGGAAGTGATGTCACCTCTCCTCCAGCCGGTATTTTCGTCCGGCGGAGGAGAGTGAGTAAGTAGCACAAATACTACACTGACACCAGTACACATAGGCACACAAATTTGCTATTTGCTATTTGCTGAGAGGCATGTTGAGTCCATGGAATATTTAATTTTTTTGCCCCAAGTGATTGAATAATGACAAAAATTTTTTTTTACAAAAACGTTGTCACTAAATGATATTTTACTCACACATTCCATGGTTATATGTGGAATTGCACCCCAAAATACATTCTGCTGCTTCTCCTGAGTACAGGGATACCACATGTGTGGGACTTTTTGGGAGCTTAGTCGCGTACGGGACCCCGAAAACCAATCACCACCTTCAAGATTTAAGGACAAACATTTTTTTTTGTCATTATTTAATCACTTGGGACAAAAAATAAATACAAATATTCAATGGACTCAACATGCCTCTCAGCAAAATTTAGTTTATTCGATATTTTTTACTTTTGTTATAAGAAAAATGTTTTTTTCTCAAAATTTACGGTCTTTTTCCGTTTATATCGCAAAAAATAAAAATCACAGAGGCAATCAAATACCATCAAAAGAAAGCTCTATTTGTGGGAAGAAAAGGACACAAATTTCATTTCGGTACAACATTGCATGACCGCGCAATTACCAGTTAAAGCAGCGCAGTGCCAAATTGTAAAAACACCTGGGCATTTAGCAGCATATTGGTCCGGGGCTTAAGTGGTTATTTTTATGTTAAACTGAACTTTTTGCAAAAGAGTGCCTTCTTTTCCACTATAGTTATTTCAGCTATTTCCTGATTTTGAATTAAGAGAAATTCTCTTAAAGCAATTTCTAAGGGACTAAGTGGTGCTTACCGGACAGTAAGCCAAATGAGCAAGTGGTTTAAACCCAGCCCAGGCCTTTATTTTGCAGGATGACACAAACACTCTGTAAATAGTGGGAAGACCTCAAAGTGCATGTATCTTTTTTTTTTTTTCTCCACAGGTGGTAATTACCAATCAACCCAAAAAGGAAATAGTATAACATAGTGTAATATTGTCAGGTTAATTGATTGGATAATAAGACTATTGCACTTAGTGTGAGAAGTCAATTACAACATTGAAACCCAGAGAGTAAATATAGCAGTTAATCTTTTCCATGAAATGCATTCTTTATAAGAATCACAGCATGCACCACCACCATACAAATTATCTCCTTACCAGATGGCAAACCAAATATCGCGGAACAGATAATCTCCAAACGGAAACAAGCAGAAACTGGTGGATGGATGGGTAAAAGGGACCCTCAGTGGTAAAGTATATGTTCCATACTCGTAGGAATTCGTTGTATTCAGCCCATAAAGAGAATAATAAACTATAGTGTGATACCGTCTAAACTTGGTTGATTAAAGTAAAAAAGGTTACACTTACAAAACAAAATGATAAAATCTTGCATGAAATATTTTTCAAAGCTGGCTGGCTACTAGCAAAGCTCTCCTCAACACGTTTCGTCATAACTAACATTCTCAATGGGGAACAGGCAGCATGCTAACCCACCACCATATATACTACCACGCCTCGGTCTGAATCCCAGATGTGGATCTATTACAGCTATCTTTATCATGGGCAACTATATTGTGTTAGATAGGACCTCTTCTAGGCCCATCCACTTAGGAGTCAGACAATCTATCTCATTTGAACTAACTAACAGAAGACAATCTAGACACATGTTCACGTAATATAAATCACATAGGGGTGGAAAATGGAAAAGAAAAAAAGAAAATGAAAAACGTTTACAATTGTCGAATTAGGTAATCTTCAAACCAGAACTAGTAAATCGATTACCTTTTCACAATTTCCAATTCCAATTTCCAAAAGTTAGTAGCTTTTTAACAGGGAGTTCCATTTGTGACCACCTATTCATAGCAGCACAAAAGCATCAAACAGGTGGTGTCCAGGCATTTGGGTTTCTAAAGCACTGGGCTAACTTTTCATTGGGGTGCAACCTATGTGCTAAAGATGGTTTGCCTTGAATGGAAGGGGGTCTGCTGTGCTGGGGGAGAGGTTTAGGGGAATGCTGGAGAAGTATTTAAACTAGACTTAAAGGGTCACTAAAGGAAAAACATTTTTTTTGCTGAAATGACTGTTAACAGGGTATAGAGACATAAAAGTTAACTGATTCCTTTTCAAAATGATTAAAAATAGATAAAAATCAATCATATAATGTGCCTGCAGGTTAGTTTCACTTTTGAACTGGCTTCATGTTTCTGCAAACTAGAAATAGACACACAGAACAAAAACAAACAAATCCAGGGCAGTGTTTTGTTTTTAAAATGAATCTGATTGGTTCTGGGAAGTTTTAGACACACAGTAATGACAGCTTAAACCACCGTGACAAAGCTCCCAGCACTGTGGTTATAAGGAAACAGACAAGCAGGAAGTGTGGAGAACAGAGCAGGATTAAAGCAACTTCAAAGCAAAAACGAACAATAAGGACATGAAACCAGTACTGCAGTAAGGTAAAGGAAGCTATTTGGCTGAAAAAATGTTTTCCTTTAGTGATCCTTTAAGGGGGAGGGTGAACTAGAATTACATCGGGCACACAGGTCAGTTAGGGGTCAGACATTAATGGAGAGTGGAATGGGGATAGATGGAGGTGGGGTTATGGCAGGTGATAAGAAAGTTCCCATGTTGCAAACAGCCATTAGAAATTATAGTGCCATATGCACTACTAAAAATGATATGAAATATATGAAAAACACCAGCGAAAAATGTAACAATACATTTAAGTGTTTGTTTACCAATGCCAGAAGCCTGCCAAGCAAAACAGGTGAGTTGGAAGCTCTGGTGCATGAGAAGAGCTATGATGTAATCGGTATTGCTGAAACTTGGCTTCAATCCTCACATGACTGGGCTATTAATATTCCTGGCTATGCTCTCTTTCGGAAAGACAGGGTAAAAAGGAAAGGTGGAGGGGTCTGCCTCTATGTGAGAAGTGACCTCAAAGCAAGCATGAAAGAGGACATGGTTGATGGAGAGTGTGATGAAGTTAAAGCATTATGGGTGGAACTGCATACAGATGTGCGTAGTTCAAAGTTAATCATTGGAGTTTGTTATAAACCACCCAATGTTAATGAGGAGGTGGAGACTCGGCTCCTTGCACAGATGAAAAGGGCTGCAAGGGCTGGGACAGTGATAATAATGGGGGATTTTAACTACCCAGAAATTGACTGGAATAATGGAATTTCTGGGGCAGTTAAAGGACAAAAATTTAAAAACCTATTGCAGGACAATTTTATGGTCCAGTTTATTGAGGCCCCAACTAGGAATGATGCTCTGTTGGACCTGGTAATCTCAAACCATGCAGAGCTTATTACTAATGTTCAGATAAAGGAACACCCGGGTAGCAGTGATCATAACATGATTTCATTTGATGTTAACTATAAGCAAGAAATACATACAGGAAAGATAAAAACACTTAATTTCAAGAGAGCACATTTTCAAAGGATGAGGACTGCTCTCCAGGACTTGGACTGGGAGGGAATATTGGCACCGATAAACACAGAACAGAAATGGGAATTCTTCAAAAAGACTATTTGGGACCTGCAAAGTATATTCCCATGGGCAATACGTTTAAAATGCTAAAGATAAAAACTATGGGGCTCACGGTCAAAGTTAAAAAAGCTATAAACAATAAGAAAATAGCTTTTAAAAAATATAAAAATGAAGGAACACTAGTGTCGTTTAAATGTTACAAAGAATATAATAGAATATGTAAAAAGAAATCAGGTATGCAAAAATTCAAAATGAACGACAGATTGCAAAAGATAGTATGACAAACCCCAAAAAAATCTTTAAATATATTAATAGTAAAAAGGTCAAGTCTGAGCATGTAGGCCCTTTACAAAATAATCTAGAGTGGGTGACTGATAGGGATGAGCTTCGCGTTCGATGCGAACACATGTTCGCATCGAACATCGGCCGTTCGATTGTTCGTCGAAAACGAACAAATCGGGTCGTTCGCGCAAAATTCGAATGACGCGCAACGGCCCATAATTTACTGCGGCGTTGCTCGCTGATGATTGGCCAAGCATGCACCATGACACCGCATGCTTGGCCAATCACAGCGCCCAAAAAACGAAGAGACCTAATTGGCCAAAGCATGGGTGCTTTGGCCAATTAGGGCTAAGGGCTTTAGCACACGCCCCACACTATAAAAGGCCGCCTCCCGGGCGGCCTTGTGTAGTCTGTTCCGGCTTGCTTTCAGAGAGAGAAGTCAGACAGACAGAGAGAGAGAGAGAGAGAGATAGAGACACAGTGTCTTTTCAGATAGATAGATAGATAGATAGATAGATAGATCAGGGAGGCTACTAGTTAGTATAGTTAAATGTACAGTTTGTAGAGAATATATTGACATCCCTAGGAGTTGTCAATATATTTATAAACAGTATAGCTTAGCTAGTTCTGCTATTAGTATCTGTCAGGCAGGAGATTGTGCTTGATGCTCTAACGTGTTAGTGTACACGTGTTAGTTCATTGCACATAGACACATTAACTGTTACTGCACGTGTGCTATTTATTTGCACAGAAAGGCAGTTGCTGTTAATGCAAGTGGGCTATTGAATTGCACAGAAAGGCAGTTGCTGTTAATGCAAGTGGGCTATTGAATTTTCACAGAAACGCAGTCGCTCTGACTGTGCGTGTGCTGTTTAATACCACCTGAGCGCATTTGGGGTCACCGTACGTGTGCTGTGACATACCACCTGAGTGCATTTGGGGTCACCGTACGTGTGCTGTGACATACCACCTGAGCGCATTTGGGGTCACCGTACGTGTGCTGTGACATACCACCTGAGCACAGATAGTGCCACTGTACGTGTGCTCCTATATACCACCTGAGCACAGATAGTGCCACTGTACGTGTGCTCCTATATACCACCTGAGCACAGATGGTGCCACTGTACGTGTGCTCCTATATACCACCTGAGCGCAGTTAGTGCCACTGTACGTGTGCTGCTATATACCACCTGAGCACAGATAGTGCCACTGTACGTGTGCTCCTATATACCACCTGAGCGCAGTTAGTGCCACTGTACGTGTGCTGCTATATACCACCTGAGCACAGATAGTGCCACTGTACGTGTGCTGCTATATACCACCTGAGCACAGATAGTGCCACTGTACTTGTGCTGCTATATACCACCTGAGCACAGATAGTGCCACTGTACGTGTGCTCCTATATACCACCTGAGCACAGATAGTGCCACTGTACGTATGCTCCTATATACCACCTGAGCACAGATAGTGCCACTGTACGTGTGGTGCTATATACCACCTGAGCACAGATAGTGCCACTGTACGTGTGGTGCTATATACCACCTGAGCACAGATAGTGCCACTGTACGTGTGCTCCTATATACCACCTGAGCACAGATAGTGCCACTGTACGTGTGCTCCTATATACCACCTGAGCACAGATAGTGCCACTGTACGTGTGCTGCTATATACCACCTGAGCACAGATAGTGCCACTGTACGTGTGCTCCTATATACCACCTGAGCACAGATAGTGCCACTGTACGTGTGCTCCTATATACCACCTGAGCGCAGTTAGTGCCACTGTACGTGTGCTGCTATATACCACCTGAGCACAGTTAGTGCCATTGTACGTGTGCTGGTATATACCACCTGAGCACAGATAGTGCCACTGTACATGTGCTGCTATATACCACCTGAGCACAGATAGTGCCACTGTACGTGTGCTGCTATATACCACCTGAGCACAGATAGTGCCACTGTACGTGTGCTCCTATATACACCACCTGAGCACAGATAGTGCCACTGTATGTGTGCTGCTATATACCACCTGAGCACAGATAGTGCCACTGTACGTGTGCTGCTATATACCACCTGAGCACAGATAGTGCCACTGTACGTGTGCTCCTATATACCACCTGAGCGCAGTTAGTGCCACTGTACGTGTGCTGCTATATACCACCTGAGCACAGTTAGTGCCACTGTACGTGTGCTGGTATATACCACCTGAGCGCAGTTAGTGCCACTGTACGTGTGCTGCTATATACCACCTGAGCGCAGGTAGTGCCACTGTACGTGTGCCGTTATATATCACCTGAGCGCATTTGGTGTCACTCCGCTTGTGCTGTTACATACCACCTGAGCACTTCAATATGTCTGGAAGGAGAACAAAGAGGCAGAGAGGCAGGAGGGCAAGCAGGCTCTGCATCTAGAGGTAACGCTGGTAGTGGATGTGGTGCATTCTCTTCAGCCCGTGGCCGCGGCCGCTCGTCCTTTTCGGGAGCTGGCCGTGTTGAACCTCAACATGCAGAGGAATTAGTAGAGTGGATGACCAAGCCGTCCTCATCCTCCTCATCCTCTCTCACACAGACAGATCAAAGTTTATCTGGCAAAGCAGCTGCCAAGGCGTCCTCTTCCCTCTGCACAATGGCTTCACACAATACTTCCCTAGTACCACCATGTCCTCCTGAGGAGTCCCCCGAACTGTTCAACACAGTGTGGGGTGCATGCTGCAGGAAGATGCGCAGCGTTTTGAAGACTCCGATGACGGAACACTGATAGAGGAAGGCATTGATGTGAGCCCAGGGAGAGGGGGTGGCCGAGAGGGACAGCAATTTGTCAGTGATGATGGTCCCCCAGCTGGAGCATACTGCCAGGTTGTTGACAGTGATGAGGAGGGAGGGGATGATGAGGTCACTGACTCTACCTGGGTGCCTGATAGGAGAGAGGAGGAGGAGGAGGAGGAGGAGGCACAGGCACAGCTCCAAAGAGGCAGGATGCCCTCCGGGGGTCAGCTTAAGGTCACACCCACTGCATTACATTACAGCGCACATCTACGGCGTTTGTGCATGGCGCTGCTGTGTCTGACCGGTACAGCAAAAGTTCTTTGGTGTGGTCCTTTTTTGAAACATGTCCACAAGATCGTACCTTTGCTATTTGCAACTTGTGTCGCAAGCGTATCTCGCGTGGCCAAAACATAAACCGCCTGGGTACCACATGCTTGTCCAGACATATGTCGACCTGCCATGCAGCTCGTTGGCAAGCAAACCAGAAAGACCCACACCAAAGACAAAAGCGTACCCCCCCTTGCTCTTCTGGGACCTCCAACCCCAGTAGACCCCCAGTCCTTTCTGAAGCCTGCAGTGAAGGTGTAGAAATAGGTGTGTCACAGGCTAGTAGTAGCGGTCAATCTACTGATAGTACCAGGCAAATTTCCCTGCCCCAGCTGCTGCAGCACCGAAAGAAGTACAATCCCAGCCATCCACATGCCCAGCAGTTGAATGCTAGCTTAGCGAAATTGCTAGCACTTCAACTGCTACCTTTTCAGTTGGTAGATTCTGCCCCCTTCCGTGAGTTTGTGCAATGTGCAGTACCTCAGTGGCAAGTACCAAAACGCCACTTTTTCTCACGGAAGGCTATTCCGGCTCTCTACCAGCATGTGGAAGGCAATGTCCATGCTTTGCTGGACAGGGCGGTCAGTGGTAAGGTGCATATTACCGCTGACTCATGGTCCAGCAGGCATGGACAGGGACGTTACCTGTCTTTTACGGCGCATTGGGTGACTCTGCTGGCAGCTGGGAAGGATGCAGGGCAAGGTCCAGTAGTTTTGGAGGTTGTTCCGCCACCACGCCTCCAAAAAAAATACTACTGCTTGTGACACACCTTTCCTCCACCCCCTCCTCTTCTTCTTCCTCTGTGGCCTCTTCCTGTGGGGATGTTTTCTCCGAACCAGCCGTGCTCCGTAGGCGTACGAGGGGATACGCAGGAATGCAGGCCAAGAGATGCCATGCGGTGCTAGAGCTGGTGTGCTTGGGGAGACAGGAGCCACACTGGGGAAGAGATTCTCTCTTCCCTGCGACAGGGAAAACTCACCCACGTGCCCTGTTTTGCGCATGTCCTCAATTTGGTGGTGCAGCGGTTCTTGGGCAGGTACCCGGGCTTGCAGGATGTCCTGAAGCAGGCCAGGAAAGTCTGTGTGCATTTTCGGAGGTCATATAATGCCACTGCTCGGCTGACTGACCTCCAAAGGCCAACCTGCCCAAGAACCGCCTAATTTGTGACATGCCCACCAGATGGAACTCAACGGCCATCAATGAGTACCTGTGCCAATATGGCAGCAGAACTGGGGCAGGGCAGCTAGGTTTTTTTTCACCACGCCAGTGGGCCTTGATCAGGGATGCATGCACTGTCCTGTCACCATTTGAGGAGGCCACGAGGATGGTGAGCAGTGACAGTGCATGCATCAGTGAGACTGTCCCTCTTATTCACATGTTGGAGCACACGCTACGTGGAATAATGGACAGGGCCCTTGAGGCAGAACAGAGGGAGGAAGAGGAGGACTTCCTTACCTCTCAAGGCCCCCTTTACCCAGACAGTGGTCCTGCTTGCCCACCTAGCACACAGGATGAGGATGAGGAGGAGGAGGATGATTGTATCAGCAGCATGGAGGTGGAGCCTAGCACTCAGCAGCAGCAGTCTTCAAGGGATCATTTACAGTCCCAAGGAGCACGTGGAGTTTTACGTGGCTGGGATGAGGTGCCTGTGGATCCTGTCATCCTCAGTGACCCAGAGGACTGTGGCCCGAATGCCTCAGCAAACCTACGCTGCATGGCCTCCCTGATTCTGCAAAGCCTGCGTAAGGATCCTCGTGTACGTGCTATTAAGGAGAGGGATCATTACTGGCTGGCGACTCTCCTTGATCCACGTTACAAGAGTAAGGTTGCGGACCTTATGTTGCCATCGCAGAGGGAGCAGAAAATGATACTTCTCCGGGAGGCCTTGCAGAAGGGTCTGTGCAATGCGTTCCCAGAACCGGGAGGATTACCAAAACCTGGCTCTGGACAACGTCTTGCTGAGGCTTCGGTGAGTCAGGTGGAGAAGGTGGTCGTCTGACCGATGTGTTCAGGCAGTTTTTTAGTCCGCAGCCCCACTGTCTGACCGCTTCCAGCAACCATCGCCAGTGTCTGGTTTAGATGGTCCGGGAATACATAGGGGCAAGATCCGACTTGGACACCTTCCAGACTGAAAATCCTCTGGCTTACTGGGTCTTGGAGGATGGATCACTGGCCAGAGCTTGCCCAGTACGCAATTGAGCTACTGGCTTGCCCTGCATCCAGTGTTCTTTCAGAACGGACATTCAGTGCTGCTGGAGGCTTTGTCACTGATAACAGGGTGCGCCTCTCCACCAGCTCTGTTGATCGACTGACCTTCATCAAAATGAATCAGGCTTGGATCAACACCAGCTACCAAGCACCTGATGCTGCTATTAATGAATAATATATTTTTTGTTGAAATGTCGGATCCCTTTTAGACTGCTGATGCTGAGTGACTGTCCTCTTATGCTGCTGATGGAATATCCTTCTCCTCCTCACTTTTCTTGCTGATAGCTAGTAAGAAATGTTGTGTTTCTGGGCTCCGCCACCAGTGCCTAAGGCACAATTTTTCAGCCCCTGTTTAACAGGGGCGCCTAATAACTATTTTTGATGCAATACTTTGCACGTGGCTCCTTGTTGCGCTCCAATTACAGTATGTTTGAGGGGTGCCCTTTTTTCTAAAAATGTTCTTTCACACAACAATAATGGCCCCCCACCACCGCTAAAATATTCGACATAATGTTGCCACACAGAACTTGCGCAAGTAGCATTAATTACTTTTTTTTTTGGTCCTTTCATTGGGTTGTGCAGGGACATTTCTAAACACGTGCCACTACTATAGACACCCAGCAGGTGTGATATTTAAAGGATTTTTTTTTTTTCACTTTAAGCATCATTAAAATGGCTGCTCCGCAAAAAACGGCCGTTTTAAAAAAAAAAATTTCCATTGATACATGTTCCCTGGGGCAAGACCCGGGTTCTGAACGACATTTTCCAACATTTAATTGAATTTTGGTCTTTAAAATGACCGTTTTTGAATTTGAACGTTCGGGTCCCATAGACTTCAATGGGGTTCGAAATGTTCGCGCGAACCCGCGGTCTGTTCGAACGTTCTGGTGCGAACCGAACCCGGGGGTGTTCGGCTCATCCCTAGTGACTGAGGACAAAGAGAAGGCAAATTTATTAAATGCTTTCTTCAGCTCTGTGTATACAATGGAGCATGGGAGAGCTCATGTCCATAATGGGGGTGGGAGTGACACAGCCCCAAATCCACAATGGCTCAAAAGTGATATGGTCCAGAAATATTTAGACAGAACAAAGGTGGAAAAAGCACCTGGACCAGATGGCATCCACCCACGGATCCTAAAATAATTGAGCTCTGAAATTTCAAAGCCACTGTATCTAATATTTAGGGACTCATTAATGACAGGAATAGTACCACTGGATTGGCGTAGAGCCAATGTGGTCCCTTTATTTAAAAAGGGAACAAAGTCTTTACCAAGTAACTATAGACCTGTTAGTTTAACTTCTATAGTTGGGAAGATACTGGAACGTTTAATAAAAGACCACATGGATGAGTTCTTGCTGGAAACAAACTATTTAAGCAGCAGACAGCATGGATTCATGAAAGACAGAAGTTGTCAGACAAACCTGATTTCCTTTTATGAAGAGGTAAGTAAAACCCTGGACAGAGGCGTGGCAGTGGACGTGGAATACTTGGATTTTGCAAAAAGCGTTTGATACAGTTCCCCACACACGGCTCATGTGTAAGGTAAGGTCTACAGGATTGGATATATCGGTTTGTAAATGGATAGAAAACTGGCTGAAAGACAGGATTCAGAGAGTTGTGGTTAATGATTCTTACTCTGAATGGTCCAAGGTTATCAGCGGTGTACCCCAAGGTTCGGTGCTGGGTCCCTTACTTTTCAATATATTTATAAATGATATTGGGTCTGAGATCAAAAGTAACATTTCTGTTTTTGCAGATGACACCAAGCTATGCAGTGGAATAACGTCCTTGCAGGATGTCTCCAATTTACAAGCCAACCTCAATGCTCTGTCTAATTGGGCGACTAAGTGGCAGATGAGGTTTAATGTTGAATGTAAAGTTATGCACATAGGGGCTAAGAATATGCATGCATCATACATGCTAGGGGGAGTACAACTGGGGGGATCTGTAGTGGAGAAGGATCTGGGGGTTTTACTTGATCATAAGCTCAATAATGTCATGCAATGCCAAGCTGCGGTTTCCAAAGCGAGCAAAGTCCTTTTCTTGTATTAAGAGAGGTATGGACTCCAGAGAGAGAGAGATCATTTTGCCCCTGTACAAATCATTAGTAAGACCTCATCTGGAATATGCAGTCCAGTTTTGGGCACCAGTTCTCAAAAAGGATATCGGAGAACTGGAGAAAGTGCAGAGAAGGGCAACCAAACTGATAAGAGGCATGGAGGAGCTCAGCTATGAGGAAAGATTAGAAGAACTGAATTTATTCACTCTTGAGAAGAGGAGAATAAGGGGGGAAATGATCAACATGTACAAATATATAAGAGGTCCGTATAGTGAACTTGGTGTTGAGTTATTCACTTTAAGGTCAAAACTGAGGACAAGGGGGCACTCTTTACGTCTGGAGGAAAAGAGATTTCACCTCCAAATACGGAAAGGTTTCTTCACAGTAAGAGCTGTGAAAATGTGGAACAGACTCCCTCCAGAGGTGGTTCTGGCCGGCTCAGTAGATTGCTTTAAAAGAGGCCTGGATTCTTTCCTAAATGCACGTAATATAACTGAGTACTAAGATTTGTAGGTAAAGTTGATCCGGGGTAAATCAGATTGCCTCTCGGGGGATCAGGAAGGAATTTTTTCCCCTCCTGTAGCAAATTGGATCATCGCTCTGCTGGGGTTTTTTGCCTTCCTCTGGATCAACTGTGGGTATGGAGTTGGGCGTATGGGATTGTACTGTGTTTTATTTTGTTTGTTTTTTTATTTGTTTTTTTTATGGTTGAACTGGATGGACTTGTGTCTTTTTTCAACCTAGCTAACTATGTAACTATGTAACATTGTTAATAACGATCGGGTATTGAGGAACATTCTGCCTGAGAGGCCACAGGTGGTCTTCAGAGGGGCCTCCTCTTTAAGGAACAGAGTGTCCCCCAACATTCTTGACCCCCCACTAGGGTTAGGTTCCTCAATCAACTGACAGGTTATTACCAATGCCGGAAGTGTAGGGTATGTTCCCTCAATAGCTGCACCCAAAGAAGGACTACAAGTGTTTTAAATCAATCTTTATTGAAAGTTTTCAGGTATACAAGGAGCAAGAACAGAAAAACAAAAAAAAAAAGGCGATACAGTGCACAGTATCAATAAACAAAAGTGCAGCAAATGCATGTTATTTTACCCATTTAAACGTGTTTAGGCCAAATCGACCAACATTCGTCAAACTTATCACTTTTCAGAGCATTAATAGCCAGCAGACGTTCAAACGTATAATTTCTCTGCACCGCTGTTTCAACGTCAGAAATGTTTATAGCTTTGATTTCCAGTGTTTCAAGATCAGTGAGCGGGATTCTAGGAGTATGTGCGTTACCACTGGTCTAGCGTTATGTGGGAATTTTTCTATATTTAAGTGTAGGTTCGCTAAGGCAAGGTCAGGGGCAGTGATCAAACCAGTCAAAGAGGAAAGAAGCTGGAATACCTGGTTCCAAAGGCTTTTAACATGTGGGCAAAGCCAGAGCATGTGCAGTAAGTTTCCTATCTGTCCGCAACCTCTCCAGCAGTTAGGTGTCAGTCCTGTGAAATACGAGGCCAGTCTCAAGGGGGTATAGTGCCATCTATTGGCCAGCTTGATCCCCAACTCCCAATGTTTGACACAGTGGGAAGCCTTATGGATTTCTTTAAACGCGCACTTCCACTGAGCGTCAGAGAAGGAAGCGCCAAGGTCAATTTCCCATTTTGTCATGGCGGTAGTTTTAGAAAACTTTAACTTGTCTTGGAGCGTATTGTAAAAGAAGGAGATACCCTTCCTATCACCTTTATCTACGAAATAAAAATTCCAGACTGTGCTCGGTAGGGTGATATTGGGCGAGGCCGTGCGCTTCAGGCAGTGGGTTATCTGCAGGCATTTATACAGTTTATCTCTCGGGAGGTGGTATTGGGACATGAGTTGGCAGGCCGTTTTATAGCTGGATTCACCATATAAATCAGAGAGAGAGGTTACACCCCTGTCAGTTAGGTCTCCTACTCTTAACATTGGAATCTTAGATTCCAGAAGCACTAGGGGGAGTTTGTAGTCAATGTTATGCACTGCCCTGTGCGGTTGGTCTAGGAGGAACCTCCAGGCCTTCAGAGAGGCCTGCATTGGGGGCGAGAGTAAGGTTAAATCCCACCTATCCCACCTGTTTTCCAAAAGTAATAGTGTCAGGTCTGAAGTCGGTGCTATAACTGTTTCAATTTCCACCCAGAGCGTTATTTCGGTAGTTGCGACCCAATGTTTCAGTTGGTTCAAGCGCGTCGCCCAGAGGTAGTCGCATAGGTCTACTAGGCCTGCTCCCCCTACTTGTTTATGTAAAATGAGGTTGTTGCGAGAACACCTAGCTTTTTTGCCGTTCCATATATATTTCCACCCTAGGTCCGCCAATTTCCTGATGTAATGAAAAGGTATATGGACTGACAGAGTTCGAAATACATACAATATTTGGGGTAGTATCAGCATTTTATATGCCGATATCCTCCCCATCCACGACAGTTCCTTCTTTGCCATATCTCTAATTTGGGCCTCGAGCTTGGCGATAAGCGGGGGCATGTTGGCTTTGGGGATATTAGACACCTGACCCGTAAGCACGATACCCAGATAAGTGATACCTTTCGTGCTCCATGTGTATGGCAGTTGGGATTGTAGGGCGGTCTTAGTATGAGAAGCTACTCCTAGATCCAAAATGAGAGATTTAGTAAAATTGACTTTATAGTAGGAAGCTTCTCCGAAAGATGTGAGTAGTGCATGTGCTTCTTTTAGTGACACTAGCGGGTTAGTTAGGAGCAGAATCACGTCGTCTGCAAACAAATTTACAGTGTGAGTGCTATCGCCAAACTGGAAGCCCGAAAGTGAGGGATGTGTGCGGACCGCTTCGGCCAGTGGTTCGATCATCAGGTTGAAAATAGTGTGAGACAGGTGGCATCCCTGCCTGGTCCCATTCGTGATGTCAAAGGGGTTTGATAAGAAGCCCCCAGAGAACACTTGTGCTGATGGTGCAGAATAGAGGGCCAGAACAGCATTAAGAATGTTACCTGCAAAGCCAAACTTATCTAAAACATTTTTCATGTAGGTCTAATGGACCCTATCGAATGCCTTCTCTGCGTCAATTGAGAGCAACAGAGAAGGCGTTCGAGTTTTCTCAGCCTGGTATATCACATTTATAATTCTACGAGTTGCATCGGAAGTTTGTCTTCCCTAACGAAGCCCATCTGGTCGCATTGTATAAGAGCAGGAATGAAAGTGGACAACCTCTTGGCCAGTAGCTTCGCAAAGATGTTAGTATCCGTGTTGAGCAGGAATATGGGCCTAAAATTCGCTGGGGTATTAGGGTCCTTGCCTGGTTTTGGTAGCGTGACTATGTGGGCCTTAAGCATCTCGCGGGGCAAAGTGGCAGTGTCCGCAGCTTTATTAAAAACACTAGTTAAGTGGGGTTCCAGAATACCACTAAACGTTTTGAAGTATTCATTAGAAAAACCATCGGGGCCAGGTGATTTGCCTGCAGGAAGAGAGCGAATTATATTTTCTATCTCGCGAGGTTGGATGGGGGAATTAAGGATCTCGAGCTGCTCCTCAGTCAGGCATGGGAGGTGTACTCTATTCAGAAACGATTGAATAGAGTCAGTAGTTGGTTGAGGCGTACCTGGGTCTTTGTGTAGGTTGTATAAGGAACTGTAGTAATCTGCGAATTGGTTTACTATGTCTTGGGGATTAATGATTTTGTGCGATAGAGTGGGATGCCTCAGGAATGCTATCCTAGATTTGGTGCGGGCAGCCTTAAGTCTGTTGGCTAGATACTTGCCTGCTCTGTTGGCATTAGAGTAATAGTGTAGTTTAAGGCGGCTGAGGTGTTTATCGTATTGTTGCGACATTATGTCCCTGAGGTGTTCTCTATGGTTCTGGAGTTGTTCAGTTACGGACTTAAGGGTGATTTCTTATTTAGGAATTCTAACTCCCTCAATTTAGAGAGAGCTTCGTTATATTGTTGTGTTTTCCTCTTCTTTTCCCTAGCCCCTAGTTGAATTAGGATGCCTCACATGAAGGCCTTGTGCGCGTTCCAAAGCACACTTGGGTCCTCCACTGAGCCTGAGTTATCTAGGAAATAGTTATTGAGGAGCTGGGTCGTGTGTCCTAGGCAAGTTTGGTCCTGAAGTATTCTAGTGTTACAGCACCAGATGGGGGGTGAGAGGAAGACTCCCTTTTCAGCAACTGACATAGAGACAGCAGCATGGTCGGACCACGTGATGTCATAAATTAACACTTTCTCAACACATTGCAACAACCATTTGTCCGTCAGGAACATATCTATGCGCGAATACGTGCCATGTCTGCATGAGAAAAAGGTGTAGTCTCTTTTGCTTGCGTTAAGGCAACGCCATGGGTCAAACATCTCCTCGGCGTGGAGTGTGGGTTGTAGTGCTGGAGTGCCCTTGGACTTTCCGCCAGAGGTGTCCACTTTGGGGTCAGAGGTGATGTTGAAGTCCCCACAAATCATGAGGTTCCCGTATTGTATGGATTTAGCTTTAATGATCACCTTGCGCAGGAAGCGCAGCTGGCGTGTATTGGGCGCATATACTGTAACAATCGTGTAGGGCTTAGAGTTTATGTCCCCCGTTTATGTCGTCTGTGATAACCTCTTTGAGTTGAAAAGCCAGAGAGTCCTTAATGGCTAGCAACACTCCACCAGTCTTGCTGTCCGGCGTGCATGCCAGGAACACGAATGCTAAGTTCCTATGCGAGCAGTGGGGAGCCTTATGCAGCTGAAAATGTGTTTCCTGCACGCAAAGTATATCCGCCCCCCGACGATGGGCGTTTTAGACCGTTTCGCCGGGTGGTTTAGCCCCCGGGCGTTAATGGATAATATTTTAATAGTCATTGTGACGAGGTTGTATAGGGTTTTGTGAAGATCGTGTGCTGTTACTCACTGTGAACAAAGGGGGGCCTCCACCACGTGGCAAGTTGGCGTTTTTATGAAGGCAGGTGGGAACATCCACTGAAGTCGTAGGCCGGAGTTTGCTGGCGATACTGTGCAGAACAAAAAACTGAAAAAATGAAACAGAACAGAAAAAGAAAACGGCAAAAGTCAGCTGAACAATATTAACCACTTTGCAACCGCCCTATACCGAAAGTACGGCTACAGGGCGGTTGCTTGATTCTAAGTGGCCATTAATTAACGGCCTTTTAGAATCGCGCTCCCTCACGCCCCCTGAGGCGCGCACACGGGAACATCTGTGACCGCCGGGTCCAGAGGACCCGGCGCATCACGGATCACGGTAAATCGGCGCTGATAGCGGCGGTTTACCACGTGATCGCGCCGTCCAATGACGGCGCGATCACATGTCAACAAAGCGCCGTCATGTGCTGACTCCGGTTCCTCCCTCCTCTCTCTGTACCGATCGGTACAGTGTGAGAGGAGAGGGGAGGGAGCGGATGGCAGCGGCAGTGCTGCGGGCTGGATCTGTGACAAATGGAGTCACAGATCCATCCATCCCTCCCTCCCTGCTCAGCCATCCCTGCTGCAATACTCGGCAATACCTCAGCTGGGCATACTCTGCAATACTCTGGGCAATACTCTGGGCAATACTCTAGTCATACAGCGTCCCTGTCCCCGTGAGCTTGCATGCAGAAGCGAACGCATACGCAAGTCCCGCCCACATATAAAAACGGTGTTCAAACCACACATGTGAGGTATCTTTATATAATGTTTTGGGGTTTTATGTAATTTTCTAGCAAATAAATGATGATTTTTACATGTAGGAGAGAAATGTCAGAATTGGCCTGGGTGCTCCCTGCATGTTGGGCCTCTGTATGTGGCCTCACTGTGTAGAAGTCTCACACATGGGGTATCGCCATACTCGGGAGGAATAGCAGAATGTGTTTTGGGGTGTAATTTGTGGTATGCATATGCTGTGTGTGAGAAATAACCTAATAATATGAAAATTTGATGAAAAAAAAATCTTGATTTTGCAAAGAATTGTGGGAAAAAATGACAACTTTAAAAAACTCACCAGGCCTCTTTCTATATACCTTGGAATGTCTTCTTTCCAAAAAGGGGTCATTTGGGGGGTATTTGTACTTTTCTGGCATGTTGGGGTCTCAAGAAATGAGAGAGGCTGTCAGTACATTAGGTGTGATGAAATTCATCAATTTTCAGTAATTGGTACCATAGTTTGTAGACCCCATAACTTTCACCCAGACTAAATAATATCCAACATTTTTTATTTTTTTTTACCAAAGATATGTAGCAGTATACATTTTAGGCCAAATTTATGAAGAAAAATTACTTTTTTGCAAAATTTTATAATAGAAATTAAGAAAAATTATTATTTTTTGCAAAATTTTCGTTCTTTTTTCATTTATAGCAAAAAAAAAAAAAAAAAAACGCAGAGGTGATCAAATACCACCAAAAGAAAGCTCTATTTGTGGGGAAAAAAAGGACAAAAAATTCATTTGGTTACAGTGTTGTATGACCGAGTTATTGTCATTCAAACTGTGAGAGCACCGAAAGCTGAAAATTGGTCTGGTTATTAAGGTTTAAGTTTAAGTGCCCAGTGGTCAAGTGGTTAATAAGTGGATCCATAACTGATCCTCGTGCAGACGTAACTGCTACTTGGAGAAAGAGGGGTAATGAGAATATGCTAACTGCACTATCTCGACCCCGGAGATAACAAGTGGCGAAGGTGGATTAAGGATTTGCGTTACCACCGACTTTTTTCTTGGAAGAGCGCTTGTGGGACACCACTTGCCAGTCGTCATGTAGTAATTGTGGGCCAGATGTAGATGGCGATTGGTCTGGATGGTCCGGAAGTATGCCCCACTTGCGTAAGAACGAGAGCCCTTCGTCTAGGGTGGTCACCGTGGTGGTAGTCTCATTGTGGGTGATGGTGAGAGTGGCAGGGTATTTCCATTTATGTAAGATATTGTGGTTTCATAGGGCTTTGGTGATGGTCAGCAGGTTGGGCGTTTCTGCAGCGTGTGTCTGGATAGATCCGGCAGCATTCTAACTGAGGCATATTGCTGGGGCATACCCCCTGGTTTGTGAGAGGCCTGTATGAGTCTGTCCTTGATGTGGAAGAAATGTAATCTTAGTAGAGTGTCTCGGGGGACATCATCGGGGAGGAACGGTGGTTTGGGGATCCTGTGGCTCCTATCAGAAGATCCTGAGCAGAGGCTTCTGGCAGCATGGAAGAAAAGAGGGCTTGGGCATATTGCTGGAGCTGTGAGGGAGAAACAGATTCAGGAATGCCCCTCAATTTGATATTTTTCCTCCTGGATCTGTCCTCGAGATCCGAGAGCTTGTCTTTTATCCATTCAATGTCCCTTCCATGCCCAGAGTGTGCATCTACCATGGTGTTATATGAGGTAGCAAAGTCCCCCAATTTGGATTCCATTTGTTGTACCCTTGTGCCCAGGGAGTGTACTTCTTTCCTGCATTCATTGAGGCCAGAAATCATGTCAGCCTGCAGTGAGGATCTCAGGGACAGCAGCATATGGGATGTACTGTGTTTTATTTTGTTTGTTTATTTTTTTTTATGGTTGAACTGGATGGACTTGTGTCTTTTTTCAACCTGGCTAACTATGTAACTAACTCCTTGAGCGTGGTGCGTGGTGTCCGAGATAGGCCTGTCGGCCGTGGGGAAATCTGCTATGGGATCCCTCCCCCGTGCTTGCCTGGCGTCTGTGGGAACATGAGGCCTGCTTATCTCCATGCCATTAGCCTGTTGTGGCCTATGTGGCGATTCCCTCCGCGGCTTCGATTTAACTGGGCTGCGGGTAGTGGGGCTAGGCGTCCCCCGAGGAGGATCCGCTGGCCACCAGGAGTTGGTGGTGAGAGACGGGAGGCAGCCGTGGAGGTCAGGCTGTGCTCCGGGCCTGTTCTCTGCCCGTGGTTTGCCACCATTTTGGGCAGATCCGTGCCCCTGATGGATGAGGAATCTGTCCATCTTCTGCGGCTGCTGGGAATGCTTGCGGTTCCTCGTCACCCTGGACAGTGCTCTAGTGTTCCGTGTATCCGACGAATATGTCAGGAGCCGCGGATGGAGCCGGTGGACGCTGGTGGCTGTTGATTATCTCCGGCGGGCGAACGGAGCTCCTGGATTACATGTCCATCTTGGAGTCCAGCCGCCACGCCCCCCAACTACAAGTTTTTTGTCTACCAGTGCTCAAAATACATCATGATATTAAACTGTTTATTCATTGTTCCACATTGGGCATGGTGTATTTACTCCGATGCCCATGTGGACTACAGTATATAGGGAGGACCAAACGCCCCCTACAGGTCAGACTAAACAAACACATCACAAACATAACATCAGGTTTTAAGAACCACTCAGTGACTAAACACAATTTATTGGTACATAAAAGAGATCCTTCAAATACCCTTTTCCCGGGCATTGACAAATTCACCCCAAATTGGAGAGGGAGCTCCCTAGTGAGGGAAATCTCCAAGTTGGATATGTTTTGGATATTTAAAGCCAAAACTTATGTGCCTTATGGGTTAAACATCATTGTAAATGTGAATGCCTTTATTGAAAGTTCATAATGTACTTACACTGTAAACTTGGTCTGAGTCACATATATGGTTCATAAAACTTTGAAAAAGTTTAAAAGTAGATGGAGCTTTAGTGAGTATGAGCTCATTATTCATGCTCACTGGTCAAACCATTACTAATAAAAATAAATACATGTATTTATTTTTTAACATACATTTTTAAATTGAATTTAGTTTTAATTGAATTACATTTTTTGATCCATACACTGTTATGTAAACACATTTATTATTAGTGTTGAGCAGAATATGCCATATTCGATTTCGCGATATATCTCGAATATATAGTCGAATATTCGAGATATATTCGCTAAATACGAATATTCGTGATATTTTTTGGAAATGAAATGATTGCGAAATTTCGCTATTGCGAATGCGAAATTTCGAGAAATGCGGAATGGAGCACTCTGATTGGCTCAGAATATTCGTGATATATTACAATACAAAATAATTGCGAATATTCGAGAAATGCGGAAGGAGCACTCTGATTGGCTCAGAATATTCGTGATATATTACAATACAAAATAATTGCGAATATTCGAGAAATGCGGAAGGAGCACTGATTGGCTCAGAATATTCGTGATATATTACAATACAAAATAATTGCGAATATTCGGCAAATGCGGAAGGAGCACTCTGATTGGCTCAGAATATTCGTGATATATTACAATACAAAATAATTGCGAATATTCGAGAAATGCGGAATGGAGCACTCTGATTGGCTCAGAATATTCGTGATATTTCACAATACAAAATAATTGCGAAATTTCGAGAAATGCGGAATGGAGCACTCTGATTGGCTCAGAATATTCGTGATATATTACAATACAAAATAATCGCGTGATATCGCTATTGCCGAATAATCGCATTGCGATTTTTCGGCAATATAAAATGATCACTGCAGCTACTCGGCCCAAGGTCTCTAATCATACCAGCAATGCTTTTAGACGTCGATGGGGATCTCTAGGATGTGATCTGTTCTAAAAAAAAAAAAATTGAAAAAATACGAATATTCGAAATAGCGAATATTCGCCGCGATATTCGAGTTATTCGCGAATACTCGAATATGCAATATTCGTAGCGAATATTCGCAATGCGAATATTCGTGAGCAACAC
This sequence comes from Rana kukunoris, assembly GCA_029574335.1. NCBI lineage: Eukaryota > Metazoa > Chordata > Amphibia > Anura > Ranidae > Rana > Rana kukunoris. The sequence continues at coordinate 77,494,262 of CM056054.1, read as the reverse complement.
TATTTATTATCACATATGTAGTGGAGTACAATATTAAACTCCATGATCTCCGCTGGTAACCAGGGTAAATCCACAGTCAGTGTTGAAAAGTAAGGCAATGTCCCAAATCCCCCCCAGTAACCGGACGAAACACAGCTCTGAGAGTCAACTGACTTTTTATTCACAGGCTTCCATATTTATATAATTCCCAATGCAAGGGGTTTTCAAACAGCCAAATAGATTTAGCAGGGGTAATACAGGGAGGACCACATGGGGAACTTAACATTTTGGATAATATTCCCATCAGGCATTGCTGCACGAGGGAAAAGTCGGTTGATAGCTGGGGCCTGGGGTTATGTGTGGGAGTTCGGTTTAAAACTGCCGAACACCGATTGGGCAACATAAAACGAAGTACTTGAATGCTAGTGGCGTACGGCTGCCAGCATACGAATTACTATGCCCACATAAGACACAGCAGAATACATAGCATATAATACAAACAACCTTTTGACATGTAACGTCCAGTGTTCCAGAAGTGGCTAGGTTTGCCACAATGCTCCCCCAGAACCAAGCCGGCATACACAGTCTGATCCCAACGGATCGGCTTGGGGATGTCCGGGGAAGTACTCACAGATCACTTTTCAAGTTCAGTTTGTCTAGATAATCCATCGGCATTACCGTTTTGCTTCCCTGGTCGGTAGTGGATTGTAAAGTCAAACGGCTGCAGCGCCAAACTCCAGCGCAGCAGCCAGGCATTGTCTCCTGCCACACGGTTTAGCCACACCAACGGGTTGTGATCTGTGAGTAGCGAAAAAGGTTGTCCATACAAATACGGCTGCAACTTTGAGGGCCCACACCACGGCCAGGCATTCCTTCTCAATGGTGGTGTAGCTTACTTCTCGTGGCATTAACTTTCGGCTCAGGTAAGCTACGGGGTGTTCTCCGCCATCGGCTCCCACTTGGCTCAACACTGCTCTGGGGTCTGAGGCGATTTGCCGCAATACTACCAGCCATCACCAAAAAAGCCCTTCGAACTGAGCAACTTCTGAGAATCGATAGTCGATCAACTATCAGAAATCTCAGCCGTTTGCCCCAGCCTAAGCACATATCATGTGCTTTGATCAACACAAGATCGGCAGTAAAACACTGACTAGAAATCCATGATTTTCTCCTACAATACGATTTAGACTGTCTCTTTATTACAGAGAGCTGGCTCACAGCCGACTGTAACACCAATCTAGGAGAATTGGTGCCAGAAAACTATCGTATCATAACGGAAAATAGAATAGGGCAAAGAGGAGGAGGACTGGCTGTGATCCATAAGACTCATCTTGCGATCACAAAACCAGTACTTCAAAACCCTCTTCCATTCATGGACACCCTTACCCTGCAACTGCAAGTAAACTCCCAGGAGACTGTCCGGATTCTACTCTGCTATAGGCCACCCGGCCCAAAATCGCAGCTTCTCCCTTCATGGACGGACTTTATCTCCACCTATACCCTGAACAGCAAACACCTTCTGCTGCTCGGGGATTTCAACCTCTGGGCCAACTCCTCACAAGACCCTGTTGCTGACGCCTGTATTGACCACATGGAAGGATTAGGGCTACAACAACTAGTATGTGGGCCCACACATGCTTCAGGTCACACACTTGATCTCATTTTCAGACAAGATCTGGAAATAGAAATCTTGGGAAATGAACCATTGCCATGGACAGATCACCATGCAATCAAATTCATTATCCCCAATTTCCCCCCCTAACAAAAACATCAAATCCAGTGACAACTCACTGGACTAGATGTCAGAAGTAGCTCCACTCGGAATTCTTCAAAGCAACATTAAAGGAAAAAAATAGAAACAATTCAGCCGCATCAAACGGCTGAAGAAACACTAGAGGCCATAAACACAGCCCTATTACAGGCAGCTCACTTAACAGCGCCGAAACGTAAAACCCACATCCGAAAAAAAAACTCCAGCTGGTTCAACAACCAACTGGCGTTATTGAAGCAAGAACGCAGAAGGGCAGCAGCCGCCTGGAAAAGAAACTCATCAGATGAGAATCTTTCCATCTACAAGGCAATAACAAGGACATATCATAAAGAAATCTTCAAAGCCAAGAAAGACTACTTTTCTGAGGCTATCAATAGCGCCCTGAATTGCCCCCGCAAACTCTTCAAGCTGGTCACTCAGACCAGGAATCCAGGATGTCTTGAAGCCCCCAATTCCGACACACAAGAATTTTGCAATGAATTGTCGGATTACTTCATCAATAAAATTGAGGGTATCCGGCAAAGCATTCAGCAAAACAATTCCCCCCGTAGCCCCCCCGTAATTATTTACACAACACCTGTAGTAATTCACCACAACCAGGTAAATTCAAGCTGGAACTCATCTCTACCCAAGCCACTAAAAATATCATCGGTACTCTGCATAACATCACTGCGCCGAACGATATTATCCCTACTAAGCTGCTGAAGAAATACGCCGACATCCTGGCACCTCCTATCACGCAGCTTATTAACCAATCTTTCGTGGAGGGCATAGTACCCTCCCAGTTGAAGGAGGGCGTAATTAGACCCATCCTGAAGAAACCCACCCTGGATCCCAAGGATCCACTCCACCGCCGCCCCATAACAGGCTTAAACGCTCTCTCTAAGGTCATGGAGAAAGTAGTGGTACAACAGCTGCAACAGTTTCTAGATACCCACAACCTACTTGATCCATTTCAATCAGGATTCCGCCCCGGACACGGGACCGAAACAGCACTGCTCAAGATATGGGACGACGCTCTCGAGGCCGCAGACGAAGGAGAATCTTGTCTTCTGGTTTTGTTGGACCCAAGCGCAGCTTTCAACACAGTAGACCATAAGCTTTTATTGACCCGGCTAGCTGAAGTAGCCAAAGTCTCAGAAGGCGATCTATCTTGGTTCTCCTCTTTTTTGGAAAACCGGTCGCAAATAGTGAAGTTAGGACCTTTCACTTCTGAAAAACGCACGGTGTCATGCGGAGTCCCTCAAGGATCCCCCCTGTCGCCGGTGTTCAACATTTATCTTCGTCCTCTTTTTGAAATCATTAGCAGTCAAAAACTGCGTTATCACTCATATGCAGACGATACACAACTGTATTTCTGCATTTGCAATAAAAAGGATCACCACCTCAATCTAGAGACATGTCTCTCTCTGATAGAGGACTGGATGACAAAGAGTTATCTTAAACTCAACGGAGCGAAAACAGAACTTCTCCTGTTTCACGCCAAGCGTAAGAATCTTCCTGTAACAACTTGGAGTCCCCCACCCATTCTAGGGAAAATCATCACCCCCTGCGCCAAAGTCAAAAGTCTCGGGTCATTTGACTCCTACATGACAATGGACACACAAATGGGGTCAGTTGTCAGCGGATCTCACCATCTGCTGTGGCTACTACGTAGACTCATCCCTTTTATTCCCAAAGACGACTAGTGTTGCTCACGAATATTCGCATTGCGAATATTCGTAACGAATATTGCATATTCGAGTATTCGCGAATAAATCGAATATCGCGGTGAATATTCGATATTGCGAATATTCGTATTTTTTCAAATTTATTTTTAAAACAGATCACATCCTAGTGATCTCCATCGATGTCTAAAAGCATTGCTGGTATGATTAGAGACCCTGGGCCGAGTAGCTGAGGCGATCCTTTTATGTTGCCGAATATTCGCGAATACTTTCTCTGCCCTTCTGTGTTTTGTGTAAAAAAAAAAAAAAATTGCTTTAGTTTAGTCATATAAGTTTGTGTAAGTAGAGTTAGTGTTTAGTGCATATTAGTTTAGTAATCCAGGAAATGATCTCCGTTTTCGCGTGTTGACGAGAATTTCGCAATCAATTTCGCATTAGCGAAATTTCGCAATATTTTTTTTTGATAAAATATCACGAATATTCGATATTAACGAATATTTCACGAATATTCTTCTATATATTCGTGAAATACCGCAAAATCGAATATGGCGTATTCCGCTCAACACCAAAGAAAACATATCGGTCGTGGTGGGAGCAATTGTGAACTCCAGATTGGACTATGCAAATGTCCTTTACCTCGGACTCCCAAAGTACCAAATCGCTCGTCTACAAGTTGTTCAAAATACGGCCGCCAGACTTGTGACTGGGAAAAAACCCTGGGAATCAATCTCACCCTCACTGAGATCCCTTCACTGGTTACCAGTAAAAGACAGAATTACTTTTAAAGCTCTCTGTCTAACGCATAGATGTATTCATGGGAATGCACCCCATTATTTATGCGAAAAAATAAAAGCTCATAATCCCAATCGCGTCCTGCGATCCACCAATCAAAATCTACTCCAGATACCGAAAGCCAACTACAGGTCCAAAGGAGATAGAAGATTCACGGTCCAGGGTCCCAGACTATGGAACGCTTTACCAACCAGCATTCGGTTGGAAGAGAACCACTTAGCTTTCAGGAGAAAGATCAAGACTCATCTCTTTTGATACCAAAGGAGACAGGAACAACAAGCGCCCAGAGGCGATTTAGTTCGCATGTGCCGCGCTATATAAGTTTTCATTCATTCATTTATTCAATCTAAACATTGAAGCGTCCGTGTGGACAAGAAATCTTTTAGTTGGATCAGGAGCAGCAAGAACAGGGGCATTAGTTAGAGCAGTCTTTAGTTGTTGGAATGCCTGATCACACTCCGGGGCCCAGACAACCTGTCGGGGCAGGTTCTTAAGTGTCAAGTCAGTTAAGGGTTTGGCCAGGGCACTATAATTGGGTACGAATTTTCTATAGTACCCCACGGTACCTAGAAATGCTAGCACTTGGGTTTTCTTCCTGGGGGTGGGCCATTTAGCTACGGCTTCAACTTTAGCTGGTTCAGGCTTCTGTCGCCCGCTCCCCACCCGGTGGCCCAAGTACTGCACTTCGGCCATCCCTATATGACACTTGCTGGGTTTCAGTGTTAACCCTGCCTCTCCAATACGATCTAGAATGGCCCCTATGTGTTGTAAGTGCTCTTCCCAGGTCTGGCTAAATATGGCGATGTCGTCTAAATAGGCACATGCGTATTCCTGGAATCCGTCCAATAACTGGTCGACCATCCGCTGAAAAGTTGCCGGAGCGTTCTTCATCCCGAATGGCATGACCCGAAATTGATACAGGCCAAATGGGGTGACAAACGCCAACTTGGGGATGGCCTCCTCAGCCAGTTGAATCTGCCAGTATCCCTTACATAAGTCTATGGTAGTGAGATACTGGCCCCGTGCCATCTTATCTAGCAGCTCGTCTATCCGGGGCATCGGATAGGCATCAGACACCGTTTTGTCATTTAGCCTCCGGTAGTCAACACAGAAACATGTTGTGCCATCCTTCTTTGGTACCAGCACTACTGGCGATGCCCATCGGAAGGTTCGCTAACCCCCAGCTGCAACATCTCGTCAATCTCAGTCTTCATATGTGTCCTGACTGCTTCAGGGACACGATATGGGGTTTGCTGCATAGGTAGCTGTCCCGGGGTCTCGACTCGGTGAGTGGCCAGCGGAGTGTACTGTACCTAGGTAAATTGGAGAAGGTAGCCCCTTTAGCTATAATCAGCTCTTGTACCTGGGCACACTCCTGAGGGCTTAGCCGCTCCCCCAGCTGAACCCCCTTGGAGGGCTCCGTCTGTCCCTCCTGTTCTAAGAGGTCAGGTAGTGGCAGATTCTCCTGATCCTCCGAGGCAAAAGTGCATATGGCGGCCACGTCCTCTATCCTCTCATGGTATGGTTTGAGCATATTCACATGGAGCATGCGTCTCTCCCCTACCCCTGAGCAGGGGCCAATCACATAGGTGGTGTCACATCTCTGTTCCACCACCTGGTATGGGCCTTGCCAGATGGCCTGCAGCTTGTCTGTGCGGACGGGTTTTAAAATCAAAACCTTTTGTCCCACCTGAAAGCTGCGGTCTCTGGCTCCCCTATCGTACCAGTGGCGCTGACGTTGTTGGGCCGCCCGGAGGTTGGTGCGCACAACCTGGGTTAGCGCCTCCAGACGGTCCCTGAACTCCAGTACGTAGGATACAATAGGGGTTCCGTCTAGGCTACTCTCCCCTTCCAATGCTCTCTAATTAGGTCTAGTGGCCCTTCTCCCAAACAGTAATTCAAAAGGGGAAAACCCTGTTGACTCTTAGGGTACCTCTCTATAAGCAAAGAGCAGATGGGGTAGAAAGCGCTCCCAGTCTTTATGAGCCTCTCCAAATTTACGGAGCATCTGCTTCAGCGTACCATTAAACCTTTCGCATAGACCATTGGACTGGGGGTGGTACGCAGAATTTACTATTGGCTTACTTTCAAAATTTTTATTGAGTATTATCAAGATAGAACAAACAATAGACATTACAATCGAGTTACATGCGGAAGATACAAGGTACAACGTGTAATACAGTTTTTCCAGTCGTGAAACCCTGCAGAAACAATAAGTGAACAAAAGGACCGGAATACAAAGTTGCACAGGATTCAGTGGGAGATAAGAGATAGGGCAAAAACCCCTTCTACTTCAAAAGGACAAATGTCGAAAAAAAAACTAAAAGAAAATAAAATAAAACAAATCCTAGATCTGGGGTACGGAGGGCCCACTTCAGCATCCCAAATGGGAGCTCTCCTATGCCGGAGTGAGTCCCCCGAAGACCCCGGGGGGCAACAAAACATCACCTAAGACATTAGAGCCTGACATCTCCCAAGTTTCTTACAAATACTAGAGACAACGTACCAAAAGAGAGGAAGCAGGTGTAACCCTTCAACGAGGAAGTGTATAGAGTGGACTTGGATATCCACAATAAAGAGGACATAGAAGAGTAGGAAGAGGAGAGTAGAAGAGAGAAAAGAAGAGGATAAAGAGCCAGTCTATGGGACCACATCCGGAAGAGCAACTAATTAGCTTGATCTTGCTGCTGTAACTCCTGGAATCAAAGAGATACCAATGTACAGTGCCCACGGTACTATTGGCTTAATGCCACATATCTTCCATAGTTGTTGGGTTACCTCGGCGGTGAACTAGGTGCCTCTATCGGATATGATTTCTTGGGGAAACCCCACCCTGGAAAATATTTTCATTAAGGCCTCTGCCACAGTTTCGGCATGAATGTTGGTGAGGGCTATAGCCTCGGGGTACCGAGTGGCATAGTCCACTACAGTTAAAATATATCTTTTCCCGGAGGGACTGGGTTTTGGTAAGGGCCCCACTATATCTATGGCCACCCTACTGAAGGGTTCAATAACTTGGCTTTGTGGCGGTCACCTTGCTTGCCTACTCGCTGGCAAATGTCACAGGAGGTGCAGTATTGCCTCACATTCTTGGAGATCCCTGGCCAGAAGAAAGCGTGGGTCAACCTGTATCGGGTACGTGTCATCCCCAGATGCCCAGACAGGGGAATGTCGTGGGCAATCCGAAGCAGTTCTTGCCTATACTTCTGGGGAACCACTAACTGTTTAGTCATTACTGTGGCCGACCCTCCCACTCCTCTTTCAGCAATGCGGTAAAGTAGCCCTTTCTCCCAGGTGTACCGCTCCCCCTCTAGCCCAGCCTGGTCAGCGTGTACCTTGTCCCTGTATACCTGTAGCGTGGGGTCTAACCTCACCTCGGCCTCAAACTTAGTCGGGGTATCCCAGGACATATGTGTCGTGTGGGGGTCATGGTCTCTTACCGGAGCCTCAGAGTGTGTCGATGGAACCGTGGTGCGAGCCTGTTGCCGTGTGGTCACTGGATGGGCTTCCTGGTATGGGGCCTGGGGTACAAAAGCAGAGGTCATCTGGCCCAAGTCATTTCCCAGCACAACATCTGCTGGTAAATTTTGCATGAGGCCCACTTCTACCGTCCCCCCTCCCACACCCCAATCCAAATGTACATTGGCAGTGGGTAGTCGATACACTGCTCCCCCTGCCACTCGTACTGTCACAGATCCGCCAGTGTGTGCCGAGTCAGGGACCAAATGGGGTGCTATCAAGGTTAAAGTAGCTCCTGAATCCCGAAGCCCCTGGACTTCTTTCCCCTCCAAGGTCACTGGCTGTTGATGATGCTGCCGTTTATCCATGGCTCGGACTGTCATCACCACATGCAAGATTCCCAGGGGTTCTTCTGCTGGAATGCTCAACATCTCTTGAGTGGCCGGCGTCCATTGATAATGATGGGCAGCAGCCCTTGGTGCCGGGTTTGGTCGGCCTTGGTTCCAGGCGGGTCTGCCCCGGTTTTGGGTGCACTTGCGTGCCATATGTCCCCACTGTTTGCAAGTGTGGCATTGGATGTTGGCATGTCCGTTATATCTGGAAGGTGGTGGTAAAGTCCCTTGGGATTGATGAAAAGGGGAAGCTGTGAGAGCGGGGGGTGGTAGAGTACTAGGTGGTCTCCTGGGTCGAGGATAACTCTTGGTTAGGGGCCCATGATGTCTCCTTGCATTAAAATGCTGATCCGCTAATCGACCTGCTTCGGTTAGGGTGAGAGGTTTCCTGTCTCGCACCCATTCTTGTGCCTCTGGGGACAAACCGTTGAAGAATTGCTCCAACAGCATTAACTGTCGCAATTCCTCCATAGTAGTGGCTTGGCTGGCTTGTATCCACCCTTGGGAAGCTTGGTCCAGCTTGTGTGCCCATTCAGCATGTGAATCCTTCTCTGATTTGCGCAGGTTTCTAAACTTGCGCTGGTATGCCTCTGGAGTAATGGCGTATCTCTCTAATATTGCTTGCTTCACTTTATCATAATCCTTGCTGTCCTCACTGGGTACAGCGCGATATGCTTCTGCTGCCCGACCTGCCAGCTTGCCTGCTAGCAATGGGACCCATACTGTCCGTTCCAAGTCATGTAAATCACACAGTCTCTCAAAATCCTGTGAATACCCATCAATCTCATCCTTCTCCTCGCAAAACATTTTAAAGGCATGATAGGGAATTTGGGGTTTTACCTGGTTGTAGAGTGACCCAGTGGTGGATTCTGTGCGAGACTGTGTATACTGCGGACTGTGTGCCATCACGTACTCCTGCACATTCGCCATTACCATGTGCAGCATGGCATCTGATATAGGCTGTGGCAAAAATTCCAGCCTGGTCCTCATTTCTCTCTGGTAGAGGGTTTCTTCCGTGGCTGCTGGTGGTGTAGCACTGCAGGCTCTGTCTCCCTCCATCAGCTCGACAGTTAGTACAGCTTTGGATTTGTTGCTGGCTACCTTACCCCTGGCTTCTAGCAGTTCCTTTAATGTCTGCTGCTTTAGCCTAGAATAATCCGTCTCCATTTACATCGGTAGTTCACATTGCACGAATTGCGCTTATTGGCTGTAAGGTTGGATCCCCTCGCTTGCCATCAATTGTAGCGGAGTACAATATTAAACTCCACGATCTCCACTGGTAACCAGGGTAAATCCACAGTCAGCGTTGAAAAGTAAGGCAATGTCCCAAATCCCCCCCAGTAACCGGACGAAACACAGCTCTGAGAGTCAACTGACTTTTTATTCACAGGCTTCCATATTTATATAATTCCCCATGCAAGGGGTTTCCAAACAGCCAAATAGATTTAGCAGGGGTAATACAGGGAGGACCACATGGGGAACTTAACATTTTGGATAATTCTCCCATCAGGCATTGCTGCACGGTTAATAGCTGGGGCCTGGGGTTATGTTTTGTGGGAGTTCGGTTTAAAAATGCTGAACACCGATTGGGCAACATAAAACGAAGTACTTGAATGCTAGCGGTTTACGGCTGCCAGCATACTAATTACTATGCCCACATAAGACCCAGCAAAATACATAGCATATAATACAGACAACCTTTTGACATGCAACGTCCAGCCTTCCAGAAGTGGCTAGGTTTGCCACAATATATATTGGTTTATTCACCTGATTTATTACCACAAAATAGATTAGGTACACTCACCTATCACTCATCACATAATGGCCATTCATGTCAATAACAATGAAATGACAATTAATTTACTCATTTATATAAATAATTGTAATATATTTGTCATACTGATTTATATATATATATATATATATATATATAATTACCCATCTTGGGTGATCTAGGTTGATATTATGCACTTACTCACACCATACTTTCACTAATATGGTTGGTTGTCATATGTCCATATGATTTTGTTTAACAGTGCATATATCCATGCGCCACACATATTTATATGTATTTTTAATCACTATTTGCATTTATAATTGTAGTTGTACCCTTTAAGAGTCATGTGCCCATAGGGTTTTGTATAATAGTGCACAGTGTTGATGCGCCATACATACTAATTTTCATACATGATTTTATAATAAAAATATAAATCATTTTCTATTTTCAGTTTGCACCTTTGGGGGTGCAACTTACTTTTGGAAATTGTGAAAGGTAATCCATTTTACTAGTTTGAAGATGACCTAATTTGACAACTGTAAACGTCTTTCTTTTCCATTTTCCACGCCTATGATTTATATCACGTGCACATGTGTCTAGATTGTCCTCAGTTAGTTCCAATGAGATATATTGTCTGACTCCTAGTGGATGGGCCTGGAAGAGGTTTTATCAAACACAATGGTGCTGCCCATGATAAAGACGACGATAATAGATCCACATCGGGGATTCAGACTGAGGCGTGGTAGTATATATGGTGGCGAGTCGGCACGCTGCCCATTATGAATGTTGGGCCGTGTACACACGATCGAACATATCTGCTGAAACTGGTCCGCAGACCAGTTTCAGCAGACATATCCGATCGTGTGTACGGCCTAGCAGACAGGTTTCTAGCAGACAAAAATTTTAAAACATGCTTTAAAACGTATCTGCTGGAAAACTGTTCGTCGGATATGTCCGCTGGTTTGTATGCCTAACCAGCGGACCGAAAACCCTCGCATGCGTCAAATGGATTTGATGCATGCGTGGAAGCATTTTACTTCCTGGTTTGCGGACGTCGCAGCGGCAACGTCACCGCGCTGTCTGTCTACGGGGATTTTGGTTTGATCGTGTGTACACACATCAGACCAAAATATCCCAGGAGACAAGTCCGATGAAAACGGTCCGTCAGACCGTTTATCGGACATGTCTCCTCGTGTGTACGCAGGCTTAGTTATGACAAAACGCGTCATATTTTATGCAAGATTTTATCATTCGTTTTGTAAGTGTAACCTTTTTTACTTTAATAAAGCATCACACTGTTCTGCTTGTTTCTGTTTGGAGATATCTGTTCAGCGATATTTGGTTTGCCATCTGGTAAGGAGATAATTTGTACGGTGGTGGTGGTGAATGCGGTGATTCATCCAAAGGGTGCATTTCATGGAAAAGATAAACTGCTAGATTTTCTTGTTAGTCAGTAAGGAGGCTCTCTATGCGGTGGCGGTGCACTTTCATGTGATTTAGTTGAGATACACCGCGTAAGTGTAAATATGCACTGTCGTATCTGTGCGCTGTGCCCACAGAACTAAGATATGCTTAAAAACTGGCTTCAGTCCACCTACGTAACTTGCCTACGCCGGCGTATCGTGGGCGCATAGTTACGCTGGACGCATCTGGCGCTTCCATTGATTTCCTATTTAAATATAGAGATGAGAGATATACGTTGTTTCATGAACGTACTTGCGCCCGGGGGAAAATATATGGGGTATGCGTAAGTCGCACGTCTGGCATAAAGTTATTCCCCATGAGGCGCAACTCATGCAAAGGTATGGACCATAGTATTTTACGTAGTACGTGAATAGGGCTGGGCGTAGGTTACGTTCACACCGTAGGCAGTGATTAGATGTATCTTAGCCAGTTGTTTCGACGTGATTGTGATCATGCGCACTGGGATGCGGCCACGGACCGCGCGAATGCGCCGTTCGTTTTAAGTACTTGTTTGGCAATTGGCCCATCATTTGCATGGGGTCACACCTCATTTGCATTGCTCATGCCCACTTCCACTTACGACGACTTGCGCTTTCAAAACCCAGCGTAGATTTGGGAGTGCTTTGTGAATACTGTGCTTGCCTCTCTGCGCTGCGTCGGCGTAGCGTATATTAGACACGCTACGGCAGCATAAATATGTGCCATTGTATGTGAATCCGGGCGTCTATGTTGTAATTGATTTTTTACACTGTAAGTGCAATAGGTCTTATTATCCAATCAATTAACCTGACAATATTACGCTATGGTTATACAATTTCCTTTTTGGGTTGATTAATAATTACCACCTGTGGAGAAAAAAATAAATAAATAAAAGATACCTGCACTTGGAGGTCTTCACACTTTTTCCGGAGTGTATGTGTCATCCTGCAAAATAAAGGCCTGGGCTGGGTTTAAGCCACCTGCTCATTTGGCTTACTGTGCGGTAAGCATGTTTTTCATAAGGTGTTATAATTTCTTAAAGAAGAATTGAGTACACTGTATTTGCTTCCACTTGTGCATAACATTGTCTAATTATACAATATTTGATATATATAATATAATATAACAGCGCAATTTTCTCCTTTCCATTTTCATTGTGCTCTCTCACATTAATTGCTGTTTTTTGGACTGGTTCATCCATTTAATTCTATAACATTTTTATTTAACAATTGCTTAATATGTGTGTCAAAGGTCCTTTCCATATTTTTTTTTAAACCTTTGGAGAAAATGCCAATTTTTTTTTTTTTTTATCACCTTCCTTTTAATTGAGCCAAAATTACTGAAATCAAATTCAAAGATACATCAGTTTTCAATTCAAAGGGAATTGAATAATCAACAACTTCACTTGTATTCAATGAAGTAGCATTCTGCAGATCCCTTTTCAACATTTCAAAGACATCTGTCTGGGTTTGACCCCATTGATCAAATACACAATTTTTTTGTCTCAAAAAAATCAAATAATGGTTTAACTTTATCCTCACATTTTTGTAAAAACTATTTGCAGCAGTTTACTTCGCTCAAAAATGTATGTAATGCCTTGTAAGATGTTGGAATTGGAACAGCAGAAATGTGGTTTCTATCTTTTTCCTGTGATAGTTGCCTCTGTCCATTACTAATTTTGCATATGAAGGAATGCTACCTGACTTTTTATGAACTGAACTGACTCTGTGTTCAGTTTCAGCCCTGCTGTTTGTAACAGAGCAAAAAGAGTAACCTGTTTTTTTTTTATATACTCTGTGTAGTCAGCATGTTGGGAAATACATTCTGGTCTAGAGATTTTTTACATAATACTTTCTCCAAACTCTCATGTAATATGCCATCACTAATGTCAAAAAATAATGTTAGTGTTGAAAGTGTTGGTGGTGGATCAACTTAATTTTTTTGTGGCATTTTACTTTATTTTTAAAATACACGGAGATTCAGTCTACTTTCATCACGTTTTGGACTCTTTTACCTATATATTGTTTTTTTTTTAAACAATAGATTTTTATTGTGTTTTACAGTTTATAAACAAAAATGCTGAGTTAAATTGAGCATAATACACATAGCAAGAACAACAAAACAGAAAAAAAAAATAGCGTAAGGTACGACAAGCGATACAAGATATTTAAACAGTGCTGTAAGAACATATCCAAGAAAAGTGCACGCTTTTATCTAGAGAAATTCTCAATCTGAAATTAAAGCATAACCACAGTGACATTCAAGGGTACTGTTGTCAGGAAGACCGACTCCGATCTGGACACCCCATCTGGGTTCAGAACTGTGTCCAGGACCCTGGCCAGCCCCCCCCCCCTGATCTTTCCAATCAAACAAGTCAAGGTAAAGCAGTTGGGGTTAAACAATTCCCCTCGTACCATGTCTCCCACAGGTGCCACTTCTGGGCAGCCTTTTCTCTGTTATTGTCTCTAAATGCCAAGGATTTTTCATATGTGTGATGTAGTTGGGTGGTTTGGATAACCTCCCCAATGGTGGGAGGTAGGGGATTTTTCCATTTCCTTGTGAGGTTTATCCTAGCCGAGAGCAGTATGTGGAGAGCAGTGTGTCTCGATTGGGCCGGAATGTTTTCTAGACCAAGGGACAGGAGTGCCAAGTCAGGTTGAGGTTCAGTCACTACACGAGAAGCACTCGAGATCACGCTGAAGACTGAAGACCAAAATTGCTTCAGGTGGGGGCAGCCCCATAGTACATGGAGCAAGGTCCCCTTAGAACCACAGTTCCTCCAGCACCTGTCGCTATGCTGACCCCCAAATTTAGAGATCCTGTCGGGGGTTAAGTACCATCTTAGAGCTATTTTGGTGGACAATTCCCAGAGGGTCGGGCAGCTGGTGACTTCATAAGTAGATTTACACGCTCTAGCCCATTGTTGGGTGGAGTAAGGGCGACCCAGTTCTAGTTCCCATTTGAGCAAGGGGGCCGTTTTTACAAAGCGGCTTTTGTTCTGGATAGTATTGTAAAAAAGCGAGATACCTCTGAGGCTAGAAGAGGGGTTATTAAAGTAGAGCCATGTAGTCAAAGGGACGGAGCGTTCCCATTTCGGGGAAGTGTCAAGGTAGTGTCTTGTCCTAATATACAAGTATAATTCAGAATCCGGTAGACTGTATTCTCTTTGCAGACCTGCGAACGATTTAATTTTCCCTCTATCGAATAAGTCGTTTACATGTGATATGCCTAGTTTTTGCCAGGATTTGTAGGAGATGAGATCGATGCAGTGTTGGAGAGACTCAATCGGGATTTTTAGAGCGGTACCGTCTGGGTAAGCACTGCAGAGGTTGACAAATTTGTTCCACGCTTTAACAGTGGCCGACATGGTAGGGGGTATAGATGAGGGGGTTTTGGTGGATGCTGTGGTGGAGAGCAACCACGGGGCTAGGTCGGTTCCGGGAATGAGCGCAGATTCCATCTGTCCCCACATGGTGCGTGGTACAGAGAGAAACCATTCTTTGGCTTGGGTAAGAAGAGAAGATAGATAATAGTGATATAAGTCAATCTATCCCGTGCCACCCGCCTTTCGGTGTTTAATTAGCGTGGCGAAAGCGCATCTAGCCCTTTTGCCCTGCCAAATGTAGGAAGAGAGAGTAGATTGGAGTGATTTAAAGTACTGAGAGGGGATAGGAATTGGTAGGGTCCTGAAGAGATAGAGGAGTTGGGGTAAGTGAAGCATCTTGAAGGCCGCCAGGCGACCCGTCCAAGACAGCTCCTGCCCGGCTAGTTTTCGTAGATCCTCCTGAAGTTTATTTCGGAACGGGACATAATTAAAGTGGTTTGGTGGATTTTGTGAGTTGGATACCCAAATAAGTGATGGTGTGCTCTGCCCATGTGTACGGGAATTTTTGTTGTAGTATTAGGCTGGTAGGGGGAGCAATTCCTAAATTCAAAACATGACACTTGGTTTCATTAACTTTATAATAGGATATTCTACTAAAGTGATCTAGTGTCTCCTGTACAGCCTGGAGAGAAGTGGGTGGGTCAGACAGCATAAGAATAACATTATCAGCGAATAAGCTGATTTTTTGTTCATACCCCCCTGTTGTGATGCCTGAGATGTTTGGGTTGGAGCGTATGGATTGGGCTAAAGGTTCCATGATCAGATTAAAGATTAGGGGCGAGAGGGGGCAGCCCTGTCTAGTTCCGTTTGTGATACTAAAGGGAGATGATAAAGAATCCGCTGTGTAGACCTGGGCTGACGGGTTCGAGTATAGGGCCATGATCGCACTAAAAATTTGTCCTGAGAAGCCAAACTTGAAGAGAACTGAGGATAGGTACCGCCAATGAACCCTGTCAAATGCTTTTTCGGCGTCTAGAGACAGGAGTACAGAGGGGGTCCCTGAGCACTCCGCATGGTGGATAACGTTTATCATTCGTCTAGTTGTGTCTGAAGCTTGACGTCCCTTAGTGAACCCCGACTGGTCCCTATGGATAAGTGTGGGAAGGATGTCATTTAGTCTATTGGCTATCATCTTCGCATAGAGTTTAGTATCCACATTAAGGAGGGAAATGGGGCGAAAATTTTGGGGAATGTCTGGTTCCTTGCCCGGTTTTGGGAAAGTAACTATTGTCGCGGATAGCATATCAGGAGGAAGGGATGATTTTGCGACGGCCGTGTTGAAGACATCGCACAGAGTGGAATTCAGGACTTTGTGGAATTTTTTATAGTACTCTCCGGTGATCCCGGAGATTTGGAGTCAGGGAGACTGGCTATTGTATGGTCTAATTCTGCAATGGTGAAAGGGGCATTAAGGGAGGCTAGGTGGTCTGCAGAGAGTGAGAGGAGGCGGACTCATTCTAAGAACGTGTTGATGTCCTGTTGGGTCGGCTGGACGACATCCTGATCCCTTCCTAGATTATAGAGATCTGCGTAATACGTACTGAAGGCGTTTGAGATCTCGGAGGGTTTCATGAGTTTTAATTTGGTGTGGGGATGAAAGAGGTGAGGAATTTTGGCCTTGGCTCTATATCCTCTTAATTTGGAGGCCATCAGCTCAGGTCTATACGTGAGTAGGTGTTGTGGCGCGGGGAAAGAAATGTATAATCGTGTTCGCTCGCGTGACAGCACCTCCACACATCAAACAATTCATTATCAGATATAAACTTTCTTAAAGGATTGGCAAGTCTCTTATTACACAACGTGGAATCCATATCCTGGTCTGGAATAAGATTAAAGTCTCCACACAGCAATAGGTGGCCCTTCTGGTGACTCCTAACTGTTTTTAGAACTCTCCTGAGAAACGACATTTGTCTCTGGTTTGGTGCATAAAGGGAGACTAACGTGTATTGAGCGTTATTTAACATGCATACTAGGATAAGGTATCGACCCTCTGGGTCAGAGATGCAGTTTTGCAACTGGAATGATACTGAGTTGCGGATGGCGATCAGCACACCCCTTTGCTTCTTTTGGTAGCATGCCGTGTATATATGGGGGAACTGCTGATGCTGGCATCGGGGGTGAGAGTCTCTCATCAAGTGTGTTTCTTGGACACAAACAAAGTCTATATTGAGCGATAGTGCTGTCTTCCACAAAGAAGCTCTCTTGGCCGGGTGGTTTAGTCCCTTAGCATTCAGGGTTAGGAAGGTGAGTGCCATGGCGTGAGGGTATATGGTGAAGGTGCAAATATGTATAACTCACATTTAGAAGGCAATGGTCAGATGGGTCTGGTACCTGCCGTAGAAGTTGTTCGGAAGAAGGTTTCCAAGGCTCCCGTCTGGGGGTGGGCTGTGAGGCAGATGAGTGCAGCAGTGCAGTCACTGGGTATGCAGGCGTCTCCGAACGCTAATGTGAGATCTACCGAGCAATCAAGAGGTGTGGCGGACGAAGCACTCTCATAAAAGATAAGAAAACAAACAAAACAAAAGTAAAAAGTTATGAAACAGATTCAAACTCGAATGAGTCTTGCACCAATCAGCAGAGTGGAGTATATCAGCTGCTGAGTACTAGGGGGTAAAGTTCAAGCTCAAAAACTGGCAAGAAGAAACAAAAAAAAGTGTATCACAACAGGAACAACAGGTGATCTGCCAGCCGGCACGGACTAAGTAGCACATTAAGACGAGCTCAGGTAGTGAGAATCAGTTCCACTTAGTAGCGGGTTGACCCGCAGAGCGGGGACTTCCTTTAGATGGCGTAGGGCCCTTTGGTAGATCAGTGTATGTCTTCGGGAGCTCCGGGATGATACCCCAGGACAGGAGTAGTTTCGTGCCCCCCTCAATGGTGGAGATGGAGTGTGGGATTCCATTGTGTGTCACCAGGATTGTGGCAGGATGACGCCATTTGTATGTTATCTTATGGTTAGCCAGGGCCTTAGTCACTGTGTTTAACTGCCTCCTCATCTGAAGTGTGTATTGGGACAGGTCTGCGAACATCTGGATGTCATTATAGGGAGCCGGTAGCGTTTGGAGTGAGCGAACTTTGGACAGAATCTGCTCCTTTGCCTGATAGAAATGTATTCGCAGGAGTACATCCCTCGGGACCGTTTCTGCTAGATGGCGTGGTTTAGGGATCCTGTGAATGCGGTCAATTGTTAGCTCAACGGAGGACAGCTCCGGTAGCAATGTAGAGAATAGGGTAGATGCAAACGTGCGGAGGTCCGCAGGGGGGGGACGGACTCTGGGACACCCCTAATCTTAATGTTGTTGCGTCTGGATCTGTCTTCGAGGTCCGCGAGCTTTGATTTAACCCAAACTGTGTCCTCCTTTTGGGCCCTGCATGCATCTACAAGATCGTTTACTGTGTCAGCACACTCCTCCATCTTGTCCTCAATGTATGACACCCTGTCTCCCATATGTTGCATGTCAGTTGTAAATTTCTGCATCAGTGAGGATAAGTTAGACATAAGTGAAGACTGGAGCAGCACCAACATGTCTTTCATCGTGGTGTCCAGGACAGGCTGCCCTTATGTGGGGAAGGCCGCGATGGAGGACTTTAGATAGGATATGGCGTCAGGGTTGTGAAGTGCTGTACTCACAGTTCCGGCCTAGTGTGCTGAGTCCAAGCGCATCCGCGCTTTTGCTGGGCTTCGCGTTCCTGGGGACATCGGAGGAGAACCATCGTGGGGTAGAGGTGTAACATCATCCTCCATATCGCCCGTGTCGCTGCTGGGGAGATCTGTGTATGCTGCGGGCGTCCGCCTCGCAGCTCCGTCGGCGCCATCTTGGATTCCCCGCCGAGGGGACTGGAACGAGAATGCTGACAGCTTCTGGAGGTAACGTTCCTCCTTACGCTAGCGGGACATAGTCTCCCCAGGCTGTGGCAAGCTTACAGCGGCAATCGGTGAGCACGATAGACCCGGGGAATCGCTGGAATTTAGTCGCTTTTCGTCCGGCCGGCGGGAGCTCGTGTCTTAGGCTGCCATTCTCCTTGCGCGCGAGCCACGCCCCCCCCTATACTGTTTTTTTTATGAAATGCCTTCGTTGATTGTTTTATATTCCCAGGTTATATTTTGAACACTTTCAACACTAACATTATTGTTTGTAAGAATGTCTATGTGACTGTTTGAGTTCACTACAAAAAAGTGTATGCATATGTGTAGTGGGGTCACCCTGTCGAAATTTCATGACAGGTCATCTCCGCTGGACTTATACTCAATCTGTAAATATGTTGGATATTGCTCTGAAAGTTATGCATTGCAGGACTACTAGTAGCAGGAGACACAAACTCCATGTACTCCTCGGAGAAACAGACTACATTTCCCGCAATGCTTTGCCATCCAGGAGGATGTGACGTTTCATGAGACCAGTAGAGGAGGTTAAAGGAGGGGAGTGGGTTTTTTTTTTCTCTCTCGGGACCAGCCTTCTCTCCTGTGCGGAGCTGCGGACAGAGACAGTTTTACAATGGAAGGATGGTAGGAAATCATCTCAAGAATTCTAACTACTAACCTATTTTTTTTGTTTCTCTATAGACATGCTTATGAAGTTTATAACAAAATGTATACTTTTACAAGTATATGAGTCTATATAATTTCACTTTTTCCATATTTAGAAACCATAATATAAATGAATCCAAATCAATTATTCCATCCATTAATTTGTTAATATTTGTTAATTGACGTCAATTAAATATTAGATTATTAGATTATTTCTAACAGGACCTTGTCTGCCAGGGATAAAGCCCACCTAATCGTTATGAATATTCAATGAACTAAAAGATGATAGACGATTCGCTAGCACTTTAGTAAATAATTTGAAGTCATTATCTATAAGATAGGGTTTTTGTATTGCCAAGATTTAATCCATGTGTGAGGGAGTATCCAGGGGGGAGGGGGGGCTCCATCCTGAAAGACATTAAAGTAGCAGACCATATGGAGAACTAATACATCCTGAAATTTACGGTAATAAAAGGGCAGGGAAGCCCGGCACTGAGCTCACCTTAGTGGCTTTAATTGTTTGCGAAACTTCTTGTGCAATAAAAGGGGCCGCCATTCTTGACCTGTGCTTAGTGGAAAGCTGAGGAAGGGAAAGACCCTCCATATAAGAAGAGTGTAGTGGTGTGTTGCTACGAGTTACTAACATCCACGCATATTCACCCTGCTGCCAGACATTCATATGTCACACTTGTAGACAATGAGAAGTCTTTTGCTTTGTTTTATTTGGTTGTTTGAACTTGGTTGGGGGAAAGGGATATTGGATGCCCAAAGAACAAATTGGTATTTGCAATGTTAAAGCAGATCCAACTTTACATTGACAAACGTCATTTTTGCATTATCTTGAATAGAACAAAAATGGTGGACTCTAATCTTGACAGACTTTTCACCTCCAAAACGTTTCCCGCCTCTGCACTCTCCCTGCAGATTTTTACCTCCAGGACACTTCTTCTCCTGCACACCACTTTCATGTCCCACCATCTTGAGCTGACTAGGCCTCACTCTGAATAATTCCTAGGAGTAGTTTCACTTGATGGCCTGCAGTACCCCGTCTTGATGGCCCTGAACATTTAGTTACAAAGAATTTTTGACAGTGATCCCAGCAAGCCCAACTTGCTAATTCTGCACCCTGAGGCTGCAATGATTTGCCACAAAGCCCCACAGTCTCTCCTCTGGTTCTGCACCCAGCTCCCCTGGCATGCCTCTTCCAGATATTCACTGTGCTTCACTTACCTACTCCTGCCCTGAAGCCTAGCTTGCAGCATAAGCATGTTTAAATTTACCTGCACTGACAGAACCAATAAACACTACACCTCTAGCACCTACCTATGGTAGAGGGTGCTACATCAGCATAATTGAGCATCTTCCCCCACGAGGCTTTGTATAAAGTAGAGTAATAGGTTTGGAAGATCTTGAGAAACCTAGTTTGGTTTTGGGAATAGGAGCCTTTAGGGCAACGCAGTTTCGGAGCAGCCCTAGTGTGTATTTTGGGATTCAGTTTATGGGCAAGGAGGGATCAAATGTGGTTGTTATGCATATAAAGCCACGTGGAAGCCCAGAGTACACTTTTTTTCCACTCACATTGTCCATTCTAGGTTAAGCTCCAATTTTGTCTGATCTATCTGTTGGAAAATAGAGGGGGATGGATTCTGCTTATAAATTAACCACTTGACAACCGGCCCATTGCTAAAATACGTCATGTTTTTAAAGATGGATATCTCGGTAACGGCAGCAGCTGCTGCCACAACCGAGATATCCATCTCTTCATGGGCTGGTTCTGTTAATGATAACGGTGGTCTCCGCGGCGTATTCGCCGTTATCGGTGGCGGGAGAGGCCCCCCCTCCCGCCGCTCTCCCGTGCCCTCGCCGCTTACCGTTGGTAGCGGCGGAGGCGATCGGGTCTGTTCGGCTCCTCAGCGGGGATACGAGTGAGGGAAAAAATTGCCCCCACCCGTCCCCAGAGCTCTGCTGGGCAGAAGTGATGTCAAAACGTCAGTCCCACCCAGCGTCTTAAAGAGACATTTTTTTTTTTATGTTATTTGAAAAAATGACATTTTACCTTTTTTTTTTTTGCATTTAAGCCTAAATATGAGATCGGAGGTCTTTTTGAGAGGACCTGTCATGCTTTTTTCTATTACAAGGGATGCTTTTTTCTATTACAAGGGATGTTTAAAAGTGATAATTTTTTATTTTTATCTATTTTGTGTATAAAATTTTAAACTAATTTAAAATAAATAAGAAAACAAAAAAAAACAAATTAAAACGCCCCATCCCGACGAGCTCGCGCACAGAAGCGAACGCATACGCGAGTAGCGCCCGCATATGAAAATGGTGTTCAAACCACACAAGTGAGGTATCGCCGCGATCGTTAGAGCAATAATTCTAGTCCTAGACCTTCTCTGTATCTTAAAAAATGCAACCTGTAGAATTTTTTTAAACGTCGCCTATCGAGATTTTTAAGGGTAAAAGTTTGACGCCATGCCACGAGCGGGGCGCAATTTTTAAGCGTGACATGTTGGGTATCATTTTACTTGGCGTAACATTATCTTTCACAATATATAAAAAAAATGCCAAATTTATTGTTGTCTTATTTTTTTATTTAAAAAAGTGAATTTTTTCCAAAAAAAGTGCGCTTGTAAGACCGCTGCGCAAATACGGTGTGACAAAAAGTATTGAAATGACTGCCATTTTATTCTCTAGGGTGTTAGAAAAAAAATATATATATATAATGTTTGGGGGTTTTAAGTAATTTTCTAGCAAAAAAAACTGTTTTAGTCTCGTAAACACCGAATCTGAAAAACAGGCTCGGTGGGCAAGTGGTTAAGCTGTAATTCATCATTAAGAGTTTGAATGCATTCTTGTCTAGCTTTGTTAAGTTCGGAGGAAGCCCAAATGGTTTTCCCACAAATGGTCACCTTATAGGCAGACCAAACTGTCACCGGGGAGACATTATCTGGCAGATTGTCCTGAAAATATTGACGCAATCCCATTCGAATAGCCTCACACCAAGATTTATCTGACTACAAGGATTCGTTAAGTCTTCACGTAGATGTTCTAAAAGGGACTGATATAAGACAAAAGAGACACAGTAACTAAGGAATGATCCGACCAAGCCACGGCCTTGATACTAGCTTTACCAATACCTGGGAGAAGGGAACTCGAAACAAAAATGTGATCAATGTGAGAGTAAGTAGAGTAGGGGGCTGAATAAAAAGTCTGATCACAAACCCCTCTGTGGCACTTGTGCCACACATTCACTAAATTGAGCTTTTGGAGTTGTTTAACCACTTAAAGACCCCCGCACGCACATATACGGCCACAACATGGCTCGTACAGGCACAAGGGCGTAAATTTACGTCCCCGCCTGAGTGCGGTTCGGGGGTCCCATCGGGACCCCCTCCGCGGCGTGCGGGGGTCTCCCTACCTCTGGGAGCGATCCGGGATCTGCGGGCGGATGTCCGTGTTTTCCGCCCCCCCCCGCGATCGCTCCCAGCCAATGGGAGCGCGCTCCCAGCCTGTCACTTCCTCCTCCTGTGTTTACACAGGAAGGAGGAAATGATGTATTCTCTCATCGCAGCGCTGTTTCCCAGCGCTGCTGATGAGAGAAGACATACCAAGTAAGTGTGCACCAACACAACACTGACACACACTCACATAGGCATATTAACCCCTTGTTATCACCCCCCCCCCACCCCCCTGTCACAGTGTTACTGAATGCAGTGATTTAATCACTGCATTTAGTGTCAGTGTGACAGGCACTGTAAAAAACAGTTAGTGTTAGGTTCAGGATAGCCCCCCCACCCCCCCTAATAAAGTTTTAACCCCCTGATCACCGCCCTAGTTAACCCTTTCACTCCCTATTGCCAGCGTCACTAAGCGATCATTTTTCTGATCGCTGTATTAGTGTCGCTGTTCCCGCTAGGTAGCTATTTTTTTTTATTGCGATTTTTTTTTTTTACTAAAGACATGTGGCTAAATAAATTTTGGCCTAAATGTTTGACTAAAATTTAGTTTATTTGATTTTTTTTTAACAAAAAGTAAAAAATAGTGTTTTTTTTTCAAAAATGTCGCTCTATTTTTGTATATAGCGCAAAAAATAAAAATCGCAGAGGTGATCAAATACCACCAAAAGAAAGCTCTATTTGTGGGAAGAAAAGGACGCAAATTTTGTTTGGGAGCCACGTCGCACGACCGCGCAATTGTCTGTTAAAGCGACGCAGTGCCGAATCGCAAAAACACCTTGGGTCATTTACCAGCGTATTGGTCCGGGTCTTAAGTGGTTAAGTCACACGCAATGGGTTGGATTTATCTAGACTTAAATCCAGGGTAAGATTAGTATCCCCGCCTTAAATATCTCGACCCTCCAGGTAGGAGCCCACAATAGTTTTTTTTTTTTTAATCAATAGTGTTTATTGAAATTTTCAAGTTATACAACAAAGGAAAATATAACAAAAAGGAACAAAATTGCGATATGCACAGCACCGATTTGCAACATTATAGCACATAGATATCAAGTGTCAATTTAAAGGCATGTAGGCCACATTGCCCAACAATCATCAAACTTTGTACAATTTAGAGCATTAATAGCCAACAGACGTTCGAACGTGTAGTTCCTATGAACCGCCATTTTAACATCAGAAATATTTATAGCCTTGTCAGATTTCCAATGTTTCAGGATTAGTGAACGTGTTTCTAAAAGTATATGGGTCACCACTGGCCTATCGTCGAGTGGGAATCTATCTATATTCAGATGCAAGAACGCTAAGGCTGGGTCAGGGGCAGTAAAGATACCAGTCAGGGAGGAGAGAAGATGGAACACTTGGTTCCATAGGCTTTTAATACTCGGGCAGTGCCAGAGCATATGTATTAAATTTCCTACCTGTCCACATCCCCTCCAACAGTCAGATACCAGTCCTGGAAAGAACAGTGCCATCCTGCGGGGGGTATAGTACCATCTGTTGGCCATTTTGATACCTAGTTCCCAGTGCTTCACACAGTGTGAAGCTCTATGTATTTCTCTGAACCCACACTTCAATTGGGCATCTGAAAAAGAGGTGCCAAGATCTGTTTCCCACTTAATCTTGGCGCGTGTTTTAGAGAAGTGCAATTTGTCCTGAAGTAGATTATAAAAGAAGGAGATACCTTTCTTGTTGCTGTCGCTTATGGTGTAAAAATGCCAAACTGTACTCTGCACAATTATGGTGGGTGGGGCTAGGTGCTTCAGGTAGTGAGTAATTTGTAAGCACTTGTAGAGTTTTTCTTCCGTGAGGTTATATTGTGACATGAGATGGCGTACAGTCTTATGATTGCAGTCCACATAAAAGTCAGATATATAGGTCTGCCCCGAGCCCACAATAGTTTTGTAAAAAAAAGTGTAACATGCCCTGCATTGGGAGCAATACGAGTTGAAAGTACATAATTGTTCCACTTAATTGTTCCCCTCTGGGTCCAAGTCTGGGCTAGAAGCCATTAAAGGCAGAATTCAGGCTCGAAAGAGGGCATACAGCAGCCCGGCAGGTCTAGCCTTAGTTTAATAAACTTGTGAAAAACATTCTTAGCATAACAAGTTCTGACATAACCAAAACTGTATAATAAAAGATCAAATCTCCCCACTGCCAAGGGTTTCAGATGTTACTCAGGAGGGAAGGAGGTGAATCTGCCCAAGGTGGAGCAAGCTCACCAGAACAAAGATCCCCCTATCAACCCTCACTAAACATAAGAGGCAACATGTCACCTCATAAGTGGTAGTGAAATAATTATTGTCTATTACTAAAACAAGTGACAAAGCCACTAGATTGCCGAAGAAACATTTGTATGTGCGGCCCCTATGGAGCCCACAGTCCCTGCATCAAAAACAACAAGTGTCCAGAGGATGATCACCCCAAAAAGGGAGTCTCATAGTGCACTTCAGGGAGGCCTCGAATGTGCAGAGCGACCACCCGAGATGTGATGCCACAATAGAGAGATAGGACAAGGAGGATCAGTATCCAGATTAGAACTAGTATGAGAAGAGGCCCGAGCAGAGGAGCCATCACATAAGATAAACCCAAACAAAGTATCAGTCTCTCACCTTACAGGAAAAGGAGTATTCACTGTTAGCATAGGTGAAAGTCAGACGAAAGACTCATCTGTATGTTAGTGACTTGCATGTTAAGACTTGGAGGGATTTCATAGCCCTACGCTTTTTAACTGTAAATGGTAAAATATCTCCTTAGATTTCAATTGAGTAGCCCAGTAGGGTAAGACAGTTCCCTGGATTTTTGCATGACCAACTCTTTAATACAGAACTAGTGCGACTTAACAATAATGTCACAAGGTGGTCCCCCAGTGTGCATAGGTTGAAGCATGCGATGAGCTCTATCCAAGTCTGGGTGAATCTCTGGCAGGTCCATCAGGAGCTCTGATAGTAGCATGATTGACCGCATGATTGACATCTGTGACAGATATAGGTAGCCCACGTCCGAAAATTGTATCTGCGGGATCGGTTTTCTAAATCATCAATTTTCGCCAAGGCATGGTCAAGTTGTTGCTGTATGCTTTCAATGCAGCTTGTATTCTGGTTCTTGCGAACTACTGTGGCACCCAGATTATGTTCCAATGTTTCAATCCTGGAGCCCAGCCCCTGTAGGTCAGCTTTAATAGTCATAGTGATCTGTTGAACAGCTCTAGTAAAGGCCCTGTTCCAGGAGATCATAGAATTTAGTAAATATGGTCTGATGGTCAGAATCTTCTAATAGAGGTGGGCTGTGAACAGGCTCTGAAATATTAGACCAGGCGGGAGACTGTACTTGCTGGGAGGACAATAAGTCATCCTGGGTTCTCTCTATCGGGGATTCTGTAGAGGCTGGTGATTTGTGCTGTTGGGGACTTAGTTACAGGTGAAAGAGACCCCATTTCCGGAAGCGCAGACCTATGGATCCAGGGCTTCGAGGCTCCAGTGCCATGTGAATTTGTCTTTGCAGGAGTTGGCGTCATCTTGCTGGAAATTGCAGAGGATCGAGTGTTCGGCGGGCCAAACTGCAATCTAGCACTGCTATGGGGTCCCCTGGGTGCGATACACCAAAAATTGCCAGGCTGTGAGGTTGCGGGGCCTCTGCTGAAGGCTATGTGTGGCCAGGTGCGCAGTTCCCAGATCAGGCAGCCATGTCATAAGCCGCAGTGATAAGCTCCCCTCCAGTTTTGATTTTCATGCGTTCTCATGTTTATTGCTGTTGTTGGGTGATTATTGTGCATTGTAAATAAATCTCACTTTAAAGATATATAAATATACATGATTTGGTCCCAGTTTCTGTGTGTAGCTACATATACTGTATCTGGTCTCCCAGCTTCTGATTCTTGACATAACACTAAAGCCCTGTACACACGATCGTAATTTCCGATGGAAAAAAAAAACACATAATACAAATGTAAGTAATTGAATCCCTAATTGATGGGGCCATGTATTGTAAAATCGTGGATGAGAAACTTCTTCCCTCAGCCGAAGCATTGGGTTGTGAATGGGTCTTTCACGACAATGGCCCAAAACATACCACCAAGGCAACAAAGGAGTGGCTCAAGAAGTAGCAAATAAAGGTCATAGAGTGGCCTAGCCAGTCTCCAGGCATTAATACAATCTAACATTTATGGAGCTGAAATTTCAAGTTGCCAAGCAACAGCCAAGAAATCCTAAGGATTTAGAGAAGATCTGTCAAAAAGAGTGCACCAAAATCCCTCCTGAGTAGAGTTGAGTGGACATCTGGATGTTTGGGTTCGGCAGGTTCGGCCGAACTTCGGAAAAAAGTCCAGGTTCGGGACCCGAACTTGACCCCGAACCCCATGTCTCTAAAAGACTAAGGGAAAGGGCTAGAGGGCTGCACATGGCAGCAAAATGTCAGTAAGAGCACGGCTCTACCACGGCATGGCTCTGTGGATAGGGAAATAACTTAAAATAACAAAAAAATAAAAATAAAATAATCTTGGACAAGCAGGAACCTTCCCCTAAAGTAGTGGTCTCCAAACTGCGGTCCCCAGGGCCGGATGCGGACCTTTGCATGCCTTTATCCGGCCCTTATCTGGCCCTTGGGAAATCCTCCTACAGATATGAAGCGCTATTTCTCCCAATGATACGGGCGATGAGGCACTTTTCCTCCCACTAATACCAATGATGGTGTACTATTCCTCCCACTGACACCAATGATGGGACACTATTCCTCCCACTGATACCGATGGGACACTATTCCTCCCACTGACACCAATGATGGGGCACTATTCCTCCCGCTGATACCAATGATGGGACACTATTCCTCCCGCTGATACCAATGATGGGGCACTATTTCTCCCACTGATACCAATGATGGGGCACTATTTCTCCCACTGACACAAATGATGGGGCACTATTCCTCCCACTGACACAAATGATGGGACACTATTCCTCCCACTGACATAAATGATGGGACCCTATTCCTCCCACTGACACAAATGATGGGACACTATTGATCTTTTATTAAAAAGAATCAAGCAACCAATTTTATACAAAAGTAAAAAAACATAACTATAGTACAAAACTTAAACATAAATCCAAGGAATACACATCCAGGGTCAGAATATATACAATATATACACTACACACAATATATACACTATACACCACCACCAAAACATTACTACAAAACTATTTACACAAAGCAGCAGAGAGGGCCTAAGAGGCACAACCCGTCACCTATGTACGCAGCCATCTATCAAAAATGTATCAAAAATAATAATAATCTAGGGTGATAAGAGACAGACAGCCACACCCGGGAAAGAGACTCCTGGCAGTCAGGGAGGCCTGAAACCCCTCCACGCCTTCAGCCAAGCCCCCTGACCCCACTTGTCTCTCTCAAGCCCCCGAATCTTCCCCACCTCATGCACAATGTCATACACCACCACCTCAACAGGAATGATTTTTTGCCGAATGCTGACCTGACACCGTGCGTTCCAGGTGAAATAACGGACCACTAGGCTAACTAAAAAAAGTGTATCCAAACAAAAACCTCCACCGGTACTGAATGCTCCTTACACCCACTCAGCATAACCCAGCCTGGAGAGGAAAGGAACACCGAGCGCCCGCCCCACCTGTCTGTACACTTCTATGTTAAAGGGGCAACGAAGCAGAAAATGGTCCATAGTCTCCTCCTCATCTGCACACTCCTCCCGAGGACAGCTACGATCCATCGAACTGCGAAATTTCAAATTGCCCCTAACATAGAGCTTCCCATGGAAGCACAACCAGGCCAAATCCCGAAATTTAGGAGGTATTCTATCCAAATTAATCAGCCTCAACCCCGCCCTCAAAACTGGGCCTGGGCAATCCCTTAAGGCCCATGGGTCATGAAAGACTTCGCTCAAGACTCGACTCATAAGGTCTTTCCTCGGAACCGATCTGAGATCTTCAGCCGACAATCGCCACTGCCGCAGTAACTTCAGGCACGGAGCTACATAGGCTGGTAGCTGACCACGATGACCCCTGCGATTCTTCACTTGGCCACCTTCTTCCCAAAGTCGTAGAAAAGGCCTAAACCAAGATCTAAATATGCCTGCCCATCCAGGAGGTTCCACTGCAAGCATACTACCAATATTAAACTTGAGAAATAACAGTGAAAAGAAAAGAACTGGGTTGACCATACCTAAGCCACCCTCCCTCCTGGATAGGTAGGTGACATTCCTCTTGATGGGGTTCAGTCTGTTCCCCCACAGCATCTGGAAGAACACACTACTGACCCTAGCATAGAGAGACACTGGCAAGATGCAGACAAAGCTGACATACAAGAAGATCGGAATCAGGTAGGTCTTAATCAGATCAACCCTTTCCCTCATAGATAACTTCCATCTCTTCCAGTTGACCACCTTAGCATTGGCAATTTCCAGTCTGCCTTCCCAGTTTTTGAGGCCATAATCGCCGGGTCCAAATTCAATGCCTAGTATCTTAATTTTTTCCTGGGGCACTGGAAAGGCGTCCGGGAGATCAAACCCCTCACCTTCCTTTCCCATCCAGAAAACTTCGCTCTTTTCCTGATTGATCTTGGAGCCTGATGCTTCAGAATACCGTGATGTCAGAGAGACCACCTCCTCCGCCTCATCCGTCCCAGTGACAATCACTGATACATCGTCCGCATAAGCAACAACCCTCAATGGCGGCTCACCCGGGAGCCCCACTGGTACCCCACACAACATGCCGCTCTCTAGCCTCCTGATGAAGGGGTCGATTGCAAACACATAGAGCAGGGGACTCAGGGGACAACCCTGGCGCACCCCGGAGCCAACCTCAAAGGACTGCCCAACCCAACCATTAACAAGAGGGAAGCTTTCTGCCCCCTTATACAAGACTTTCAGCCAATCAACAAAACCACCCGGCAGACCGTACTTACTAAGGAGCAACCACAGGTACTCATGGTTAACACGATCAAAGGCCTTTGCCTGATCCAATGTCAGCAAATACTTTCCCCAGCCTGCAGCCCTGCACCGCTCCAAGGCCTCCCGGACAGCTAACACCGCTGTGAAGGTGCTCCTACCCTGGACCGAACAGTGCTGATGGCGAGAAAGCAAAGACTCTGCTACTGACGACAGGCGCCAGAAAAATATCTTCGCCAGTATCTTTCTATCGACATTAAGAAGGCTGATGGGGCGCCAATTCTCAATCATCGAAGGATCTTTACCCTTTGACAGAAGAATCACAGCCGAGTGCCTCATGGAAGGGGGAAGCACCCCCTCAGCGAGACAACTGTTAAAAACCTCTACCAAATGTGGGGCCAGAATAAACTTAAAGGCTTTGTAAAACGCAGCCGTCAAGCCATCCGGTCCGGGTGACTTTTTGATGGCAAGCTGTTCAATTGCCCTCATCACCTCTTCAACTGTGATCTCCTCTGTCAAATTCATCAATGGAACATCTCCACCATTTAGACCTGGAGTAGAGTCCAAAAAGCTTTCCATCTTGTCACGGTCAAGCTCTTTCCTCCCAAGAAGGTCGGCATAAAAGGACCTCACGACCTCCAGAATCCCTGACCTGGACTTTGTCAAGGAACCTGTACTGTCCTTAAGGCCAACGACCGCTTTAACAGCTACACCTTGTTTGCAGTTCTGGTAAGGGTCAGGCGAGTGGTACTTCCCATAGTCCCTCTCCAGAACCAAAGAGGCATGCCGGTCATATTGACACTTCCTGAGGAGGAGTTTCACTTCGGAGATTGCCCCAGGATCTCCTCCTCTCGAGACAAGAATATACAGCTTCCTCCGTAAACGTTGGTAGGTCATGTATTTATTAAACTGTTTTCTATTGGCTAGGCCCCTGAAGAATCCAGCGGTCCTCTTTTTGGTCAGCTCCCACCACTCAGCCTTGCTGCTACAAAAGTCCAGGATGGTCACCTGTGCCTGAAAGAATTCCTCAAAGGATTGTCTAACATGTTCTTCCTTGAGTAGAGTCGAATTCAATCTCCAGATGCCCTTTCCCCTCTGAGGGGCGTCTGAAGCATTCAGGGCCACAGATAGCATACAGTGATCAGAGAACTCCACTGCCTGCACCACTGGGGGTGAGAAAGCAGAGGCCTCCTTCAAAAAAAACCTGTCTATCCTACTCTGACTATTACCACGATGAAAGGTGAACCCGGTGTCATCCGGGAGGTGCTTAATGTGCACATCCACAAGACCAGCATCCCTAACCATACTATTTAGAAAAACGCTATCATATCCCAGCCGGTCCTTGAAGTCCTTCCTGTCCTTGGGCCTAGTTACTGTATTAAAGTCACCTCCAAAGACCACTTGCCGGGATGTAAAAAGAAATGGCTTGATCCTTGTAAAAAGGCATTTCCTGTCCCATTTTGTGTGCGGCCCATAAATATTAATTAGGCGCAGGTCCTGCCCTCCCACAAGGACGTCTAAGACCATACATCTCCCAATCTCCACCTCAATGACCCACCGGACAGTTACCATGCCGGTTTTAAACAACACCGCCACACCGCCGTAAGGCTCGGCCGCAAGAGACCAGTACTCTCTCTTGGCCATATGAATATCTGCCAAGGAGGTGAGCCTAGTCTCTTGCAAAAATAAAATTTCAGCATCTAATTGGCTGAACAAAAATAAGGCCATAGAACGAGCTCTCACTGACTTAATGCTGGCGACATTAATTGTCGCCACTTTTAACGGAGGGGGAACCGCCATTTGGGTTATTGGGTGGATTGCTTCTTAGCTCCCCTCTGCTGCTCATCACCAGAAGCCTCTCTTTTTCTTGAGGCCACCTCAAAATCCATATCTGGATCGGAGCTTAGCTCTGAAGAAGAGCCAGATGATGAAATGTCCCAACTAGAGGACCTATGACGGTGGGAGACAGGCACCGGAGCTTCCTGTTCCCGTTCCGTCCTCACCACCTGCTTCTTCCGTTTTCCAACCTTCCTTCTCTCTTCCAAATACTTGAGGTCGGCCTCAAAGATGCCTTCATCTCTGTTTTTTTTTCTTTAAAGTCTTCCCAGAAGACTTTGTCATAGAGGAGGAAGCGACCTTCTCAGTACCCACTACCACTCCTGATGGGGGGGGTAAATCAGACGTAGGAGGGGTAGACTCCTGGGGGGTAACTGACACGGGGGGCACAGACTTAGAGGGTTTTGACACAAGAGGAGCGGGTACAGTAGGCTGGGGGGACACAGAGACAGATACAGAAGGAGAACTTACAGACACAGGGGGGGTGGCCACAGGAACTGGGGAGGCATCCTGAGCAGGACCAGGGGGGTCGGTCACCGCAGTGGAGGATGGTACACTAGGGGCCTCACCCTCCATCCTGTCCAGCCTTGACATCTCATCCACTACCTCCTTCTCCATATTGTGCCAGGCCTCAGGGCATCTGCTGTAGGGGTGGCCAAAACGCAGACACAGGTTGCACCTGATCTTCTGGTCGCAGTCCTTGGCCACATGACCCTGACCCCGACACACTGAGCATATCAAGGCCGAACAGGAGGAGCTAAGGTGGCCCCTCTCTCCACAGCGGTGGCACAGCTTCGGCTGACCAGGGTAGAACACGGTCATCCTATCCCTCCCTATGAAAGCCGAGGAGGGCAGGTGGCGGACAACATTCCCATCCCTGGCCAACCTGACTGTTACCGACCATCCCCCAGTCCAGATGTTACGCTCATCAAGGATTTTATTAGGTTTGGTCAAAACCTCCCCATAGTTCCTCAACCAAACCTCCAGATCCCGGGCAGGGACGCTCTCATTGGTGAGAATGATAGTGATCTTTTTCACCGTTGATCGCTGCGAAATCGCAACTGGGGCCAGACTTTCCCATTCGGGTCTTGACCTGCACCGGGCCTCATATCTCTCCCAGAACAGGTCAAGACCCTCTGGCTTGGTGAAACTGACTATATAATCCCGCGTCCCTGACACATGTATAAAAGCATAGAGATCGTTAACCCCAAAACCCATCTCTAGGATTAAATCCACCACTGCACGCCTTGCAGGGGGGACTGCACCACCTTCCCATTTCAGGATAACGACATTGCGTCTGGGACCCCCAGCAGAAGCCAGAGACCCCAGACCAGATCCCGGGGTGCTGAAGGTGGTAGCCCGCAGAGGAAAACCCTGCTTGGGGGCGGAGCTACCAGGGGCAGAGCGCACCACTTGAGCAAAGGAAGGTTTGTCCGGGCCAATGCCCCACACTGAAGTCACATTTTCATCAGGAACAGTCACTGTTGTTGCTGCAGTACCAGCTGTCTCCTGATGCTGCGCTGTAGAGCCCTCAGCAGCAGTGGGGAAATCAGCTCTGGTCTCAGCAGCAGTGAGGTTAATGGGTTCTGCTGGGACTTGCAGTTCCTTCACAGGAATGTCATTTTTTAAATGTGTCTCTTGTTGCATTGCAGCCTCAGCAGTCACATCATTGCTGCAAACAGTCTTATTATTGGGCACAGTCACAGATGGAACATACACAGTCTTATCCACAACACGTGGCTTAGCTGGCTTCACTCTATCAGGTACATCATCAGTTATGTCCTCCTCATTAAAAACCATCTGATCCCCCCGCACAGGAGACTCCATTCCCTGGATCACCCTCAGCATGCCTCCTGAGTCCTGTGAAGGCATGGGGGTGCTTACCTCTCCTTGGGGGGTCAGGGGATCAGAAACGGGGGTCTCCTCCTCCTCCACCTCCATCTTGGTCACCTTCGCAAACCTCCTCTCGTTAGAGAACTTCTCCTTGAAAGGACCATCCCTTCCTTCCATAATGGCCACGATGGTTTCCTGGTGGTCCACACGGACCTTGGCCAATTGGATCTCTGGATCCATGGATCCGCGTTTCAGACTATGTAAGCCTTCACGATGCTTCCTCAGGCGCTTCAGCTCCGCACGCAGCTTGTAAAGCTTATCCCTCTCCCTGTTCAGGACCTTTATCCCGGTCACCACTCGCTCCCGAATGGCCGCCGATCCTTTATCCTCACCAGGGGCAGAGAGATCACCAGCTGAGGCTTGTAGAGAGGCAGGCATGCCAGCAGATGAACCAGGAGGTGGCTGAGAACCTCCAGTAGGGGAGGCCCCGCCGCCCTCCATGGCTTCCCCAGAAAGGGGCCAGGAGAGCTGGGGTAGTTTTTCAGGCGACTCCCTTCTCACACAGATCTCAGGGAGCAGCTCAGACACACCCTCCTCCTCACACACCTGTGCTCCAATGGTGGGTGGGGCACTATTCCTCCCACTGACACAAATGATGGGACACTATTCCTCCCACTGACACAAATGATGGGACACTATTACTCCCACTGACACAAATGATGGGACACTATTCCTCCCACTGACACAAATGATGGGACACTATTCCTCCCACTGACACAAATGATGGGACACTATTCCTCCCACTGACACCAATGATGGTGTATTTTCCTCCATATGACACCAACAATGGGGCACTATTCCTATAACTAATACCTTTTATGGGGCACTATTCCACCTACTGACTACGACACTATAACTTTCATTTTTTATTCCCACTGACCACAGTCCGGCCCCCCTAAAATCTGAAGGACAGTAAACTGGTCCTTTGTTTAAAAAGTTTGGAGACCCCTGCCCTAAAGTATCTTGCAGAGTATCTCACAGGAACAGATGCAGTGCTGGTGTAATTATATTTTAGAAACAGGACAGACTCCTATATATTTCTATTCCCTACAAGCACAAACAGGAAGCTTCCCCTAACCTATCTTGCAGAGTATCTCATAGTGACATATGCAGTGCTGGTGTTTCTGAAGCAGGACAAGACAGTCTGACTCCTATCTAAATCTTCCCCACAGTAAGGATATGAAAAATGCGAGAAACTCTTAGAAGAATCTATGAGGGGATCCAATGTCAGACAGAGATCCCATCCAGGATGATCTTCTCAGTGGCAAAATTACAAAAATGTATATACATTAGCCAAAGTGGCATCCTGTGACATCTTGATTATTTAATTTCAAAATTTGATAAAGAAACAACATTTTTGGTCTTTTTTTCTTTTATATAACAAAAATGAAAAACCCAGTTGTGATTAAATACCACCAAAAGAAAGCTTTGTCTCAAAAAATTATAAAAACTAAATTCTGGTACAGTGTTGCATAACTGCGTAATTCAGAGTGTGAAAAAGCTATAAACTGGAAAATGACCTGGGGATGAAAGTGGAAAGGAATTCTCTAATTCTTTTGCTTTACTTTAAGTCATATGAAATAAATGCTCCATGATATATATATATATATATATATATATATATATATTCATTGATATTTTTTAAAGGACTTGTGGTACTGAACTTAAAACACACACGTTTCTTCTGTGATGTGCTGCTTTTATAATAACTACTTTATGCATTTGCTTTACAAATGTTTTTTTATTTTGTTTTTTTGTGAACATTGCAATAATAAAAAAAAAATGAAACTGTTTAATCATTTACATTCAAATGGTAAAAAATAAAATTACAAAGAGAAGACAAGGAGGAAGGAGTTAACTAGAGTTAATTAAGGATTCCTTAGTATTAATAAGGGCTAAATTTAAACACATTTTAATAAATAAAAACAACTTTTGTTTTTACTTGTGAGGTTGTTGGAACTGACATTATTTGCAGATCAAAGGATACTTTGATCACACATAAAAGCACTCATCAAAATACATGTCACAATGCATTTTTGAACGAAGCCTTCAACAAAGTGTAAAACTGTCTACGCTGATGTCTGTCAGTGCAAAAAGGGGAATTTTCCATCCTTACCCCTGCTAATGTATATTAGTGTGGTGAGGCATTTTTTTTAAATGTGAGGGAACAGTGCACTGCCCTCTTTGGATACTAGGCCCTAAGGTGCCTACCTAAACAGTCCTAGTGTACACCCCCCCCCTCCCTTCCCTTATCTAGGTCCAGTGGACTGAAATTGTGAGTACAGAAAACATTTTTTTCTTAAATTACATCATTGTGATAAGGGGAACCCAGGGTTGTGGTAGGCATCCCATAATGGCTGAAGGAAATGGAAGAGTGTCAGGATAAATTTGCCATATGCATTCTTTGTTTAAGTTCATAATTAATGTTGCACAAATGAATGCACAAATTAATAGTTTTAGATACCTTTTTCTGCACAAAAATACAGTTCCTTATCAACCTATTTTAAAATAGTAGACCTTTTAAACTGTTCCTTGTACTATTTTTTTTTGTTTTCTCTGTATATATTTGGTAATCATTTTTTCCACAGAAAAAAAAAAAAAAAGATGACCGAAATGTTAGTTAAAGTGGATCTCCACCCAAAATTAAACATGATTGCATAAATAATAGTTCTCCTAAAGAATGCTGAAACCGATATTTTTAACTAAAATAGTATTTACTGTACCATTAAACTGCATGGGAAACTGCAGTTTCCTGTCCCGCGTAGCGTCTTCTGGGAGCTTGTGTCATAGCTCCCTTGATATTGTATTCTCCCATGTTAGACAAAATATTGCGCGATTTCGAAGAAGTGGCGCGCGATTGTGAATGCGCAACACAGACGCCAAAGCCGCTGGTGCCCGTTGCTCGTGCGCATGCGCGAGATCTAGCGGTGGATGCTGGGACATCAGCATCCACCACAACAAGGAAGTGCCAGGCTGTGGGCTTATGCCCACAGTTAAAATGGTGCAGAAACCGGAAGGAGGATTATAACTTTTTATTTCAGACTGTATAGCAGAAGAGCGGTCGGGGATAACAGGACACATGAGTTGTGCAAGTTAGGGTAATTTAACTTTTAAATAGCTATTCACAAAAAAAAATACTTTGTTGGCGTGGGAGATCCGCTTTAAGTGACAATACGTTCAATACTAGAATGCATTTGTTTTTCCAGTGTGTTTTGACTTTTTTTTTTTTTCTTTACAAAATGTAAAAAAAAAAAAAATGGAATTTATAATACAAATAAACATAAAACTAGGAAAAACATTTGTGTGCATTTTTATTATATGATTAAATTCTAAACGGCAAACAATAAGATACAAAAGGGGGGAAAACACATACATTTGAGTAATACTGTAGCAAAAAAATCTTAACATTAAATTGTCTTTTGACTAGAAAACATAGATCAATTTAGCTAAATCACTTCACTCATCCTTTCATGAATAGAAACTGGAAAAAACAGAAACATAGGAGAAAACCGTAGCATAGTATTTCTAAATAAGCATGGTTTTACTACACAAAAGAGTGACAAAGGCACAGATGGGTTCCAGTATCAGAAATCTGAGATTGTGAAGAGAAAAGAGGCAAGCCTCTGTAACAATGAGCAAGATGACATTCAGGAAATCGTATAAAATAGTAAGTTGTTACAATGTACATTGCTAGGTGCTTATAATATATATTAATAAACATTTTTATGTTTGTAACTAGTTTATTATTTTAAATTAATACAAAGATTAGGTGCCATAAGAAGAACCATGCCTTTCCTCTAGTATGGAGGTAGTGACAAAAGATTTTAAGAAAGGGGAAGAGTGATCAAAGTGCCCCAAAGCTCTAAATTACCAAATAGCAATTTTTAAATATTGTTTGTGTGTAGCAAGATAACTTTATACAATGTACTTTATATTAAATAAATAACTTACTTTGGTTATCCTGTTTGCCTCATATGTAACCAACGTTCATCTAGGCCATGCCCGTTCTATAGGAGTTGATCTAATGAACACAACTGTTGCCAGACTTTTTTTCAGTCCGTGCTTGGAGACAATTGGCTGAAGCTCCAATCAATTTATTCTGAAAATGGTGGAGTCCTGCTGACAGAATATTTTTTTTTTTTTTTTTATTAGCCGGCTGGTTGATCAAAAAATAAATTAACCGTCTATGGCCAGCTTGAGGCTACCTCCCATTATCATTATAAAGCAGTACCTCAAACCACTGGAAACAAGTATAATGCCGCGTACACATGGTCATTTTTGTGATGAAAAAAAACAACATTTAAAAAAAAAGCTCTTTCTTAGTGACTCAGTCAGTCAGTGTCAGTGGGAGAGTAGGACGCTCCGGTCTTCCGCTCGAGTCTGCTCTCGCCAGGGACCAGACAGGCAGATAGTGGCTAGGCAGACTGCTAGGTAGGCTTGCTCTACCCCTCTATCCCTCAAGCAACTCACCACCGGCTTTCCCCCGGCTCTTCCTGGCCCCCCTGGCTTCCCTCCTTCACCCCTCTCCAGCAGGTAAGCCATCCACTGAGGTTGCAGGCAGCCGTCCTTTTCAGGACAAGCCACCGCTGCAACTTAAAGCCACGGCTCTCCACCCTATCCACACCTACCCTTCTATACCCCCACACTACCAGCCCCTCTCTAACTAACCATCCGCCACCTATCCCTGCAATCCCTGCAATTTTCCGCCGTCTCGGGCGCTTTTTCGGCACCTCCGCGCCGGCCTGGAGGCAATCGCGGCAGCCGCAACTAGGAAAGGCCGCGGCTTCACCCGCGGCCTAGCGGCGCGCCGCTTCTCACCCCCTCCAACCGCCACCAAAGTCCCAAAACGGACCTGATACCCACCCCTTACCCCCTGGAATGTACCTCACACCCCTGTCTACCAGTCCTGGCCCCAACAGCAGCACCGATCCACCCAATCTGGGAGTTGTTCCAGCCTGGATCCTGCTGCCGATCGGCAGGTCATCTTACTACACCCAGCCCCAAATCTCAACTATTACAACTTGATCCAGGGTTCGCCCGATCGCCTATCAAGGGGTCAGGAAGGAATTTTTTTCCCTGTCGCTGCATATTGGCGTAGCACGGTCAGGGTTTTTTTGCCTTCCTCTGGACCAAGCCAGGATTGAGGATTCAGTTAATCCTTGACAATCCTTAACCCCCCCCCCCTCCCCCTGGTGTTTGGCTACCATGGTTAATCTGCAATACTCGGCAGAGGCCATTTGAAGTCTGAGGCGATTTGCCGCAATACTACCAGCCATTACCAAAAAAGCCCTTCAAACGGAGCGCCTATTGAGGATCAATCGAAGATCAATTGTCAAAGGTCTCAGCCGTTTGCCCCAACCTAAGCACATATCATGTGCTTTGATCAACACTAGATCGGCAGTAAAACACCGATTAGAAATCCATGATTTCTTATTGCAACATGACTTAGACTGCCTCTTTATTACAGAGAGCTGGCTTACAGCCGACTGTAACACCATTCTAGGAGAATTGGTGCCAGATAACTACCGTATTATAACGGAAAACAGAATAGGGCAAAGAGGAGGAGGATTGGCGGTGATCCATAAGACGCACCTTGCGATCACAAAACCAGTCCTTCAAAACCCTCTTCCATTCATGGAAACCCTTACTCTACAACTGCAAGCAAACTCCCAGGAGACAGTCCGGATTCTACTCTGCTATAGGCCACCCGGACCAAAATCGCAGCTTCTCCCTTCATTGACGGACTTTATCTCCACCTATACCCTGAACAGCAAACACCTTTTGCTGCTCGGGGATTTCAACCTCTGGGCCAACTCCCCGCAAGACCCCGTTGCCGACGCCTGCATTGACCACCTGGAAGGATTAGGGCTTCAGCAACTAGTATGTGGGCCCACACATGCTTCAGGTCACACGCTCGATCTTATTTTCAGACACGATCTGGAAATAAAAATCTTGGGAAATGAACCATTGCCATGGACAGACCACCATGCAATTAAATTCATTATTCCCAATTTCCCCCCCTTAATAAAAACATCAAACCCAGTGACAACACACTGGACTAGATGTCAGAAGAAGCTCCACTCGGAACTCTTCAAAGCCACGTTAAGGAAAAAAATAAAAACAATTCATCCGCATCAATCGGCTAAAGAAACACTGGATTCCATTAACACAGCCCTATTACAGTCAGCCGACTTAATAGCGCCGAAACGTAAAACCCACATCCGGAAAAATAACGCAGGCTGGTTCAACAACCAGCTGGCGTCACTGAAGCAAGAGCGCAGAAGGGCTGAAGCCGCCTGGAAGAGAAGTCCATCAGTTGAGAACCTCTCCATCTACAAGGCAATAACTAGAAAATACCACAAGGAAATTTTCGATGCCAAGAAAAATTATTTTTCTGAGGCTATCAACAGCGCCCTCAACCGCCCCCGCGAGCTCTTCAAGCTGGTCACTCAGACCATGAATCCAGGATGTCTTGAAGCCCCCAATTCGGACACACAAGAATTTTGCAATGATTTATCGGATTACTTCATTAATAAAATTGAGGGAATCCGGCAAAGCATTCAGCAGAACAACTCCCCCCGTAGCCCCCCCAGTAATTATTCACACAACACCGGCAGAAACTCGCCACAATCAGGTAAGTTCACGCTGGAACCCGTCTGTACTCATGACATTAAAAATATCATCGGCGCTCTGCGTAACAGCACTGCGCCGAATGATATCATCCCCACTAAACTGCTGAAGGAATGTGCCGACTTCCTGGCGCCTCCGATCACGCAGCTTATTAACCAATCCTTTAGGGAGGGCATAGTGCCCTCCCAGTTGAAGGAGGGTATAATTCGGCCTATCTTGAAGAAACCCACCCTGGACCCCAAGGATCCACTCCACCGCCATCCCATAACAGGCCTAAACTCTCTTTCTAAGGTCATGGAGAAAGTAGTGGTACAACAGCTGCAACAGCATCTAGATACCCATAACCTACTTGATCCATATCAATCGGGTTTCCGGCCCGGACACGGGACAGAAACCGCATTGCTCAAGATATGGGACGACGCTCTCGAGGCCGCAGACGAAGGAGAATCTTGTCTCCTGGTTCTGTTGGACCTAAGCGCAGCTTTCGACACAGTAGACCACAAGCTTCTATTGACTCGGCTAGCTGAAGTAGCCAGAGTCGCAGAAGGCGATTTATCTTGGTTCTCCTCTTTCTTGGAAAACCGTTCGCAAATAGTGAAGTTAGGACCTTTCACCTCTGGAAAACGCACAGTATCATGCGGAGTCCCTCAAGGATCCCCTCTGTCGCCTGTGTTATTCAACATCTATCTTCGTCCTCTTTTTGAAATCATCAGCAGTCAAAAACTGCTCTATCACTCATATGCAGATGACACGCAACTGTATTTCCGCATTTGCAATAAAAAGGATCACCACCTCAATCTAGAGACATGTCTCTCTATGATAGAGGACTGGATGACCAAGAGTTAT
Organism: Rana kukunoris; assembly: GCA_029574335.1. Lineage (NCBI taxonomy): Eukaryota > Metazoa > Chordata > Amphibia > Anura > Ranidae > Rana > Rana kukunoris. Next base: position 77,453,499 of record CM056054.1, on the reverse strand, counting down.
CTTAAACTCAATGGAGCGAAAACAGAACTTCTCCCGTTTCACGCCAAGCGTAGGAACCAACCAGCAACAACGTGGACACCCCCGCCCATTCTGGGCAAAATCATCACCCCTAGCGCCAAAGTCAAAAGTCTTGGTGTCATCTTCGACTCCCACATGACAATGGACGCGCAAATAGGGTCAGTAGTCAGTGGATCTCACCATCTGCTGCGCCTACTACGCAGACTTATTCCTTTCATTCCTAAAGAAGACGTAGCAGTCGTGGTGGGAACAATTGTTAACTCCAGACTGGACTATGCAAATGCCCTTTACCTCGGACTCCCGAAGTACCAAATCGCTCGTCTGCAAGTCGTTCAAAATACGGCCGCCAGGAAAAAACCCTGGGAATCCATCTCATCTTCACTGAGAGCCCTTCACTGGTTGCCAGTGAAAGACAGAATTGCTTTTAAAGCACTCTGTCTAACGCATAGATGTATCCATGGGAATGCTCCCCGATATCTGTGCGAAAAAATAAAAGTTCATAATCCCAATCGCATCTTGCGATCCACCAACCAAAATCTACTCCAGATACCGAAAGCCAGCTACAAGTCCAAAGGAGATAGAAGATTCGCGGTCCAAGGTCCCAGACTATGGAACGCTTTACCAACCAGCATTCGGTTGGAGGAGAACCACCTAGCATTCAGGAGAAAGATCAAGACTCATCTCTTTTGATTCCAAAGGAGACAGGAACAACAAGCGCCCAGAGGCGATTTAGTTCGCATGTGCCGCGCTATATAAGTTTTTCATTCATTCATTCATTCAAAATGATCGTGTGTGGGCAAAACGTTGTTTTATGTCTTCAAAAAAAACAACCAAAAAAACAATTCGAACATGCTTGAATTTTTTATGTCGTTATTCTGAATGTCGTTTTTTTGTGTCATAAAATATGATCGTGTGGGGGGGGGGTGTGGCCTGACGCGCGGCGTGTATGGACGCATAGGTCCGGAGCTCCGGTGAACCAGGGACACCAGCGGCACTTAGACTGCCTTCACCCCTGCCGACCAGCTAGAACGAGAGACCCTTGTCCTGCGGCCCGCTATCATGAAGGGGAAGCGTCGGATGGATCGTAAACCCCGGCGGCTGACGGATTTTTTCTCCCGTGGCCTACTCACCTCCGCAAGTGCAGACCAGGATGAAATCCTCTGGCAAAGGTAACCGACACCTACACGAACCATCCCCTACTGTGGCCTCATCCCTGCCCACTACCCCATCCTCCTGCAGTCCCGCAAAGTCCAGACCAAGGCTGGATGTACACGGACTAAGCACAGCCATAAGCCCGGCGGCAAGTCAGGCCTCGGACTCCGGGGATGACACGCGGGATTAACCCGACTCTATTGTGTCCTATCCTACGCAGAACCAACCTGTGCTGGATACAGTGCTGAAGGATTTGCTTATTTCTCTCAGAAGCACCTTGCAATCAGATATAGCAGCATGTATGCACCGTCTGGCTGGGGAGATCCAAGATATGGGGAGCAGGGTGAACCACATAGAAACAAAAATGGAGGAATACACCACTACCATAAATGAGTATTGGATGCTAACGAAGATAGGGAGGCTGACATGGACTGGGTTAAGGCAAAGTTAGCGGACATAGAAGACAGGTCCAGAAAGAATAACCTGAAAATAAGGGGGGTCCCTGAATCTGTACAGCAATCTGACCTTGCCTTCTATGCCTCCACCATGTTTAAGGACATTGTCCCTGATCTTAATGATTTGGATGTCACGATCGACCGAATTCACCACTTACCTAAGCCTCCTCACCTGCCCGACCTGGTACCAAGGGATGTCATACTCAGATGCATTTTTTCCATGTCAAGGAAAACTTGATTACCACTATGAGAAGACGGGACCAGATCCCGGAGCAATATCAAAATCTACAATTTTTTGCAGACTTGTCCCAGTACACTTTACAAAAAAGGAAAAATCTGAACTTGGTTACTAAGATATTGCGCAATCACAAAATAATCTATCGCTGGGGTTACCCCACGAAGCTGTCCATCACGAAAGACAACCACGACTGTACAATAATTTTCCTGGAGAAAGGTCTTGACCTCCTTAAGGAGTGGGCGATCCTTCCTGATTCAAATGATGTCCAAGTGCTGGCTAGTACACAACAACGAGTTGAACAGGACTGGAAATCGGTTACTGCCAAAAATGCCAAATCGCATGTGTGAGCTGGTGAAGGTGGTTTGCTCTCTATAATGACCAAATGACTCAGGTCCCTGAGTTTGGAGTTGCTCTTTCATGGCTGACTTTAACCCCCCTATGCAAGTTGTAGCTATTTGCTGTTTGTTACTATAGTCGTGTTATAACTAGTTTTACACTTTTGTTATTTTTTTGTTCTTTTCTCCTCTAGTGGATTGCTCCGCAATTTCAGTTTTGTTTTATTTTTTCTGTACCTTGATTGGATGCGACAAAGGGGTGAATACCTGCACTTCTTCCGAGATTCCTTCCCTGCTCTACAAGATAGGATGACGTCTGTAAAGACTCGTTTCCGAGAGGCTACGGCCTGGCTTACTGAACGCGAGTACTTCGTCAACATTCCTACTCTACAGTTTCACTTTGGAATTAATGATATTGATACACTGCTGAGACTGCCCAGTATTGATCTATGGAAGACGTGTCCCGTCGTCTGTGTGTATCTTTTCTTTTTTTTCTCACTGTTATGCCACTTATTTTTTTGTCTATAAATGCCAAGGGCTTAATCACCCCGTTAAGAGGAAATCCTTGTGGTCAGAGGCCCTAGCACATAATAGTGATGTTCTGTGCCCACGAAACGCATTTCAGTGCCAAAGCACTGCCAAGGTGCTCTCACAAAAAATACCCCTACGTGTTTATGGCCAACGCAGACTCCAAGACTAAGGGTGTTCTAGTTGCAGTTCGGGACTCAGTGGCATTTACTCTACACACCAAGATTGTTGATCAATTGGGCAGATTCCTTATTCTTGTCTGCGATCTGGATTCTGTCACCTATACTATCGTTAATGCATACTCACCAAACAAACACCAAGTACGCTTCTTTAACAAATTGATGAGCAAGGTTCTACGTCACCGCCAGGGCCTGCTGGTGCTGTGTGGCAAGTTCAACATCACCCCTGATCCAGCGATTGATTCTACGTCTACAGCTACCCATCATTGCCCAGCTTTACTTCCGTCCATTCATAAGTGGAACATTTTTGACGCTTGGCGCTGCAGCATGCGAATGAAAGGGACTTTTCTTTTTTTCCTCACCCCACCATGTGTATACACGTATTGACCTTTTCTTGGTAGACCAACAAACTTTGCTCAAGACTAAGTCAGTAACCATCAATGACATAACATGGTCTGACAATGCGTCTATTGTCCTTTCTATTGCAGACTCTGCCCCTACCCATTGTAGCCTCATGTGGAGACTTAATATTTACTTGATACAGCTAAAGGGAGTGAGAGACAAACTTGAGGCTCATTTAAGTAATTTTTTTCACGATAACAAAGACTCAGTACAGAGTCCCTTTGTCTTATGGAACGCCCACAAGGCGTACATGAGGGGTATATGTATACAGGAGGGGGCGAGAATCAAGAGGCAGAGGCGGCAGCGGGTAGCCAATTTGACAGATCACATTTCTGCATTAGAATCCCTAAATAAACAGGCAACTTCCCAATCTACTTCCAATCATTTGACCAAACTTTGGTATGATCTCCGCCTACTCCTCCTTGACGATTTTGAAAAAGCGTCCAAAAAACTTAAAATGCACTATTACACTTCTGGGAACAAGGCGGGGAAGTTACTAGCGCAAACCCTTAAGGTGTATAGAGCTTAAAGCTCCCTATGTATTTCACCCGAACCAAAAAGAGTATCACCCTCAAAAGATTGCTGACGCTTTTAGTAGTTACTATGAGTCCTTATATAACCTGAAGGATGACCCCTCTGTAGTACAACCTATGCCCGAAAACATTGACCAATTCCTGAAGATGTTGTCTTTACCCAAATTATCGCCAGACCAATGTCAATTGTTGAACTTACCATTTACTGAAACAGAAATCCTAGAGGTAATTAGTTCGCTCCCCGCGAACAAGTCGCCGGGCCCTGACGGCTTCAGTGGAGAATACTACAAATCATTTAAACATGAACTGTCCCCATTTCTGTTACAGGTGTTTCAATCTGCTGCTGCCTCTGCCTCCTTCCCGCCGGAGATGCTAGAAGCTGTAATTGTTGCCTTTCCTAAGCCAGGGAAGGAACCTACCTTGCTTTCTAATTTCCGCCCGATTTCTTTATTAAATATAGACCTAAAAATATATGCCAAAATTATAGCCTTGCGCATGGTGGACATTTTACCAACGCTTATTCATCCGGATCAAACCGGTTTTACAAAACATAGACAGACTTCCGATGCCACTCGCCGAATGATAAACATTATTCATTTGGCTTGGGTGCAGCGGAGGCCTTCTCTGCTTCTTTCACTGAACGCGGAGAAGACCTTTGACCGGATCCACTGGCAGTATCTGACCAAGGTGCTGGAGTCCTTTTGTTTCTCAGGTGGTATCCTATCTGCTATATTGGCCCTATATTATAAACCGTCAGCGAGAGTTTACATGTCCAGGGTTCTTTCCACCCCCTTTGCCATTACTAATGGTACTAGGCAAGGCTGCCTCTTGTCCCCCTTAATATTCAATTTATTGATGGAACCCTTCGACACTTATGTTAGATCTCACCCTAATATAGCAGGCTTTAGAGTAGGAAATCGTACGCATTCCATAAGCCTTTTTGCTGACGATATTTTGATTTTAAGTTCAATCTTTTTTATTGAAATTTAACAAGTTACAAAGATGTAAACACAATGTGATCACCGCGTCGCATGTAACGACAAAGAACTATTAACCCGCATCACAATACAATGCAGTATAACCCTGTAGGCGGCGACAGAATGTAGAAATCAACAAGAGAGGGTATATAGCCATACATTTCATGCAATGCAATACTAGTAGGAGATAATGGTTTATCACAGAAAATACTGTGAAGCAATAACAACATTTGCTAGTAAAAGGCTACCGGAGCTTTGTAGAAAGGATTGGAAGTAAACGAGAACTAAACAAAAAGCTAAATAAAAATAAGGAAACATAAAAATAAGGAAACAAAAAAAACAGAGGAGCCATAACTGAGTTAGATGGTTATATGCTACCGTTGGATGTAACCAGTGCTAGTTTTAATCATCCACAAGAGTGGTACCATTTATTCCAGGGGTCCTAGTGTTTGTCAACATTAGTTCTGCCTCCAGTACTCAAGGCAAATAGTCGTTCATAAGTACCATGTGTGTGAACTATTTGTATTGTTTCAGTCATACTTGGGGGGGGGGGGATCGGGCTCCTCCAGTGCCTGACCAAAGCCAATCTAGCTGCCAGCAGCATATGGAACAACAAGGGTCTCAGATGATGTGGTACTAGGTCTATTTCCAGGGACAGTAGTGCCATCCCCGGACCCGGGGACAGGGCGACACCTAATACTTGATCTATCCATTGGTGTACAGATTCCCAGTATTGGATAATTTTAGGGCATGCCCAGAGCAGATGATACAGTGTGCCAGTATTCCCACACATCCTCCAACACAGGGGAGATCCACCAGGGGCAAACCAAAAAATACGATAGGGGGTAAGGTACCAACGTAGAAGGAGCTTTTGAAACAGCTCCCATAGGCTGGCACTTCTAGTGGAAGCGTATGTGACCCTAAGTGCCATCTTCCACTGTTCCTCTGGATACACCTTATCAAAATCTTTTTCCCATGCGCGCATAGAGAGTGACTTCTGGAACGCACATTTGTTTTGTAGGAGAGAGTAAAACAGCGAAATACCTTTAATGTTATGAGATTTAGAAAGAACTGAGTGATTTGCCATGGAAGGTGGATGGAAGCTCCGGTGAACCCTTTCAGAAAGTGGCAGATTTGCAAATATCTATACTGCTCCGTTGCAGGAAGAGATAGCTCCAGCTGCAAAGTTCGAAAGGTTTTAAGAGCGGGACCCACATAAAGATCATCTATGGACAAGTCGCCCCTCCCTTCCCAATTAGAGGTGGAGAGACCAGGTATGAACAGTGGCAGGGCTGACACGGGGAGCTTCAAGGAAGAGAGTTTGTGTGAGGGGAATGGGTGAGTTATAAGTAGCCGCCATGCGGTGATGGTACTCTGGATTGTAGGACTAGATTTGGGGGAAGGGCGGGGTAATGAGGCACTGGACAATAAATAGTTAGAGATTTCCACCAGGGACCTGGTGGCTTTCCAGTTGGGACCATAGAGTGGGTGTTGAAGAGGGGAACCAACCTTTCAGTTGAGCAAGGATGGATGCCACATGATAATCTCTGATATGGGTATGACCAATCCCCCCTGCCGACCTATGTTTCACTATTCTACTGAATGCACAGTGGGCCCGTTTCCCCCCCCCCCCATAAAAATCTGTTGATTAGGGATTGTAGTGAGGAAAAAAAGGAGGAAGGGACCGGAATCGGCAGGGTTCTAAAAATATAAATAAGTTGGAAGGATCTGCATTTTGAAGGCAGCCAGACGACCCGACCAGGAGAGCTCGAATCTCGCCAGGTTGGTCAGCTTGGTGGGGAGCTTTTGTAATAGAGGGTAGTAGTTTTCTCTGGCCAGGTCAGAAGTGTGAGGCGTTAGGATTATTCCCAAGTAAGAAATTCATTTGTCCTTCCAGATGTAAGGGAATTTTTGGCTCAAAGATCGTTGAACCCCCGGGGAGATATTCATGCCAAGGATGTAGGACTTTGTAATAGGACACTGTTGAAAACAATTGTAGCGATTCGTGGACTGAGGTCAGAGAGGATTCAGCATCTGTAAGCATCAGGATGATGTCATCCGCAAAGAGGCTTATTGTGTGGAGTGAATTACCGCTCTTGAACCCTTTGATCAGTGGGTGGGATCGAATGTACGAGGCTAATGGTTCCATAAGTAAGTTAAATATGAGCGGGGAAAGTGGGCATCCCTGGCGTGTCCCATTAGAGATATTGAAGGGAGAGGATAGCATGCCGGATATATAAACCTGTGCCGAGGGGTTTGTATAAAGCGCCATTATAGCCGAGTGTATCCCGCCACAAACCCAAATTTGGAGAGGACTTTCGCCAGCTACTCCAGTGTATCCTATCAAACGCCTTCCCCGCATCCAAAGCAAGGAGCAGAGAAGGCGTTTTGGTCGTGTTTTCTGTGTGTATGATGTTTATCAGGCGTCTCGTTGCGTCCGCAGTCTGTCTGCCTTTCGTGAACCCTGATTGATCCATATGAATTAGGAACGGCAGCAAATCAACCAGCCTATTCGCAATAAGCCTAGCATAGAGCTTTAGGTCATTGTTCAGAAGTGAGATCGGCCTGAAGTTCTGTGGTACATCTGGGCTTTTCCCTGGTTTCGGAAGAGCCACTATGAGAGCCGATAGCATTTCGGAAGGGAAGGAGGAGGAGACAGCGGCATTGTAGACATCGGATAGGTAGGGAGCCAGTTCAGATTTAAAGGCCCTGTAGTACTCCCCGGTGAACCCATCAGGGCCGGGAGACTTATTGATTGGGAGAGATTCTATAGCCTTAACAATTTCAGGGACCGTGAAGGGTAAGTTGAGTCCCTCCAGTTGAGTCGGTGATATTTTAGGGAGGTTAACCTTATCAAGAAAACTTGAAATCATAAGCTCAGTGGGCTGAATCGTGGACTGGTCTTCTCTCAAATTATATAAGGAGTTGTAGTAACAACTAAAAGCATCTGCGATCGCTTGTGGGTGGAACAGTTTGACCCCAGTGATTGGATGCAAAATATAAGGTATTTTGGATTTGTACCTAATTCCCCTGAGGCGGTTGGCTAGTAACTTTCCTGCCTTGTTGCCGCTGACATAATATGACATTTTCAGGCGTTTATTCACTAGATCAAAATTGTCAAGCAGCACCAGGCGAAGATCATACCTAAGTTGTAGTAATTGGTTAGATAATGTTGGGGTGGTATGTTTTTTGTTTTGGGTCTCTAGTATATGAATCTGGGAAAGTAAGTCCTGTATGCGCTGTCTCCTCCTTCTCCCAACCCCGGCACCCATTTTTATCAGAACCCCCCTCATGTATGCTTTGTGGGCGTTCCAAAGAACCATCGGGTCAGAAACAGAGTTAGCATTACAAGAAAAAAAATTGGAGATCTCCTCCTGCAGTTGGGTCCTGGAGTCGCCAGCCTGGATCAACCTCGAGTTGGACCGCCAGACGAAGCAAGAATTCACGCCTGGCGAATCCGCCACCGATAGGGTCACCGAGGCATGGTCCGACCAGGTGATGTCATTGATTCTAGATGCAGTAAGTTTAGGCAGCAACCATTTGTCTGTAATAAAGAGGTCCAGCCTGGTGTAGACCCCGTGGCACGCTGAAAAGAAAGAAAAGTCCCTTTCCGACCCATTGAGGCATCTCCAAGCATCGTATAGGTCTTGCGCATGGAGTAGTGGTTGTAGCGAGAGACGGTGCCTGGTTGAACAGGACGTTGAGTCCACCGTCGAATCGGGAGGGAGGTTAAAATCTCTGCATAATAGAAGATAGCCCTTCTGCATTTGTTTGGCTTTCCTAAGGACCTGATGCAGAAATCGAATCTGGTGCTTATTGGGCGCGTATACATTGACTATAGTGTAGGGGATTGAGTTTAAGTCACATACCAGTACATGGAATCGTCCCATAGGGTCAGCCAGTTCATTATGCTTGGTGAATGCCACGGTGTCCCTGATTGCAGTTAGCACCCCTCTTTTCTTGGCTGGGGTGCTTGCTGTAAATACATGTGGGAACTTGGGGTGTGAACACCGGGGCATTTTCTGCTCGTGGAAGTGAGTTTCCTGCGCACAAAGGACATCCCCCTTATGCTGGATCACCTCCTGCCACAGGGATTTCCTTTTCGCCGGGTGGTTTAAACCCTTGGCATTAATAGTCAGAAACGTGACAGGCATGGCGGTGCGCGTTTAAAAGCAAAGCAAGGAAAATGGTATGTACAACACTCACAGTTCTCGGTATCCATACGTGGCAGGAAAGGTCATCCAATAGGCAGAAAGGCACGTGTGTGAAGAAGGGGTTCTCCAAAGCGTAGAAAGGGGTGGCACATCCAGCTAAAAAAAAAGGCTCCAAACAAGAAAAAACACAGTTTAAACGACATCAATGAAAAAAACCACATAAGGACTGAATAGGTCATGAAGACCTGGACGTACCGTGTACAAACGCTAGCTGAAAACAGGGAAAAGAGTCTAGCTTGAAAAATGAACTCCTCAACAGGGATCACAGCCTTAATCCTATATGAAATAATTGTGTAGCCCAGCAGGCATGTTAACGGTGTGAGCGGGCATTTTTGGTATTAACTAGCTGCCACTCATCCTGAACTCGGGTTGGACTTTCATCAGGCAGGCCTCTCGGGGCTTCCTCAGGGACGATACTCCAGGATTTAAGCAACTCCAACCCCTTAGGTAGGGAGTCCACATTGAAATCCTTCCCTTTGTGGGTTAATAAGTTTGGTTGGAAACCCCTATTTATATGCAATGTTGTGATTGCGTAGTGCTTTGGAGATGGTATTCAGGCTGCGTCTTTTCTGCAGCGTGAACTGGGACAGGTCTGCAAAAAACTGTAGGCCTTTGTACTGTTCTGGTACAAGATCTTTGTTATGCGCTGCTCTCATAAAACGATCTTTGATGTGGTAGAAGTGCCGGCGTAAGATGATGTCCCTGGGTACATTGTCAGGTAGATGAGAGGGTTTGGGCAGCCTGTGGATTCTATCTATAGTAACATCCATTGCTGACAGATCAGGCAGGATTGAGGTAATGATGCGGGTGACATGTTCTTGCAGATCCGACTGTAGAACATTCTCAGGGACCCCCCTTATTTTGAGGTTATTCCTCCTGGATCGGTCTTCGATGTCTGCGATTTTTGCTTTAACCCCTTCCATCTCCTCCCCTCTGGCTTCATGGGCGTCTACTAAGCTGTTAATGGCAATGGCGTACTCTCCCATTTTGGTCTCCACATGTTCTACCCTGGCTGACACAGTTTGCAGATCACTCCCAAACTTCCTTACACATGTCAGCATATCACTATGGAGCGAGCTCCTGAGGGAGACCAACATGTCCTTGAGAATGGTGTCTAGCACCGGTTGATTATTAGTAGGGAAGCGATCTATGGAATCAGGGAGTTCCCTGGTGTCATCCCCCGAGTCTAGGCCCCCACTGACCTGAGCATGGTTCACTCCATCCAGCTTGGGCCGCGTCTTCTCCGGGCTCCCCGAGGCTGAAGAGGACACAGGAGACTGTTTCCTGGCAGATGAAGAGGTCAGTTTTGTAGTCTTGGTCTTGGCCTGGGAATCCTGTGGAGTACTCGCTGCGGATGGCCCCGGGGACTCGGCGCCATCTTGCCTCTGCTCCCATGCAAAGAATTCCGTCAGTTTTTGAGGACGTGGGAGACCCCTCCGCTTGTTAGGCATGTTGTGGGTGATCAGCGGGTCAAGACCCCTGGGACAGTGTGTCTTTATCGCCGCTGCTTGGGCTGTAGTTAGCCGATGTGTCCCTGTGTTCGCCGGAGCTCCGTTCTCATGCGGCCATTCCGGTCCTCGCCAAGCCTATTATTTTGATTTTGACAGAGGAGAGTTCCTCCCTGGCAGCAATGTTTAATGAGGTCTCATATTATAAGGTTAACCACAGTAAATCATTTATTTTGGGCTTGGGAGTTTATGTTTCTACGAGTACTTAAGACACTTTATCCCTATACCTGGAGCACAGGGGGAATACGGTACCTGGGTGTCCAGTTGACCGCTCATGTTGATTTAGTGGAGGCAAATTACAATACGTTTCTTATTGACCTCGGCAAGACATTGCAGGATTTGTCCTGGAAGGAGTCAACCTGGTCTGGGAGACTGTCTCCCTTAAAAATGGTGGCTTTACCCCAATTTATATATTTGTTTAGGAACCTTCCTATACCTGTCCCCGATTGTGCTTTACGGAAGAAACTATCTATGGTGAATAGATATCTTTGGCAGGGGCGGAAAGCTAGGTGCACCTTTCATAAATTGCTGAAGGCTAGAAGGACGGGTGGGGTAGGTCATGTTCTTCTTAAGGATTATTACACAGCGTCCATATTAGCACAATTGAAACACTGGTTACCGGGAAAACCGACTGCTAGGTGGATAGAGTTAGAATCCTTTCAGTGCTCCACTCCCAGCTGTTATGGTCTCCTGCTTTCTAGCAAATTTTTGAAAAAACTCCCGTCTGATTTGTCGCCTACTATACTTGCCTCCCTACAGGCTTGGAAAAGGTTGGGGAGCGAACCTTTTGGGGATGGGGTTACTAAGACTTTATCACCCTATCACAAGCCTGCACGTATTCACACAAGATTTGCACATCAAGCAGTGGGAATCATTTGGCGTATCTACTACAGCAGATATATGTGTAGGGCTGGCCATTAAATCTTTCCGATCCCTTCAACTCGAATATAACCTAAGCCCTAAAGAGCATTATACTTATACACGGGTATCACACTTACTGAATAATCACGCAGAGATGAGCACCGAGGTCCCATGGCGGGTATTCCTGTACCTGTCTAACCCCAACACCACCATTAAGGGTATTTCCCTATTTTATAATGTTTTGGGCCAAAAATCTAACTTTGTCAAATCCCCTTCCATGAGAACTTGGGAATCTGATATAGGGGTTGTGTACACAATAGACCATGGGTCTTCAAACTACGGCCCTCCAGTTGTTCAAGAACTACAATTCCCATCATGCCTAGTCCCGTCTGTGAATGTCAGTGTGTTACAATGCCTCATGGGATGTGTAGTTCTGCAACAGCTGGAGGGCCGTAGTTTGAGGATCCCTGCAATAGACCAATGGAAATCTGCAGTTGCATCTACATATATAGCTTCTAGATGCGCTAACCTGTGGGAACTATCTCAAAAGATCCTTCTCAGATGGTATATGACCCCCACACGGCTAGCTGGCTTTGATAGGGCAGCTTCCCCCTTATGTTGGAGACAATGTGGGCTAAGGGGTTCCCTGGTTTATATCCTAGGGGACTGTCCCTTGCTGAGGGTTTACTGGAAAGCAGTATTTGACCTATTGGGGCAACTGATCGGCTTCTGGATTCCTTACAGTACAGGTATGGCCATTCTATCTCTGGGAATAGATGGAATTCCACCTGCCCTCAGTATCGTTGCAACCCACATCCTGCTGAGCGCGCGACTAGAGCTTGTGAGGCGCTGGAGGAAGGTAGAACCACCCTCGCTTTTAGATGTAGTAAGAACGACCAATTTGCATATCACTTATGAAACCATGTTTGAGGCCTCACAAAATAAACCTAAATGGAAGCAAACACACCTGGGATCCGTGGACGAATTGGTATAGCACAAACTGGTCCAAATGATAGTTTACCATACATCTCGGTTGCATCCAACTCTTTTCCTTTTTTCTTTTCTCTTCTCTACTTTTTCTTCTTTGTTTCTCTTCTCTTTTTCCCCTATGTTGAGCTTAATGCAGGCGGATATGGTCCCCTCTTTTTTTGTTGTTGCAAAATTACTGTTCTGAAGGTGGGTATATTTTCTATTGTTTATACATAGGATGGGTCCCGGATCTCCGGTGCAGCTTGATCCCAATGGGGGGCGCTGGAGCTTCGGGACCTCATTGTCATTGTTATCTATGGAGATCTCTCCCACTTGAATGTTTGATGATCCTTTATAATGCATGTTCTATTGTCACCTTATAAATTCCATACCGTCCATTCTCTAAACATATGGTTTTACATATTAATTTTTGTTTAATGTTAATTATGTGTACTGCACATACCATATTTTCAACAAAAAGATATTGACTGGAAAAAATGATCGTGTGGGGGCAAAACGGCGTTTAAAAACAAAGTTTTTAAACCCGCGCATGCTCAGAAGTAAGTTATGAGACGGGAGCTTCAATGGAACAGAGTGCCGTCGAAAGTGTCTTACGTAACCGCGCTTTGCAAGAGCATTTTCAGAAAACGATGGTGTGTAGGCAACGTCGTTTTTTAAAATGAAGTTTGAAAAACGTTTTTTTTATGAGAAAAAAACAACGGTTTTTACAAGACAAAAAACGACCGTGTGTATGCGGCATTGGGCTGGCCGAAGGCTAGCCTGAATCTGTAGGCAGAGTCTGAGGAGCATATTAATCCTCCTCACCCGCCAGGTCTGGTGTTGGCGCCATTTCAGGTGATGATGCGGCCGGCGTATGTCACTTCCAGCTTCCAGTCTGAGCGGCGGTTTGGCCGCAGCACCTGCTCCTCTCACGGGGCACCATCGGGGGTCCTCCTGCCCGCTCCCTCCCATCCCTGGGTTCCGCCAGCATCGTGGGGGCCGCCCGCCCGTTCTCCCGGCGCTCCTTCCGGGGTGGGAGCAGGGAGCCCGTCCGTCCTTCCGCCACTCACCCTCGTTCTCCAGGGCATCAGGGCGCCGCCCAGCCGCTTCCCATCGTGCTCCTGCTGGGGGGGGGGTCGTCTGTCCGTCCGTCCTTCCTCCCTGTCGCTGGGCTCATTCCCGCATGGTGGGGGGAGCGCCATCCATTTCTCCCTGCCATCCCCGCGTCCCTTCCTGCATTGGTGTGACCACCCTCCCGCGCTCAACCTGCCGCGTCTGCCGATTCACTTTCCTGGAACCACGTGCTTCATGTAGGGGACACCCAAGCCTCCCCGTTCTCACTCTGGCTCCATGGGGGGGGGCGCATCATGGAGGGGATACCCGCGCACCCCCTCCTGCTCACCTCCCGGTTGTCACATGGGGCGCGCGGGGGATTGCGCATTCATTGTTACAGGTGCACACTGCTGCACTGGGGGGGGAACCCACCCAACTCCTCCCTGGCTGTTATGGGCGCATGCTGAGGGGGGGTTTTACCCACCCACTACTCATCCAGGGCGCACACTCTTAACTTTGCTGGGGCGCCGGCTCGTCCACGCCGGGGGTGGGGGGATATCCACACACTCGTACAGGGTCACTGGGCAACTGAGGGGTGAGGCTGTCTGCCCAGGGGTCTCGCTGGCAGTTTCCTTGCATTTCTGCAAATTGTCATAACATCTTGTCTTTGCTTTTTCACTCTGCGTTTCTGCCCCTGCGTTCTATCTTAGCGTTTCTGTCATGGCGGGTTCTGCCCCTGCATTTCTGTCATGGCGGGTTCTGCCCCTGCATTTCTGTCATGGCGGGTTCTGCCCCTGCATTTCTGTCATGGCGGGTTCTGCCCCTGCATTTCTGTCATGGCGGGTTCTGCCCCTGCATTTCTGTCATGGCGGGTTCTGCCCCTGCGTGTGTGTAGCTATTTGGTTCTGTTGGGGGGGTTTCAGTCCTTGGGTCCGGCGTTCCAGATGCCATGGATCCTCGGCACTTACTGCAGTTAGATGTCCCCCTCTGCGTTTTCAGTCACTTGCTCTCTCTCTTTGCGCTTTCAGTGTCTCTCTCTGCGTTTTCAGCGTCTCTCTCTGCGTTTTAGTTGCAGCATTTCTGTCTCTGCGTTCGGGCCCAGTGTTTCTGGCTCTGCATTTCCAGCTCTGCGTTCTGTCGTGCGTTTCTAGCCCAGCTTTCTGGCCCAGCGTTCCAGTCTCTGCGTTTCTGGCCCAGCGTTCCAGTCTCTCTTTTTCTGAACCAGCGTTCCAGTCTCTCTTTTTCTGGCCCAGCCTTCCAGTCTCTGCGTTTCTGTCATTTCTGCCCCAGCATGTCGGTCATAGCATCTGTCATGGCGTGGTTGTCGTTCGTTGGTTGTCACGTCTCTTTGTACTTTGTCATGTTGCAACCTGGGTTAGTTAGCTAGTACTCGCATCTAGGGATCTGTCACGTCTACAGATCCATACGGGCTGAGGTTTTGTTATTAATGATTGTTGACTACAATCTTCTCGCCCGTATATCATACGTCATACGTTGCACGTTCATTCTCACACCTATACGACCACCCACCACGCTCCGTGAGTACACTAGCCTTGTGTGTTCAGTTAAAGGGTCACTAAAGGATTTTTTTTAGCTAAATAGCTTCCTTTACCTTACTGAAGTACTGGTTTCATGTCCTCATTGTTCGTTTTTTGCTTTGAAGTTGCTGTAATCCTGCTCTGATCTCCACACTTCCTGCTTGTCTGTTTCCTTATAACCACAGTGCTGGGAGCTTTCTCACAGTGGTCTAAGCTGTCATTACTGTGTGTCTAAAACTTCCCAGAATCAGATTCATTTTAAAAACAAAACACTGCCCTGGATTTGTTTGTTTTTGTTCTGTGTGTCTCTTTACTTCACAGAAACATGAAGCCAGTTTAAAAGTGAAACTAACCTGCAGGCATATTATATGATTGATTTTTTATCTAGTTTTAATCATTTTGAAAAAGAATCAGTTAACTTTTATGTCTATATACCTTGTAAACAGTAATTTCAGCAAAACATTTTTTTTCCTTTGGTGACCCTTTAATTGCCTGTGTCTGCGCTGCAGGTCACTCGGGCTCATTTACCACTCACATCAGGATGGGGGGAGCTGTCTTCTGGTTCATTCATGCGCAGTGGTCTTGTCGGTTCTCCTCATGTTCTCATACTTAGATTGGTGCAGAGGGGTGTTGTTGTCTTCATGTCTGGTTGTCTGTTGTCATGTTTGCTGGTTTATGTTCCTGAGTTTGATTCCAGGCCTGCACGCCGGCCGCATCACTCGCTTAGCATCAGTCATGCTTCATCGCCATCAATCACTGGAGGCAGGGGTGCTTGGTCTGGTTCCTTACCGTCATTTGGAAGGTGGGGTCACCATGGTGCCTAATGGCAAGTTCCAATGTCATTTGTGATTTGGGCTGCTGTTTCCAACTTTCATTGCATTTACTTCCTTCAGCCCTGCGTAGCACGGCCTGAGCGCTGTCAGGTGGGACCAATGTTCTGTGAATTTGGTATGGTTCCAGGTGTCATAGTGCTTTTCCTGGTGCATTGGGCCTATCTGCCTTCTCCAGGTAGCTGACACTTAGTCTCCTGCCAGTTGTCCTTTTGCAATTTACCCTCTTACTTCCCCATATCTGCATGGGTAGGCAAGGGTTTTGGGGATTTCTTAGAGCCTCTTCACTGGTGTCCGGTCGAAGGATTTCGATCTGCTTGGCCCTTGCTCCATTTCCCCCCATGCATCCTCTTGGCACAAGCAGTACTTTCTTATGGTGGGGTTATCTCAGGCTTTAGGCTCAATCCATCTCCATGGGTTATTGAGTTCCGTGTGGATTTGCAGATTCTATAGGGGGTTCCTTCTATCACAAGTCATGGCTCGGTGGGTTTCTCCTGTTTTAGCGGATACTTACCGGATTTCCATATGGTTGCCTTCCATGCGCACGCTACTCCACTGGACGGTTTGTTATCTACCCTTCTTCACCTAAATGCCCTATACTCAGGCATACTGATCAGCTAGGCCAAGGCACATCTACTTGAAGACGCTGACTGCAATCACAAAATACTGTGTACTCTTGTCCCGCAACTCTTCATCATTACTATCATTAAGAAAAATGTGCACAACAGGGAATATTACATTTTATCTTCTCATGTTTATTTCACCATCTCTACTCTAAACAGAGAAATCTGCAATAATAACATTATGGAACAAGTCTGATGGATTTCACTTTACTATGAGCAATAGACCTTAATACTTGGATGATTCAGATGTAGAAAATTAAAAACATGTGCTCACCTCTTTTCTCTATCAAGAAAGCACAATAAGATTCAGTTTCTAAAAAAGGATATACTTTCAGTCACAAGGGGTTTGATTTACTAAAAAAGGTTTTTATAATTTCATGTGAAGAGTATGAATACGATTTGTTTTTGCCTCAACCACTGTTTGAGATGAATTTCCAGTGTTGGCAGAAAACTGTGAACTTGTGTCCAATTTTGCATGTGTGAACTTGAGACAATCTGTAAAGCCGTGCATAAACGGAGTTAAAAGAACCAAACATTTTAAAGAATAGATAACTCAACCCCCTCACTGTTAAATGGTAATTTTACAGTGGCCATATGACAATGTGCTTGAGCTGTTGTAGAAAAAGCCCAAGAAGAGCTCACAAACTGCATAAGGAGAGATTAGTGTAGGACCTGTAGGCAGTGTAATGTTTGCTCAAGTGTAGCACCTGCTAGCGAGAACAGTCCCACACAAATGTTTCCTTTTTGAAGGCTTGTTGGCCCACTTTTATTAACCACTTAAGGACCATCTCCTGCACATTTATGTCAGCAGAATGGCATGGCTGGGCACAGGCACGTACCTGTACGTCCTCTTTAAGTGCCCAGCTGTGGGTCGCGCGGGACCCACGGACCCGATCGCTGCCAGTGTCCCGTGATCAGTCACAGGAGCTGAAGAACGGGGAGAGGTGTGTGTGTAGACACACCTTCCCTGTTCTTCACAGAGGCAATGTCACTGATCGTCTGTTCCCTGATATAGGGAAAGGCGATCAGTGACATCATATGTCCAGCCCCGCCCCCCCTACAGTTAGAAACACATATGAGGTCACACAACCCCTACAGTGCCCCCTAGTGGTTAACTCCTAAACTGCACTGTCATTTTCACAGTAAACCATGCATTTTTATAGCATTTTTTGCTGTGAAAATTACAATGGTCCCAAAAATTTGTCAAAATTGTCTGATGTGTCCGCCATAATGTGGCAGTCATGAAAAAAAATAATCGCTGATCGCCACTATTAGTAAAAAAAAAAAAATATTAATAAAAATGCCATAAAACGCAAATTTTGTGCAAACCAAACGTTAAACGCTTATTGCGTTTTTTTTTTTACCAAAAATATGTAGAAGAATATGTATCGGCCTAAATTGAGAAAAAAAAAATGTATATCTTTTTTGGGGGTATTTATTATAGCAAAAAGTAATTTTTTTTTTTTTAAATCGCTCTATTTTTGTTTATAGCGCAAAAAATTAAAACCACAGAGGTGATCAAATACCACCAAAAGAAAGCTCTATTTGTGGGAAAAAAAGGACGTCAATTTTGTTTGGAAGCCATGTCGCACAACCGCGCAATTGTCAGTTAAAACGACGCAGTGCCGAATCGCAAAAACTGGCCAGATCCTTTACCTCCATATTGGTCCGGGTCTTAAGTGGTTAAAGAAAATCAAACAAAGTTCCATAAATGAAAACAAAAGTGGTTTCCCTCACAGGGGGTTTTCACCATTAACAGTAAATGGAAGTATGTTTAGCCTACTGGCTCACACATGCAAAAGTGCATATAAGAATAAAGAGCCGCCTGGCTCTCTTCAGCAGCAACATCACTGCTCAGGCTCCTGCATGCAGCCTTCCTGACTCCTGTCAGCAACCTCAGACTCAGGTCTCTGGGTTTCACAGTGCAGTCTGCACTCTCTAGCTACTCCAGCTTCTCTAGCTAATCCAGTGCACACCTGCACACTCTTCTGGGTTCTCCCTTGCAAGCCTGGACTCCTTAGGAGGGTGGAGTCCAGAACCATAGACAGGTGTCTACAAATAGGCCAGAACACATCTGACCAGTCAGTGTGCTGGTAAATCTCAAACTCTGGACCCAGAAATGGGGATTTCATCCCACCCACATCTCTATGAAATCCCTGGGCTCCAGGTCCCAAAGTGGACATTATTAAATAAGGAAACTAAACGCCAGTTTCCTCTGTACATTATAAGCTCCCTGGAGCCCCTCAACCTGTCCAGTTGAGAATTCTGAGTCACCACAGCAGATAACTTTAAGTATATGTAAACCATTAAAGAATGACATGCAATTAACTCAATGCTCTGTATCCTAAACAGTTGAATTTTTTGGAGGGGTTACATTTCTTAACTTTCTTTGTTACACATCCTACAGCCCCTTTACAGCCACTTACCATATGCACTAAAATGATGGCAGCATGATGTGTCACAGAGCATTTTTTCTAATGGTGACAACAGTGGAATATGCATGTTCATTGGTACAAATATAGAAACGCATGATATGTATAGGACTTTAAATTTGCTCCCCCTGTGAGTATTCAGTGATAATAGATACAATTTGGTTACAAAAAAATTGTGCTTTTACATGGGTGTAGGATCCATTACAAAATCTGTGGGGGGGGGGGACAGCATTTTTACTCGCCAGGTATATTCGTATCTAAAGCCAATAAATCAAACTATTAAAGCAATCCAGAGAGGGTAATGCAAAGAGCAATATCCAGCAATAAAAAAAATAAACCATCATAGCATTAGTAAAAATAAACCAACATATAGCATTAGTAAAAATCAACCCACATAGCATTACTAAAATGTCCTCCTGATAGTAGCAGTACAACTCAACTGACACATGGCATTAGTAAAAATCAACCGGTATAGCATTAGTAAAAACCAACCCACATGGCATCAGTAAAAATTAACCCACATGGCATCAGTAAAAATTAACCCACATGGCATCAGTAAAAATTAACCCACATGGCATCAGTAAAAATCAACCCACATGGCATCAGTAAAAATCAACCCACATGGCATCAGTAAAAATGAACTCACATGGCATAAGTAAAAATGGTGGCACAGTGGCTGCGTTTGATGGGCACAGTGGCTGCGTTTGATGGGCACAGTGGCGACAATTGATGGGCTCAGTGGCGACAATTGATGGGCTCAGTGGCTACGTTTGATGGGCACAGTGACTGCATCTGGTGGCACAGTGACTGCATCTGGTGGCACAGTGACTGCATGTAATGTTTTTTTTTTTTTTAGTCAGAGAACACTAGCTCAAAATAACAAACATTTTTTTAAACGGCTATTTTTTATTAAAAAAATTATGGGCACAGTGGCGACAATTGATGATGGCCCAGTGGCTGCATGTGATGAGCACAGTGGCGACAATTGATGGGCACAGTGGCTGCGTTTGATGGGCACAGTGGCTGCGTTTGATGGGCACAGTGGCTGCGTTTGATGGGCACAGTGGCGACAATTGATGGGCTCAGTGGCGACAATTGATGGGCTCAGTGGCTACGTTTGATGGGCACAGTGGCTGAATGTGATGGCACAGTGACTGCATTTAATGTTTTTTTTTTTTTAGTCAGAGAACACTACTGTAGCTCAAAATAACAAACTTTTTTTTTTAAACTGCTATTTTTTATTAAAAAAAATATGGGCACAGTGGCGACAATTGATGGTGGCCCAGTGGCTGCATGTGATGGGCACAGTGGCTGCGTTTGATGGCACAGTGGCTGCATTCGATGGGCACAGTGGCTGCATTCGATGGGCACAGTGGCTGCATTCGATGGGCACAGTGGCTGCATTCGATGGGCACAGTGAGGCTGCAATTAATGTTTTTTTTTAGTCAGGGAATGCAAGCTCAAAATAACAAACATTTTTTTAAACGGCTATTTTTTATTAAAAAAATTATGGGTACAGTGGCGACAATTGATGATGGCCCAGTGGCTGCATGTGATGAGCACAGTGGCGACAATTGATGGGCACAGTGGCTGCGTTTGATGGGCACAGTGGCTGCGTTTGATGGGCACAGTGGCTGCGTGTGATGGGCACAGTGGCTGCATGTGATGGGCACAGTGGCTGTATTTGGTGGCACAGTGAGGCTGCAATTAATGGGCTTTTTTTTTAGTCAGAGAACGCATGCTCAAAATAACATTTTTTTTTTAAACTGCTATTTTTTATTAAAAAAATTACAGGCACAGTGGCAACAATTGATGGTGGCCCAGTGGCTGCATGTGATGAGCACAGTGGCGACAATTGATGGGCACAGTGGCTGCGTTTGATGGGCACAGTGGCTGCGTTTGATGGGCACAGTGGCTGCATGTGATTGCACAGTGAGGCTGCAATTAATGTTTTTTTTTTCTTTAGTCAGAGAACGCAAGCTCAAAATAACAAAAACATTTTTAAACTGCTATTTTTTATTAAAAAAATTATGGGCACAGTGGCGACAATTGATGGTGGCCCAGTGGCTGCGTTTGATGGGCACAGTGGCTGCGTGTGATGGGCACAGTGGCTGCGTGTGATGGCACAGTGAGGCTGCAATTAGTGTTTTTTTTTTCTTTAGTCAGAGAACACAAGCTCAAAATAACAAAAACATTTTTAAACTGCTATTTTTTATTAAAAAAATTATGGGCACAGTGGCTGCATTTGATGGGCACAGTGGCTGCGTTTGATGGGCACAGTGGCTGCGTGTGATGACACAGTGAGGCTGCAATTAATGTTTTTTTAAACTGCTATTTTTTATTAAAAAAATTATGGGCACAGTGGCGACAATTGATGGTGGCCCAGTGGCTGCGTTTGATGGGCACAGTGGCTGCGTTTGATGGGCACAGTGGCTGCGTTTGATGGGCACAGTGGCTGCGTTTTATGGGCACAGTGAGGCTGCAATTAATGTTTTTTTTTTTCTTTAGTCAGAGAAGGCAAGCTCAAAATAACAAACATTTTTTTAAACTGCTATTTTTTA
This sequence comes from Rana kukunoris, assembly GCA_029574335.1. NCBI lineage: Eukaryota > Metazoa > Chordata > Amphibia > Anura > Ranidae > Rana > Rana kukunoris. The sequence goes on along the minus strand of CM056054.1, from coordinate 77,432,093 downwards.
TTTAAAAAATTATGGTCACCTCAGGCTGAGGTGACCATAATTTTTTTAATAAAAAATAGCAGTTTTAAAAAAACGTTTGTTATTTTGAGCTTGCCTTTTCTGACTAAAGAAAAAAAAAACATTGAGGTCCTCAGCTCAGTCCAACACCCCCCCCCCCCCAAATACACAATACTTTCTTACTTTTTACAGTCTCTGTGTCTTATTGCAGTCAGACAGTTTTTACTGTAGGCAGACCAGCCAGGCCTAGGCGCAGCAGCAGGCTCCTCCTGACTCGTCTGCTTGTTCACTGCCAAATGACTGTGAATCACTGGCGCCGACAGTCACACTCGCTCCCTCCTCCCTCTCTCTCACCTCTCGCCTCCAGCCGCCGGCGTGACATCACACGGCGCACGTCGGAATGAACCAAATCAATCCATGGGGGGGGGGCGAGGAGACGCACAGGAGGAGGGAGCCAGCCAGCCAGGAGCGCACACGGCAGCTAGTGAGTCGGCGCCAGCGGGCAACAGTTTAGTGAAGTCTGCGCTGTCACATCTGGGGGGGGGATTTTACCGTACCTGTCCCCCCGCATTATTTCCTGGGGGGGGATGCGTCCCCCCGGTTCCTACGCCTGTGTGCTTTTATTATACACATGGTAAAATGTCTACTAACATCAACAAAATATGTAGATCTTATTGTTCACAATGACAGATCCATATATTGAAAAAGCCATAGAGAGCATAACATTCAATATCTAGTTCAGGCTGCACTTTACGTGGTAGTTCCACTTCTGAAACATAAGTTTTCACGTGCAAATTGATAAAAAATAAAGACCCATCTACAAAAACAATAAGTTACAGGAGCATATACATGACAAGACCCACAAGGGCAACATTACGCTGTCCACCACCACCTCGTGGAAAGGAGGTATGTAAGGAAAAAAAAAAGGGGGGAAAAAATCACAGATACAGTACACCAGGGGTGCCCAACCTTTTGAAGAGCGAGGGCTGCTTAAGCAACTTGGTAACCATTCGAGGGCCACAATGAGCGGAGCGGGCGGAAGACAGGTCACGGCTACTCTATAGGCCCTCCTATCCACCCAGATGAAAGGGGATGAATTCTCTTCTGTTTTTCGGATTGGAGGTAGGTGGGCATAAACAGACATCTGTCGTTCTATAGAGATGAATTAAAGGAAAACATTTTTTTTGCTGAAATGACAGTTTACAGGGTATAGAGACATAAAAGATAACTGATTCCTGTTCAAAATGATTAAAAATAGATAAAAATCAATCATATAATGTGCCTGCAGGTTAGTTTCACTTTTGAACTGGCTTCATGTTTCTGTGAAGTAGAAATAGACACACAGAACAAAAACAAACAAATCCATGGCAGTGTTTTGTTTTTAAAATGAATCTGAACAGAGCAGGATTACAGCAAATTCAAAGCAAAAACGAACAATAAGGACATGAAACCAGTACTGCAGTAAGGTAAAAAAAAAAAATTCCTTTAGTGATCCTTTAAGGGTCCCATTTGGCCGGGCAGATCTTGTGAAAAGGGCCTAAGACTGCATTCACACTGATGTGCTGCGGTATACCCACACTGTGGGTGCAGTGTAGTGCATCTGTGACTATCCTGCGGGTTAGCTGAACGTTGCCATAGACTCCACCTGTGGCAAAAGCCGGCACTGTAGAGGAAGCATCGGCTTATTGGGCTCTGCTCTGCAGCCGCTTTCTTCTTCTATCACCAGCTTCATTCACAACACTGATTCTGTGGTATGGCGGGTCGGCAACCTGCGATCTGGGCCTGCCAACTCTCCATTCCAGAGAAGGAGGTCGCGGGCCACATTGGAGAGCTCCGCGGGCCACATGTGGCCCCCGGGCCACTGGTTGGCCACCCCTGCAGTACACCATCCACCATAAAGACACACAAAGCCTTAACTCACATCAAACACCAACTGCCAAACAAACAAACAATTAAATACCTGGAAAAGGGGTCATGAAAAAATCCACTGACTTGTGGTAATAGTAGCACTGATCCAATAGAGACTGATGATGAAGAAAAAAAAAAAAAAACACAATGTAACAAAAGGATGGATATTGAGCCTAATAGCTCACTGAGAAAAGTTCTCCCGTTGAACTCGCCATGTCAGGCTTAGTATTATTTCCTTATAAGTATATTTTCATTAGTAAATAGATGTAAAGGAGATATTCAAGCAGAGACACTGTAATGTTAATCTTCACGATAAAATTCACCTGAAACACAATGATTTTGCCATAGACAGTGGGCAAGTTCCCATAGCATATGGGTAGTGTCCATTCAAAGCGAATATATCCATATAGTGCTTATTCATCCTATTAGGCAGCTCACATTCCATGAGATTTATATCAGCTATTATGGATGGATGATAGGTGATTGGGCATATAATATGCTAGTTTGTAGATGACAGTGTTGTAGTAATGTTCCTCAGCAGTGTTAGTGCAGGGTTTACTCATGGTTTTGCTGTCATTCATAGCTCTAAGTAGAAGCTATTTTCTCCAATCACGCACTGCTCAAAGGGATTGCAGCCAAACCATCCATTTATGCATGAAGCTTGAAGCGCTATTCCTAAAGGTAGCAATATCAGGTGAATCGGTATGATAGTGTCCAAGGTAGGACAGTGGTAGTACAGCGTCTCTGATAATGAGTTGTTGATTGCAATGTCCAGAATGAAAATAAAAATAAAATTATTCAATCTCCAAAGACAATGGCTGGAAGCCAAGTGTTGTAATTGTCCTCAGGGTGTGCTTTTCATGTCTCCATAAGGCATCCTTTAATTAATGGTATATCTGCTCAAGTTACAATATTACCGAGCTGATAAAGGAAAAACCGTGAGGCTGAAGTGTGCATAGGGGGGTCCCTGTTCCCCAACTGATATTGCTCACTTGATAGGGCACTATCATAGAGAACTATGAATTCAAATGAATTCAAATGAAGATAGGTTTATATAGCAGATAGACCAGATAAACCCATGGTATCTTTAAAACAGATAAACCCATGGTATCTTTGTGAAAATCTTTTAGTTGGGTACAGTTTCTACGAATTCTGAGAAACTGACCAGTGGGAATTCCTCTGATTAGTGCCCATGGATGGTGACTGGTGGCATTAAAGGAGGATATTCCCAGCTGTGGGTTTTCTAAAGGTGTTGGTCACAATCTTTGTTCCTTCTTTTCGAATCAATAGATCTAGAAATTCAATCTGTTTCTCGTCTACTTTGAAAGTGACCAGAATGTTTCTAGTGTTGTTGTTTAGATGGCTCATAAACTTCTCAAATTCGGAACGGGACCCTTTCCATACCACCAGGACATCAATGATTTCGTAGAATTCGTAGAAACTGTACCCAACTAAAAGATTTTCACAAAGAAAGTAGAGAATTGGGTCAAAGATTCAGAAAAAGAGGTTACCCTAATTCCACAATCAAAGAGCTAAGTTGAAAGCAGGAAAGAAAACACGTGAAAAAATTCTGGGCCTAGAAGTAGACGATAAAAGAAAAGAAAAATTAAATACAGATAGGGTAGGTCTGGTGACCACCTATGGCACTCATTGGGACTACCTCAAACACACTTTAGGTAAACACTGGCATCTGCTTATGCTGGATAACAGACTAAAACAAATACTGGGTGCTCGCCCCAACATGATAGCTAAGCGTGCACCTACCATTGGTGACACTTTAGTTCATAGTGAATACACTCGAGCAAATACTAAGGGTCAAACAACATTATCTTTTGCTAAGCATATTGGAGGGATGCACCCCTGCGGACATTGCTCAATATGCAAGTATGTCATGAAAACCAATTCATTTAAAAACTCTTCTGGCAAACATACATACAAAATTAAACCCTTCGTAAACTGCTCTACAACCTTTGTTGTCTACCAAATTATTTGCCCTTGTGGCAAAATTTATGTAGGCAAAACTATTAGGGAATTCAGGAAAAGAATGGGCCAGCACATATCAAGCATAGTCAATAAAGATGATACATCACCTGTGGCTATGCATTTTTTATACCATCACAAATCAGTGGCTACTGGAATGCAATGCATGGTGATTTATAAACTGGAATTATCTAATAGAAGAGGAGATTGGGATAAAATCCTACAGCAAAAGGAAGCCAAATGGATATTCCTTTTAGATTGTATGACCCCTAAGGGGTTAAACAGTGATTCATCCTTGCAGTGCTTTCTGTAAGATACAAGTTGTGTATATATATGTGTATTGCCTATTGATATGATATGATAGATCACATATAGATATATAACTTGATTATGTATGTGCCATTAGTACATGCCTATGAGTAAAAGACTCCATTTAATCATACTTGCATTGAAAAGTATATCCATCGTGCGAGGTGACACCTTGACTGCACAGATACCATGGGTTAATCTGTTTTAAAGATACCATGGGTTTATCTGGTCTATCTGCTATATAAACCTATCTTCATTTGAATTAATTTGAATTCATAGTTCTCTATGATAGTGCCTTATCAAGTGAGCAATATCAGTTACAATTGGATGTTGCAGCTATACTGCTGTTTGGATTGGATCTCTTAGTGTGATTGGATGGTGTGTGGAGAAGCTTATAACCATAATTTATCGGTCTACAATAGTAACACTTTTAGATAAAAGTAATGGACACATGCTATATAGATATATGAATGCACGATATGAATGCACCCTTACTGGGTGAAAATGTTTATACATTATGCTGGGCAGCGCACATTAGCACTGTTTTTTTAGTTATGGGTTTTTAAATGTGAGTCTTCAATTGAATTTGTAGAGCATCAGGTATTTCATGAAACGGTTAACCAGATAACAGGCTGGATACACCTGAATGACACTTTGGTTGATTACAGATAGCTCTGGCTCCCTTTTTTAGGAAGCACTAATCCATAGCTCCCCAGTTCTGACGAAGTTCCGATACCCACGGAACGAAACATGTAAACTCTTGGGGAACAGGGACCCCCCTATGCACACTTCAGCCTCACGGTTTTTCCTTTATCAGCTCGGTAATATTGTACCTTGAGCAGATATACCATCAATTAAAGGATGCCTTAAGGAGACATGAAAAGCACACCCTGAGGACAATTACAACACTTGGCTTCCAGCCATTGTCTTTGGAGATTGAATAATTTTATTTTCATTCTGGACATTGCAATCAACAACTCATTATCAGAGACGCTGTACTACCACTGTCCTACCTTGGACACTATCATACCGATTCACCTGATATTGCTACCTTTAGGAATAGCGCTTCAAGCTTCATGCATAAATGGATGGTTTGGCTGCAATCCCTTTGAGCAGTGCGTGATTGGAGAAAATAGCTTCTACTTAGAGCTATAAATGACAGCAAAACCGTGAGTAAACCCTGCACTAACACTGCTGAGGAACATTACTACAACACTGTCATCTACAAACTAGCATATTATATGCCCAATCACCTATCATCCATCCATAATAGCTGATATAAATCTCATGGAATGTGAGCTGCCTAATAGGATGAATAAGCACTATATGGATATATTTGCTTTGAAGCTTTTAATGGACACTACCCATATGCTATGGGAACTTGCCCACTATCTATGGCAATATCATTGTGTGTCAGGTGAATTTTATCGTGAAGATTAACATTACAGTGTCTCTGCTTGAATATCTCCTTTACATCTATTTACTAATGAAAATATACTTATAAGGAAATAATACTAAGCCTGACACGGCGAGTTCAACGGGAGAACTTTTCTCAGTGAGCTATTAGGCTCAATATCCTTCCTTTTGTTACATTGTGTTTTTTTTTTTTTCTTCATCATCAGTCTCTATTGGATCAGTGCTACTATTACCACTAGTCAGTGGATTTTTTCATGACCCCTTTTCCAGGTATTTAATTATGTTATATTCCATCATCTAGCCAGTGATCTTTTCACCTGAATTACAGGGAATCACTGCTATTTGTGGGAACCATTAGGAAATATTGCCAATAGTTGGGGTTCAGGTGTGCAATTTTGTGTGGGGGGGGACCTCTGTGTGTTATGTGGAGGGTGGGGGGCGCTATTTTTTGTAGACTCTGATCTCCCCTTGGGATGATCGAGCATTAGTTACTGGTATAAGCCGTTTTTGAGTGGGCATCCAGGGGGACCATCCCTGGGTTGGTCTACCATATCATAGTGGACCTGAGTTTTTATACCTGACATACATGTGTTCTTTTTTTATATTTATTCTAATAAAATGTTTGTAGTTAACTCTTAAGGGCATGCAGCAGTCTATTTTCTTTTTTGTTTTTTATTGTTGTGTTATATTGTAATTTGGATTGCACCCCCCGATAATATCGGTGAGTACTACATTTTTCAAAATTAGGTGGACATCCCATATTTTCTCTCTTTGGTTACTATGGTTGATCTATTGGTTAGTCCACCTTCCCCCCAGCCTGTGGGGAGACACCCAAAGCCAAGAACGGGGTGCATTAATACTGCCTTCGATCTAGATCGGTGTATGTAGGGCCAAAGGAATAACCCCTCGCAACTGGCACTTTATACTATAAATATGAAATAATGTTTATCCTAAAAGCAGGCTTACTTAGAAGTCTGACATGCATAAAAGGGGTATCACATCCCCAAGATGGAATTCATAGGGTAAAATACATGGATCCCAGACCAGGGATATGCCCCAATAGAGTGATACTGTCAGATTGTCCAGGGACACTATGAAAACATGTAAAATATGCACACATATTGTGGCCCTCAAGTACAACAAATCCCCTTATGGCCAGGCAAAAAAAAAAGGAAACACAATAAAAGACAACCAACTCACCCTCCAAAATTGTGTAGCCCCAAAGATGGTTTGCATAAACAGTCAGCCACCCCAAAAGGAACTCATATAAGTCCCCTCCCTATATCTAAAGTGTGCCCCTCCCAAGGTCCAGCCCTGCTAGCCAGGAGGCACCTGAAATGATGCAGCTGCCCGACCATAAATTACACCAAAATAAATGTCATTCATAACATTGGCTGGTCAGCATTTACATTCCAAAATGGAAAGCAAGCAAAGACCAGTCTGGTGAGGGGACCCAAATAGAGGACTGGTACACTCTCCCAGATGGCCCTATTGATGAGGACAAAAGCTGGGGATCAAAAAAAGAGGGGGCTGACTCTAAACTTTATTTAAGCAAATCAAGATAAAACATGAACGAACAAAGAAAACAAAATGAACCAAAACAAATCAAACACAAACAACTAAAACAAACCAACAAACAAAACAGACAAACAACCAAAGCAAACAATCAGCCAAATAAACCAACTATTAGCCAAACAAACAAGCAGAAAAAATATAAAATCAAGCTTTCTCAAATCACCACACATTCATCGTCAACCTTGTGATGCTCACAATCTAAACTGAAGCAAATTACATAACTATACATGGTATATTATGGAAATCTTGTGTTACCCGATAAAAGACTGAATTGACAAAGTCAGCTTCTCTTATATCTCCCAGGACAGGATGGACATGAGTGCCTGTGGGTGTTGATTGCAGAACCTGTAGCAGGGAGACTGTAGAACCAGAGAAGCAGGAACAGCAGTAGTGTTCAGAGGACTGGTCCAGACTAAAGGGGCACTCTGCTTGTGCAGATGGTTCTGGGTTGGCAGCTTGTCAGGAATCTGGAGGCTTGAAGATACAGCGGTGTACAGAGCTGGTGCGGCAGACAGTGAGACAAGCACTCGAGTGGTACCGGGAGCCAGGATCAGAAGCAGAAGCAGGGTCTCAGAAATATACAGGGTCATCAACAGGTGAGCAGCGATATACCTAGGCATAAGCAGAGCCAAAGTTGGGAACAGAGCCTGGTCAAGGTTAAACGACAAGACAGAAGCAGAATTCAGGATCAGGTCAAGAACACGCCAGGTTGGTAACAGGAAGAACATGCAGAATCAATCCGGATACAGGACAACCCCCACTATTCAGATATTGTCATTCTGGTCAAGTTGTGCAGTAGCCTTTAATTTATAAATCAACCTGGTCTCATCTGTAATATACTTCTGTCAAAAGTCCCCCTTCTCAGGTGGGGGTGAATTCTCAGAAGAGCTATAGACTGTAAAGAGTCCACATTATAATTGTGTGTACTGTCAAAGTGTCTTGCTATTAGGCTCTCCAAGGTACCACCACTCTTGATGTCCCAAAATCTTTGCCAGAGCATGCTCTTTGTTTTATCTACATAAAATGAATTGCATCCACATGATAAACCATGATAAACGCACCACTTACACCAAACTCAATCTATCCAAAACGGAACTTATCATTTTCCCTCCCCCACGTGTCTCTTCCCCTGATCTCTCTGTCAAAATTAATGGCACAACTATCAGCCCATCCCCACATGCCAAAGTCCTAGGTGTAGTCCTGGACTCTGAACTGTCCTTTAAACCTCACGTTCAATCACTGTCCAAATCTTGCCGCCTCAACCTTCGCAACATCTCCAAAATACGCCCCTTTCTAACCAATGACACCACAAAACTATTAATTCACTCCCTGATCATCTCTCGCCTCGATTACTGCAACTCCCTTCTCACTGGCTTACCGCTGCATACTCCATACCCCCTCCAGTCCATCATGAATGCTGCTGCCAGACTCATCCACCTTACCAACCGCTCTGTCTCTGCTGCTCCTCTCTGCCAATTCCTCCACTGGCTTCCACTCACCCAACAAATTAAATTCAAACTACTAACAATTATCTATAAAGCCATCCACAACTCTGCCCCCAGCTACATCAATGATCTAGTCTCTAAATACCAACCTAATCATTCTCTACATTCTTCTCAAGACCTCCTACTCTCTAGCTCTCTTGTCACCTGCTCCCATGCTCGTCTCCAGGACTTTTCCAGAGCCTCTCCAAGCCTATGGAACTCCTTACCCCAATCTATCCATCTATCTCCCTCTCTATTGGCTTTTAGAGGATCCCTGAAAACCCTCCTCTTCAGAGAAGCCTACCCTTCCCACACCTAGCAACTGCATTTTTTATTTGAGCCCATCTGATCATCCCGCACAGCTAACTACCCTTTGTTCCTGTTGACCCTCCCTTACGAGCAGGGCCCTCTGATCCCTCCTGTTTTGATTTGTATTGTGAATGTACTGTCTTCCCTGATGTAAAGCGCTGCGCAAACTGTTGGCGCTATATAAATCCTGTATTATAATAATAATAATAATAATAAACCATAAGTATCAATATAAAGATTGAGGGGTGAGGGAGGGGGAGGAGGGTAAAGAATAGGAAAAAGGGAAGGGGGAAAAAGGGATAACGATCTCAGTGGAGATCAAGAAAGAAAGGGGTTACTATTGGCAACAAATTAATGGTCTGGATAAGCTACTTCGGTACAAAAAAGTTTATTGGAGTATCAAAGTGTATCGCTACAAAAAGTATTTTAGCCTTTAAAAAGACCAATTAAATTATATGGGAATAAAACCCACCATGAACATATATTACTAACAAGACACACAATGGACAACATAAAATCACAACACTAGTCCGGACTATAAGGGTTCAGGCATCACCGTCTCAGCACTATTTCTTTATCGTACATCACGGGACACAGAGCGCATAGCCATTACATATGGGTTATATGGGTACCTTCAGGTGTGGACACTGGTGTAATCAACTTCACAGGAAGTTCCTCCCTATATAACCCCCTCCCACTGAGAGTGCTTCAGTTTTTTCGCCAGTGTCTTAGGTGTTGGTCACGTCTAGCTGTCCCTCGGAGGTCTCGGGACCCAGGATAGCTAGCCGGATCCGTCCGAAGTGCTTCAAAGCCAAGGTGTACGGTACCCGGGCCCTGCCTGCGTGGGGTGTTGCCTATAATGCCTCTCCTTGGAGGGCTGGATTCTGGGCTCCAGTGCCTTGGTCTCTCCCAGGACTAAACGCTACTGATGCCAGGATGCTATATAGGTCCAGGGGTGTGGGTTCCTTAAACACAGGACCCCGGTCCCTGAATGTCCGAGACAATACCCACGGAGATGGGGGAAGATTGGGCTTCTTGCAGTTTGCAATACCCTGCGGCGTGGAGCAGGTAAGAGGGAACCTGCCGGACTTGGTTCGACAGTAGGTATCCCCCTGGGGGTTCTGGGTTGGCTAATAGTATGCTTGTGCATCAGCCACTATCTCCACTATGTCTGTGTGGGCAGGATGGGATACTAATGTTTACCCAGATAACATGTAGATATATGTATAATTGTGTAAGATATATATTTGCTACTCACCCCAGGTCTGCCTGTTAGCATTGATACTGCAACCCCACATGTTTTAAAGAGGAAATTGCTGGTGAAAACTCCTGTTTCTTAGGAAGCCCATGGGGACAGCTTCCTCTCTGTGTGTGCACTACAATAAGATTAGTGCTTACCTGGTGTCTGTTGGTGCTGCCTGGCGCTGGTCCATGTTGTTTCCTCTGCTCTGCTTCCTCCATGTGGTTTTCAGCGTGGGGGGGTGCGCGCGCGTCTTTTTATAGCGTCGGCGTGCGTTGGGGGGGCGGGCCAGCAGCGTCAGGGTCTGTTTAAAGGAAAAACTTTTTCTCTGGCTGGTCTTTCCCTCCTGGAGGCAGAGGAAGAAGGATACAGAGCGTGCAGCTGGGTCTTTTGGCCACACAGGGACACCTAGTGGCGGTTTTGTGGATCTTCAGGTCTAGGACTTAGTTCCACTATTGACCAGAAAAAAAAAAAAAAGGAAGTTTTTTTGCTTAAAGGGACTCAGCCTTAGATCCAGCAGTATCTGAGTCTACCTTGGACTCCGGCTAACGGGCATTGGTGTGTCAATACTCACAGGTTTCCTCAGTATTGCCACCTCCCAGGCGGGTAAAAAAAAAAAAAAAGAAATTAATTTTTTCATTTTCCTCATACCTGTCCTCATATTGGTTACTCCTAGCTGCAACAGTCTGGTGTTGGCTATAGGGGTGACTCAAGGTTGTACAATGGCTCCAAAGGGATCTGGACCAGCCAAGGCTGCTAAAGGTGCCAAGAAGCAAAAGGGGTCTCCATCGGGGTCAGGGGATTTGGGCCAGGCTTCAACGGCCCCACCCTCGCCAGTTAGAACACCGAGTGGCATAGTACAAGAGCCATTGGGAGTGCTGGGGGCAGAGGCGGCCCCCGATCCACCCATTCCCGTTTACGTGACGGAAGAAATGCTAGTAGCCACCATGAGTGGGCTAGAGAAAAAGTTAACTGCGTTGTTTGCCCGTCCTTGGCCAAGTAGCAAGCGGGCTAGATCCCCCTCACCCAGTGTGGGGTTTTCAGATGCGGAGGTCTCCTCTTCAGAGGAACGGGACCCACAAGGGGATCAGGCAGACCCAAGTCCCGACGGTTCAGACAGGGAAGGTTCCACTATAGATGAATATTTCTCGGCCTCTCAAGCGGAGAGCCTGTGGATCCAGTCTTTGACAGATATGGTTCGCACTGCCTTTAAACTTCCAGTGCCAGAACTAGTAGCCCCGGTGGTTTCCTCATTGGGTTCTTTAAAGGCTCCATTAACTTGTGCGTCTTTTCCAATGCACCCCCTTCTGCGGAACGTGATTTACCAGGATTGGGCTCGACCTGATAGAATCTTTGTCCCTCCTAAAAGATTCTCTATTCTCTATCCTATGGAAGAGGAATATTTAAAGAAATGGGCACTCCCCACAGTGGACGCGGCCATTTCCTGCGTGAATAAATCCCTGACCTGTCCGGTTGAAAATGTCCAGATGTTCAAGGATCCGGTTGACAAGAAATTCGAGACCCTACTGAAAGCCGCTTTCACCTCAGTAGGTGCCATGGTTCAGCCAGCAGTAGCAGCCATTGGTGTTTGTCAGGCCTTGAAGGATCAGGCAAAACAGATATTAAAGGACATGCCGGCTCAGCATACTCATGAATTAGCAGAATTCCCTAGGGCTCTCTGCTTTGCAGTAGATGCTATTAAGGACTCCATCCAACAGGCATCCCGTTCATCTCTACTGATGGTTCACATGCGTCGTCTTTTGTGGCTAAAGAACTGGTCAGCAGAGGCACCCTGCAAAAAGCTTTTAGCAGGGTTTCCCTTTCATGGGGGAAGACTATTCGGGGAAGACCTAGATAAATATATCCACACCATATCAAGTGGAAAAAGTACTTCCTTACCGGTCAAGAAAAGACCGCGTGGGCCCACGTTTAAACGACAGGCCATTGTAGGCTCGGCCCCTTCGACTTCTCGTCAGTATCGACGGCCTCCCGGGCGTCCAGCGGTTAATAGCCGCCCACAGGGTCAAGCCGCGGCAAGCAAGAGACCCTGGTCTCGCAAACCGGCTAAACCAGTCATCAAATCAGATTCATGAAGGGGCGCCCCCACTCTCTCGGGTGGGGGGAAGACTTTGGTTTTTCTCCGAAGTCTGGAAGGCCAGAATTCCCGACTCTTGGGTTCGGTCCGTGGTAGCCAAGGGATACAAACTAGAGTTTCGAGAAATCCCCCCTCCTCATTTTCAGGGGTCAAGTCTTCCAAGCGACCCATTAAAAAGGGCCTCTCTCGTAAAGGCGTTGGATCGCCTATTGCTCCAAGGAGTAATTGTAGAAGAATGAATGTGGTCGGGGATTCTACTCCAACCTTTTTGTTATACCAAAACCCAATGGCGACGTCAGGCCTATATTAGACCTCAAACGCCTAAATCGCTTTCTAAAGATTCAGACCTTTCGTATGGACTCCATACGTTCAGTGACAGCCAGCCTGCATCAGGGCGACTTTCTAGCATCTATAGACATAAAGGATGCATATCTGCATGTGCCGATTTACCCAGCACACCACAAGTTTCTTCGTTTTATGATAAATCAAAGTCATTTCCAGTTCGTAGCCCTCCCTTTCGGGTTGGCAACAGCTACGCGGGTATTCACAAAGGTGTTAGCCCCGGTGCTAGCCGTCCTAAGGACAGAAGGCATCTTGGTCCTGGCATACCTGGACGATCTCCTGGTTATCGACAGATGAGCTTCCAACCTCAATCATGCAGTAGTCCGCACAGTGCGGCATCTAGAAGAATTCGGGTGGATTGTGAACCAAGAAAAATCAAGGTTACAACCCACAAGACAGTTGGAATATCTAGGCTTTCGGTTAGATACAGAATGCCAGAGGGTATTTTTACCTCAAGGGAAGATCAGGTCGTTGATTCAAACGATTCAAATAGTCTTAGGCAAAAAGAAGCCGACTATTCGCCTATGCATGCGACTGCTGGGAAAGATGGTGGCCGCCTTCGAAGCAGCGCCCTATGCCCAGATTCATACCAGAGTTCTTCAGGCAGCTATTCTCTCTGCTTGGAACAAGTCCATACAGGCATTAGACCGTCCATTAGTTCTTTCCCCAGGGGTCAAGCGCAGCCTGTACTGGTGGCTGATCCCTCAAAAATTGTCAAAAGGGAAAACCTTTTGCCCCATCACGTGGAAAATAGTAACCACAGATGCCAGCCTAACAGGTTGGGGGGCAATCTTAGGAAAACGGACCCAGCAGGGACAGTGGTCAGAGGCAGAAAGTCTGCTTCCCATCAATGTCCTAGAGATCAGAGCTGCTCGGTTGGCCCTGGTCGCCTGGACTCTCCCCCTGCAGGGTCTGCCAGTAAGGATACAGTCCGATGCCACGGCGGTGGCATACATAAACCACCAGGGGGGCACAAGGAGCCTAGCGGCTCAAAGGGAAGTAAACCTGATTTTTTCATGGGCCGAAGCCCATGTACCCTGCATCTCAGCAGTGTTCATCCCAGGGATAGACAATTCTCAAGCAGATTTTTTGATTCGTCAACAGTTACTCCCGGGAGAGTGGTCTCTTCACCCCCAGGTATTCCAAGAGATTTGCCAAAGATTCGGAGTTCCCGATGTGGACATCATGGCAACAAGATTCAACAAGAAATTGGACAAATTCGTATCCCGAGCCAGGGACCCCTCGGCCTACGGGACCGATGCGTTGGTTTGCCCCTGGCACCAGTTTTCTCTCCTGTATGCGTTCCCTCCACTACAGATGATTCCCCGCCTTCTACGAAGGATCAGGGTGGAGCGCAGGCCGGTGATCCTGGTGGCCCCAGCCTGGCCCAGAAGGGCTTGGTACGCACTCATCGTGAGGATGTCAGTAGGGGCACCGTGGCCACTCCCCCTGCGCCCAGATCTGCTGTCTCAGGGCCCGATCTACCACCCTGCTTCACAGCAGCTAAATTTGATGGCTTGGCGGCTGAATCCCTAATTCTTAAGGGCAGAGGCCTCTCAGCCCAGGTCATATCTACGTTAATTCAGGCTAGAAAGCCAGTCTCTAGAAATATCTATTACAGAGTCTGGAGGACCTATGTGGAGTGGTGCGAGTCTCAAGGAGGGCATCCTCGCAAGTTTTTTATTGACAGGATCTTGCGATTCCTCCAGGTTGGCGTTGACAAGGGGTTGGCTCTTAGTACTCTAAAGGGGCAGGTGTCTGCCTTATCGATATGGTTTCAAAGGCCTTTGGCCACGCATTCGCTTGTGAAAACCTTCTTGCAGGGGGTCTTGCATGTGAATCCCCCTATTAGAGCTCCCCTCTGCCCCTGGAATTTAAATCTGGTCTTGTCTGCTTTACAAAGGCAGCCGTTTGAACCTCTGACAGAAATCCCTCTTGTGCTGCTAACCCGAAAGTTGGTTTCCTTGGTGGCTATGGCTTCGGCCAGAAGGGTCTCCGAGCTGGCAGCCTTGTCTTGCAGGGAACCGTACCTGATTCTGCATAAGGACAGAGTGGTTCTGCGGCCTCAGCCTTCGTTCCTTCCTAAGGTCATATCCAGTTTTCACTTGAATCAGGACCTAGTCCTACCATCCTTCTTTCCTACTCCCCAGTCCAGAGAGGAAAGATTGCTTCATACTTTGGACGTGGTCCGAGCCATGAGGGTTTATCTCAAGGCTACAGAGAAGATTCGGAAAACAGATGTGCTTTTCGTTCTCCCGGATGGCCCCAAGAAGGGTCAGCCGGCTGCCAAGTCTTCCTTGGCTAGGTGGATTAAGCAGCTGATTTTTCAGGCCTATGGTCTGAAGCGCGTTCCACCTCCCTTATCAGTTAAGGCCCATTCTACGAGGGCCATGAGTGCCTCTTGGGCGGCACACCATCAGATCTCTATGGCACAGGTTTTCAAAGCGGCAACCTGGTCTTCCGTACATACGTTTACTAAATTTTATAAGTTGGACGTCGCAAAGGCTACGGACGCAGCATTTGGGCAGGCGGTCCTACGGGCAGCAGTATAGAATCCTCTGGCCCGGTTCACGCCCCCTTTTTTTCTGTTGGTGGAGCTATTTTTTACCTCCTGATATATTTTCTGTTTGGCTATTTTTGGCCTTACGGTCTCCCTCCCTTCATGGAGCATTGCTTTGGGACATCCCATATGTAATGGCTATGCGCTCTGTGTCCCGTGATGTACGATAAAGAAAAAAGGATTTTTAATAAACAGCTTACCTGTAAAATCCTTTTCTTGAAGTACATCACGGGACACAGAGCTCCCACCCCTCTTTTGGGGAACATTGTGTAACCTCAGAGAAATTGCTTGCTACAAAACTGAAGCACTCTCAGTGGGAGGGGGTTATATAGGGAGGAACTTCCTGTGAAGTTGATTACACCAGTGTCCACACCTGAAGGTACCCATATAACCCATATGTAATGGCTATGAGCTCTGTGTCCCGTGATGTACTTCAAGAAAAGGATTTTACAGGTAAGCCGTTTATTAAAAATCCTTTTATTTCTCAAATGGAAGGATTTTACTTTAAAGTTAAATCAAGAGAAAAAATAAGTAATATAAAGGTACTTGGTTATATGGACAAGAATATAATCAGGGGAAAACAATGTAACACCTGATGTCCAACCATAGTGTGCCAAAAGTAGTGCTGTGTGTGTTGATAGAACCCTGTGTGCACAGAAAAAGAGAAGGAAAGGAGGCAATAATGGAATTCCTGCTGCAGCGTAATTTTTGGTCCTAAACTAATATGGGATTTCACCTATAATTAAATGAATAACTTAATGGTGGTCATAATTGGGGGTAACGTGGTAAAATTCATATAGTTCATTTGTTGATGATTGAAAAAACGCTGGAAAGAAAAAAGAAGAATTCCTGTTGATAAGATCAGTCCAATGGGTATCATCAATATATTATTAATTTTTAAAGAAGCAGTTTGGAGAATATGATTTCTATTCCGCTGTGCATAAGTAATCTTCATTGATTTGTCCCTTATATGGATTGGGTTATCATTGCCTAGCAGTGGGTATGTTAGGAACTTTGTTCAAACAATGTATTGTTGCAACATACTGCTGATTTATTATGAACACAGTGACATTCAATGCTTATGTAGATTCAATCAAGATTGAAGCGCAGAATTATGCACAATGAATATTCTGTACATTACCATGTGTCACTGGTGTTCCACCGAGGCTGAGTTGTATATCATACCATTTGCTGTGCTGTACGATGGTAAAGTGGTACAGACCCGTATCCTATGGACGGCAGTAATTCCTTTGGGTGACAGCAAAGTTACGGATGGATGTAACTGATGTTGTTGTTCACCCTTTGTGAAGGTCCCATCATTGTAGGGTATCCTTCTGAGTTCAGGATGGACGGCTCTGTAGTCCTGCCATGCACGCTGAATCGGGTACAGCGTCTCCGTCCTTCATGTGCACACACGATCGTAGCGTCACGTGACTAGCGTCGGATGGTGACGTCGACGCGTTTCGCCGTAACCAATGGCGTAGCTTCTTCCTGGACGTGACTTCACATCAGCTGACAGACGTCTTTTGTTGACCGGGATCAGCTGTTGCTTAACACCATGTAACGAGGTGATCAGTCATTCAAAAAGCGTGTGGAATAAAACATGTTGTAACGGACATGGTGGTGTTTCATTGGGTTATTTGATCTCTCATTTTGACATTATCAAAGAGTGCTCACATAATTTCTATGTGTGAACAATAGGTTCAATGATCATTTGTGACTGAGATTCTATGGCGTTCATACTGGAGGGGGAGGAAAGGGGAAGGGAAAAGGCGGATTAAATCTACCTGTATTTTTTAAGAAATTCAGGAGCATGTTCAAGGTAGTAAAATAAAAACAGATAATTTAGAACTAGATATTCAAAGAAGAGGGTGTGAAGTGGATGAAGGAAAAGTGCATAGAGAAGAGGACAGAGGACAACTCACACAGATGTTATTACCAGGGAAGGTAATGAAGTACATTATCAGTAAGTGGAAAATTGATATAGTTCATTAATCACTGAGTTGTATCTAAGGATTCAAAAATACCTGTAGATTGAGTTCAGTGTTTAAACCAATAGGCATGAGTGATTTGAGACGGTATACCCAGGATTTTTCTTTCTGTAATAAAATCCGATCAAAATCGCCCCGCCGACTTGGTAGATTGAGGGCATATATTCCCTTGACTGTCATTCCTTTAGAATTTCGATCATGAAATTCTGCGAAGTGTTTCGCAAGGGGTTTTTCTGGATTTTTTTTCTTTCTCATTGATTTCTCTTAAATGCTCGCCAATGCGTACTTTAAGGGGGCGTTTTGTTTTGCCTATGTAAATCTTGGGACAGGGGCAAGTGATCATATAGATCACTCGTGTGGTGGAACAATTGATCAGATTTCTGATTTCAAAAGAACCCTGTCCATAGGCGTCATTGAATGTAGCAGTTCGATCTACATAGGGACAGATTTGACATCTGCCACATGGAAACATGCCCAGGGATCGTGGGTAACTGGAAAGCCATGTGGTGTTAGGTTCCTTGATGAATTCAGATTTAATCAAAATATCCCCCATATTTCTTGCCCGACGTGCCACCATTTTGGGCGTTGTACTTACTATCTTAGCTAAAGCCGGGGCATTAGTTAAGATGCCCCAATGCTTTTCCAGGACAGTTCGAACAGAATCCCATTGTGAGCCAAATGAGGTGATAATTCTAATAGGCTCATTGGGATTTAAGGGGAGTTTTTCAACTGATCTTTTCTTAGTTAGTAAATCAACGCGATCCCTAATCGCTGCTCTTTTCCGCGCTTTCTTAATTTGGGCATGCGAATAGCCTCGCTCTCGGAATCGTATATAGAGCTCTTGGCTTTCGCGCCTGTAATCATTGGGGTTAGAGCAGTTTCGTTTTATTCGTAAGAATTGCCCAACTGGAATACCGTTCTTCAGCCAGTGGGGATGATGGCTGGTGGCGTATAACAATGTATTTGCCGCTGTTTCTTTGCGGTAAGTACATGTGGTAAGTTGGCCCTTACTTAGGGTAATCTGCAGGTCTAAAAAGGATAGTTTGTCGGGATCAGCTGTATACGTAAGATGGATATTACGCTGGTTTTGATTCAATTCAATCATGAATTGATGTAAAGTTTCAATGGTCCCATGCCATATCATTAATACATTGTCTATGTATCGCCACCAGGTCAATACGTGGCGGCGATACATTTGCGACCCATAGACCTCCTCTGCTTCCCAATGTCCCAAGTGGAGACACGCATAGGCCGGAGCTCATGCGGCGCCCATGGAGGTGCCTCTAATTTGGCGATAGTACTTGTTCATGAATTGGAAGCAGTTATTTTTAAGAGCAAATTCCAATAAGTCAACAATAAACTCATTTTGTGGTCCAGAGGTAGGATAAGTATTGTCGAGAAAAGTTTTGACGGCCTTGATGCCAGTTTGGTGGGGTATCGATGTGTATAATGATTCGACATCGATGCCTACTAGCAGTATCCCATCCGGTTGTTGACTGGCATCAAGTTCGTCGAGCTTGGCCAAGACATGTTGTGTGTCTTGCACGAAGGATTTTAAGTCAATCACCATCTCCTTGAGCATTAGGTCTAAATATTTCCCAATGCGTTCCATAGGTCCCTGACAGGCAGACACAATCGGTCTGCCTGGAGGTTGTGTTAAATTTTTGTGGACTTTGGGGATGATGTAAAAAGTCGGAACATTATATTCCTGTACAGAAAGGTAGTTGAATTCCTTAACAGTTAAGAGGCCCTCTTCTTTTGCTAATTTCAATTTGCCATTTAGTTCCTGAGCCAATACTGGCAAAGGATTATGGTCCAATTTCTCATACGTGGATGTATCATTTAGTAGTCGTTTGGACTCACATTCATATTGATTTTGAGTGAGTAGCACGACATTACCACCTTTATCACTGTTCTTTATTACAATGCTTTTATCATTTTTTAGATCGCTCATAGCCCTCCTTTGACTGGCCGTTAGATTATCAGTGATTTTCTTGGTCCAGTCTATTTTTTCCAAATCACTCTGGACCATGTCGAGAAACATCTTAAGCCACCTGTTTTTTGATAAGGGGGGCATTTTGAGCGATCTAATATTGAGATTGGCGCGTCTAATTAAGGTTAAGGGCTCATCTTCTGGTGAGTTGTTCTCCGCCAGTAAGGAATTCAGGATGTCAAGTGCTGCTTGATCCTCACTTCCTATTGGTTCTTGGTTAGTGTTAGCCGGCTCACTATTTGAATATAGTGACCTGTAAAATACCTTACGTAGAAATAGTGTCACATCCTTAAAGACAGTGAATTCGTCCATATTCGTCACTGGGGAGAAGCTCATGCCCTTTTGTAAGAGTTCTAGGTGATCTGGGGTCAGAATGAAATCGGACAAATTAATAACCTTAAGGTCGCTCATGCCTGGTAGTGGCTGTGACTCAGTATGGCTTATTACCGTTTTTGACTTCTTGTGTAAGTACGTTCCTGAGTGGTTTTGAGAGACCTTGGTTGTTTGACACTGGACTTTGGTTTTGGGGGGTTGACCTGGTCGTTGTCTGCTGGTCTAAAGAAATTACTGTTTTAGTTGAGTCCTCCTCGGTATCACTTTGTGTTTTTTTGTTGTTGTTGCGGCGAGTCCTTGATTGGGATCGTCCGACTCGGACAGCTGATCTGTTATGGCCCCGACGTATTGTGAGATCGAAGATCTCACCTTTCTCAAAATCTAAGGTATCACGTTTAAACTTGCCCTGTTTAGTTATTTTTAAATTAAGTTGGACTTTTTCAATATCCTTCTTTAATTGGTCATTTTGTTTAGTGAACTCCTCTTGTTCTTTTAATTCATCAAGTCCTTCTGCACTAATTTGGATCTCTTTTTGTATGGAGATCAATTGTTTTTTCTCCTCCTCAACGATTAATCCCATTACCGCTATACCATGATTCACACAGAGCTCCTTCCACTTTGGGAGAAAGCTATCAGTGTGGAGGTGTTCAGCTGGGATAGTTTTATCTCGCAGTCCCCTGGGAATAATTCTATGGGATATGTAGGTTTCGAGGGATGTGATGTCCCATTTTCTGTTCAGATGTCTAATAAGTAATCTTCTATGCTCCTTGAATTTGTTTTTGATTTCCTCGTCCTGATTAAGTGTTTGTGGGGTATCACTATTAAAAGCAGTTTGGATTTCTAGATCTATATCCTCACCTAATACAAATGCCATGCCTCAGTGAATGTCAAGGTTGAGAGTAACTATATAGTTGTATCTGGGTTGTTGTTTACTTTTTGTAGTGGAACTTGCTGAAAGTAAACGTAGTGATCACAAATAATTACATTTAGTAAAAAAGGGGGGGTGAGGGGAACAAAGGAACAATGCGCAAGTTATACCACTAGTAGAAGTTGAAGTATTAACGTCTACCACAGAGCAGTCATCAAGTGATGATTAGGTTGCCGTAACCTTATACTCATAAGTATCAATATAAAGATTGAGGGGTGAGGGAGGGGGAGGAGGGTAAAGAATAGGAAAAAGGGAGGGGGAAAGGGAGGAAGGGGGAAAAGGGATAACGATCTCAGTGGAGATCAAGAAAGAAAGGGGTTACTATTGGCAACAAATTAATGGTCTGGATAAGCTACTTCGGTACAAAAGTTTATTGGAGTATCAAAGTGTATCGCTACAAAAAGTATTTTAGCCTTTAAAAAGACCAATTAAATTATATGGGAATAAAACCCACCATGAACATATATTACTAACAAGACACACAATGGACAACATAAAATCACAACACTAGTCCGGACTATAAGGGTTCAGGCATCACCGTCTCAGCACTATATTTCTCAAATGGAAGGATTTTACTTTAAAGTTAAATCAAGAGAAAAAAGTAATATAAAGGTACTTGGTTATATGGACAAGAATATAATCAGGGGAAAACAATGTAACACCTGATGTCCAACCATAGTGTGCCAAAAGTAGTGCTGTGTGTGTGTTGATAGAACCCTGTGTGCACAGAAAAAGAGAAGGAAAGGAGGCAATAATGGAATTCCTGCTGCAGCGTAATTTTTGGTCCTAAACTAATATGGGATGTCACCTATAATTAAATCAATAACTTAATGGTGGTCATAATTGGGGGTAACATGGTAAAATTCATATAGTTAATTTGTTGATGATTGAAAAAACGCTGGAATAAACCATGCCTATTGTTTTACAGTTTACAAAGTGTTATGGTGTAAACTTCAAATGTCCACCTTAGAAGAGAGCCACATGGATCACTAACCCTATTCCTAGAGATATGGCTAAAAGTAAGCAGATCTCCCAGTGATTCTTTCCCCTGGAAAGTGCTTAAATAACCACTTCAGCCCCGGACCAGTTGGCTGGCCAAAGACCAGGACACTTTTTGTGATTCGACACTGCGTCGCTTTAACTGACAATTGCGCGGTCGTGCAACGCTGCTCCCAAAACAAAATTGACGTCCTTTTGGTGGTATTTGATCACCTCTGCGGTTTTTATTTTTTGCGCTATAAACAAAAATAGAGCGACAATATTTTTTGCTATAATAAATATCCCCCAAAACAATATATAAATATTTTTTTTCCTCAGATACGTATACTTCTACATATCTATAGCGTCTACAAAATATGGGATAGTTTTATGGCATTTTTATTATTATTTTTTTACTAGTAATGGCAGCGATCAGCGATTTTTTTTTTTTATTGTGACTGCGACATTATGGCGGACACATCGGACACTTTTGACACCATTGTCATTTATTTAGCAATCAATGCTATAAAAATGCACCGATTACTGTAAAAAAGTCACTGGCAGTGTATGTGTTAATCTGTAGGGGGTGCTGAAGGGGTTAAGTGTGTCCTAGGGAGTGATTCTAACTGTTGGGAGCTTGGCTACGAGTGACATATCAATGATCGTTGTTCCCGATGAGAGAGAACAGACAATCAGTGATATGTCACTAGGAAGAACGGGGAGATGTTATGTTTACACTGACATCTCCCAGTTCTTCAGCTCTGTGACCCGATCGCGGGACACTGGCAGACATTGAGTCTGCGGGTCCCGCGGGCATGGTCACAGAGCTTGCGACAGGGTCACAAGCCCGCCAGCGGCGACGCGCACGTGACTACATGGTGGCAAATTAAAGGGGGCGTATATATGCCTATTTGCGCAGCTGTGCCATTCTGTCGACGTAAAAACTCTTGTAGCGGTCGGCAAGCAGTTAAAAAATAAAATAAATAAAAAAAATTGTTTAATTAATAATGTTCAATAATAGGATCCTTAATGAGGAGATGCCAGTATGTCTACATATTGTCTCTAACCACATTGGTTTGTTGATTAAATTTAATAGGACACATCTTTCTTATTTCCTGTCTCTTTTCCTCCTGAAATAATAGCAAATTCTGAGGGATACTCTTGGCCCTTTGATAGATTTTTTGAGTGTTCTTATTATATCTCTGACTGAGGAAATGATTCTTTAATTTCCTTGTAGTTGTATCTCCAAATCATTAGTACAATTTCTCCTGATTTGTAAGTACTGGCTAGTGTGTATGCCGCTAATAATAAGGTGGGGATGTGCACTATGACTATGCATCAATGCATTCCCCGAAATGGGTTTCTGGTAAAGGTTGGAAACAATAATCCCATCATCCTCCTTGGAGATGTTTGACAATATCCAGGAAGGGCAATGAGTGAGAATCACAATTGATAGTAAATGTCAAATTAAAGTAATTTTTTGTTTCGAATCTTCGCACACAAACAAAAATGCTGTGCATTAGCACAGCAGCTTGTAATCTCTGTTGGGAAAGCATATAACACAGTGGAGTTATTTACTAAAGGCAATCAGGTTGTACAATTTGCAAGTACATTTTCCCTTAGCTTAGTTAATGTGAATGAAATTACCTTGGCAAAGAATAACCAATAGTGTCAAAGAACATACAAAATAATAGTTTTGGTATCACATGATTGGATGATGCAATTCATCAGAACATCACCTCATTTACTAAGCTAAGCAAAAATTCCCTTTCAAATTGAATAGCCTATTTACCTTTAGTAATTCAATTCCAATCACTTACAGTTAGTAGATTATGAGAAGAGTTTTGTCACACTATAACACAGTGCCACACAAACACCCTCTAGCCAGTATCACCAACAATGTATTAATAAGAACTAGAAAAATAGAGAATGATTTGTCAAGTGACTTTAACTTGTTATAGTCATCAAGGGACCTTGCAGGTGTCAGACCATTGGAGCATAGGTGAGTATTTTTATTATATAATTTATCTTGGGGTAATTATAGTGCATCAGTCAATTACTGCTCACTATCCTTTTAAGAGCTACCTATTGTTTCAAAGCAACATTCTGTATCATTTGAACAACTTTCATTATAAAGCCCCACTCAGTTATAAAATCCTTACCCCTACACCCACCAACCTCTAAAAGCCTGTTTTACTTATCTGTAGCCATTATCATGTGGTGATCTGACCCTGAATATTTTTTTTCTCTTTACTTGTTGGTTTGGGTATTTTTGCAGGTGTCCATGTCAGCGGTTTCCTGACATTGACACTTCCTATTGGATGAGGTGCAGCAGGATGCTCTCAAAAATGGCAAGAGAGGCAAGACTGAACAGATTGAAGAGGGAAGAGCACTTAGACACAAGACACCTGCTTTGCTACATGAAAAAATTCAAGATTTGAAACTCTAAAAATAGACCAGCAGTAGGATTTTATTTTTTTACAGAATGCTTGTTAATGGTGGTATTCGAATAAAAAAGTAAATGTTCACATGGTAGAATAACACAAAATACAGAATGATGGAAATGCTCCCAAATGTTCCCTAGATAGGGTATTAAATGCATTAATATGTTCTTAAACATCTTTCACATCACCCACCCCAGTACTCTTCCACTGTAGTGTCCTCTGCCCCCCCCCCCCACCAGTAGTGCCCTGTGCCCCCCCCATGGCAGTGTTCTATGACCCCCATAGCAGTTCTCTTACCTTCCCCCGCCTATTTCCTCTGCACTCTGTCCACCATAGTAGTATTCTCTGCCCCTTCCCTACCACAGTAAAGCCCTCTGCCCAGCCCACACACACACACAGTAGTGTCCTTTGCCCCTGCATATAATTCTCCTTACACAGCAGAGTGTAAGAAGCATTCTCCTACTTTTCAACGACTGTACAGCAGAGCAGAGAGTGAGAGGCAGCACAGTACTGGACAGAAGGTGGGAGTGGTAGCCGGAGACAACACATTAACAAGCTGGTGCTTGGCTGATAGGACCGTCCAGCATGAAAGGTTAACTGAAGCTTTCACCCTCCGTCCAGTATCATGCTGCCTCCCACTCTCTGCTCTGTTAAGATGGTGTTTAAGATCTACCCGTCGGCTGCCCGCAGTCGACGTGTAGGTCACGATCAACAGGTCAACCAACCCTGAGCTTAAATACTGATTTTATTGTTAAACGGACATCTCACTCTGTGGCTCCTCATATAGTATCACAGCTCTTTTTTTTAGATGTATTATGTTTAAGACACTTGAAAGCCCAGTTGTGCTTTATCCCTGTGCATTAACCTAGGTACAGTACAGTGTACTGCTCAATGGTGGTGGGGTCTTTATAAATGGATAGCTTGGCCTGTTATGTTGAAAGGTCACAAGCTCTTTCCAAAAGGAGAGCATGGATTTGGAATGCTTCTAATCTAGATAATGGATGCTGGTACCAAATAAATGATTGTTCTTTATGTTTGTGCCATTTTTCAGCACTGAGAAAAGAACGAAAGTCCTCATGGAAAAATATTGTTTTTTAACTTTCTAAATTGCTTAAACCTTCCTTCAACTCTGAAACATATAAGAGAAGCAGTCTAGAGGCCAATGGTTGTGATATGTTTGTGGCAGGTTGCAAAGATTGTGTAGTGATTGTGGGCAACTTGCAAATTGTTGTATCCAACTCCTAATTTCTTCACTTTGTTCAGGTTGTGTTTTTCCTGTTAGTAATTCTAGATCTGCTCAATCCAGGCACTCTGACATAAGATGCTTGGTAGGCTAAGAGAATAGCAGCAGTTCTAGTTATACGACAGCAGTGGGGAATTGTACACCCCTTAATCCTAACTGGTGAAGAACTTGTTGCACAAAGTCTAACACAAATGTTTTAAGTGGCAACAGCCAGTGAAGTTCCAGGTGCTTACCAATAAGTAAAATGAGGCAGCGTGGTACCACAATGAGGAAGGATTAGATGAGCATTAAGCTGTCTGTAAAAAGTAAATAATAATAGCATGCCCGCCATTTGTTTAACCCTTTAAATGCCCTTGATGTAATATTATGTTATGGAAGTAACATGGGTATAAACAGATTCTAATAAGTTGCATGTTCATCCATGGTTTTATTCCATGTTTGAGATTTTATATATATATATATAATATATATATATATTCTCAATGTGTGTGTTTTTTTTTTTATTTAAATACAAAAAAGAAAGACTATTACAAATACCAGCAGGTACAATATAGTTCTTCACTAGTTCATTTTCTAACAGATGCATATGAAAAAGTATCATACTTGTCTGACTATAAACTGATAAAGGACCTGAGCAATCTGAAAAGTAATTCAATTATTAGCATGTTCTGAGTCCATCTATGCAGCAGAACATTGATAAGACCATCAATACAAGCCTAGGCAGATCCATTTTAAATATAGCCAGTGTGACCATTATTAGGTGAAGGCTTTGCATGGGTATTTTTTACCTTTCCCAATCCCCAGGCATTATATGTGGGTGGGGTGAGCACTGAAAGGACACGAGTCACAGCTAGAAGTACAGTACCTAAAAAATCTTTTTTAAATGGAAAGGAATCAGATTGTGGTGCTGTTGCTGCTTGACAAAAGAAAATATATATTTTATCCTTTATTTTTCTCCTCTATTAATTGTTAGTCAGTGTCTTCGAGTAAGAACTGCGATGACCCTAACAACCAGGGCCTGAGGTGTGCCTTGACCTAACTGGTCGGTATGCCTGAAGAAGAGGGCATACCCTGAATGTAAGAATAAGAAAATGTACAAGAGAAATAGTGTGTATGACGCTGGGGCAAACGGGTGGGTGGGAAACCTGAAATGGCGCCAACATCGGACCCGACAGGGGAGGAGGATTATATACTCAGCAGACTCCGCCTACAAATACAGGCTAGCCTTCGGCCAGCCTTATACTTGTAGTCAGCGTCTTCGAGTAAGAACTGCGATGACCCTAACAACCAAGGCCTGAGGTGTGCCTTGGCCTAGCTGATCGGTATGCCTGAGAAGAGGGCAAAATATACCTATTTAGGTTAAGAAGGGTAGATAACAATCCATCCAGTGGAGTAGCGTGTGCCTGGAAGGCAACCGTATACGTATCCGGCAAGTATCCGCTAAGACAGGAGAAACCCATCAAGCCATGACTTGTGATAGAAGGAACCCCCTATAGAACTGCGAATCCGCTCAGAACTCAATAATCAATCAAAATCCTTCAACCGGACACCAGTGAAGAGGCTCTGTGAAAATCCCCCAACCCCTGGCCTACCCATGCAGATATGGGGAAGTGAGAGCATAAGTTGCAAAAAGGACAACTGGCAGGAGACTAAGTGCCAGCTACCTGGAGAAGGTGGATAAGGCCAATGCACCAGGCAATAGCATTATAAAACTTGGGAACCAAGATCAGGAACATAAACCAGCAAACATGACAACAGACCACCAGACATGAAAAACAACACCCCTCTGCACCTACCTAAGTATGAGAACATGAGCAGAACCGTCAAGACCACTGTGCGTGAATGTACATGAAGACAGCCCCCACACCCTGGTCTGAGTGGTAAATGAGCCTGAGTGACCTGCAGCACAGAAACAGGCCATTAACTGAACACTCAAGGCTAGTGTCGTATAGGTGCAAGAATGACATATGGCATATGGGCAAGAAGATTGTGGTCAACAATGATTAAAAACTAAACCTCAGCCCGTATGGATCTGTAGACGCGACAGATCCCGAGATGCGAGTACTAGCTAACTAACCCAGGTTGTAACATGAAAGTACATGATGATCAACGAACAACAACCACACCATGACAGACAGACGCTATGACCGACATGCTGGTGCAGAAATTACAGAAATGTGAGACTGGAACGCTGGGCCAGAAACGCATGCCAGAAAAACTGGGCTAGAAACGCATGACAGAACTGCTGGGCCAGAAATGCTGTGACTGAATGCTGAGACGGAAACGCAGAGCCAGAAACGCTGGGCCAAAACGCAGAGCCAGAAATGCTGGGCCAGAGCGCAGAGCCAGAAATGCCAGGGAAGAAACGCAGTGACTGAACGCTGAGATGGAAACGCAGAGACAGAATTGCTGGGCCAGAAACGCAGAGACAGAAAAGCATAACCGCAATGAAGAGACAGAGATGCTGGGGCAGAACTGCTGTAATGCAGAAAGAGCGAGAGGGACTGAAAACGCAGAGAGAGAGAGAGCAGGAGACTGAAAATGCAGAGAGAGAGAGAGCAGGAGACTGAAAATGCAGAGAGAGAGTGCAGGAGACTGAAAATGCAGAGAGAGAGTGCAGGAGACTAAAAATGCAGAGAGAGAGTGCAGGAGACTGAAAATGCAGAGAGAGTGCAGGAGACTGAAAATGCAGAGAGAGAGAGCAGGAGACTGAAAATGCAGAGAGAGAGAGCAGGAGACTGAAAATGCAGAGAGAGAGTGCAGGAGACTGAAAATGCAGAGAGAGAGAGAGCAGGAGACTGAAAATGCAGAGAGAGAGAGCAGGAGACTGAAAATGCAGAGAGAGAGAGCAGGAGACTGAAAATGCAGAGAGAGAGAGAGCAGGAGACTGAAAATGCAGAGAGAGAGAGCAGGAGACTGAAAATGCAGAGAGAGAGCAGGAGACTGAAAACGCAGGTAGAGAGAGCAGGAGACTGAAAACGCAGGTAGAGAGAGCAGGAGACTGAAAACGTAGATAGAGACTGAAACGCAGAGAGACTGAAAACGCAGAGAGGATGCTAAGACAACTGCGCGGCCAACATGACCCGTGGGTGGACCCCCCCGCCAGGCCCAAGGACTGAAACACTCCCCCCACCAGGAGCTGTGACAGAAACCCCCTGGGGCAGAATGCTGTGATGGAAACCCCTGGGGCAGAAACGCAGATTACAGAAACGCTATGACAGAAAGGCAGGAACACTACGACAGAAACTCAGGGGCAGGAACGCCGGGGCGGGATGCTACGACAAACGGCAGGCAGAAATGCAGGGGCAGAAACGATGTCACCGAAACACAGGGGCAGAAACACTGACAGGAATGCAGGGGCAGAAACGCTACAACTGAACCGCAGAGTGACTAAAACACAGAGACAGGATGCTATGACAACTTGCAGAAATGCAAGGAAAACTGCCAGCATGACCCATGGGCAGACAGCCTCTCCCCTCAAGTGCCAAGTGACCCTGGACGAGCAGGCGGCTTTGTAAAGTTAACAGTGTGCGCCCGGAGTAAGTGGGTGGATGGATGCCTCCACCCCCCCCCCCCCCCGAGTGTGAGCCCATAAAACAGCCCATAATACAGACAGGGAGGAGTGGGTGGGTGGATGCCCCCCCCCCTTGTGCAGCAGCGTGCACCTGTAGCAGTAAGTGTGCTTCCCCCCCAAGTGACTACCGGGAGGTGCGCGGGTGTCTCTTCAATGATGCCCCCCATGGAGCCAGGGTGAGAACCGATAGGCATGCGGGCGTCCCCTCCATGATCCACGTGGGTTCCAGGGAGGTGAACCCGCAGGTGGAGGGTGGACAGACGACCCCCCCCCCCCCAGCATGAGCGCCGGGAGAAGCGGGTGGAAGGAACACTGGGATGGCAGGGAGAAGTGGACGGCAGCCCCCCTGACCATGCGTGATCGAGCTCAGCGATGGGTAGGTGGGTGGGTAGATGGATGGATGGATAGACCGACAACCTCCTCCCCCTCCAGCGGGAGCACTGTAGGAAGCAGGCGGGCGGCTCCCTAAGCCCTGTAGAAAGAGGTGGGTGGAGGATGGACGGACGGCCAACCCGCTCCCACCCCGTAATGAGCGCCGGGAGAAGCAGGCGGGCGGGTGGCCCCCAAAACGCTAGTGGAACACAGGGCTGAAAGGGAGGGGGTGGGCAGGAGGTCCCCCCCGATGGTGCCCGGTAGAGGAACACGTTGCTCAGGCTAACCGCCACTCCGTTTCAAACCTGAAATCCCGCCAACACCGGACCCGACAGGGGAGGAGGATTATATACTCAGCAGACTCCGCCTACAAATACAGGCTAGCCTTATACATATCGGCACAGGAATACAAACAGACAGGAAGCCATCTCAATTACTCTTAAAGTAAAAAGTTCTAGCTGATAGTAAGCACATGTTTCAATACTTGCATATTAAAGCACATATGTCCTAAGCATTAGTGTTGCTCACAAATATTCGCATTGTGAATATTCACTACGAATATTGCATATTCGAGTATTCGCGAATAACTCGAATATCGCGGCGAATATTCGCTATTTCGAATATTCGTATTTTCAAATTTCGCAATCAATTTCGCAATAGCGAAATTTCGCAATTTGTTTATATATATATATATATATATATATATATATATATATATATATATATATATATATATATATATATATATATATATATATATATATATATATATATATATATATATATTATATATATATATATATATTTATATTATATATATATATAAAAAAAAATAGCGACATTTCGCATTAGCGACATTTCGCATTGGCGAAATTTCGCAATTTTTTTTTTTTTATAAAATATCACGAATATTCGATATTAACGAATATTCGCGAATATTCTTCGAAATATTCGCAAAGTATCGCGAAATTGAATATGGCGTATTCCGCTCATCACTACTAAGCATACAAAACGGGTTCCATGTGTCTACTAGGATACAATACAGAATTAAATACAATTAAATAAAACAATTAAGGCATTGCATACTGTCTAAACATATTGGCCCGGATTCACGCAAGACTTACACCGACGTATCTATCTAGACATGCGCCGTCGTAAGTACAAATGTGCGCCGTTGTATCTCTGCGCCGATTCCCCAAGCTAGATACGTCGAAAAATAAGGCTTCAACCGCCCGACGTAGCTTGCCTACGCATCGTGGGTGCTTAGTTACGCTGGATGCATCTGGCGTTCCCATTTAAAATATGCAAACGAGTAAGATACGCCGATTCACGAACATACTTGCGCCTGGCGCATGTTTTAAGCGATTTGCATAAGGGTTACGTCCGGCGTAAAGTTATTCCTCATATAGGAATGGACCAGGGAACGGACGGCGCCAAATTTTTCATCGTGTACGCAGTTTACGTAGTACGTGAATAGGGCTGGGCGTAGGTTACGTTCACTTTGAAGGCAGTAATTTCGACGTGACTGTGAGCATGCGCACTGGGATGCGTCCAAGATACGACGCATGCGCTATTCATTTTTAGTACTTCTTGAAGCTCAGCCCATCATTTGCATGGGGTCACGCTTCATTTAAATGTAACACGCACACTTCCACCTACTTTGACTTACATCGGCTTACGCCGACGACTATACGCTACGCCGGCGCAACGTTGGGAGCATTTGCTTTGTAAATTCCATGCTTGCCTCTCAACGTTGCGGCGGCATAGCGTACTGTAAAGAAAATACGCTACGCCCGCATAAATATGTGCCGAAGTATGTAAATCTACCCCACAGTCTGGAGAAAAGAAGGGAAAGTGGAGACATGATTAAAACCTTTAATTACAGTACATCAATTGAGGGCAGTTTTTTCAATATTAAACCAAAATCAGGAACATGGGGATTACCGGATTACATCCGGTGTAAAGTTATTCCTTATATAGGAGGCGCAACCCATGCAAAGGTATGTACCAGGGAACAAACGCAGTTGATTTTTCCGTCGTTTACGTACAGTAGTATGTGAATAGGGCTGTGCATACGTTACGTTCACGTCGTAGGCAGTGTTTTGACGTATCTTAGGCAGTTATTTTGACGTGACTGAATATGCGCACTGGGATGCGTCCAAGATACGACGCATGCACAGTTCATCTTTTTAAGCTCAGCCCATCATTTGCAGGGGGTTACGCTTCATTTAAATATATCATGCCCACTTCCACCTACTTTGACTTACGCTGATTACTATATGCTACGCTATGCCTGCATAAAGATGCGCCGAGGTACGTGAATCTACCCCATTGTTTATTTAAATTACTATATTCAAACCAAGGATACCCTTTGGTCCCTATATTTACCTTTCCAACACTTCTTTATGCCACTAGAAATTACACTAAATTGTTGCACCACCCACCCCTGTCTAATAATTGGCCACTCAGACTTCAAGCTACATTTAAGAGAAGCAGGGGATGATTCACTTTTCTTTAATGTCTTTGTGTATTCGACCTTTAGACTTCAGTAGACATGTGCACAACAAAAACAAATTTTGTTCCGTTTCGTCTCGTTCCGTAGATTCGTAAAGATTCGTAATTTCGTAAGATTCAAGTTTTCCTATTCGGACCCGTTCGTATTTCGTAAGACGCAAGTTTTCCTATTCGGATCCGTTCATATTTTTGTAACAGTTTTATTTTAGTTTATACTGAATGATTCGTAATTCTGTCTAATTTATGTTCGTTGATTCGAAATTCGTAATTTTGTTAGATAATAATTTTCGTTTAATGGATTCGTAATTTTGTACTTTCGTAAATACATAGCAACACGCGGCTAATCCATATTAAGATATGCTTTCTCTTAAGCCCCGTACACACGGTCAGACTTTTTGCCAACAATGTGACTCAGCATAAAAGAGATAAGCTGATTGGCTAAGATATTAACCACTTAAGGACCCCCGCACGCACATATACGGCCACAGAATGGCACGTACAGGCACAAGGGCATAAATTTACGTCCCCGCCTAAGTGCGGTTCGGGGGTCCCATCGGGACCCCCTCCGCGGCGTGCGGGGGTCCCCCTGGCTCCGGGAGCGATCCGGGATCTGGGGGCGGATGTCGGCGAATACCCGCCCCCCCGCGATCGCTCCCAGCCAATGGGAGCGCGCTCCCAACCTGTCACTTCCTCCTCCTGTGTTTACACAGGAAGGAGGAAATGATGTATTCTCTCATCGCAGCGCTGTTTCCCAGCGCTGCTGATGAGAGAAGACATCACAAGTAAGTGTGCACCAACACAACACTGACACACTCACATAGGCATATTAACCCCTTGTGATCATCCCCCCCCCCACCCCCCTGTCACAGTGTCACTGAATGCAGTGATCTAATCACTGCATTTAGTGTCAGTGTGACAGGCAGTGTAAAAAACAGTTAGTGTTAGGTTCAGGATAGCCCCCCACCCCCCCTAATAAAGTTTTAACCCCCTGATCACCGCCCTAGTTAACCCTTTCACTCCCTATTGCCAGCGTCACTAAGCGATCATTTTTCTGATCGCTGTATTAGTGTCGCTGTTCCCGCTAGGTAGCTATTTTTTTTTCTTGCGATTTTTTTTTTTTTTACTAAAGACATGTGGCTTAATACATTTTGGCCTAAATGTTTGACTAAAATTTAGTTTATTTGATTTTTTTTTTAACAAAAAGTAAAAAATAGTGTTTTTTTTTCAAAAATGTCGCTCTATTTTTGTATATAGCGCAAAAAATAAAAATCGCAGAGGTGATCAAATACCACCAAAAGAAAGCTCTATTTGTGGGAAGTAAAGGACGCAAATTTTGTTTGGGAGCCACGTCGCACGACCGCGCAATTGTGTGTTAAAGCGACGCAGTGCCGAATCGCAAAAACACCTTGGGTCATTTACCAGCGTATTGGTCCGGGTCTTAAGTGGTTAAGTAAGATACATCACTCACTAACTACACTGCCCATTCGAAAGAACGTTAAAACTTACAAGTACACAAATTTACGAACAGACAAAGAAATGGATTTACAAAACACAAATGAAAATACGAACATACAAATGAAAATACAGACAAAGGTTTTAAAATGCGGAATGCAAATCGTTCGTTATAGATGTAATTTTTGTTCTTTTGCTTTTTCGGTGTTTCGTATTTTAGTAAGATTGTCAAATCGTACATTCGTATTTTCGTTTGTTCGTTATTTTGCTTATTCGTAACTCCGTAATTTTCGTATTTTGGGTCTTTCAGCTGTTCGGATGTTCGAATTGATACGAATGTACGAATACTAACAAATTTGTACGAAAATCCATTCGTTACGAATGGGAACGCACATATCTAGACTTCAGTATCTGCTGCCTCAATAGCAGAGGCTGACACAGAAGGGCTTGTCTGGACACCCATTGACAGGGTGCCCACTTCAGTTGATCTACTAACAGCACTGTTAACAAAGGTCCACATATGACTCCAGAGTCTCCTCCATTTATTGACCAAACTAACAGGTTTCTAATTTGATTCCAATCTTGAGATACCTAATCACTAATACACTTTTTCACTACTGCCACAGCTGTGCTTCTATCACATAAAAAGCACCCCCCCTTCAACAAAGGAACTTGAACAATATCTCTTTACTTCCTAACTCAAAATTACAACTGATTTTGTGAGAAAACCCCTCTGAAATGAGGGGAAACCCACCTTAGACATTTTACACTGTAATAGATATTCCAAATGAAAGATTTTGCCTTACCTTCTGCTCCTGTGACTTTTATCACCCACTGTCCCAGTGATGATGGTCTCTAGAACAAATATAGAGGTTGAACCTTCCCGGCTGGGAAGCAGACAGTAGTAGAAACCTTTGATTCAAAACAACCTTTTGGCTTTTTTTTTTTTCAAAAATATTTTATTGATATTTTGCAAAGGGAAACATAGGTACAGATATATATTGCTCATGGTAAATGAAAAGGGAACAACAATCCATGAGGCAAATATCCATGGAAAGGGAGCAATAGTACAAAAGGCAGTACCTAGGTGTGGCTCTAGGCCACCGTAACAAGCTCCCAGCTCTCCAAAAGATGAGAACCGAAGAGAGAGGCGAAAGAGAATTGTGAAAAGATGAAGACAGAGGAGAAGAGAGAAGGAAAGAATGGGGGGTGAGGAGGGTAAGAAAGAGAGAGGGCGATAAGGAAGAAAGAGAAACGTTATACCAAAATCCTATTGAAAATACC
The DNA here is from genome assembly GCA_029574335.1 of Rana kukunoris. Classification (NCBI taxonomy): domain Eukaryota; kingdom Metazoa; phylum Chordata; class Amphibia; order Anura; family Ranidae; genus Rana; species Rana kukunoris. Next base: position 77,397,772 of record CM056054.1, on the reverse strand, counting down.
ACACAAGGAAAAGCCTGAGGCTGGGTCATACAGCATAAAAAGAAAGACACAAGTAGCACAAATAATGGACACAAGTACTATCTAGAGGTAAATGAGCATTGGAACAGTAGAACAGTATAGCTTTTGCTGAAACAAGGGCAGGGGAATGGTCCTCCCAGCTAGTTATAAGTGCAGAAGTTGAAAGATTTGGATAGTAGGGATTGTCTTTCAGAGGCAGGTAGGCTATAGTCTATAAAGGCCGCCCATTTCTGGTCGAACTTAGGTTCAGATTGTGAGGCGTTGGTGAGTAAGTCGAGATTTTCTTTGAAGAGTAGTGATTTCAGTTCTTTTATCGTAGTTGCGAGGGAAGGTGGAGCAGAAGATATCCAATGAAGCATAATGGATCTACGGGCCACAAGTAGAGCAAGGAGTATCCACTGACGAGTGCCTTTAGGCAGTGAACCAAAGGCCGAAGAATGTTGCTCCGTGCGGGGGGGGGGCATCCAAACAGAAGTAGGCCAGGTTCTGAATCCAGAGATAAATGAGTCGCATCAAATATGAAACGTATAATCACTGACCAGAAGGTGATGACAGTGGGACAAGACCAGAAACGATGCACCAGAGTCGGTTTGTTAGTCAGGCACCATGGACAAACTGGGCCTATGTCGGGTGCCCGAGTTGTGGAGAAGGGGTAATACGCCCTGTGCATTATTTTAAACTGAGTTTCCCTCCAGGTTTCACTTTGAGTGACGGTTCTGCAGAGCCTATAGCCTCGTATAATATCCTCTACTTCTAGATAACCTGACAGGTCTTTAGGCCATGAGGACACAGAAGTGTACTGAAGAGGCTTCATACATTTTGTGTGTAGAGGGGTATAGATGTCTGAAATGGATAGCTTGTTGTTTGCTAGCAGCGTGTCAATGAAAGATGTTTTTAGCCTGATGGATTTTATTGGACAGGTCTTGCCAATGAAGTCTACAAGTTGCATGAATGGAAAAAAATGGTTAGGGGGAAGCAAGAATTCCTGTGACAGTTGGGAAAATGATTTGAAAAAACCTGATGAGTCCCGAAACAATGAACAAATCTTAACTAGACCCTTGTCTTTCCACTTGGAGAAAGGTTCATACTGGAGACTGGGTGTAAACATGGGATTACCAAAAATTGGAAGGTGGTTTGAAATATGGGGAGAGAGGCCCAATTTTTTTCTGATCTCGCGCCACGCCACTACAGTGTCGCGAAAAAGTAAATTTTGTTTAATGGTAACTGGTAGTTTTTGAATCGAGCAATGGAGTAGAGCCGCCGAGTCTATGGGGTTGGCCATCGATGATTCCAGGGCATAGTTAGAATATCTGGAAGACCCCAGTATCCAGTCCAAACCCACTCGTAGGAGGCAAGCCAAATTATATATCCTAATATTCGGTAGACCCACACCACCCTCGTCTCTCGGGAGATAAAGCTTTGTCAGCGCAATTCTCGGCCTAGTATTTTTCCATAAACATTTTGTGATAGCCTTATTCAGCGTTTGCACATCCTTATGTTTCAATAGCAGAGGTAACGTTTGTAAAGGGTATAGTAGACGGGCAAAACTCACCATCTTGAAAAGTGCACATCTCCCGAAAAACGACAGCGGCAGAGCCACCCAGGTCTCTAGTTCACTTACTATTTTGTCGATCAAAGGAGGATAGTTCAGGTGGTAAAGAGAGGATGGTTCCTTGCCAATCTTCAACCCCAAGTAGGTGATGTGAGACTCCGAGATTCTAAAGGAGGAAGGGGGGAGGCTGGAGTGTGGATTGCATGTGCCTAAGGGTAATATCTCGCTTTTGGAAAAATTTATTTTCAGCCCTGAGCATTTGCGGAATGTGTCAAAGATCGATTGGATGACGGGAATGTCAGTGTGTGGAGAGGAAGAAAGTATGAGTATATCGTCAGCAAATGGAGCCACTCTCATGTCCTCACGGCCAAAAGGTAGACCATGTAAGAGGGGGGACGAAGAAAGAAGACGTGAGAGGGGCTCTATAGCAAGATTGAATAGTAAGGGGGAGAGGGGGCAGCCCTGTCTTGTGCCCCTATGTAAGCGGAAGGGCGGGTATTGGATGCCTGCTGCAGTGATCGTGGCAGAAGGGGCGGAATACATACTATGTATAAAGTTAGTGATGGGGCCAGTCAACCCAAATCGAGGCATGACCAGGGAGAGCCAGTGAAAGCTAACGTTATCAAAGGCCTTTTCGGCGTCAAGGGTAACTATTACTGTGGCATCAGAAGAGTGGGTTTTAGCATATTCGAGGGCTGATAGAACCTTACAGATGTTGGCTGCCGCCGATCTCCCCTTGGTGAAGCCCGATTGTGCGCTATGGATAAGGGATGGCATGATGTCTCCTAGCCTATTGGCCACTATTTTAGAGAGTATCTTGGAATCTACATTTAAAAGGGAGATGGGACGAAAAGAACCCGGATCAAGGGGGTCTTTTCCTTTTTTAGCAATAAGCTTAATGTTCGCCAGATGACCTGTGGGGAGATAGGGACCGCCATCCCAGATGTGATTATAAACGCAGTGCAATGTGGGAGCAATGTCAGGTAGAAGCAACTTGTAAAATTCAGGCGTGTAGCCATCCGGGCCCAGGGCTTTTCCATTAGATAGACCGCCAATCGCTTGACTAATTTCCTCTAAAGTTATGGGAGCGTTCAAATGTGTCAGTTTAGTTGGGTCGATCAGTGGCAGGGTGACTTTGTCTAACCAGTCGCCAGCAAGGTTGACGTCTATAGGTTCATTGCCGTAGAGTTTAACGTAAAATTTTTGCAATGTTTTATTAACCGCCTCAGGAGTTGAGGATAGGGAACCATCAGGGTTGCGCAGTGTGCGTATATGTGTAGGAGTGAAAGCGCCCCTGGTGAGTCTTGCAAGGAGCTTCCCAGCCTTATTGCCGAATTTAAAATAAGACAATTGTAATGCGGACAACTTCGTCTGTTCTACCTTCTCCGCCCAGGCATCAAAATGAGCATTCGCGGCAATCCATGCTTTAAGGTTTTCGTCTGAGCGGGTGGTATTAAGAAGCAGTTGTGACGCCCTTACCCTGTCGCTAGCTTCCAGATATTGTTTCTGGGCATTTTTTTTGTATGCTGAAGTAAGCGAAATGATCTTCCCCCTCAGACAGGACTTACCCGCCTCCCAGAATAAGTTTGGGTCATTTAAGTGTTGGATATTATTTTGTGAGTATTCCTCCCATGCATCCCGTAGTGTTTTGATGTTGTCAATTTGAGATAGAAAGGCTGGGAACCTCCACTGGCTGACAGATGAGTGTGGCTGACCGTAATTAAGCGATATAGATATAGGAGAGTGATCGGAGATCACCAGATCATGAATGGCCGTTTGGGAGATCCGCGATAACAACGCATGGGTGCATAGAAAGTAGTCTAATCTGGCGAAGGAGTTGTGAACGGGGGAGAAGAAAGTGTATTCCGTGTCTACCGGATGTTGCAGTCGCCACGTGTCAAGTAAGTTAAGGGCCTGGGACATACGGGAGAAAGGGGTCTCACGAGTCGAACGTAGACCCGTCGAACGGGATCCCGATTTTGATCTATCTTCTCTATCACACATCGTCGAGTTAAAGTCTCCCCCCACAAAGTGGGGGATAGACTCATCAAGAGACAAAAAGGGTGCTAGTCGTGCGAAATATACGTGGTCTGGGGAATTAGGGGCATAGATGTTTGAAATCCTGAGTTCGCCCTGTGGAAATTTCATGGGAATAGATACCCGTCTACCCTCATCGTCGCTGTCGACAGCGAGAAGATCATATGCAAGGTTTTTATGTAGTAGAATGATTGTGCCTGCCTTGCGATTGAACGACGCTGAGCCCAGTACTTTCCCCACCCAACGCTTGCGCATACGGAAAAGTCTTTTTCCTCTAGATGTGTCTCCTGCAGCAGGACAATATCGGCCTTGAGCCTTTTAAGATGTCGAAGTATTTTAGTGCGTTTGGCAGGGGAACGAAGTCCTTTGACATTCCAAGAGACTACGCGGACCTGAGACATAATGGGCCAGATTCAGGTAGAGTTAGGCTGGAGTATCTGTGATACTCCAGCCTAACTGTCACTTTAAGCCGGCGTTTCTGTTTTCTGTAACCAGAAAACAAGAAACGCCGGGTTGGAGTTCCGATGCGATCGGCGTAATTGAATTTCGCCATCGCATCACAAATTTAATTTAAAAATGGCGCCGGGGGCGTTCCCGCTGATTAACGCTGAAAAAATATGTTAATCAGCGGGAATCGGAAATTCACGATCGTTTTCGGGCGCGACGCAGTGAGTTTCCGACGTTTCAGTAAGCGATACGCGACGTAAAGATAAAGCAGCCCCCTAGTGGAGTATCCTATGTTAAGTATAGCCGTCGTCATCGTGTCGGGAAAAAAAAAATTTGCGTCGCTTGCGTAAAACGTTCATGAATGGGGATGTGACGTCATTGACGTTCACTGACAGAATTTGGAGCATGCGCACTGGGATGTATTGACACTCGACGCATGCGCAGTACGTTCGCCGCGGGATCGCGCTTAGTTTAAATAATACACGCCCCGTACCCGCCCAATTTGAATTCCGCCGGCTCATTTGCGATGCGTTGCCGCAACTTTAGGAGCAAGTGCTTCATGAATAACAGCACTTGCTCCTAAAATTTCGGCAGAGTAACATAAATGAAAAGCGTTACTCCAGAGCAAAGATGCTTCCATCTACTAGTGATGAGCGGAATACGCCATATTCGATTTCGCGATATTTCGCGAATATTCGTTAATATCGAATATTCGTGATATTTAAAAAAAAATAAAAATTGCGAATTTTCGCTAATGCGAATTTTCGCTAATGCGAATTTTCGCTAATGCGAAATTTCGCGATTTTTTTTTTTTATAAAATATCACGAATATTCGAAAATAACGAATATTCGCTATATTTTATAAAAAAAAAAAAAAAAAAAAAATTGCGAAATTTCGCTATTGCGAAATTCGCGAATGCGATTTTTTATTGCGAATATTCGAAATAGCGAATATTCGCCGCGATATTCGAGATATTCGCGAATACTCGAATATGCAATATTCGCAATGCGAATATTCGTGAGCAACACTACCATCTACCTGAATCTGGCCCAATGTGTGTTCGGGAGGATCAATAGTATGATATTGTGGATAATGTTCACCTGCTGACAGGTGTTTGTGAGTGATGCTGAGTATGACACTGGACCTCTGGGAATTGTCGGTGTGCTGGTAGAACCATCCTCTCTGTAAGGAAAAAAGAAGAGAAGGGGAGAAAAAAAAAAGAATAGGGAGAACAAATTAGTAAATAAAGAACAAGAAAAAAACATCATGTATGACTTCTCTTTTTTCCACATGTATTTTCTCCACCGGACGTGCCGCTGTACCGCCAAGACATAGATCATAGAGCCCGGCACCATCACCAAGGTGAGACCACACCGACCAAGAAGTTTGGCCCAGGGGTCTTGGTCAATGCACCAGCGGGTACGGAGGGCCTCGTGAGGGGAATACATGACATCCTCTTAAACGAAAAAGAAAAACAAAACTATGATATATGCACTTAAGGGTACAGATACAATAACAATGCCCGCCAGGTGTGAAGAGGAAACTCCCTGGCTGTTCGGAGCAAATTGCAGTTTGACAACTGGCATCATAGAGAAAATAGAACATCTACTCGTATGAAGGTGGCAGTAGTTCTTAGTAAACTAAACACAGTTTGTAGAGAACAGTGGGCCGGCTTCCAGGGGGGGTAAACAGGCAAACAGGAGCCCAGGAACGGCTGGCATAGCAGCAAAAAAAGAAAAATATAAAAATATATAGCGCCATGACCGTCGTGGCAGGGACGTTTAAGCCTCATCCAGATTCATGGTATTCGAATGGCGACGTCGATTTTAGTCTCTTAGGGGGTTCTTTGCGTGGACTCCTTTGGTCTCTCGGTCCTTGCTTCACACAGTCCGCATAAGTGGCATCAGACGATCTCTCAGCATTAAGGGACTGAAGGAAGGCTTTAGCCTTATCCGGTGACTGAATCGTCAGTTGTTCCCCATCCGGGGATTGTAGACGCAGGATGGCAGGGTAGGCCAAGGTAAAGCGCATACCTCTCTTATAAAGTTCGGCGCAAATCGGTTGGAATTCTTTGCGCTTACGGGAGACTTCCGCCGAGTAATCCGCAAACAGCAGAAGCTTGTGTCCCGCTAGTTCCACCGAACGAGATTTGCGGAATGCTTGCAAAATATCTGTGCGGTCAGCATAATTTAAGTACCGTGTTATCACTGGTCTGGGGCGAGGGCGATCTTCGGATAAGGTACCTATACGATGGGCCCTCTCCACTACGCAATCTGTGGCCTAGGCCCAACAGTTCTGGCAGAGCGGTCGAGCAAATGTCTATCAAGGAGCCCTGTTTGTAGGTTTCTGGGAGACCAATAATACGCAAATTATTTCTCCTGGACCGATTCTCGAGGTCCTCCATGCGGTCGTGTAGATCAGCCTTTCTCAACCAGTGTGCCGCGGCACACTGGTGTGCCGTCAGAGGTTTTCAGGTGTGCCGCGGGGTCAGTGGAGAGAAGGCTGTCAGATGAGCCTGCTCTCCTGCCGAACGGTGAGAAACTCTGAAAGTAAAGTGCAGAGGAATGTGCTGTGCTCTCTGCTTCCCCCTAGTGTGCAGTACCTGGCTGAATGAGGAATCTGCAAAAGTACTGAGCTAAAAGCTAGATTTATTTTAAAATGGCTTTATACATGTGTCTGTGTGTGTCTGCACATGTGAGTGAGTGACTGTGTGTGTGTGTGCGTGTGTGCCTGTGTAAGCATGTGTGTAAGCATGTGTCTGTATGTATGTGTGTATGTTACTTTTAATCCTGACCCCCCCTCCCCCCATTTCTGTACCATCAGAACGGCTTTTGTAGGGCTTGTTTGATAGCAGCAAGGACTGCTGCTCCTCTGAAAAGCAATCCATGCACAGATCGCTTTTCAAAAGGGCATTTGACAGGCGGTAAAGAGGCATTATGTTGCTTCTTTACCACCTATTTTAAGCCCATAAATGCAACATCATCCCAACAACGCAACCGCGCAATGCACACAGTTGCGGGGTAGTGTCAGTGCAGCCCCATTTACCCTCGGTATACCTCCCAGTTGCAGCCACAGCATGTGAACACCCCCAGCTGCTGCCTCTGCAGCTAATGGTGGAGAATTTGGGGGTGGTAAAAACAGCTCAACTATGTGGTTTTACTGCCCTTATGACATGTGAACAAGTCCTTGGTTCACATCTGTGTAGCTGCATGTAGGGCAGTCCATTAATTGCCGTACCCACAAAATGCAGGGAAACAAGTGCCCAAACTTTTTTTTTTAATTGTACTGCAGCAAAAGCACCCCACGTTTTCCAATGTGTGGGGGTACCATTAAGAATTAATGGTACCCCTAAAGAGCAGAGCATTTGTGTGTCAGGAATGAGCACCATAATGTGAACCAAGCCTTGGACTGGGGTGCCTCAAGACTGAAAATACTTTTTGAGGGTGCCCCGACTGGAAAAAGGTTGAGAAACACTGGTGTAGATGCTGATGATCCTGCATGAGGCGTTCCAGAGCCCCCTCCGCGCTGTGTTGGTCGTCTTCCAACGAGGAGATGCGCTGTTCAGCTGTAGACAGCCTTTGTGAGTGTTTTCCTATCTCCCTACGCAGTTGCTGGATCCCCTCTGCCACTGCTCTCTCAACCGCAGCTGTGATAGTGGGAGAGAGCAGCGCAGCCACTGCCTTAGCGATCCGTTCGTGGGTATCCTCACATAGGCTAGGGGCTTGTATGGCAGTGTCCATGACTTCCAGCGAGGGGGCAATCCCCTGGGAGCCGCCCGGTGTAGGATGCTGTGTGTAATTGCAGGACGGGGGAGCGCCACGTGTCACCTCTGGGGCCGCCATGATTGGCGGAGCCGCGTCTCCGGCCGGAGGATCCGTAACTCCCGATCCCCGCTGTGTTCGGGTCTGCGTGAGGTATCGCTCCATGCGATGGGACCCGTGCAGCTTGCAGGGACGGAGGATGGCACAAGCGGGGCCGGCGCCGGGGTTTTGTATGCCGATTAGCGGTACGGTAACAGCGGAGCCTCCGGAGCTTGCGTCTCCTACATGTGGCGCCGAAACCGGAAGTCCAACTTTTTGGCTTTAAGCATACTTTAGACATATTCTGCCAGATTCAGGTACATCTGCGCATTATTGGACCGGCGTAGCGCACCGCCTTTACGTTAGACTGGTGCAATGTAGCGGCGCAATCACCCTATTATCGTCGGTTTTACTCAGAAATTTGCGCCTGCGCAACGTTATTTCAGAGGCGCAAGGCGGAGTAATACAAATTGGGAAGGACATGGGCGTGTTACATTGAAATGAGCCGTGACCCCATGCAAATGAAGGGCCGGCCGGCTCACGCATGCGCGCTTGAAGCAGACCATGGTCAGTACCGCTGTGCGCATGCTCACAACTCGGGAACGGCGCAATCAGTGAAATTGGAAGTGGACTAGGGCAAATTAGTGAACTACGCAAACAGCATAAATAGACAGAGACAAACGCACTTCCTTTGCAAAAGTACATCCCTTTGTATCCCTCCCTATACAGCAAGGTGCTTTTGTTCTGTTGTTTATTAGCGTTTGTTTGTTTGTGACGTGCCTTTGAGATATTTGGGGACTGTTTTGCAGAGTGGTTTTTGTCTTTTATGTGTTTTCTTTGTTGTTATTTTGTTTAAATTATATTTTTGCAGGGCATTTTTTATTTTTGCTGGTCAATTTTTTTTTTTGCTTCTGTTTGTGTATGATTTGGGAATGTGGGGGTGACATTCCTGCCGGAAAAGGGGTGTCACCCTCATTTGTGGTGGAGAAGTGATCCCCAGGTCCGTGTGAATGGTGTATGAATGTACAGTGACATAATTGGAGCCGTGGCATGGCGTTGCAGCTCACAAGTCCTTCATGGTGGGCTTGTGCCAATCCAATGTGATGAGGATGTGATGTGTCTGTGCTAGGGACCACAGTGGTGTGCATGCATGCATTCTCATTGTGCCATGATTAATGTGTGTGTTTAACATGCAAAGATGCCTAATGTGAGCTGTCTCCTTGCTGCTCTTCCCTCAGAAGACGGGGTAGCCTTGGTTAGGGGGGTTCCGTATAGGAGCCATGAGATGGGGTCCCAGTGCATATGCAGAGTCACCCTGAAGGGATAAGACAGGAGGATGTTAGTAGTGCATGTGCCCCTTGTGATTTCAGCATCATGGGGGGGGGGGGACAGTCATGCCTGCCACCCATGTCACTCACCAACCAGCCAGCTGGCCCCATACATGTTCTGTTCGAAATCTGTGGGGATGGGGCTATGATTGTATATGTAGCTGTCATGGGTGTCATGTCATGTGTTGGGCTGGTGTTGGGCTCCTGCAGGGTTGTGGTTAATTCCAGGATGGCATGAGGGGTGAATCTGAAGATGCGAGACACCTCAGAATCACTCATGCCAAAGATGTCTATGTGTGTGTGATATATCAAGTGAAGAGTGAGGGGCTTGTATCAGATTAGATTATTATATCCATCAAGGTTTAAAAGGGCTATTGAAATATAGTGAGACTGTGTTTGTAATTTGTATGTATGTTATGTATTGATGTATATATGTATGTATATTTTTTGTAAAAATGTTTCTTAAAGCAAAGAAATAAAAAAAAAAAAATCCTCTCCCGTGCCCTCCTCCGTGCCATTAGTGTTGCTCACGAATATTCGCATTGCGAATATTCGCTACGAATATTGCATATTCGAGTATTCGCGAATAACTCGAATATCGCGGCGAATATTCGCTATTTCGAATATTCGTATTTTTCAAATTTCGCAATAAATTTCGCAATAAATTTTGCATTCGCGAAATTTCGCGATAGCGAAAATTCGCAATAGCGAAATTTCGCATTTTTTTTTGTTTTTTTTTTAATAAAATATAGCGAATATTCGTAAATATCGAATATTCGTGATATTTTATCCAAAAAAAAAAATAGCGAAATTTCGCAATCATTTTCGCTTTCGCATATGCGAAATTTCGCTATTTTTTTTTAATAAAATATAGCGAATATTCGTAAATATCGAATATTCGTGATATTTTATAAAAAAAAAAAAACGCGAAATTTCGCAATTTTTTTTTTTTATAAAATATCACGAATATTCGATATTAACGAATATTGGCGAATATTCTTCGAAATATCGCGAAATCGAATATGGCGTATTCCGCTCATCACTACGTGCCATCCTCCAGGCCCTCCTCCGTGCACTCCTCCTTCTTTACTCATCTAAAGTCAGTAGTATAGCTATGAGCATGGATGTCCCTGGCATGTTGGCATACAGATTGTTGGGCAACACGTGTGACTGCTCTGCTCCTCACTAACTGTGTTGCTTTCTCTGACATGTAGACGAATTGTCTAATTTTATACCACCTTTTTATATGGTCTAATTTTAGACAGGCCGTGCAGCTGTTGCGCACAGCGCGTAGCGTGCGCTGCACCAACGTTCTTTTGTGGATCCCCATAACTCCCTCATTAGCATATTTGAATAGCAAATCAATGGTGTGTCTAGCGCAGTTTTGCGCGGACCGATGCGCCTGTCTAACGAAATTACGCTAGACAAAAAAAAAGTAGATTTCTTGCATATCTCGTTTTGGGGATGCGGAGTATCGAAACGCATGCGCAAATTTAGACTTATGCCGCGCATCTCCTGTTACGCCGGCGTAATCGCTCTGTGAATCTGGCCCATTGTTCCCAGTCTGTATTTCTGTTATGTCTGCTACACACCTGCTGATTTGTTCAATTTCCACTCTTTATAAGGCTATTAACAGCAAGAGTAATCTAGATGTGGTGTATTCTTGTTTTCTCTGCAGTTGCTGATTTTTTTACAAGTTATTAGTCACAGAACACACTAGGAATGAAGCAAACAGTCTAATTTTCTGTTGTAAACCACTTTTTAAAGTATGTGAATAGCTTTATTGGATTCATATAAAACCTCAGGTGTTCTTATTTAATCTCCATCTGTGTTTAGTCAACAACATTAATTCACTGTTTAATAAAACTGTCAACTCTAATTACAATTTAAAGTTATGATTGTAAATCTGCAATGCTTCAGAAGAACAGCAAATCATCTATTAGAAGCAACTTCTCCTCTCAATGGGTAAACTGTAATGTTTTTCACAACATTGGAATTCAAGTATAAATAAAGTGCCCATTTTGCATTGTATGGATGATTAGCCTAGCATTTTAATTTAGATATTAACTCACATAAAATAATCTTCCCTTGGTAATTTAGGGTCAATAAACAGGTAAATCACAGAGCCAGTTCATAACAATGCACTGAAAACATATCTAAGCTACTGCATGTATTGATGCAGAAATATATTGCTCATGCAAAATAATGGGCTCTATTTAGAAAAGTTTGCATACAAGATTCACAGAGCTTTCACACAGAATTTCCCCTTTAAAAGGTGTGTGAATCTTGGGTGATGACTGTGCAAATATTTTTTAAATCCATTTTTAAAGGATATGTTCACCTTATGGAACACGTTACATGTTACATCCTTGTTTAGCTCCTTCCCCTCTCTCCCCCTGACCATCTTCCCCTGTGACAGTACAGATGCTATTGCACTTAAAATTGTCATGGTTCTGTGGGCTCTGCCTGTACAGTCACATCATCCATTCACAGGATTCTGTGAATGATTAAACTACTAGTACCATCTTTCACCATGGCAGAGGGACTTGTTCTCAATGGACCATAAGCATGCTGATTTGCATGCTCGTAGTCCATTCATACTCCCTGCAGCTTTCAAACTGGGAGCCTGTACAGAAGTAGAAACAGAACGCTATTGGAAGAGTGTGATCCACTGATCATGGATGTAATGCTTTGAAGGTTCCTGTAGGGAAAATAAATAAATGCACTTGTTCCTGCAAAAATATGTGCATTTAATTTTTTTCCCCCAAGAGGTGAACCTTATCCTTTTATTCAGTGGTTCTCAACTCATGTCCTCAGGACCCACTAACAGGCCAGATTTTATGTATTACCTTGGGGAGATGCAGACTAGAATATTGCAATCACTGAGCAGCAAATTACATCACCTGTGATGTATTTCAGCTATCTTGCAAACCTGGCCTGTTAGTGGGCCCCGAGGACAGAACTTGAGAACCACTGCTTTAATTAAATAGACTCCCAATTGATGTGTGTGGGTGTGAGGTGCCACTGTTTAGAAACAGTGAGTTCCCCGGTTATACTTTCCCCAAGTTGTAAGGTACCTGTGAAAGGTAGTGTCCAAAGTGGAACTTGTATGCTGAGGAATCAGGCAAAGCGTCGTCAGGCAGATTCGGTTGGCAACGGATCAGGCAAAGTAGTACACAATCGAAATTCAAAGAGTGGTCAGGCAGTCAAAGGTCATAAACGAGCTGGTGGTGAAGTACTAAATCAGCAGGCTAGAGAGTAGTCAGGAATTCAGGCAGAAGTTCAATACGAAAAACAAGATCACAGAGCAGTCACAACACCTAGGGAACTAATCCACATAAATGGGCGCTGAGTGATAGCATCACTTCCTATTTATGGGCTTGCATAGATTGAAAATTGTTTACAGCTGGCAGTAGGTAGATCTAGTGAGTCTGAGGCAATGCTGGACACTGCAAGGACGTTCTCAAAGGTCCAGATCTCCTCTGTAGCACAACAGGTAAGGCTACGGCTGTGAGACCAGGGAGGTCCCGGTTCGAATACACCCTGGTACATGACACAAGTTTACAAGACTCAAAAGCAGCAATATGGATTGCGCAGGTTGGTGAAGCCAACAAAACTCAGTGGTACTCTAGTACTTCAAAAAAAGCAGTCAAAATGTAAATTGCTAACAGTGGATTTGAGGAATAGGATCATTACTATGCATTAATATTATCCTGAAGGTTTGAGAACATTCTATTGAGAATCCCCAGTGAGGCAAAGATAAACTTATAAAATGAAAGAATGTCGATTTTTTTTTTTTTTTTTTTTTTTGTAGCAGAGACCTTTTAATTCTGTTCTACTGCAAAAATGGATTTACCTGGCTACTATCAAATGTTCTCTTTGTGTATACTGACTGCTGGGTATGTTTAGTGCAGTGTACACACTGTTCTGACAAATTCCCTCATCCATGCAATGCTGAGAAATCCGTGTTCTGCAATGATGTTACTCCAGTACACTTGTACAGGAGCTGTGTCACATGTGGCTGCCCAATGGCCAGAGAAGAGATCAGAAGTGGTAGACAACCAACAGAATATGTCAGTGGTGGCAGATGGAGTGACAAGGGGAACACTAACCTCCCAACACTGGGGGAGGGCTATTAAGCCTCCGGATCAACTGTGGTTATAGGATTGTGTATATGGAGGTTTTCTGTTTGTGTGTGTGTGTTGTTTTTTTTCAGCCTGACTAACTATGTAACTATATAAGAAAGTAATATGCAAGTATGTTGTACTTTACCAAGTTTGATTAGTTGCAGTCAGAAAAGTATAACTATAAAACCAGACACACAGAAAACAACAAAAGTAAATTTTAGGATGTTTAGATAGACAGACACCACATAAACACCTATTTACTGTGTCTTGAAAGTCATCATTTGTATGGCTGGATCCTGATGCTTTACTTTTTTGTTGGAGAGTTTAAAAGAAAAGGCAATCTTGATATTTGTTGGAAAATGGTGATGGTAGCGACAAGTAGTTTCATGATTGGTAAGGTTGAATGAAGACTCCAGTCCATCTAGCTCCACCTGTTGTAGTTAAATTGAACAAAGTACAGACAATTAACAAATGCAGAAAGTGATTGTAATGAATGCTGATGACTGATGACTGAAAAGAGCCCCCAATGAACTGTGAATTTTGCTGCTACTGTGACATATAGTTCCAGTGCTCTCAGAAATGCTGACCACTGCACTTTGATGGCATATCTCTTTAGGGCAGCTGTTCTAAAGTGCAAATGGCCACAGTTTGACATAAATGCACATAGGGCTTCATGACCACAGGTCATTAGTAACTAAAAATAGCATAGCACACCATCAAAAGGTAGAACATGGAAAATAAATTTTTGGAATAAAAGGCAGTTTCCCAAAATTGTAATTTGTTTCTGTGGTTGAAGTGAGAAGGCAGTGTAGGTAGAGGTTATTGAAGCTTTTAGGAAAAATGTTGTTGGGTAGAGTCTGCACCTGTGACTGCATGCAGAGGGACATGTTTAACAATGTAAGTGTGAACTGCTGCAGTCTATTGTTTTGTCACTATTTGGTGGTATGTTTGGGGTCATTTTCATGCTGCAGAATGAAGCTGGGGCTGATCCAATGTCTCCCAAATGGTACTACATTATGGAAATAAGACTCTGTTCTTCTTAGCTGTAGGTATGTCATATACCTAGATCAAGTCACCAATTAATTTGAAAAGAACACAGTACCAAAGCTGAAAGAAACCACCAATGTTATTTTATTGTGGCCTGTGTACTATATATTATTTTAAAAGCCCTTTGAGGGCCAAGCTGCCTTCCGTGTGTAAGTAATCTGACTTTTTTTTCCAGTGCATAGGAATGGAAATACACTGCAGTGCATGTACACTTTAAAAATAAATATATCTTATTTATTTAGCTCTGTAAAATTTGCCTTTAAAAGCATTTAAAAAAATGTTCAAGTGGTTAAAAAAACTAGCCTGTCATCCAGTCAGAAATCTTATGAGCTGATAACTCTCTGTCTCTTGACTATTATCAGTTAGGCCCCTTTCACATTGGGGCATTTTTCAGGCGGTACAGCGCTAAAAATAGCGCTGCTATACCGCCTGAAAAAATTATGCCCTGCAGTCTTCAATGTGAAAGCCCAAAGGCTTTCACACTGAAGCAGTGCTCTAGCAGGAACTGCTCCAAAAGTCCTGCTAGTCACATCTTTGGAGCGGTGAAATCTATGGGAAACCGCGGTAATACCGCCCGGAATGCGCCTCTGTAGAGGCGCATTGCGGGCGGTATAAACCCCTTTTACGGCTGCTACCGGCCGAATACCGTGGTGAATACGACGGTATTGCGGCGCTAAAAATCGCACTGCTATACCGTCACGGCGCCTCACGATGCAATGTGAAAGCAGCCTTAGCACTGTTCTATTTTATGTTTATTGACTACAAAACACATCCTCCGGTTATGGAGAAGAGAGGGAGATTCTATGTAGTCCTAACACATTGGGGGTTATTTACAAAAGGCAAATCCACTTTGCACTACAAGTGCAAACTTCAAGTGCAAAGAGGGGGACATGCAAGGAAAATAAAAAACAGCATTTTCCCTTGCACATGATTGGATAACAAAATCAGCAGAGCTTGCCCTTATTTCAGATCTTCCCCTCAGATTTACAGCGACTGCACGTCCAAGTGCACTTTCAGTGCAATTTCAAGTGCACTTTGCACTTGTAGTTTGCACTTGTTGTGCAAAGTGGACTTTACTTTTGTAAATAACCCCCATTATTATGAAGTCCTGACACACTCCCTATCCTTGTGACAATACGGCTCAGTATGGCTGTCATTCTAGGACAGAAAGTGAGGAGTTATAGCAGGATTACCAGGTTCAAATACAGGAAAATAAATGTATGGGACAAAAAAAAAAAAGAATTTGGCTACCACATATAAGGACCAGTAAGCTACAATACTGAAAATTTTTGTTCCTGGTTTTAGATATGCTTCAAAGGCTAAGGTCACCGTTTGCACCATGTTACATGTAACGCCTGTATTGGTCAAATGCCTCTCCTCCACCCTTACACCACCAGCCTGTGACAGTGGTTGTGGGCTTTTTACAGGGTGACTGTGCAAGGCTCCACCCACACAGCCACATCATTCATCACAAGTCCTACCCACCACTGTGGCAGATGGACTTGTAGATCTCAATCGGCGCTCTCCTAGCCAATGAAATCTTTCTCAATCTCTCCAATTGACAGACCATACAGAAGTACAGGAAAATAATAAATATTTTTTTTTCATGCCAAAACATGTGCATTTATTTTTTTATAAAGGTGAAATTTAATGCGTTTAAGACCATTTCTGTTGGTCTGTAGGTGCTGTGACAGGAAGTCAGGTAAATCCGTGGGTGTTGTCACAGACAGGAGATACATTTCTGCCTTGTTTAGACAATTCACCAATTACTATCAGGTGTCGGCTGCAGAAATAGCCAGAAAGGTTTAGGCCGTTGGAAAACTTCAGCTGTTCAGAATAAGGCAATTAAGGCCTCTATAAGTCATCCAGAGGAGTCAGGGGGTCACACACACCCGCTACCGAGCTAACCCCTTACAGTACCCACCAGGATCCTAGTGGTTTCTAACTATTTTGAATTTGCAATGGTACTAGATATCCTAGAATTTCAAAGGGAAAAAAGCTTGATGTATTTCCCATGCTCTCAGGTTTCTATGACCAACCATTGCATTTCTGTTTTTAATTCCATGCAGACCCGATCGCCGCCGGTGTCCCGCGATTGGTCATATGAGCTGAAGAACGGGGAGGCGTTCTTCTGTGTGGCAGTGTCACTGATCGTCTGTTCCCTGTTATAGGGAGCGATGATCAGTGACGTTGTTAAATCCGATTTGGGGGTCTTAATCAAGACGATCAGATGAGATGGTAGATCCAGATAAGTAGGTGCTTTAATTATACAAACATTGCAATGGAGAAATACAACACAGATCTTGGCATATAAGCCAGTAAAAGTGAAAGCGTTTCTGAGCTTACAACATACGGGGTATACAATTTATACGTATGAATATTCATTAGATATGGGTATGTATCAATTGTATTCTAGGCGTGATAAAGGTGTGATCATATAGTTTTAGTCCAATCAAAGTCCATTTCTTCTTTATAGCAAGGGAACAGTTAAATGGGTGGTTAAATCACATGACTGGCAACAAAAAACTTTTTCAAGAGTATCTGGCCAGTTCAAACTGGTTTAGTACAAAGTCTATTCCAAACAGGCCTTATCAGCAGCCTGTGTCTGATTCCCAAGGACAAAACAAAGAAGCGTTGAACATCTGTGAAAAAGAAAACAAGGGTGCATTATCAATCCTTAAAGTGAACGTCTATATTTTAGGGTTGTGGAAATGAACTATTAATTCCTCGATTAATCTTTAATTTTTTTGATTGATCAACATTTTTTTGATCGATCAAAATCCTTTTGATTGGTAGTCACCTCTCCGCCGGTTTCCGGGCCTTTAGGGAGTTCCGTCAGAAGATCCTGTGACATCACGGACACCAGCAGGGCTTGCCGTGTCCATCTGAAGAGCTCCTTTGCTGTGCCTTCATATCTGCATGCCGGTGGGCTGTTACACTTCCCTCTATCACTTCCCTCTATCAACCTGGGATTCTACAGACATCCACTGGGAGTTGTGATGGTTCCCGTCACGGGACATCTACATGCTGATGGTCTGATGTTAACCTCTCCTCATCTGGATTTATCAGTGGTATCATTGTACACCTTTTTATACCAGTATCATACTTGGCTACATGTTTTTATGACTGCTTTTGCTACCGTTTGGTATAATGCGCACCATTTTTACAGTTTATGTAGCTACATCGATTTTATCTCCAGTGCAATATTTATTTTGTTACCTACTTGAAGACTATAAAAGTTGTAATGCTATTCCCATCGAGCACTGGCTTTGTGTGTTTTTTGTATCTTGCTATTCATTTTTCCAGTGGTTGGTAGCTGCACTGGGAATCAGCCTGCAAGGAGATCAGCTAAAAGTAGTTGGATCTGTATGTGCGTTATAATTGAAATTAGTCGATTAATCGATTTTAAAAAATCGATTAATCGAACACAACATTTTTAATCAGTAACATACCTACTATATTTATATATCTATCTTAACATTATCAGACCCCTAAATTATACTAATTTCCCTCCTCTTGACCCCCATGGCGGGGTCACTACCATATCTTCTCTACCTAGTATGACATCAAAGGGTCCACAGTACTACTTCACATCTATGTGGAGTAAAGCTCTTCTTTGGTGTATGTGGATACATTGCTTTACTCATTCATATCACCCATCTTGGTATCATACGAATTTGACAATCTGATAACACTCTCTTCCTTGGGGGTCATCTTCCTCAGATCTAACTGTCATTGTATTTCACATTTAGCACACCTGAGAAAAATAAAAAATAAACAAGCAATCCTATAATGATAATTCATATGAGGACAAAAACGTAATTCATATGAGGACAAAAACGTATCTGTTGAATCCATGAAAATTTATCATATCGAAACAAAGTGTAGTCTGAGTTTTTCATATTTCCTATTTGATAAATGTCACATTGTATACCTCCTTACTAAACAAGGGGATATTCCAAAAGGTCTTAAGTTATATTTAGCATAAAATGTATTTTCACAATACAACATTTGTGATTATTCTTGACATACTAGTTTGGGCAGCCTTGTATTGCTTAAACTCAAAATGAAAGTAAACAAGTACTAGGTGTGTGCCTTTTTCTTTTTGACTGTCTGGCCTATTTGAACATATCTAGCAATTACTCAAATGACTCCTTATGCCTGTTAGCATGTGTAATTTTTGTACAGGTGATTTTCCTCTATAGCCTTGACTGCTAAGCTAAAGCAAATGCATAAGAGTAGTTTACTTATCTTTTAAAATTAGCTGTACTTTCTTGCAATAGCTGGCATGTATCCACATCACTTTAAAGCTGTAGCAGTCATCAGAAACACTTGGTAGGGTCCTTTTAGACTTTGGTCCCAAAGGTACTTTCACATGTTCTTTTACTAGGACCCAATCATCTGGCTGTAAATCATGTGTAAAACAATGATGATTCTCCTGCGCTCCGGTATTTCTTACTTGTGGGGGTCATACAGTTCAATTATAAAGTATCTTCCAGAGTCTTGCAGCCCTCCTCAGAATCGTGGGAATTCAAAAGGAACTAAAAGAGAAAAAAGAATGGAGGGCGCACCGACCTAGTGTGATACTGTAACACGATTTTTATTAAAATACTAAAATCAATGATTATACTCACAAAATGAGTTAAAAAACAAGCCTTGAAAGACAGTTCAACAGCGCCAGCAGAACAGGACGGTTGCTTCAGTCCAAAGGTATCTAACCGATATTGAAGCTAGGCTTACGCTTGTCAGAATATAGACCTCTGTGTGTGTGTGTATATATTCTGACAAGCTGTACAGTGAGGGAGCAGTGCAGACCACCGGGGCTCTGAGGAAAGGGGTACGCCCCCGAAACGCGTAAGCCTAGCTTCAATATCGGTTAGATACCTTTGGACTGAAGCAACCGTCCTGTTCTGCTGGCGCTGTTGAACTGTCTTTCAAGGCTTGTTTTTTAACTCATTTTGTGAGTATAATCATTGATTTTAGTATTTTAATAAAAATCGTGTTACAGCATCACACTAGGTCGGTGCGCCCTCCATTCTTTTTTCTCTTTTTGTAAATCATGTGTTCCAGGTTCTTGATCTAGAATTGAATCCAAAACAAACCTGTGCATCGCCGTTAGTTGCTTGTATTAGACAATTACATAAAAAAACAAAATCATTATACAGCATTCTGATGTGGAAAATACAATTCTGTCTTTGGTGGGCCCCCAAACAAAATCTCATAAGGGCTCAAAATCTCTGACCTATAAGTATGGGTAATCCTGATGTTGTAAAGAGCCAGAGGCAACAGTTCTGGTCATTGTTTCTTTACTGACTAAAGAGCCAGAGGCAACAGTTCTGGTCATTGTTTCTTTATTGACCTGTCTTCCCTTTCCCTGCATTAAATTTGGCTAACCTGTCTAACGATTCCATTATATTTTTCTACCTTTCCCGAACTCTGTTGATTATAGAGGCATGAAAGGCCTGCTCAATTGCCAAGTCCTTCCATGTAATTTACATGATCTGTACAGTGAAATGTGTTCCTCTGTCATTCTCTAGGATTTCAGGGACTTCAAGCGGCATATTACTTCGGAAAGGAGTTTCTTTGCTGTTGTCTTGGCAATTTGCTTTAGCTACCAGTCAGGCTTCAATTCAGCTTGAAAACATGTCTATGCACAAAAAAACATATTGATATTGGCCTGATTTGGGCAATTAGATTTAATCAATCTGAAGTCTTTGGAAAAGGAATAGTGACTTGGCCAAATGTCTTTGTGTTACTCTGGTTGGTTTTCCTGAGTTATTTTTAGCACAGATTATGCATCCCTCAACAAAGTCTTGATATGGATTTCTGGAGTAGTGAATAAACCATCCAGCCTTGCTTATGCTTCTCTCCATTGCCTTAGGGCATACATGACTCAGTCCATGAGCTAGTTGGCATGATCATGTTCTCCGTTTGAGATGGTATACATATTCCTTTTTCCTTGCACAAGAGTCCATCTTGATCCTTCTTTGTTCCATCCCTTTACATGATTTTGATTTTTTACCAATCGTCAGGTGCAAATTCTTGCAATTTCTTAACCAGTTTAGCCCCGGACCATATTGCTGTCCAAAGACCAGAGCACTTTTTGTGATTCGGCACTGTGTCGCTTTAACTGACAATTGCGCGGTCCTGCGACGTGGCTCCCAAACAAAATTGGCGTCCTTTTTTTCCCACAAATAGAGCTTTCTTTTGGTGGTATTTGATCATCTCTGCGGTTTTTATTTTTTGCGCTATAAACAAAAATAGAGTGACTATTTTGAAAAAAAATGCAATATTTTTTACTTTTTTCTGTAATAAATATCCCCAAAAAAGATATAAAAAAACTTTTTTTCCCCTCAGTTTAGGCCGATACGTATTCTTCTACATATTTTTTGAAAAAAAAAAATCGCAATTAGCGTTTTATTGATTGGTTTTCGCAAAATTTATAGCGTTTACAAAAAAGGGGGTAGTTTTAT
This sequence comes from Rana kukunoris, assembly GCA_029574335.1. NCBI lineage: Eukaryota > Metazoa > Chordata > Amphibia > Anura > Ranidae > Rana > Rana kukunoris. The sequence goes on along the minus strand of CM056054.1, from coordinate 77,376,942 downwards.
GGCATTTTTATTAATATATTTTTTTTACTAGTAATGGCGGCGATCAGCTTTTTTTTTTGGTACTGCAATATTATGGCGGACACATCGGACACCTTTGACACATTTTTGGGACCATTGGCATTTTTATAGCGATCAATGCTATAAAAATGCATTGGATTACTATAAAAATGCCATTGGCAGTGAAGGGGTTAACACTAGGGGGCGGGGAAGGGGTTAAGTGTGTTCCTATTTGTGTTCTAACTGTATGGGGGGGGTTGACTCACTAGGGGAAATCACTGATCTTCCGTTCATACATTGTATGAACGGAGGATCAGTGTTTCCCCCCGCTGACAGGAACGAGAGGAATGTGTTTACACACATACCTCCCGTTCTGTAACGAACGCGCGTGCCCGGCGGCGATCGCGCACTGGACTCGGGGGCGAGCGGGGGGGGCGGGCCGCGAGCGGGGGGCGCGCACGCTGGTGGCCGACGGCGCCGACGCGCCCCCTAGTGGCCGCGAATGTCCCGACGTAGAGCTACGGGCTCTCGCCCAGGAGAGCCGACCTGCCGCTGTAGAACGACGGCGGCTGGTCGGCTAGTGGTTAATCGGTTCCTTTACTTTCAGTATTTGTTCTTTTCTTTTCCTTCAATCTGTTACAGGCTTCTTCTTATTCCTTTGCAAAATCATTGATTAGGGTCATGATTGCTTCTATTGGTGTTTCAGCAGTCTTCCTGTGAGTATGATCAGACAACTGTTTCTTTTTTCTTCCATGGGTTGTCCTTCAGTATGTGTGTTGACCTTCGGGGTGGCTACTTCCTTTGGGAGGGTGACTGGTTCAAAAAGTTCTTGAACATATTTTCAGTTTTGAATTGGTTCTCTTGCAGCAGTTGTGAGTCTTCTGTTCTTCCTTATGGGTCCATAATCATGGACTACTTTGACAGCATGCTTGCTATCAGTGTAGTGGTTGGCTGTTTGATCCTTTGCGGTCTCACTGGCTCTTGTGAGTGCTACCACTTTGGCAACCTGCGCTGAAAGTGATGAAGGGAGTAGTTGGGTCTCAATCACTTCCTCCAATGTTGTCATCGCATATGCCAATCTTGGGACTTTGTACAGGTGTGAACCATCTACAAACAGGATCAGATAGATGAGGATTTGCAAGCGTAGTGTCCTTTACTGGGGAAATTTGCTGCATTTCTTCTTTCATAAGTTTTAAGCAGATCTGGTCCTCTTTGAGGTCTTCTCTCTCTAGGAAAAAGCTTGATTGTAGTACATCTTTTTCACTTCTATTTCTCCTAATTCAAGCAGTATTGCTTCATAACATCCGTGTACAGCACCACTGGCACAGGTTGCAGCTGCAGTTTTCTTTTTGTGTTCCTCCCACAGCATGGATGTTGGTGCATCCACCAACCAAATCAGTTTTTTACATGGCTTGAAAGGGTTTGCAGTCAACAGGGAAGGATGAAGAGGTTTCACACCATTTAAGAATGCAGGATACAGAAAACATGACAACAATGTTCTGGAAAGCCAACCTTCAGGGAAAGACTGTTCAGACAAATTGGACACCTCTTAGTTGAACTTAATGCTAAAGTACTGGCACCAGTCCCATCTTTGCCTTCATCACCATCTTTTTCTTCATGTTGCTGGTCTTTCAGATGAGCATAAACGCTTGCTCCTCTTCCTTCCCACGAAACCTAATAATGTAATTTATCTCAGCAGGATCAGAAATGAAAGCAACCATAGAATTACCATCCAAACAAAGGCTATTGTAGCTTTGATTCCTCAACTGCAATTCTGTTATTCCATCATCTGTTCGTTGGGGAAAGCGTAAGGTTACAAAAGCGCCTTTACCATCCGTCTAAGAGATGCACAAATTAACTTGTGTGCTCAGAAATTTCATGCTGCTTTACTATTCATTCATCATCTCTCTTTCTTCTGCTTATGTCTGTCAGGCAATCTGCATTTTCTGGCCAATCCTGTCCCAATTATAGCATTTCCTGGTTTCTTTTTGAGAAACAGCTCATTGACCATCATTTTGGGCTACAAAAGCATTTAGCCTTTTCTCTTTCTCACATCCAGCAATCCTCATTAATAATTCTACAACATTCTGTCCACTTTCTTCATAATGCAATTCACTTTTTATGTTCTTTTAAACTATTTCCTCTTATAAATAAACTTGCCTTTCTCCACTTTCATGTTCAGTAGCCTAGAATGGAGAGCTAAATATTTAAATAATTATAATAATCATGGCTACCCTTTATTTCTTTGTTTAAAATTAATCCTAGAGTTACATAACAAAAACTAAAAATTTTAACTAGGATTTCACGTCGCCACATAATTCTAGATTTTCCTAGCTTGTGACGGAAAATATTGATTATATGAGGACAGGAGGCGAATATCTTATGCATTATCTTTCTTTATTTAATGCCCACAGCAGAAATTTAACTTTTAATGAATTCAAATATAAAAACGTTTTAAAACTGAAAAAAAGAAAAAAACTACAACACCCAGCAGCCCTCAGGGTGGATCTGCCAATCATGAGGCAGGACAGCCTGCATAAAAGGGGCTGCCTCCTTAGAACCCTCCTCTTTCTTGGGGCGAAACTGCAGGAAACTTAAAAACCGGAAAAACAGTTCGAAACACCGGAATCCTGGCAAACTGGAACCACACCGGAACCCTGTAAGAAAACTGGAAACTCCGGACTTAGGTGACGGCGATCGGTCTCCGGATCTGGACGCAGTTGGAACCTCCGCTTCCGGTCTGCGAAGAACTAAGCTTCATGAATCGAGCAGGAACAGCAATCCCAACGGGGATAGCGAAACAAAGCTTCCAGAACGTATCAGCCTCCGACTTGCAGGATGCGTGATTCAATAGCCTAGAACAAGAGAAACAACATCGTGACAGGGTTGGGTCGGGAGGGAAGATATTCGCCTCAATCAATATTTTCCGTCACAAGCTAGGAAAATCTAGAATTATATATCGGACAGGAGGCTCATATCTTATGCAAGTTCAAAGCTATAACAATGTAGACATGAATCATTACAATTGACAACAATCTACAGAACCGACATAGATATGTGTTCCTCCGGTCTAAAGTAAAAGTGGCGGAAGGTGGTCGCAGAAGACCAGTCTGCCGCTAAGAGTAAATCCGAGAGGGAGCCTCCCGAGGTGGCGACCTTAGTAGCCATCGCCCCTCTGGAGGAGTGGGCACCAAACAGGGATACATCAATCCCCGCCATTTCCATAACTGACCGTACCCACCTGGCTAAAGTAGCCAAGGAAACCGGTAAATGAGGTTTAATGTAGGAGATGAGGAGTTGGGAGAATTGTGATGATCGCAGCGGGGTCGTTAAGGACTCATAAGTCTGCAGACAGCGGAGCACGCACAAGTGTGGATGGGTGGGAAAGAACGGGTAGAAGACCGAATGAAGTCCCGTCTTTGTCCTACGCACGACCGAAAACCTGACTCCCTGAGGCGAGAATTGATGCCTAGATATTTTCACAGCCCTGACGTCCGAGACTCGTTTGATAGAGATCAGACATAAGAGGACAGTAAGTTTGAAGGACAATAACTTCAAGGACAGAGTGTCATTGTCTCCCCAGTCCGAGAGCATGGTCAGGACCTTAGTCACATCCCAAGTGTGCTGGTACCTTAGGCGAGGAGGACGTTTAAACTTAACGCCCTTCAAAAGTCGGGACACTAACGAGTGTTTGCCAACAGGGAGCGAGTCTACAAGAGAGTCATAGGCTGAGATCGCGGAGCAATAGACGTTAAGGGAGCTATAGGACCTCCCGGATTCAAAAGAGTCCGCCAGATAGTTGGCCACTACAGAGACAGGTGCCTGAACGGGATCAATCTTTCGTTGATCACACCAACGAACCCAGAGCCGCCAAGCTGATTGATATGCCGATCTAGTCCCGGGGGCCCAGGCCAAGTCAAGGAGGTCCCTAGCTGTTCTTGAAAGGTCGCTGTTTGCGACCGGCACCCCGAAACCAACCATGCGAGGAGAGGAAGGTTGTGATTCGTGAGTAGGGGGTGCAGGTCCCCGTTCGGGCTGGTGAGGAGATGAGGAGAATGAGGAAGCAGCCTGGGGAGATCCACAGTCATCCCCAGAAGGAGGGGAAACCATGGTTGTGTCGGCCACCACGGAGTGATCAACACGACTGACGCTCTCAGGTTCGCTATGTGGAGCAGGACCCTGAGAATCATCGAGAAAGGGGGAAACGCGTAGTGTGTCCCCTGAGGCCATGTTTGTCGGAGGGCGTCCACAGCGTGCACCTCCGGATCTGGCCTCCAACTGTAGAAGCGCGGGAGCTGATGGTTGACCTGAGAGGCGAAAAGGTCCATAGAGAAGGGACCCCATAGATGAACGAGGGCCAGGAACACTGACCGGTCCAGCTGCCAGTCGCTGGAATCAGTCAGGTCAAGAAAATGCCATCCTACACTAAGGATACTAAGCATGTTATAAATTTACTATCCAATCTGAAACCTACTCCCAATGTGTGGTTAGTTACAGCAGACGTAACATCGCTGTATACTATTATTCCACATGATTTGGGTATTGAAGCCGTATCTTATTATTTGAATAAGGGTAGCGGCCTATTAGGCGAACAGATTTCCTTTATAATGGAGCTTTTGGTTTTTGCCGCGACCCACAACTATTTCTGGCATGAGGGTCAGTTTTATAAACAGAATCGTGGTGTCGCGATGGGAGCTAAATATGCTCCAAGTTTGGCGAATCTTTTTATGGCCAAATGGGAGGAGGATGTCGTCCATGATCAGCCTAGGCCCCAGATTCTTTTGTGGGCCAGGTACATCGATGACATCCTCCTCCTGTGGGATGGCACTGAAGGTGAACTCTCTCAGTTCATAGATTCCCTTAACAACAATGAGCGGGGCATCTTTTTGACGTATGAGGCCAGTAGGGAGAAAATAAACTTTTTGGATTTAGTTATATCTATTGAAGATGGCAAATTCGTGACCTCAACATATTTTAAATCAACAGATAGAAATTCTTATATTTCCAGTGACAGCTGCCATCATTCTTCCTGGTTAAAATCTGTGCCCAAAAGCCAGTTCCTGCGTTTAAAAAGAAACTGTACCTATGATGCCATGTTTAAAACACAGGCACAGGTTCTTACTGAACGGTTTGTGGCAAAGGGTTATTGTCAGAATCTCCTGAATGACACTCTGAAATCAGTGTCTGAGATTGATAGGGCGGATCTATTAACTGACAAACCTCGTGTCGGCACCGCCCAAGGATATAAGAATCCTTTTGTTACAGACTACTCATGCCAACATGCCAATGTGAAACATGTTGTTTCAAAACATTGGCATGTATTAAGAAGCGACAATGTCCTTAGAGGATTACTACCAGAAAAACCACAGGTAGTATTTAGGGGTCTCCCTTCCCTCAGGGATAAACTGGCTCCTAACGTGTTAAACCCCCCGAGAATACCATCAATGTTTTTGGCAGATCTTTCTGGCTTCTATAAATGTGGGAAATGTCAGAGCTGTGCTTTGAATGGCATTAGATCCAAACGAAGCACTTCATTCCGTTCTTCTAGTACCCAGAAAAACTTTACGATAAAGCCCTTTATTACATGCACAACTATAGGGGTTATATATTTGCTTATGTGCCCATGTGGATTACAATATATAGGTAGGACTAAACGCCCTCTACATATACGCCTTAATGAGCACATAGCAAATATTCGGAATGGTTTTACGGAACATTCTGTGTCGAAACATTTTTTGTTGGTACATGACAAGAATCCCATCAATACGGTATTTTTGGGCATAGACAAATTTAATCCTCACTGGCGTGGCAGTGACCTAGTGAGAAGTATCTCTCGCTCCGAAATGGCGTGGATACATAAAACTAAGTGCTACACCCCTCACGGCCTCAACATTGAGGTAGATATTAATTGTTTTATTGATAACTCGTGATTCCTCTTGACAAGGGTTGTTATATAAACCCTTTGTTCCATCTGACAAGTACTATATAAACATCTATCCATTTGGACACCCAATCAATGGGGGTCTTTTCACACTTATAATTGCTATAAACAGGATCCTCACGAGCTCCTCTTTATTTCCCCATGTTATTTGGGGTGGCTTTGGGACGGTCACACAATGAGTATTATTTGACTTGAAACTCTTTATACCTCCTCCCCTTCCCCCCCCTCCCTCCCTCCTCTTTTATTCATATTGGGAGATGATTGGTATTGGACACGCTGGCGACAATGTAGCCCAATACTAACATTATTATTATTATTAACACGAATTTCTGTTTCTCTCCTCCTTGTATTATAAAGAGGAAGTGGCTACGGGGTTTGACATTAATATATTGACATATATAGGTTTAATATTTTTATCATTATTTATAGTTTAAAAGTATTTCTGAGTGGAAAATATTTATGTTCATTGTTGATTATTCGATCAATTAGCAAAATAATTGTAAGACCATCCAATTCCTGCTATATACTTATTTTTCCATGGGTTTTAATTGTTTTTTGTTTATAATGTTTTATCTGTTGTTTATAAAAAATATGAAAATGTTTACATTTATCATTATGGGAATCGGAATGCATTACATTATAGTTTGCATATGACACTTGATTATATGGGGTTCGGATCATTTCCGGCCTCATTACATGCCTATAAGTGAATGAACATCAGGTAATTTGTAAAATGCACCGGTTGACGTATTGTGCGACAATATGATGTATTGCTTTACAACGGGGGTGCCGTTTAGGTTTGCCCTTAGTTGTTGTATGTAAACCTATGGTTATGCTGTGAGTGTTTCCAATGGTTAAGATGGCGGACATACGATCGGCCGGGATTTGTCCTGGGGTTAGTTCCGCCTTTTTCTGTTTATGCAGAATAAACATCAGTTAATTTGTAAAATGCACCGGTTGCCGCATTGTACGACAATTTGGTGTATTGCTTTGCAACAGGGGTGCCGTTTATGTTTGCCCTTAGTTGTTGTATGTAAACCTTTGGTTATGATGTGAGTGTTTCCAAGGGTCAAGATGGCGGACATACGATCGGCCGGGATTTGTCCTAAGGTTGGTTCCGCCTCTTTCTGTTTATATGCGGTGACTCAGAGCGCCGCCTCATCCCGTGATCAAGTCCCTTTTGCGACGAAACGTTGGGAGGCGACGCTCTGACGTCACCGCATCACGTGTGAGGACCCGGAAGACGGGTAACACGCTCTGAACGCCGGCCGGCCTTCAATTTTTATGTTATGATTTGCTGTTTTAAAATTTGATTGATGTAAGTGCGCACAATCTTTTCTCTTATTTCATTAAACCTACGGTTTTACGCTATGTGGATCTCTTTTGGTTTTTTCTATGGGACCATTGATACTTGATTGCTATCTGAGCTGAATTACACCTATTGGCTACTCTGAACGGATGTCCCCTTTGCTCCTTGCCGAATATGAATGCCACATTTTGCTGATATTGATCTCGGTGAGATCATAGACTCTGGTAAGGGTCAGTGTTTCTTGTGCGGTGGAGGTCTTTAGTCTGGTCACTACTCACACCTGTCCGTGGATCTTTCTACACTGGGAAACCTTTTCTATGAACTTACATCTCTAGATGGACTGTATATTGATTATATGGACTTGTTATCACATTAACTGTTCACTTTAAGTGTGCTGTCTTTAGATAAAGTGTATACATGTGATTATTATGTTGCATTTATGACACTATTCATTTTAATATTACTGTATAGTACTTATAGCGCGACTCCAATTTTTTTCTATTTCTGCTTGGTGTTGTATAACACCTTTGAGACGCTGCTCATTATTTGTTCATCAATTTGGTTTAGATTTGCGCAATTCTTTTCTATTTAATTTTTATCCTTATACTTATTATTGCTGCAATCTACTGTACTTCTTCACAGAAGTGGGTCACAGCTTTGTAACCCATTATCCACATGGATATCTTTGAATTTAGGGCCACACGGGTGGTTAACACTGAGGGTGTGTTTGAGACCTTCAAGGAAGGTGATGGCGATTTGGGTGGCCTATTTATGAGGCTTAAGAATTTGACAGTCTCCGAGCTACACACCCAATGGGACATTGTATTTTTAGATACATATATCAAACATCAAATGGTACCTAGAAGCCTTAGATGGGAGATTTGCCCACAAAAGGGCGACACCGATTTAGAAGGGTGGTATAAATATTTCAACGAGTCAGGACTCAACCTTTTGAAATTTTTAGGTGAACGGAAGACCATCAAACTAAAAAAATTAGACGATGAGATTATACAGATCAAAGATAAACTCATCCCACTTATGACTAGTACAGAATACACCGAAAGGTCTAAGAATCTGCTGAAGATTCTGGAAAAGGAAGAAAGGGAGCAAAAAATAAAGAAAAATAAAAAGTTCAATCGCGATATGGGTGATTACCAAAACAATATTGTTTTTGACTGGCAAAAAAAATTACTGGCGGAAGCCCAGGCAACCAGTAATGCCACTATTCCAGCTATGGTGCCCATCCCTTTACTGACTACTACCCTTTCTACCAACACTATTCCTCCTCCTATTCTTGGGGGGCGGAATCACCTGCCTAAAGGGAATACACCAAAAGGACAATATAAAAATAGTCACAGGAAACCTGTGATGACATATCCTTCCAATAGAGGAAGAGGGGGTACGAGCTCAAGGGGCAAGTTTGCCCCTCCCCCTACTTTTCCCTTGAATTGGAATCATTACCAACCACTGGGGCCCCCCAGGACACAAGGGAGAGGCTTTTCAAAAGGTCCTCCTCCCTATTCCAATCAGCCACATAATTTGGGACAGTATAATCAATATAGTGACTCACAAGGTTTCCAGATGATGAGAGCACCTAACTATGGCCCTCCACCAACTTTGGCAGGTCCAGAGGTGGTGCACTATCCTGGCAACTTTGAACCTGAATATAACATTTCAACACATAACAATTTTTTACCTTTAAGTGACTATCCTAACCAAGAGGGAGACTCTTATGGCCCATTTTTTGGACCTAATGTCCAAAATGGGGAGATTACCGATACATACGAGTTTGGTTATGGAGGTGATAATGCCCCTATGCAATCTTTAAACCCTGGTCAGCCACAATGGGGTTTTCCCCGGGCAGGCCAGGGCGTCAAGAGAATCGCAGAACTAAAAGAGGGACTAGAGGGGGGAGGGCTAGGAAGCCCAAAAAGACCGAGAACTTAATTGGAGCTGGTATTTTTAATTTGAGTTCACATGTTTTGGATCAAGCCGAACTTTTAGTTTTGGATAAGGGACTTAAATATGTCCCTCCCAAAAAACTTGATAAATTTAGGACTTACATGGATATTCACAAGTATGTACGGAAACTTAATATCCAACGGTATATGAGTTCAAATTCGTTTAATCCTTCCACAACTTCATTGCTAAACTATACACATTCAGGTCTGGCTAATGCCTCGGTGTACAACCCACCAGGGCAATTACCAGCAGCCCTCAGGGTATTTAGGGATTTGGCCCTAAAAGATCTAGAATGTATGGAGATTAAACAAATACGATGTAAAAAACAGTTAGAGGAAGGTATAGATTCCCTTTGTAGAAATAAAAATTTAGTTATACGTCCAGCGGACAAGGGGGGTGGAATTGTTATCCTTAACAAGAGTGATTATCTGCAGGAGATGCAACACATTCTTGATGACAAGGACACCTATGTCCCTTTGGTATTAGACCCGGGAAAAAAATATACAAAAACTCTACAAAACATTGTCGATAAAGGCCGACGGAATGGTATACTTAATGAAAAAGAATCTGCGTTTTTGGTACCCAAAGTTCCAAGGACCCCCATTATGTATTACCTTCCGAAGGTCCATAAAAATCCAGTTTGCCCCCCGGGACGTCCTATTGTGAGTGGGATTGATTCAATCACGTCCCGGGTGGGCAAATATATAGATTTTTTCTTGCAGCCCCTTGTCAAGAAAATGCCATCCTACACTAAGGATACTAAGCATGTTATAAATTTACTATCCAATCTGAAACCTACTCCCAATGTGTGGTTAGTTACAGCAGACGTAACATCGCTGTATACTATTATTCCACATGATTTGGGTATTGAAGCCGTATCTTATTATTTGAATAAGGGTAGCGGCCTATTAGGCGAACAGATTTCCTTTATAATGGAGCTTTTGGTTTTTGCCGCGACCCACAACTATTTCTGGCATGAGGGTCAGTTTTATAAACAGAATCGTGGTGTCGCGATGGGAGCTAAATATGCTCCAAGTTTGGCGAATCTTTTTATGGCCAAATGGGAGGAGGATGTCGTCCATGATCAGCCTAGGCCCCAGATTCTTTTGTGGGCCAGGTACATCGATGACATCCTCCTCCTGTGGGATGGCACTGAAGGTGAACTCTCTCAGTTCATAGATTCCCTTAACAACAATGAGCGGGGCATCTTTTTGACGTATGAGGCCAGTAGGGAGAAAATAAACTTTTTGGATTTAGTTATATCTATTGAAGATGGCAAATTCGTGACCTCAACATATTTTAAATCAACAGATAGAAATTCTTATATTTCCAGTGACAGCTGCCATCATTCTTCCTGGTTAAAATCTGTGCCCAAAAGCCAGTTCCTGCGTTTAAAAAGAAACTGTACCTATGATGCCATGTTTAAAACACAGGCACAGGTTCTTACTGAACGGTTTGTGGCAAAGGGTTATTGTCAGAATCTCCTGAATGACACTCTGAAATCAGTGTCTGAGATTGATAGGGCGGATCTATTAACTGACAAACCTCGTGTCGGCACCGCCCAAGGATATAAGAATCCTTTTGTTACAGACTACTCATGCCAACATGCCAATGTGAAACATGTTGTTTCAAAACATTGGCATGTATTAAGAAGCGACAATGTCCTTAGAGGATTACTACCAGAAAAACCACAGGTAGTATTTAGGGGTCTCCCTTCCCTCAGGGATAAACTGGCTCCTAACGTGTTAAACCCCCCGAGAATACCATCAATGTTTTTGGCAGATCTTTCTGGCTTCTATAAATGTGGGAAATGTCAGAGCTGTGCTTTGAATGGCATTAGATCCAAACGAAGCACTTCATTCCGTTCTTCTAGTACCCAGAAAAACTTTACGATAAAGCCCTTTATTACATGCACAACTATAGGGGTTATATATTTGCTTATGTGCCCATGTGGATTACAATATATAGGTAGGACTAAACGCCCTCTACATATACGCCTTAATGAGCACATAGCAAATATTCGGAATGGTTTTACGGAACATTCTGTGTCGAAACATTTTTTGTTGGTACATGACAAGAATCCCATCAATACGGTATTTTTGGGCATAGACAAATTTAATCCTCACTGGCGTGGCAGTGACCTAGTGAGAAGTATCTCTCGCTCCGAAATGGCGTGGATACATAAAACTAAGTGCTACACCCCTCACGGCCTCAACATTGAGGTAGATATTAATTGTTTTATTGATAACTCGTGATTCCTCTTGACAAGGGTTGTTATATAAACCCTTTGTTCCATCTGACAAGTACTATATAAACATCTATCCATTTGGACACCCAATCAATGGGGGTCTTTTCACACTTATAATTGCTATAAACAGGATCCTCACGAGCTCCTCTTTATTTCCCCATGTTATTTGGGGTGGCTTTGGGACGGTCACACAATGAGTATTATTTGACTTGAAACTCTTTATACCTCCTCCCCTTCCCCCCCCTCCCTCCCTCCTCTTTTATTCATATTGGGAGATGATTGGTATTGGACACGCTGGCGACAATGTAGCCCAATACTAACATTATTATTATTATTAACACGAATTTCTGTTTCTCTCCTCCTTGTATTATAAAGAGGAAGTGGCTACGGGGTTTGACATTAATATATTGACATATATAGGTTTAATATTTTTATCATTATTTATAGTTTAAAAGTATTTCTGAGTGGAAAATATTTATGTTCATTGTTGATTATTCGATCAATTAGCAAAATAATTGTAAGACCATCCAATTCCTGCTATATACTTATTTTTCCATGGGTTTTAATTGTTTTTTGTTTATAATGTTTTATCTGTTGTTTATAAAAAATATGAAAATGTTTACATTTATCATTATGGGAATCGGAATGCATTACATTATAGTTTGCATATGACACTTGATTATATGGGGTTCGGATCATTTCCGGCCTCATTACATGCCTATAAGTGAATGAACATCAGGTAATTTGTAAAATGCACCGGTTGACGTATTGTGCGACAATATGATGTATTGCTTTACAACGGGGGTGCCGTTTAGGTTTGCCCTTAGTTGTTGTATGTAAACCTATGGTTATGCTGTGAGTGTTTCCAATGGTTAAGATGGCGGACATACGATCGGCCGGGATTTGTCCTGGGGTTAGTTCCGCCTTTTTCTGTTTATGCAGAATAAACATCAGTTAATTTGTAAAATGCACCGGTTGCCGCATTGTACGACAATTTGGTGTATTGCTTTGCAACAGGGGTGCCGTTTATGTTTGCCCTTAGTTGTTGTATGTAAACCTTTGGTTATGATGTGAGTGTTTCCAAGGGTCAAGATGGCGGACATACGATCGGCCGGGATTTGTCCTAAGGTTGGTTCCGCCTCTTTCTGTTTATATGCGGTGACTCAGAGCGCCGCCTCATCCCGTGATCAAGTCCCTTTTGCGACGAAACGTTGGGAGGCGACGCTCTGACGTCACCGCATCACGTGTGAGGACCCGGAAGACGGGTAACACGCTCTGAACGCCGGCCGGCCTTCAATTTTTATGTTATGATTTGCTGTTTTAAAATTTGATTGATGTAAGTGCGCACAATCTTTTCTCTTATTTCATTAAACCTACGGTTTTACGCTATGTGGATCTCTTTTGGTTTTTTCTATGGGACCATTGATACTTGATTGCTATCTGAGCTGAATTACACCTATTGGCTACTCTGAACGGATGTCCCCTTTGCTCCTTGCCGAATATGAATGCCACATTTTGCTGATATTGATCTCGGTGAGATCATAGACTCTGGTAAGGGTCAGTGTTTCTTGTGCGGTGGAGGTCTTTAGTCTGGTCACTACTCACACCTGTCCGTGGATCTTTCTACACTGGGAAACCTTTTCTATGAACTTACATCTCTAGATGGACTGTATATTGATTATATGGACTTGTTATCACATTAACTGTTCACTTTAAGTGTGCTGTCTTTAGATAAAGTGTATACATGTGATTATTATGTTGCATTTATGACACTATTCATTTTAATATTACTGTATAGTACTTATAGCGCGACTCCAATTTTTTTCTATTTCTAACGAGAATTCCAGTCTGCCACTATATTGGAAGTACCTGGGATATATTCCGCTACCGGGACAATGTTGCGTCCCAGGCAGAAGTGCCAGAGTACTTTTGCTAGGATCCTGGATCTGGGACCCCCCAAGCGATTGACGTACTGGACTGCGGTTACGTTGTCCATACGCAACAACACACAGCAGTTGGACGTGTGTGGCAGAAGACTCCTGATGGCAAATAAAGCCGCCAGGAGCTCTAACGTGTTGATGTGCAGCAGAGATTCCTCTGCGGACCAGGTCCCTCCTGTGGAGGAGGAACCGCACCGAGCGCCCCAGCCGTGGCGGCTGGCATCCGACTCTATGACAAAGTCCAGCGTGGCATTGAGGATGGTCTTGCCGTTCCAATCGACGGCATGATGGAGCCACCACCGAAGTTCCACCATGGCTTCTGCGTCCAAAGCGACTTCGTCTGCATAGCGAAGTCCCTGGCGAAGATGTAGAGTCTTGAGTCTCTGGAGGGCTCGATAATGAAGAGGGGCTGGAAAAATGGCCTGGATCGACGCCGATAACAGTCCAACTAAGCGAGCCAGTCCACGTAAGGACACCCGTTGTTTGTCCAGTACGACACTGATCTCCTTGCGAATGGAAACTAACTTGTGCTTGGGTAGCCATAGGACCGCTCGGTTGGTGTCCACCAGGAAACCCAAAAATTCCATCTCCTGAGATGGGGATAGGATGGACTTCTCGTGGTTTAAGAGGAAACCCAGGTCCTGAAGCAATCTGACAGCCCAGGAGGCATGTTCATTTGTCTGGTGAGGGGAGCGAGCCATTATGAGTATGTCGTCTAAGTATATGATCAACCTCACCCCTCTGCTCCGCAGAGCCGCCACCACCGGTTTCAGTAACTTGGTGAAGCACCACGGGGTGGAGGAGAGACCGAACGGAAGGCAGGTAAATTGCCACGTTCTGTTTCTCCACAGGAAACGAAGAAAATGCTGAGAGGTTGGGTGGATGGGAACCGTAAGGTAGGCGTCTTTTAAGTCCACCTTCACTAACCAGTCCCCGGGGCGTAAGAGGTCTCGCAGGCAGTGGATTCCCTCCATTTTGAAATGTCGGAATACGACATGTTGGTTGAGATTTCTTAAATTTATCACTGGGCGATGACCGCCACCCTTTTTCCTGACTAGGAAGATATTGCTGAGGAAGCCCGAAGAATGTGGGTCCACCTCCACCACAGCTTGTTTGGTCCGAAGGTCCTGCAACTCCTTGTCTATTAGGGCGGCGTTCAGGTTTGAGAACCGAATGGGATGGGGAATCGAATCCATGTCTGGTCGGGAATATAACTCCACCTGATAGCCCGCTACTGTATTGAGTATCCATGCGTCTGCCGTAATCGCAGACCAGGCATGAATAAAATGTCTCAGCCTTCCCCCTACCGGTATGTGAGAAAAATTGAGGTGTGTTGAACTCACCAGTGGTAGGGCGGGAACGGGGGTAGCCTCTTCCTCCTCGGCCTCTCCAGGGGCTTCCGCAGGGAGGAAAGAATGGCGCCGGTTGCGCCACTGGTACTGGGTATGGCTGTGGAGCTTGGTACTGAGCGGGAGCTTTGTTGTATGGCCTGTTAGGGAAGTATCGGCCGGCAGAGCGGCCCTTGTATCTGCCGGCCCTGGGAAAAACCCTAGCGTTAGACCTTTTTAAAGATGTCTGGGCCTTATCCAGGCTGGAGTAGAGGCCTACCATTTTGTTTGGAGGGACGGGGGCATTCCGCCCTCAGCTTGTTACGGTTGGCCTTATCGACCGATCTCTGGGCCCAGTATTCGATATATTGGGCCACCTCAGGTAGAGGTGCCCAGTCACCGGAGCGTGGATGGCTAATTGCCTCCGGGTCGAAAAATGGCTCTCCACGAGAGTCCAATAATATTTCGCCCTGGGATACAGGGTCGGCGACGTCATGAAGCGCCATATGCCCACTACCCTCATAATCATCGTCATCCCCATCCTCAGACTCAAAAGCGTTATCCGCTTCGGACTCCGCGGACGACTCGGGAGAGGAGTCCACGAAAGAGTCCGGTTTGGTCCGCCTAGCGGACCGGTGCCTGTGCATCTCCCCGAGGCTCAGGGGTCGATCGGAGTCTGGGAGGGTAGTGGGTCGGCAGTCTTGGGAAAGTACTGCCTGGGGCATGTTATTAGCTTCCCCTGCCGGGGAGTCAGGAGCCACATTATTATGGCGGCGTTTTTGGGACACCTTGCCCTTCTTGATGGGCGGGTTATCATTGCCGGATGGCCCGGCCAAGGGGGGTGCAGGTTGGGGTATAGGCGGGGTTGGGACAACCGACGCCATGGCCGCCTGGACGGATCTGTTGATCAGATCCTGAATCTGTGCCGCACTGAGGAAAACCGGAGTTTCTAGCGATGTGTTTAACATCTCAGGGGCACTAGCAGGGGTGTATGTCCTATCGTCGGCCATGGGAGCAGAGTCTGCTGACGGCAGACAGCACGATTGTGCAGCACAGCAAAGAGTATGGCAATAGGGAATTTAAATGTTTACAAGGGATGTCCCTAGGAAATAAATTCCCCAAAAAACAAGAAACTGTGAAGGTTCACTAAAAAACTAGCAATCAAGATAATATATATACGTAGGGAAAAGGTTCCCTAATGAGCATGAAACTGATGGGGGAAAGAAGGTTCCCCACACACAGAGTGTCAGACCTAAGCAGAGACCGCGTCCTGTACCTTACACCGCTCGCCGTACACTGGCGTAGCGGTTCAGGAGGAACGAGGTGCGGGTTAGAGAAAAAAATAGTCTCGCGAGACTACTGTTGCGAGTTGATTGGATAAGAGATCCCGCCCGCCCCTAGAGGCGCGCGGCCCGGAGGGGAGAGCGCGCGGCCCGGAGGGGTGAGTGCGCTGCGCGCCGAAGAAAGGGCGCGAACGAGAGGGGGATGATGACGCGGGAAGAATGGCGGCGTCTCGCGATACCTCGCAAGCGATGAGGAAGAAAAGACGCACCGGTACAACGGGGGTGCGCGAGCCGATCGGAGCGCAAACGGAAGGTATGAGGAAAGGCACAAAAAGTATAGGTGGAAGGAGAAAAAAAACTGCAGGGCACTAGCGGTGAGGCCCTGCAGCTGCACAACTAAAACGGGGGGGGGGATCCCCAGCGCCCGGAAGGATACAACAATCAAGGTTTAGAAATATAATCGCTTCCAAAGACACAAGAAAAAAACAGTGTACTTATCTATTCCTGGCTATGAGCAGAAAGAAAGAGGAGGGTTCTAAGGAGGCAGCCCCTTTTTATGCAGGCTGTCCTGCCTCATGATTGGCAGATCCACCCTGAGGGCTGCTGGGTGTTGTAGTTTTTTTCTTTTCTTCAGTTTTAAAACGTTTTTATTTTTGAATTCATTAAAAGTTACATTTCTGCTATGGGCATTAAATAAAGAAAGATAATGCATAAGATATGAGCCTCCTGTCCGATATATAATTAAAAATTTCTTAGATATTCAAAACTATCTGGCTGCTTTACACAGGAATTTGAAGAATTTGAAGAGAGGGGCATTTTACACCTTTCTTTACACACTAACCCAAGCACAAAGAATGGGGGAGGGAACTGCAAAAGATAGCAGGCTCATCTCAGTTTTCTGCTTCTCAAACATTTCTTAAACATTTATATAACAATGGCATTGCCTGGTCTAATTCTCTAACTTTGATAGGCTTATAATTAGTTAGTTTTATCACATTGCATACTTTCAAAAATACACATTGTACATTTTTAATTAACTTATTCAACTCTGTCATAAAAAAAATTAACATACACAGACAATTAGCTCTGTTTTGGTCCAGCCTATAATAGTCTTGGTGTCATCTTAACCACAGTCTACATCTGTCTGTCATGTCAGTCATAGGACTTACTTGCGCCACTTCTACCTTTCCCGGTTTGAAAGGTCCATGGGAGCACCGTTCTCCCAATCTAGAGAAATTACTCATGAGTCTCTACTTAAAAAATTGTGGGTCGTCACCCAAAATTTCTGCTGGGCTACACATAGTAGCCATCAAATGGCACTTTATTACACTTGGCCACACAGGCCACACAGGCCACAAAGGCATTACTCGCCACACAGGCTTACTACTACAGTCCTCTGGTCAGACCTTTTCACAAGTTTCATAAACCTATTGACACTCCAAGCATGGAAACAAAACATCAACATTGATAATTATCGACTCTATTTCTGCAACAAGTAAAGTAGAGTAGTTATTTGGGTCAAACAGTGTAGCATTAACATTACTCTGGTTTGCATTCATGTTATCTTCCCATCTCATCAAAGGATCTCAAACACATCAGATGTCAGCCAATAGACTTTAGACACCGACTGGTACTTGCAGTGGTAGGCAGAATGAGTAAGATTTAAAAGGTTTCTTATTGTGGCCACTGGTTCTGCCCACCATGGGTTTCCCGTCTCTTTGGTCTGAAGTCCAACGGAACTGAATCCCAGTCACAGGCACCTTCTGTTAAATCCAATTTGGGGGTCTTAATCAAGATGATCAGATGAGATGGTAGATCCAGATAAGTAGGTGCTTTAATTATACAAACATTGCAATGGAGAAATACAACACAGATCTTGTCATATAAGCAAGTAAAAGTGAAAGTGTTTCTGAGCTTACAACTACTGGGTATACAATATATACGTATGAATATTCATAAGATATGGGTATGTATCAAGTGTATTCTAGGCGTGATAAAGGTGTGATTGTATAGTTTTAGTCAAATCAAAGTCCATTTCTTCTTTATAGCAAGGGAACAGTTAAATGGGTGGTTACATCACATGACTGGCAAAAAAAACTTTTCAAGAGTCTCTGGCCAGTTAAAACTGGTTTAGTAGAATGTCTATTCCGAACAGGCCTTATCAGCAGCATGTGTCTGATTCCTAAGGACAAAACGAAGAAGCTGTGAACATCTGTGAAAAAGCAAACAAGGGTGCATTATCAATCCTTAAAGTGAACGTCTATTTTTATATATCTATATCTATCTCAACATTATCAGACCCCTAAATTATACTCAACGTCACACCTACAGCCACGCCCCCCTACAGTAAGAATTACTCACTTAGGGCAAACTTAACCCCTTAGCGCCCCCTAGTGGTTAACCCCTTCACTGCCAGTGTCATTTTCACAGTTTCACAGTAAGCAGTGCCAAATGTGTCAAAAGTGTCCGACATAATGTTGCAGTCACGAAAAAAATCGCTGATTGCCTCCATTAGTAGTGAAAAAAATTATTAATAAAAATTCCATAAACTATCTCCTATTTTGTAAACGCTATAAATTTTGCGCAAACCATTCGATAAACGCTTATTGTGATTTTGGAGAAAGAAAGTGCAGCGCTATACTAATTAGTTTTGTGAAAATGCTGCCAAATTCACATGACATAACAATGTGAAATCAAACAAAAATTGTATGTAAAAGCATAGTAAAAGACAATTGTACTCAACATGTGTGGAATACTGATATAGTCCATACATATGTTGGCAAACTGATGAGTGAAAAAACCAACCAAACAAAATAAACAAAAATGAATAGTTCATAGGTGTGTCCCAAATGGATGAATGAAATCTTCACATATGATGCCAGTTCAAGGAAATTAAGACAACAATGATGGCTTGTCTGTAGCAACCTTCAGACTATCAAAATCAATGGAAATGGATACTCTTACCAGCTGTGGTGGACTCACATGTTAGTACTAACAGCAAGTCAGATCAGGCATGGTGGTCACAGCGGACCCTGGGCTCTGTGCGTGAAAGGTTTTGCAGCGATGGTCACTCCAGCTGAGATGATGCATTCAATCTTGGTCGGATACCTCACTTCAGGGACAGGAACCCGGATAACAAAAGGCCAATGGAGGGATGGCCAGGCTCATGTATCAATACAACATGTGTGGCATGGGAAAAAGAAAAAAAAATGCTCCCAATGGTGCAGATCAAAAAACCAATAAAGGGTTTATTTAAAATAAATGAATAAAATCACGTGAAAAATATATCTAAAAGCAGTATGGGGTACTATGGATGTTACCCGACTAGTTTCGGCTCAAAGCCATCAACAGGGGCATCTGTTGATGGCTTTGAGCCGAAACTAGTCGGGTAACATCCATAGTACCCCATACTGCTTTTAGATATATTTTTCACGTGATTTTATTCATTTATTTTAAATAAACCCTTTATTGTTTTTTTGATCTGCACCATTGGGAGCATTTTTTATTTTATTTTTTTCCCATGCCACACATGTTGTATTGATACATGAGCCTGGCCATCCCTCCATTGGCCTTTTGTTATCCGGGTTCCTGTCCCTGAAGTGAGGTATCCGACCAAGATTGAATCCATCATCTCAGCTGGAGTGACCATTGCTGCAAAACCTTTCACGCACAGAGCCCAGGGTCCGCTGTGACCACCATGCCTGATCTGACTTGCTGTTAGTACTAACATGTGAGTCCACCACAGCTGGTAAGAGTATCCATTTCCATTGATTTTGATAGTCTAAAGGTTGCTACAGACAAGCCATCATTGTTGTCTTAATTTCCTTGAACTGGCATCATATGTGAAGATTTCATTCATCCATTTGGGACACACCTATGAACTATTCATTTTTGTTTATTTTGTTTGGTTGGTTTTTTCACTCATCAGTTTGCCAACATATGTATGGACTATATCAGTATTCCACACATGTTATGTAAAAATGTTTTTTTTTTTTATATCTTTTTTGGGGATATTTATTATAGCAAACAGTTAAAAATATGTTTTTTTTTTGCAAAATTGTCACTATATTTTTGTTTATAGCGCAAAAAATAAAAACCGCAGAGGTGATCAAATACCACCAAAAGAAAGCTCTATTTTTGGGAAAAAAGCACGCCAATTTTGTTTGGGAGCCACGTCGCACGACCGCGCAATTGTCAGTTAAAGCGACGCAGTGGCGAATCGCAAAAAGGGGCCAGGTCCTTAACCTGAATATTGGTCCGGGTTTTAAGTGGTTAATGCACACAGCGTCTATCCTCACACAGAGACTCCACCTTCCTACACCTTCTGCTCTTACCAGCTCCTCCATTATATGGGCTGTGTGCTTCTGGGCACACACCCTGCTGGCTGCCCACAAGACCCGGACACAGGATTGGAGATCCCGTCCCACCAAAGACTCTGAAGGATCTCCAAACTACAGAGTCCCATTCAGAAATAGCAAGATCTGGAGATAGCTGCCAGAGCAGTTTTCTCTCTTTGAAATCCTCCGATATGCAGACTCTGTGTCCACTTTAACTCCATTTTCATAGGGACAGGGCCTCGCTCTGCCACAATATATATTTATATATATATATACAAAATTACACCCAAAATACACTACATTGCTACAAAGATTAGACACCAATCACAATGAATTTGTGATTTGGAGGAGGCTGAGAGCAGTAGAAGGGACTATTTGAGTTAAGAATACACACTTGAATATATTTTTTTAAAACAGAGGTTAGTGTCACTTTACTGCTGGGTGCCTGCTGTTTTGTTTAAATTGTTGCAGTAAAGCAAGTGATTTGAATATAACAAACGTAAATAGTTATTTGCTTTGGTGACAAGCACAACAAAATGAAAGCTGTCTGGCAGTTTTCTCTGTAGGTAAGTGGGCAGAGGCACTAGCATAGTGGGAACATATTATTTAGTATTCCCACTAAATAAACAAAGGATTTACCAAATATTAGCTCTGTGGGTATATACACACAAAAAACTAGGCTAGCCAATGAATCTTTTTGCAAACTGGCAAATGCACTATTAACATGGTCTGGTACAACACAGAATGCCACGGGTATTTTTTCTCTGAGCGAAAAAGGTCAGCACAGTTTTTATTAAGCATCAACATTGCTAGCAGGCTTTAAAAATGCATCTGGCTCGTCTGTTTTGTTAGCAGTGAGGCAAATGTACTGTGGTGAAAAGTGTGACTTTCAGAGGAGATACTAGGTGTCAGAATTAATGATGAGCAAAATCATCTAAAATTAAGTTTGCCTGGAGTTCAGTGAAGCCATCAAAACATTTGCCAAAGACAAATTGCAGCACCACCCTAATTACTTTATATATTATTATCTTAGTGACTGCAGCTTATGCCACAACTGCAGACAGAGGCTGTAAATGATAAGGTTACTGTTGGCAGCAGTGACAAAGGGCCACACTGTCAAATTCTGTTTACCCACTTTGAAAGTAAAACTGGCCTGTGTCTGTATGTGTGTGCATCCAACTGTTCTTTAACCACTTAACCCCCGGACCATATTGCTGCCCAAAGACCAGAGCACTTTTTGCGATTCGGCACTGCGTCGCTTTAACCGACAATCGCGCGGTCGTGCAACGTGGCTCCCAAACAAAATTGGCATCTTTTTTTGCCCACAAATAGAGCTTTCTTTTATTGGTATTTGATCACCTCTGTGGTTTTTATTTTTTGCGCTATAAACAAAAATAGAGCGACAATTTTGAAAAAAATGAATATTTTTTACTTTTTGCTGTAATAAATATCCCCCAAAAATATATAAAAAAAAACGTTTTTTTTCCTCAGTTTAGGCCGATAAGTATTCTTCTACATATTTTTCATTAAAAAAAATCGCAATAAGCGTTTATTGGTTGGTTTGTGCAAAAGTTATAGCGTTTACAAATAGTGGGTATTTTTATGGCATTTTTATTAATATATTTTTTTACTAGTAATGGCGGCGATCATTGATTTTTTTTTGGTACTGCGACATTATGGAGGACACTTTGGACACTGCTATAAAAATACATTGGATTACTATAAAAATGCCACTGGCAGTGAAGGGGTTAACACTAGGGGGCGGGAAGGGGTTAAGTTGCCGAAAGAAGCCGAACGTCGGTGCGGCTCTATACGGCACCTGCGCACCGATGTTCGGCTTCTTTCGGCAACTTGTGGCGCTCAGTATGCGCCAGCCGGAAGCCGGGGGTGAAAATGGCCCTAAAATGGTATGTACGGAAAAAAAAAAAAAACAGCATACTGTCGCTCTCCTAGGTCGGCTCCATGTAATGTTAGAATTTTTTTTTAGGGTGAACCCCCGCTTTAAACTACAGTTTCCAAAGAGAGGGTGCATATTTTTAGCCCCCAAGTGCATAACTTTACATTTATCAACATTAAACCTAATTTGCCACAGTTGCCCAAATAAACAGTGCATTGAGGTTTACTTGTGAATTGGAGACATTCAGTATGGATGTTATTCCACTGCATAACTTGGTGTCATCTGCAAAATCTGAAATGGTATTTTTAATCCCAGATCCTATATCATTTATAAATATATTAAAAAGTAAAGGTTCCATGGCTCCGGCTCTGAAAGGACAACATGGAAAGCCATTCCTTCAGAGTACATGCCCTGGTGAAATCACCGACAGCATCCCTTGTGAATATCTCCTAAACAGTGCAGGTTTAGGAGATCTTTACTGTACCTAGAAATAAGCCTTATTAGCCTTACCATATTTGGAGATTACATTTATTTTCCTCCAGATTTAAAGAGTGTCCCCTTGTCCTCTATGATATCCTTAAAGTGAATAACTCAACACCAAGTTCACTATATGGACCACTTATGTATTTTTACATGTTGAGCTGAGCTCCTTCATGCCTCTTATCAGTTTGTTTTCTCTTCTCTGCACTTTCTCCAGTTACCCAATATCCTTTTGTGAACTTGTGCCCAGAACTGCATATTCCACATGAGGTCTTACTAATGATTTGTACAGGGGCAAAATTCTCTCTCTCTTTCTCTTTCTCTCTCTCTCTGGAGTCTATACCTTTCAAGTCAAGAAAGGATTGTTCTTGCTTTGGAAACTGCAGCTCGGCATTGCATGCTATTATTAAGCTTATGATCTACCAAAACATCTAGATACTCCCACTAGTTTGTATGATGCATGCATACAGTGCCTTGCAAAATATTCACCCCCTTGGCATTTTTCATGTTTTGTTGACTCACAATCTGGAATTCACGTGGATTGTTTGAGAATTTGCATCATTTAATTTACAGAACATGCCCACAACTTTAAAGATTTTTTTTTTTATTTATTGTGAAGCAAACAAAAATAGGACAAAATAACAGAAAAAAGTCAATGTGCATAACTATTCACCCCCTAATGTCAATTCTTTGTAGAACCAACTTTTGCAACTATTACAGCTCCAAGTCGCTTTGGATAAGTCTCTATGAGCTTGCTACATCTTACCACTGAGATTTTTGCCCATTCCTCCTTGCAAAACTGCCCAGCTCCTTCAAGTTTGATGGTTTGCGCTTGTGAACGGCAATCTTTAAGTCTGACCACAGATTTTCTATTGGACTGAAGTCTGGGCTTTGACTAGGGCGGCCATTCCAAAACATTTACTTGTTTCCCCTTAAACCACTCAAGTGTTGCTTTAGCAGTGTGTTTGCTGTTTTGCCATGTTATTTCCATTTGGTTATGATGGATTTGATGGTGCTCCTAGGGATCATCAAAGATTTTGATTTTTTTTTAACCTAACCCTGACTTGTACTTCAACAACATTATCCCTTACTTATTTGGAGAGTTCCTTGGTCTTCATGGCAGTGTTTGGTTAGTGGTGTCTCTTGCTTAGGTGTTGCAGCCTCTGGGGCCTTTCAAAAAGGTGTGTATATGTAATGACAGATCATGTGACACTTAGATTGCACACAGGTAGACATCATTTCACAAATTATGTGACTTCTGAAGAAAATTGGTTGCACCAGAGCTTTTTATGGGCTTCATAACAAAGGGGGTGAATACCAACGCACATGCCAAAAATAATTTTTTTATTTCTGAAAAATAGTTTTATGTATATATTTTCCTAATTTTACTTCACCTACTTAGACTATTGTTCTGAATTATCACATATAATTCAGATAAAAAAAAAAAAAGATAAAAAGCCAAGGGGGTGAATAATTTTGCAAGGCACTGTATTCTTAGCCCCAAGTGCATAACTTTACATTTATCGATAGTAACCACTTCCATACAGGGCATTTTCACCCCCTTCCTGCCCAGACCAATTTTTAGTTTTCAGCACTGTCGCACTTTGACAATTGCGCGGTCGTGCGACGTGGCTCCCAATGTGGCTAACTTAGAGGCATCTTGTAAGGACATTATTCCACTGCATAGCTTGGACTGCAAACACTGAAATAGTTATTTTAATCCCAGCCCCTTTATCATTTATAAATATATTAAAAAGTAAGGGTCCCAACACTGTACCTTGGGGTATACCACAGCTCCAGCACAGAGCTGCGAAGGGACGGCACAAAATGATGTCCCTTCAGAGCACATGCGCTGGTGACATTACCACCAGCATCCTAAACAGTGCAAGTTTAGGAGATATTCACTGTACCTACAAGTCAGCCTTATTATAGGCTTACCTCTACGTACAAGTTCAAAAGTGAAGTTTACCTCCACTTTAACCACTTGCCGACCGCCGCATACACATATACGTCAGCAGAATGGCACAGCTGCGCAAAGCATTGTACCGGTTGCGTGCTTGTTGAGCATGCCCGCATGTCCTGCGATTGTCTCACGGAGCGGCAGAACGGGGAAATGCCTATGTAAAAAAGGCATTTCCCTGTTTTGCCTAGTGACATGGCAGGGATCTACTGCTCCCTGTGATCGGGAGCAGTAATCGCTGTCATGTCATCGGTAGCCCAGCCACCCACAGTAAGAATCACTCCCTAGGACACACTTAACCCCTTCATTGGCCCCTAGTGTTCAACTCCTTCCCTCTTCCCAGTTTTATAGCACTGTTCGCTGTATAAATGACAATGGTCCCAAAATAGTGTCAAAAGTGTCCAATGTGTCCGCCATAATGTCGCAGTCGTGATAAAAATCACAGATCGCCGCCATTACTACTAAAAAAAATGTTAGAAAAAGAATGCCATAAATCTATCCCATATTTTGTAGACACTATAACTTTTTTTAGATATATTTTTGGGGGATATTTATTATAGCAAAAAAGTAAAAATGTTTTTTTCAAAATTGTCACTTTTTTGTTTATAGCGCAAAAAATAAAAAAACACAGACTTTGACCCCTTGTTAAATATAGGCACCACATTGGTCTTACGGCAATTCTGCGGTACTATGCTAGTCATTAAAGAGTGCCTAAAAATTGTGGCTTTGAAATGAAAGAGCTCAATTATTTTAACTTACATTAACACTGTGGCTGATTTACTGTAGGAAAACATTTTTTTTGTAAGTGAAGCTGCATTTTGCAAGTAGCTTAGTGAATGTGGTGAAGCTCTGCTGACTTTCATCATATATCATTGATTGTGAGAAGTTATTTTTTGCAAAGTGCAGTTTTACCCCATTCATTAAACACTGGGCAAATTCCTTTGCAAAGTGTACTCCAGAACAACATACTAATGCCCTGTACACACGTCTGGTTTTCCCGTTGGAATAAACTCTGACTGTTTTTACTATACTGCAGGTTTCTTTTGAGCCCTCTAGAAAACATACAGGCAACATACTGCTTTAAGTGGATATCAGTCCATTCTCTAGTTCACCTAGTTCACCATTGTAGTATGCAGACAGCCATCACTAGGGTGTGCTTTAGTGTGATTCGTTTATCTTGTGGTACTGTTCTAGTTTATTGTTATTGCTCCAATTATCCTTTCTTAAAGCCTGGTACACACTAAGGCCTCGTACACACAACCGTTTCCCTCAAAAGAATCAATCAAGAAACTTGGTGGCAGAGCTTTTTCACCGAGGAAAACGGTCGTGTGTTTGTTTTTCATCGAGAAAACTGTCGTGGAACTCGATGAGAAAAAAAGACAACTCTTTTTCCTTGTTGAGAGTCTCAGGCCCCGTACACACGGCCGAGGTTCTCGCTGAAAATCAGCGAGAACCTCGCTGGAATGCACATTCCAGCGAGGACCTCGGCCGTGTGTACGGTCTCAGCGAGCTTCCCGTCGGGAAGCCTGTCGAGCAGAAATAGAGAGCACGCTCTCTATTTCCTCGACGGCCCGCCTGGAAGAATGGCTGGTTGCCATTCCCGACGGGCGGGTCGCCGAATTCGACGGCCGGGAGAGAACCTTGACGGGCGGAACGATGTGTTCTGCCCGTCGAGGTTCTCTGCCGTGTGTACGGCGCCTCAATTTCCTCGTCATGTTCCTTGTCGGGCTGGTTTTTGATGAGAAATACAATCGTGTGTATGCTTTGAAACCCGCGCATGCTCAGAAGGGTGGTGCCAGTGGAATCAAACTTCCCCTTTATAGTGTCGTCGTACGTGTTTTACGTCACCACGTTTGAAAACGACGAGATGTTGTCTTGACAGTGTGTACGCAAAGAAAGCTTGTCAAGATTCTCGAAAAGCCTAACAAGAAACTTGTCGAGGAAAACAATGTTTCATTTACGACGCGTACCTCGGTCGTGTGTACGAGGCCTCTAATTTTGACAGCTCCGGTCAGAGCCACTATACTAACCACCCAACATTAGTACAGCAATCTCCCCTGTTGAGTTGTTGTGTTCTGACAGGGGGATGACCCCTCAGCTGGTTCCGGTCGGCTGCTGGTTTCCAAACAGTCAGTTTCTTTCAGACAACCCAAAATACACACAGGCCAAATGTCAGCCATTTTTTTTTAACTGGAAAATGTCTCCTGACATTTGGCCCGTGTACACCTGGCTTTGGTGTTCCTAGTTAAACTATTATTACCACTTATCATTTACACAATGTGTTTTAACAAAAGTGGCCCAAATCACTATTAATTCTATCTATTATTTTACTGTATGCTGTAATATTTTCACAACATCTATATAAAGCAGATTTTTTTTTTTGTATCTGTTCTAAATCAGTTTCCATGCAAAAAGTGCTTTCCTAAAGTCAAGATATGCTTTGTTGATAGAGAAGGGGAGGAACTCCGATCTTGGATAGGGTGCCAAATAAACCAAAGGCATCAATACGTCGCATGATTTTTACCAAGAATTAACTGTCATATTGTACATTGCTGTTTATTGAAATCTCTAGTGCAAAAAATTGGTAGTCACAAGAAATTCTGTAGCAGTCTTCTAAATAATTCAGGGTTATCCATTTAGCTTTGTTTAAAGGAAACTTGCTATAGTTAAAAATGTGCATAATATATTTAATGTATTTTGGAAACCTTGCTACCTAGAGGCTTCGTGATAAGATTTATAATTTTGATCCTTGCCCCAGGTTAGTAAAAAAAAAAACATACAGCTGAATAACACATCTTTATGAGAATAACATGACAGACATTAAAAAGCGTTCCTTACTATAAACATTCATACATTAAAGAATTGCAATAAAATAATAGATATCTCAGTATTAACTAGACAAATATACTAACTACACGTGTCTCTTTATATTAACACCCACTAAATGTGGTGTATTCATTAAAAATGAGAAAAAATTGAACAAATCAGTTTTCACTTCCATTTTATTGAATAAAAATAAAATAACACTATTTCCAATATTTTTTGGCTCTATATAAATACCTGTAATAAGAATAATTTTTTGCTCTAATGTGGCTCCAGGTATCATTACTGTAGCCAAAGCTTGCTTTAATATTTTGTTTTGTCCTACAGATCCACTGTGCACTTGCTTCCATTGGCTTCCTCCACTTGCATGCAGAAGACTACAAATGCATGCTGTAATACTGCAATTCCACCCATTTATATACACAGGGCCGGATTCTCATAGAATTCCGGCGGCGTAGCGTAAGCCATTTACACTACGCCGCCGCATCATACTAGAGCAAGTGCTTTAATCTCAAAGCACTTGCCCAGCGTAAACCTGCGCAATTCAAATGGGGCGGCTTGTATTTAAATTAAGCGCGCCCCCGCGTCGAACGAACTGCGCATGCGCCGGCCGGGGAAAAAGCCCAGTGCGCATGCTCCAGCTCACGTCGGAAAGCGTTGTTGAAACCGACGTCAAAACGACGTGAGCGTCATTTACGCAACTCCCTATTCGCGAACGAGTTAGTAAAACGACGTAAGCGACGGAAAAAGCCGACGCTGACCCGACGTCATACTTAACATGGCATCCGACGGCACCCGACAGCATCAGACGGTACTTCGTAAGGTTACTCCACATCGAAGCTGGGGTAACCTTATGCGGACGAAAACGACGTACGGGGCGGCGTAAAAGCGATCGGGAATCGGCGTACTAGCCTCATTTGCATATGCAAATGAGAAAACAACGTAAAGGCCACCTAGTGGCCGGAGTTGTCATTACAACTACGATCCGCAAGTGTAATGGTTTTACGCTTGTCGGATGTTGAAGCATATCTATGCAAAAGTGATGCTAAGTATCACTCGCATAGATACGAGGCAAAAAAAACGGCGATACGACGGGGTATGTGAGATACTCCGTCGTATCGCCGCTGAGAATCTGGTCCGAAATATGTGTCATAAATGTGCCTAGACTCACACAAATACTAATTCAAAGCAAAGAAAGCTTACTACACACAGAGAACAAAGCATACACAGCACACATACCCACCCCCTCCATTACAGTGGTCGTCATTATCTCTTTCACCCTTCTACCAAAGAAACTCCCTTAATTAGAATAATACAGCAGTTTATGGTAATCATGTCATGAAAAGTACCATCAATGATTTTTTCAGCCAGAGAATGTAAAACCTTTTTTTTTCGCAATTGCTTCATTTAAATAATTTTTGGAAACCCTGAATTCTTTCATCCTTTCTACTTGCTAATTACAGACAGCAGGATTTTGGATGTGAAGCAAATTAGTTCCATCATGTTCTTTAACAGATGAAGTGCCAGAGCTGCAACTGGGGTTTTAAATTACGTATCTTCTTCACAAAGACAGATAGGTCAGTCCAGTACTTAAACATTTGTTAGTTTTCACTTCCTATTTCACCACCTGTCATTTATTTATATAATCCTTCGCGGTGTCCTATTATGCTCTTGTTTTTTGTTTTGCAATTAACCTGAACCTTTGCTTTTAGATACACCATTGACAAACAGGAGTAGTAACAGATATTCTAATGTTTTTATATTATCAAATACAGGCCATTTATTTTAAGATTCTTCTTTTGGCTCACATTTACTGTATTTATAACAACTAATTTGCTACTATGCTTCTAGGC
Source organism: Rana kukunoris (assembly GCA_029574335.1). Taxonomy (NCBI): domain Eukaryota; kingdom Metazoa; phylum Chordata; class Amphibia; order Anura; family Ranidae; genus Rana; species Rana kukunoris. The sequence goes on along the minus strand of CM056054.1, from coordinate 77,347,584 downwards.
AAATAGCTGGGCAGAGGGGCTTGTCAGCAGGAGTTTGACCATTGATGTACAGGCAGGCTTTGCTCCCAATTAGAAAGCAAGAAAGAAAATTGACCACTCTGACCTGGTTGTGTTTTCATGCCCTGGTGTGGTCAATTTGATATAGAAAAGCAGGAGACTGGAAGGATCACCAGGTATTCCACACAAAGGAAGAAATGCAAAGAGGACAGGATCATTTTGAATAGTTCATTGTAACACAGACACATATCAGAAGTATGTGCTGCGCCTACTAAATGAAAAATATCATAAACTGTTTATTCAATCCATACAAATAAATATATTTAATTAATAAAAACCTATAATAAAAAATGTGCTTAAGTCCATCAAGTCTAACCTATGTATTTTAAGAATGCAGCACACAACAAATCTGAATACAGGAAATATAAAAATCAATAACCAATAGGTGCGTAATCTTTACACAGAATAAAAAAAAAACACTGCATAGAGTAGTATCACTATAACCCCATACTTTAATAATGTAGAAATATACTTACAAATATCTCAGAAATAAGGCATAGACCAGCGTGCGTTGTACGCCAGCGCGTGTGATGACATTACACACCAAAGCCTCACTCTATGTGTTTCATCAGCAATCGAAAGTCATCAGGGGACAGGACATCTTTGAGACCCCTGACTACATTCAATTGCTAACAAGTACCATTGAGGAAAGTGGAAAAATAGTGCTGGACCCATAGGGTTATCTCACTGGAAATGCTACCCTAAGGTATTAGGCCTCGTACACACGACCGAGAAACTCGTCGTAAAAGAAACATCGTTTTCCTCGACGAGTTACTTGTCAGACTTGTCTGTTACAGCGTGCCGAATGTGCTATCTCCATTATGAACGCTACTTTTACCGAAGGTGCGCTCCCGCCTCATACTTTATTCTGAGCATGTGCGGGTTTCTAAGCATACACGCGAACGTGTTTCTCGTTGTAAACCAGCCCGATGAGAAACACGATGAGGAAATTGAGACTCCCGACGAGAAAAATAAGAACTTGTTCTCTTTTTTTCTCGTCGAGAACCACAACTGTTTTCTCGACCAAAAAACATACACACGACCGTTTACCTTGGCAAAAAAGCTCTGCCACCAAGTTTCTTGATGGATTTTGTCGAGGTAAACGGTCGTGTGTACGAGGCCTGAATGTTGATGTAAATAATCTGGTTCCCAGGCAGGCAGCTTCTACACCTCAGAGGATCCCCATGCTCTCCTTCTCTTGTAATGTAATAGAACAAATATAGATCATCCTCATTTGCATCTTCCTTTTAGGCCGCGTACACACGATCAGTCCATCCGATGACAGCTGACTGAGGGTCTGATGTGCCTACACACCATCGGTTAAAAAAGCGTTCATATTAGAACGCGGTGACGTTTACGTGTTTTAACACAACGCCGTGCTGAAAAAAACGAAGTTCAATGCTTCCAAGCATGCATCGACTTGATTCTGAGCATGCGCTGCCTTTTAACCAACGCTTTTGCATACTAACGATCGGTTTTGACCCATCGGTCATGCGTCCATCGGTCAAATTTCTAAGCAAGTTCTATTTTTTTTGGACCGAAGGATAACTGACCAATGGCGCATACACACGATCGGTTTGGACCGATGAAATGGACGTTCAGTCCGTTTTCATTAGTTCTGACCGATCGTGTGTATGCGCCCTTAGGAACTGTTTAAAGAGGGTTAAATTGGCCAATTGACTGGTCCTGCAAGGAAAGACTGGACATTGTCAGAGTTGAGAATCCTCACACAGGGAGGGTTATAACAGACTCGTTTAGAGTGTCTTGACTACCTGTGGCAACCTGTTGGTCACTGTCATCTTCCTCCCTGGATGCCTGAACAAAGCAGGAAATTCATACAAAGTTTTTCAACGTCACAAGGGGGTGGTACCACCAGTTGATGTTGTTAGGTGGTCCCTCCCTTACCTACATAAGAACTGTCAAACGGCAAGCCAGGCATTCAGCAGTTTGTCTTAGTTGATGGCATTTTTTTTCTTTTTTGGGGCCGGAGGTGTGGCGGGCCTCATGATTGACAATGGATTTACATCGGGGGACACTATTTTTTAATTTTCTAATAAAGGAATTGTCAAAAACTGTCTGTATTTTTACTACATTTTGATACTTATTTGGTGAATAAGTAGGGGTATTATGTACCCCATACTCATTCACATAGGGGGGCTGAGATCTGGGAGCCCCTTCTTAAAGAGGGCTTCCAGATTTCGATAAGCACTCTACCCATAGACCCCCACAACCATAGCCCAGGCCTGTGGGGATGAGGCCTCTGTCCCCATGAACATGATGAAAAGGTGCCCCACCCACCCCAAAGCACCCACCCCCCATGTTGAAGACGTGTTTGGATAAGGATTTAGTATGGATTTTGGGGGGGACCCCACACCATTTTTTTTTATTTCAGCCGGCTGAGGAAGGAGGCATGGCTTACCTCTGAAATGCATCCCGATTGGCTATTCCTACCTGAGGTTGACAGCTTGAGTTCCTGGCTTTTGACAGCTTGTTCCTCCAGTGTCCTCTGACATCCTTCTGACACCGGAACTGCTCCACAGCGGTATGGACTGCTAGCTCCACTGGGGGCAGCACATAACTGCACAGAGCTTTTTCCCGGTCTCACAGTTCTTTTGTTACCTTTGTGAGTTGAACATTTTTTACGTATTTTATTCTTTGATTATTAAAACTGTATTGCCTGAAGGGTGCACTTTGCGCTTCTCTCCCCTCTCCCTCCTTGATTGCAAGCACAGGCCTTGCTAGCAGCTTGTTTGGCTGCAACCGTGTTAGCCGAACAATCATGCCTTCAAGACCACCAAAGAAGGAGTAGGGTAAGCAATAAGGAGGTGTGCCTGGGCTCAGAGAAGTGGCATTGGTGAAGGCTAGAAGGGTCTAAACCAATCGTGAAAGGAACAACACTGATGGATTTGCAAAGCATGTAGTGACAGTGTTGTATAGAGGGGGTGTACAGTGTTCTCACACTCATTCTCCAACCCCATTGTACAACTTTTCACATCAGTCTCTCCAGCATTTCTGATTCCACAAGCACATACTACCCACACACTGTCACTACATGCTTGAAGCATTAGCATTTACACTTCTGTTGCTGGCTGTATGTACCACTTACGGCTTCCCAGGTGTGGAAAAATTGATTTTTGTGCTAGATCATATACTGTATACAGCTTAAACCACCTGTGTATACGAGTTCCAATTATGGAAATATCAAAAACATTAAAGGGGTTGTAAAGGTAAAAAATTGCTTCCCTAAATAGCTTCCTTTACCTTAGTGAAGTCCTCCTTCACTTACCTCATCCTTCGATTTTGCTTTTAAATGTCCTTATTTCTTCTGATAAATCCTCACTTCCTGTTCTTCTGTCTGTAACTACACACAGTAATGCAACACTTTCTATAGTCACCTGGTTCAATCTAGGTAATAGAATAAAAAAAAAAATGCATCCATTTTGAAGGGGTATTTCAAAGCCTTGTGCAAGTGGTGACAAGCCATCTTGGCTTTCTTGGGAACTATTGATGTTGTTATATTTATAATAATGAAGACATATTGTGACATAGGGTGATGGGATTCAATGGTAGATGTGTTTTGTTAGTGAAGTCAATGCCAGTCTAAACTATGTTTTAAGGTCCTGGTAGCTCACTTTTATTAAAATATATTAAAGTAAGGTCAACAAATTTGCCCACTCTCAGGTTTTGGTTGCACACAACATAAACAAGTAACAAAAATACCAAAAGCCACCAGGCTCCTACTTCAGCAGCACTTCTGCTATTAGAACTGGCTTTTTCAGACATGCCGTCTCTTAACCTAATCCTTAATCTAAATCCTAAAAATAACCCTCTAGTTTATGATACAAAATCAGTGGCATAACTGTAGCCAAATCAGCCCATAAAGTTTCTATGAGTCTGAGGGGGGAGGCACATTAATAAGCCTGTTTGTGCTGATTTAGATCCCTTCTGAAGTCCCAGGTCTAGAAGAGCTGATGCTGGAAGCACAGGAGTTTTCATAATAATGTCTGATCAGATTCCCCCTTGCGTTATCTGTTCAGGTACTTATTTAGCTGTCCTAGGAGTGATATTTTACTTTTAGAACTTCTGCTGCAGCCCAGCCACTCTGAAATGAATCCTGTAGTCTATTATAGTCTTCCTAAGGCTAGCCCTCCATGCTCAGATTTATCTTGTTCTGCTCTGCATTTAATATACACTGCTGGTGATTGTATTCAGACAACCACAGCATTCACTGCTACCTGAATACCCTAACAGTGACTGCTTCTGATTCGAGGCAGTCACTATTTAGCCAAACATTTCCTTCCTGGCTCCTTCAACTTTGAAATTAAGGTTTGTCGGCGCCAACAGGGCTGAACAGCACACATTTCATCTAATTCTACTGGAATTATCTGAAATCCAAGTCATGTATGGACAGCTAGGAAAGGTTTAAATACTTGTATTTGAGTAATTGTGTACAAGAACATGTATTATATAATTGAGATGGCTATTATTATTGCTACTCCTTACTTTATGTATTTATGACTACTAAACCTCCTCTTCAGCACTTTCTGAAAACTTCTCCTGTGCATGTATCTGATGTCAGCATTTTTTTACTGGAAACACCATAGGGGATACAGGGTCTGTGTCAGAAGTAACATTTACAAACCTGATACAGTACTGGATATGTGTCATGCTCACATACACACAAATGTAATGTTTTATATGCCCTAACAGCCTCCCTAATGGGACCCCTTTCTATTCCCAGGCCACATAGCAGTGCTGCCTTGGCTACTATGTCTATAGTTACACCACTGAACAGGGTTACTGTAGTTGTAAAATTAAAGTTAAAAAAGTTAATTTCTTGTGTAATGCTACCCCAAGGGGAGCAACTGGATTATTTTGTGATTTCGCTGCACACCTGAAGATGACTTGTTCAGCCAGCACTTACCGACACACCTTGAGGTATTTCAAATAATTGATTAGCTTAAAAGAAGAGAGGATTAGGAAGTGTACTTATAAAAACAATCAACAAGACAATACTGCAACTCTAATGCCGCGTACACATGATCACTTTTCGGCATGGAAAAAAACAGTTTTTCCAACTTCATCATTAAAAACGACGTTGCCCACACACCATTGTTTTTCAAAAAAATGATGAGCAAAGCGTGGTGACGGCACTCTTAAGGGGAAGTTCCATTCAAGCTCCGTCTCATAACTTGCTTCTAAAGAATGTGCGGGTTTAAAACGTTGTTTTTAACTTAGTTTTAGCCCACACACGATCATTTTTTACAACTTGAAAGACTACATTTTTAAAAACGACGTATAAATATAAATGAAGCATGCTCGAATTTTTGCCCACACACGATCATTTTAAATGACATTTTTAAAAACGTTGTTTTTTTTCATGCCGAAAAGTGATTGTGTGTACGCGGCATAAGAGATATGGTTAAACACCTGCAGTATTCTGACTAGCAGTAATTAAAGGGGTTGTAAAGGTTTGTTTTTTATTTTCTAAATGGGTTCCTTTAACCACTTAAGGACCGCCTCCTGCGCATATACATCGGCAGAATGGCACGGCTGGGCACAAGCACGTACCTGTACGTCTTCTTTAAGTGCCCAGCCGTGGATCCAGCAGACAACACTTGTGCAATGTTAGTATCTTACTAGACCAAGGCCACCCTCTGTCCTCAGACAGGGACAGGAGTTGCTGTGATGTCTCTTTTAATCCTGTTGAAATAGTACCTCTTTTCCTTGCTTACAAGTGGTGGGGGTGCTCTCGAGTACAGTCTGAACACACAAGGCATCCAAATCACACCTCACACCTTCCCAGGGAGAAAGTTTGCAATTCTGAGTCAAGGTCCTGTGTGATGAGCAGTCTCTCACGATTGTGGTCAGTAATGGCACTGTTTTATTCAGCCAGCGGCAAAGCTCCAGTCTTTTCTAACACCCCTGCAAGCTTTAAGACCGTCCTTACTTTTCCTCTCAGCAGCTTGCAGACATACTTTTCCTTGCAATGTTGCATCAGCCAATCACCATCCTCAAGGATTGATCTAGACCCAGCCAAGATGTGTGCCACCTACACTTTAGACACTTAATAGACAAGCATTGCAAAGTGCTCTTCTTAAATATGACTGCAGCAATTTTGCATTAATGAATATTCAGCTTAACCCTGTACACACTGCAGAAGAATAATACACCAGCAACAAATGAAGACGTTACACAGCATTTATCAGCTACAGTCGAGGTTTCACATGCTCTGCTGCCTCACTTTTCCTAGACAACTTTTATCCACAATACTGATTAATTGTACTGTGGTAACTACTGTGCCTTTACTGATACCTGCCCTTCATTCAGGCTTTATATTTCAGTTCATGTGTAGATTAATTAAGTATTGTAGTTGACAGGTACCACAGAGTGAGGTCATTGGGGGGCTCCTACAAAATTTGCCTTTATGGCCCTGTAAACTGTTAACAGTTAATACATTCAATCTTCTCATTTAACCTCATTGCTATTCCTAATATTTATTCTTCAGATTTTTTTCCTCTAAAATAAAATTATCATATCCAGCTAATACTTACCTTCTGCGCCCTTCAAATTGGAAAAACTTAAAACTCTATGTTCATTCTAACCATGTTCCAAATACTAGTAATACGAAGTCCATTAAATGGAAGTCCCCACACAGCAAAAATCTATATCTATTATTATTTGTAATGCATCAGTACTTTACTATATTACAAAGAAGGTTTACGCAAAAAAAGAAATCAAAGCCTGAAATTAACTCTGGTTAATACAGCTTTTTTGTAGAGATGTAAGGCACCATCAAGCCTTTTACTGCTAATCATGGTCATATTTTCTTATCAGTGTCAAGATATACCTAATGCTGGATGTATTCTATTGTAATAATACATTGTATATTATGTTACTGCCTATAACATTATTTTAAATCTCTTCAAATATGCTAATTTAAGAGCATTAGCCATTTTAACGATCATATTTATATACCTCATATGGTAGAATCATTAAAGGATCTATATTTGTTATTTTATTTTTATATTGAGAATGATAATGACAAAGGTACCCATATGTTTTTTATAATGATAATGCTGTAATTTATAAAAAAAATCATAAACAAACATTTATGTCTATAGGTACTTTTACTTTTATAGGCAATCTGTCAGCTTGGACCATGTTAGTCCTATTGCACCATGTAATGGAGCAGAAACCCTGAAATGTTTAGAATCTTCCATCTGCTCAGAAAATCTCCTGCTTTGAGAGATTGAACTTAATGGATATTCTCTTTATTTCAACCTAAATAGCTATATGTAACTAATTGTGTATACTGTGTGGAGACTCTGTCAAGAAGTCAGACCACATATGGTGCATGACGCTTCCAGAGCCGCTGGTAAATGCAATCTGTTTCACTGCATGTTTTGTCACCATCCCAGCACAAACAAATGTAATACTTTATGTGCATTAGCTTACAGAGTTTTTACATATATCAGTATTTCTCAAACCTGGCCTAAAAGACGTATGGGAATTTTTTCTTAGTGGGGATCATACTTACCTAGGTGGATGAAGCATCGGTCCAGTGCAGTATCTGTCCCCTGCTGGCTCTACGACTGAGAACCAAGCAATCAAACAGCGTCTATCGCTTTATTCTAAGAACACCCTGAGCAGAGAGCTGGTATCTGTCAGTCATCAGTTCTCTGCTCTGCCCCCACGGTCAGTGGGGCTGTGAAGGGGTTGGGAGTGGCCAGCTTAGGCCCTATAGTTGCCATCTTTTCAGAGCCTGACCCAACTCTGTGAGGTCAGTCAACAACAGGCTTAAGTCTCTCAATAAACATCCATAGTATCTAAATTATAGTGATGAGACACACATTACACCAAAGAAGAACCCCTCATAATTTCCAATGGATAGCTCAATGACTAGCTAAACACACCAAATAATTGTGTCAGGTCACCTGTAGTAAGATGACAAGTTCACCCAGTTGGAGTCAGGGGTGCACCACAAGGTAGTGAACTCTATAGCAGACTGCTGCGGATGGACCACAGAGTGGGTATGGGGGACAGGTTCACTGGGGCACAAACAGGGACCCTACAGAAAGCTTGAGCCCAAGATTCCCCAGGCCATGGGGTTTAAGATCCAGCTGGTATTCACCAGAGCCTCTAGTGGTGAGGATGTCCTTTGCTGCAACTGGATCTAGATCAGGGCCCTCGGAGTCCCCTAGGTCATGCTCCATAGGGAGAGAGGGGAAGCAGCCACTCGGGACACAAGAGATAGTGAGGGATAAGTCGAGGTTGGGGGAACAAGCAGACCAGGATAACCAAGGGACAGGCCATGGGTCAGGGTCACAGGCAAACAGGATTACTCGGAGACAAGCCAAAATCGGTACACAGAGACAACATAGCACACAGCAAGCAGGAACACAATGCTAACAAACAACTTTGATCAGCAAAGTAGACCTGCAGTGAACTGGTTAATATAGAGTTCCTGGGATGGCCTGGGGTGGAGCCATCCAGGGAGGAGAGATTATAAAGACAGCCAGATAAGAGAGTCTGGCCTCTAATGAACACATGGAGAGAAAGGTAAGCTGCCAGACATACTACATATCCATGACAAATTTGTGCCATTGTGTCTTTTGATCCCTAAAAATATTCACATATTCACAGATGCTTGATGCTTAATTTGGCACAGTATATTGACAAAAGAAATTGGTTGAATTTGTCTATTAGTCTGTGGGATTTTTGTCTTTTGATGAGTGTCGTCCATGGTAAATGACGTGAATCTGCATCGCTGGATGATGTAAATGATAATGAATGTACATCCTGAAATATATATATTTTTTTAACTAAAGGATTAATAAAAATTACTTATTTACATAAGCAAGGTATTTGGGTGCTTCCAGACTCTAATATGCTCTCTACCTGCAGACTACCACCAGGCTGGGATTGTGGGGAAGATGCTCTTGTCCTCATTTTTACTGTGTCCCTATCGGATGGAGGAGAGGAGGTTGGTGCCATTGTCACAAACCACCATTCCTGGCTGAAGCTGGCGTGGCGTCAACCACCTCTGAGCCAGCCCCTGCAGAGTTGACAGAATCTCTAACCCCATGTGGCTCCTGTCCCCTAAGCAGACCAACTCAAGCACCACATGGTATCTTTTTTGCCTGAGTGCTTGCGTAGCCCTTAGAATTCCTAGGGAGCACCGCTGGTTCTGAGGACAAATCTGTACAGGAAGAGGCCATAGGGGAAGAAGAAAAGGAGGGGTGGAGGAGAGAGGTGTGGCAGAATCACTACGACCAGCATTTTGTAGACGCAGTGGTGGAACAAGCTCCAACAGTACTGCACCCTGTCCTGCATCCTTTTCAGCTGCCAGCAGAGTTACCCAGTGCACCTTGAAAGAAAGATAATGTCCCTGTCCATGACTCCTTAACCATGAGTCAGTGGTAATATGCACATTACTGCTGATTACCCTGTCCAACGAGGCCAAGACTATGCCTTCCACTTGAAGGTAGAGAGCCGGGATGGTCTTTCCGAGAAAAAAAAAGAAAAGAGGTACCGCACATTCCACAAATTCTCAAAGGGGGCAGAGTCTACCAGCTGAAAAGGCAGCAGTTGGAGTGCCAGCAATTTAGCCAAACTATCATTCAGCCACTGAGCATGTGGATGGCTGGGACCAAATTTCTTTAGCAACTGGCGTAGAGAAATTTGCCTGCTGCAATCAGATTTAGGTGTACCGCTAGCCGATTGCCCACAAGTGCTTGGAACACCTAATTCTACACCTTCATTCCTCTCAGTGCAGGTCTCTGAGAGGATTGAAGGTATAGTGGGTTAGAGATCTCAGTTGATGAGGAGCAAGGAGAGGTCCGCCTTGTGCTTTGGTGTGGGTCTTTTAAGTACAGTTGCCAACAGACTGCATGGGAGGTCGATATATGTCTGGTCAAGCATGTGGTGCCCAAGCGGCTGCTGTTTTGGCCACACTTGATACGCTTCACACATATGTTGCAAACAGCAATGGTGCAGTCTGCTGCACATGTCTCAAACAAGGCCCACACCAAAGAACTTTGGAAAAAAAGAAGAGTCAGCAGTACCCTGCATATGCGGAGCTCTGTGGCATGATGCAGTCGGTTGGCTGTCCTTAAGCTGGCCCCTGGAGGGCATCCTGCCTTGTTGGAGATGTGCTTCCTCCTCCCCCTCTCTTTTATCAGGCACCCATGTAGAGTCAGTGACCTCATCATCCTCACCCTCCTCGCCACTGAAGCAAACCTGGCAGTATGCTGCAGCTGGGGGAACATGACTGCCAGTTTCATGTCCTTCTTGGGCTCCCCCTATCTCTAGGCTCGCTTTACTGACTTCATCCTCAACCTGGGTACCATCATCTGAGCCTTCAAAACACTGTGCATCCTCCTGCAGCATGTACCCGACACTGTAGTTGAACAGTTCAGGGGACTCCTCAGGGCATGATGGTGGGGCTAAGGAAGGAGTGACTGATGACTTTGAGCCGATGGAGCCTGGGTGACAGAGGATGAGAAGGATGAGGACGGCTTTGTTATCCACTCTACCAACTCTTCTGCATGTTGTGGCTCAACATGGCCAGCTGCCAAAAAAAGGACAAGTATGCCCCACGGCCACGTGCTGAGGATGCACCGTGTCCACGACCAGCACTGTTGGCCCTATTTTATTGGCCTGTGAGCATCTGCCTCTCCTTGGTGGCCTTCCAGACATACTGTACAATTAGATTAGCAAAACACTGCCTGAGATTTACTAGAAATAGTACACCAGGAATGGCCTGCAGTCAGGTATAGGCTTGGCTGGACTAGAATGCAGTGGATATTCAGTACATACCAAAAGTTTGGACACACCTTCTCATTCAAAAAGTTTTCTTTATTTTCATGACTATAAAAATTGTAGATTCACACTGAAGACATCAAAACTATGAATTAGCACATGTGGAATTATATACATAACAAAAAAGTGTGAAACAACTGAAAATATGTCATATTCTAGGTTCTTCAAAGTAGCCACCTTTTGCTTTGATTACTGCTTTGCACACTCTTGGCATTCTCTTAATGAGCTTCAAGAGGTAGTCACCTGAAATGGTCTTCCAACAGTCTTGAAGGAGTTCCCAGAGATGCTTGGCACTTGTTGGCCCTTTAGCCTTCACTCCAGCTCACCCCAAACCATCTCGATTGGGTTCAGGTCCGGTGACTGTGGAGGCCAGGTCATCTGGCGCAGCACCCCATCACTCTCCTTCTTGGTCAAATAGCCCTTACACAGCCTGGAGGTGTGTTTGGGGTCATTGTCCTGTTGAAAAATAAATGATGGTCCAACTAAACGCAAACCGGATGGAATAGCATGCCGCTGCAAGATGCTGTGGTAGCCATGCTGGTTCAGTATGCCTTCAATTTTGAATAAATCTCCAACAGTGTCACCAGAAAGCATCCCCACACCATCACATCTCCTCCTCCATGCTTCACGGTTGGAACCAGGCATGTAGAGTCCATCCATTCACCTTTTCTGCATCGCACAAAGACACGGTGGTTGGAACCAAAGATCTCAAATTTGGACTCATCAGACCAAAGCACAGATTTCCACTGGTCTAATGTTCATTCCTTGTGTTCTTTAGCCCAAACAAGTCTCTTCTGCTTGTTGCCTTTCTTTAGCAGTGGTTTCCTAGCAGATATTCTACCATGAAGGCCTGATTTACACAGTCTCCTCTTAACAGTTGTTCTAGAGATGTGTCTGCTGCAAAAGGTGGCTACTTTGAAGAACCTAGAATATGACATATATTTTCAGTTAGTTCACACTTTTCTGTTATGTATATAATTCCACATGTGTTAATTCATAGTTGTGATGCCTCCAGTGTGACTCTACAATGTTCATGAAAATAAAGAAAACTTTTTGAACGAGAAGGTGTGTCCAAACTTTTGGTCTGTACTGTAAATGTAGTAGACTGTATATATATTTTATGCACTGCAGATGACTGAATCACCTGCCTGAAAGTGTATTTGAACACGTACACCAGGAATTGCTTACAGTCAGGTATAGGCCTGGCTAAACTAGAATGCAGTGGGGATATACATATACAAGCCTGTGTGTATGTGTGTGTGTGTGTGTGTGTGTGTGTATATGTGTGTATATATATATATATATATATATATATATATATATATATATATATATATATATATATATTGTAGCAGAGCGTCCCAGAGAGAGCCTGGGAAAGTCCAGTTCGGGGTTTATACCTCTCCCAGGCTCCTCTCTTACACGTTCAGGGATCTCTAAACCCTGATCCAGGTCAGGTGTTGACCCTCACCCCCAGGCCAATTTAAGCTCACCTGAGCAGACAGCCATGGCTCTGTCCTTGAAAACAGATAGGGCCAGATTCAGGAACAGTTAGGCTGGCGGATCCAGTGATCCGCCAGCCTAACTGTGACTTTGAGCCGGCGTTGAAGCTCCGATGCGAGCAGCGTAACTGAGTTTCGCCATCGCATCGTTACTTCAACTTAAAAATGGCGCCGGGGGCGTTCCCGCCGATTTCCGCTCAAAAAATATGTTAATGAGCGGAAATCGGCAATTCACGATCGCATTCCGGCGCGACGCAGTGACGTTACGACGTTTCCGGACGGGATACGCGGCGCATAGTTATACCTACATGGGGTTGGAATATCCTATGTTAGGTATAGGCGTCGTCATCGCGTCGGAAAAAAAAAAAAACGTCGCTTGCGTAAAACGGTCATGAATGGGAATGTGACGTCATTGACGTTCATTCACAGATTTTGGAGCATGCGCACGGGGATGTTTTGACACTCGACGCATGCGCAGTACGTTGGCGGCGGGATCGCGCTTAGTTAGCATACTACACGCCCCGTACCCGCCCAATTTGAATTCCGCCGGCTCATTTGCGATGCGCTGCCGCAACTTTAGGAGCAAGTGCTTCGTGAATGACAGCACTTGCTCCTAAAATTTCTGCAGCGCAACGCAAATGAGAAGCGTTACTCCAGAGCAAAGATGCTCTGGACTACCTGAATCTGGCCCATAGTGTGGATCTGTAGGAGCAAGGAGGTTGTTAAAAGACTGGTGAGAAGGTTGTGTTTTGAGCTAACAAGCGGTAGGCTTGTTTAACTTAGTAGTTAGGGCCTACATATCGTGTAGTTAGAGCCGAGACACGGCTAGGTGTTTGTTTAAACTATTTTTGTTTGTTTTGTTTTCTGCACACTGTACAGCACCTGTAAATAGACTTTGTATAGCACCAATAAACATCCCACTGTTGTTCACTTATCCTATGGACTTTGGTATCTGTGCCGGCTCATCCCAGGGAGCTTTTGTACCCGCTACCTATCCCCAGCTTACAATATATATATATTAAATGCACTGCCGCTCACTGAGTCACCTGCCTGCCTGAAAGTGTATTTGAACATGTACACCAGGAATGGCCTACAGTCAGGTATAGGCTTGGCTAGACTAGAATGCAGTGGATATATATGTAGGAGACTGTATATATATGTTATGCACTGCAGCTCGCTGAGTCACCTGCCTGCCTGAAAGTGTATTTGAACACGTACACCAGGAATGGCCTACTGTCCTTGGCTAGACTAAAATGCAGTGTGTATATATATATATATATATATATATATATATATATATATATATATATATATTAAATGCACTGTGGCTCACTAAGTAACCTGCCTGAAAGTGTATTTGAACACGTATACCAGGAATGGCCTACGGTCAGATATAAGCTTGGCTAGACTAGAATGCAGTGGAGCTTGGAGGTTAGAGAAGGGCAGCAGCTTACGGGACAAGGGATCCACCAGATTCCCAAAGTGAAACAGATCGCGGGACGTCCATGGATGTGACATTTGGTGAGTAAGGCTATCTGGCACCTCGGGGTTATACATAAATAAAGTCAGGAGCGAGCGCTCCGAGGACATTCCACAGGGTTTCGCCAGCCGACGATAGAGTCGCCGGAGGTGTACCACAGAGCCCAGTAAGTGTTCTGAATGGACCTCCGCATTCGCACTCCACAACAGGGAATTAGGATGAGTCGGGGCCAGCCACAGTTTTTCGATCTCCGTCCACCTGTTGTAGGACCGTTGGGTAAACCAGGAAGCAATAGCACAGAGTTGAGTGGCCTGATAGTACCTAACCACGTTGGGGAACGCCAGGCCCCTGTCGGAGCGTGCCGCCATAAATACCGTCTGGTGAACTCTATGTCGTTTGTAATTCCAGGCAAATTTAAGTAAATCGGACTGGAGCTGTCGCAACCCGGCCGAGCCAGGAGATATGGTGTCTTTTCCATTGCGTCAGCAAGGATCGTATTGAGCGGAATAGGGGGGGAACGTTTTCTTGGTACAGGGTGGCAAAACTCGGGGGAATGCGGATCCCCAAGTACTTCAGGGAGGATGTTTTCCACTGGTATGAGAAGTTAGCCTGCAGATGGGCTATCTCTGCTTCCGAGATATTAATCGGGAGAGCCTCTGCTTGGAGGCGTTAATTTTATAGCCTGACAGGGCTCCATATCTAGTCAGTTCCGCATGGAGGTTCGGGAGGGAGATCCTAGGTGGTGCCTTTTTTTTTTAGTGAGTACGCCAGTCCAGAACTGAATTTTTAAGGGCCTGGTAGACCACTTTTATTTAAAAGCACAAAACGTTCACAAATACATCAGTAGCCTTTGCAGGGTTCCACCATTACTGTATCTTGCATACTCAACACTTTAGCCTCCTGGCTTTCATTCTTGCCATCCGGCTGTTTCAGGCCTTTAGCCTAGGCCTTAGGTCTGTTCCTCAGAACCAGTTAACTTGAGATAAGCTCTCTCCTAGTTTACTCCTGATCAGCGCCTTGCTGCTCTATCACCAATGACATCTGCCTCCTGCAGACATGCATACAGCCTCTGACTCCTCTCAGAGAGATGGGAGTCCACCTGACAGATTTGTGAACCGTCTCCATAAAGAGCCAGGCACAATCTCCTGTAATGCGATTTGGATGCAGGGAAAAATGCATCCAATTCGCATTAGTGTGAACCCAGCCTTAGTTTACAAAAAAAAAAGCTTTTTCTGGTCATTTTAGCAGTAACAAAATGTATTTTCATCAAGCAAAACTAGGCCTGATTTGACGGGCAGAAGTAATAGCCCCATAATACTCTCACAATTGTTAGAAAAAAATATGCTATAGTGCTGCACACAGCTCACAGGAGGAGAAATGAGAGTAGCAAAGGAAGGAAGAGAGCAGGGTAAAAGCATAGTTCACCTTTACCCCCCAAAAAACTATGCAAATTAGGAATGTCTGTAAATAAAGGAAATGCAGATGCAGAAATCACTGCAAAATAGTTTATACTTTTTTGCAGTTATTTAATTTCTTCTGCTATATGGTTATAATTGAAAAAAATTGCAAATAGGAAATGCAAAGCAAAATGCCTGTGAGGCCCCGTACACACATCCGAGCTTCTCGGCAGAATCCAGCGAGAAGCTCGCTGGGATCCATATTCTGCCGAGAAGCTCGATCGTGTGTACGTTTTTGCCGAGAAAACTGTCGAGCAAGGCGTCGAGCCAAAATAGAGAGCAGGTTCTCTATTTCCTCGATGGGCCATCGGGACTAATGGCCTTTTTCGACAGCCTGGTCGACGAACTCGACGGCTGGCCGAGAACCTCGTCGGGCAGAACGATGAGTTTAGCCCGACGAGGTTCTCGTACGTGTGTACGCGGCCTCACAGGTAGCTGTGAACTTATTGCCGAGTATACTGTCAAATTAATTTTCAACACTTTTTGGAAATCAATTAAGTGTCAGTATATATTGCATGAAACAATTAGACAAAACATATGGAAGTTGAGGGGAATGTAAGCATATATAGATGTCACATTTTGAGTGATGATGATAACGTTTACAGATGGCTAGACAAAATTAGAGACTCATGAAATAGTTATTTTCCTCCATAATAAGTAACAGTATCAGGAATAGCACAATTGTTAAAAAAAATAAATAAAAAAAAATAGATGCAGGGGAATTTAACTGAACACATGAGAATAATAATACTCATTCAAAAATATTAACTGAAATTCTATATAAAGATTTTTCTCCCCCATTCTCTTCTTTATTTATAGTACCTTAATGTCATTGCTGTCTGAAAAACATTTTTTTTTTTTAGTAATTAGATTCAGTTAGCATATACCCAAAGGCCTACTAAACATCATAAACATGCTGTTAGCTATTTCTTTGGAATAATTATGCTCTTACTTACCAATAGAGAACACAGGGCATACTGTTGTGTTTCTCTGTACTGTGTGAGGAAACCTGATATGTCGTAGTATCCTCTTCTACACAGTAGTGTGGCTTCTAGTTGTTGTGGCGCCAAATGCATCTAGTTAAGCTGCCAGTTACATCATTGCCCCAAATGCAGCAAGAGGCTGACTCTTTGAAAGTCAGCTTCTTGCTGCAGTTAGCACTTATGGAATGTGCATACCTGTGGCTTCATATCTACTCATGCAGAGGGAGGCATGGGGACAGACTGGGCTTTGAAGTGTATAATTTACTATGCACTGTGTGCCTAATGGGTTAGTAAGTCATGAGCTCTCTTCTAAAAATGCTAGTTTCTCAGCTATCATACTGATGCTTTAGCATTAATACTTTCTAAATAACTGACCCCAAACACATATTGAGGTAAGAGATTGTATCTTCTATGTATTTTCTATATGATTGCTTGGAGCTTGTGACTTAAACACATTTATATATGGAAGCTAGCAATGACAGTCCTCACATGTCTCTCATAATCTATAATGTTGTTTATTTGAATATGCACAGTTTCATGTTTTTTTATGAGTATAAAGAAATAAGATCATTTCAGCATGGAGCATAAAAAAGAAAGAGAAAATGTTTCAAGAGGACTTCTGTGAGAAATTGCTCTACAGCAGGGATGGACTGGCCATCTGGACTGCAGGGAGTTTCCCGGTGGGCCGATGGCTCAGTGGGCCGGCTTCAGTAACAGTGGACCGCTGACCCCTCCGCTCCCCTGTCTCCCCCTCCCTGCAGCATTCACCTCCTCTCCCTCCCTGCAGCGTTCAACTCCTCTCCCTCCCCGCAGCGTTCACTTCCTCTCCCTCCCTGCAGCATTCACCTCCTCTTCCTCCCCACAGCATTCACCTCCTCTCCCTTCCTGCAGCATTCACCTCCTCTCCCTCCCTGCAGCATTCACCTCCTCTCCCTCCCTGCAGCATTCACCTCCTCTCCCTCCCTTCAGCATTCACCTCCTCTCCCTCCCTGCAGCGTTCACCTCCTCTCCCTCCCTGCAGCGTTCACCTCCTCTCCCTTCTCGCAGCGTTCACCTCCTCTCCCTCCCTGCAGCATTCACCTCCTCTCCCTCCTCGCAGCGTTCACCTCCTCTCCCTCCCCACAGCGTTCACCTCCTCTCCCTCCCTGCAGCGTTCACCTCCATTCCCTCCCCGCAGCATTCACCTCTATTCCCTCCCCGCAGCATTCACCTCTATTCCCTCCCCGCAGAATTCACCTCTATTCCCTCCCCGCAGAATTCATCTCCTCTACCTCCTCGCAGCATTCACCTCCTCTCCCTCCCCGCAGAATTCACCTCCTCTCCCTCCCCGCAGAATTCACCTCCTCTCCCTCTTCACAGCGCCCACCTCCTCTCCCTGGCTAGTTAACTTCAGCAAGACTGAATACAGACATGCTCCTCAGGAGTCACACTGAGAAGCTCTTTATAAGATCCGGAAGTACAGCAGCCACACACAGCAGTGACATAAGCTTCCTCGGCACTCATTCTCCTGGTCTTTTCTTTCCCCGCTCTCCATATAGATCTCTGCAGCAGCAAACAGGATGGAGAGCGGGGAAAGGAAATACCAGACAGCTGTATGTGGCCGCCGTCCTTCCGGATCGTATGATGAGTTTCTAAGTGCGACTCCCGAGGAGCATGTCTGTAGTCACTCTGAAGTTAACTAGCCAGGGAGAGATGGTAAATGTGGTGGGGGACCAGAGCATCATGGGGGGGATAGTCGCATGGGGGACCAGAGCATCATGTAATAGAGTAGAACAGCTAATGGCAAGTGAAGGGGGAGGGGGGCTTGGGTGGCCATCAGGGTTGGCCAACTCGGGGGGGGGGGGGGTTTGTCCGCCCAACTTGGAGAAACCTGTCAGTGGGCCGGTCTGGATGAAGTCCAGGGCCAAATTTGTGTCCCAGTCCAGCCCTGCTCTACAGTTCTTGTTGCTGTGGAGAATAACTGGAAAGTTGTCTACCCTTTTGCCTTTCTTTGTGAAAGGAATGTGAACATTAATTTTCTTTAACAACTAATTGTGTCTGAAGGCGTAAGGGTATCCTTATAGGATTTACACAGAGAAATGTCTTTGACATATACCCATAAATCCTCTGGTTGAAGTGGTTATGCTGGGATGATGCCTACACCTGCAAACATCATACTTGTATTAAAAATTTTCATTTAAAGATAAGCTTTCATATAAAAGTGCTCCGAGCAGCTATAGACTCCTCCAGCCGCCACTGCCTGGTGTCATTACCGGGCTCTCCCATGGGAGCAGGAAACCCAGTACAGGTTTGATTTCATAGGCGTGCGCAGCCTATTGCATTAGGGTGTGCACCTCAAACCAAAGGTCAAACACACGTGCGTCTGTGTGTGTGTATATATACACCTTAAGAATTTCAATTGATCAGGATGCTGGTATGGGTTATGGTGATGATTAGGACACTAATATGGGGGTATGGCAGTGATCAGGATGATGATATGGCATTGATCATGGCACTGGTGTGGAGTATAGATATGGGGTATGGTGGTGATCAGGATGTTGGTATGGGGCATAACAGTGATCAGAATGTTGGTACGGTGTATAGCGGTGATCAAGATGCTGGTATGACAGTGATCAGGGTGCTGGTGTGGTGATTATGAAATATTATGAAATATGAAACTGCTGCCCTGCTCAGTGCTGTGTGTCTCTCTCTCTCTCTCTCGCTCTCTCACTCATGACTCATCTCTCTCACCTCGATCTAGTTAGCAAGCTGCCCTGCTCAGTGCTGTCTCTCCCTCTCTCACTCACCTCAATCTAGCAGGCTGCCCTGAAGCCACTTGCCTGCCGCTATTCAAGATGTCTAGGCAGTGGCGTCTCCAGCTTTCATATTTAGGGGGGCACATGGGGGGACAGGGACAAAAGTAGGGGGGCCAATTATAAAACGATTATATATCTCAAGAATAAAATGCACTCCAGAGGTCTTGTTAGAAGCATACATGCTCATTAATGCAGCCTATCAGTGCCCATTAGTGCCTCCTATCAGTGCCCATTAGTGTTTTTTTTTTAAATCCTGCATAATAAAGGAATAATGTGTTACTTTGCAGCACATACTACCACATTATGAAATACTTACCTTAGAACAAAGCCCTCCAGTGCTGTGATGTCACCACTGACAGTCTCCTCCATCTTCACCTGGTCTTCCCTCCAGGTTCATGTCCTCCAGCTGTCTGATTGGCCGTGCTGGGTTGATGTCACTCCACCGCGCACAAAGCTGTGAAGCGATGGCACGGATATACCGTTCCTATAGAGTGCATGTGCCGGTGACGTCACCGCCAGCATGCAGCATGAATATCTCCTAAAACATGCAGGTTTAGGAGATATTCACTGTACCTACAGGTAAGCCTTATTATAGGCTTACCTGTAGGTACAAGTGCCAAAAAAGGGTTTACTTCCACTTTAAGGGCTGCAAAGAAGCCAGAGAGCCATTAAAAGAATCAGTCATACTTTGTCCCATGCCAACACCAGAAGCTCTCCAAGACCACTTCCTCGTTTGCACCACAAACAACTCCTCTTCTCATATCAATCTGCCAATGATGACAGCCCTGAGTCCCAGCAGGCTACTATAGTCTAAATGTCAGGGGATGCAAGATTGCTCTGCAGACCACAGATAGATTCCTGACACCCTCCACCATTGCTTATTAGCTAGAAAAAGTGAAATACTGCCTCTCACAATGGTGCATGGGTGCACTGGCGTAGCGGGGGGGGGCAGGGGGGGCTGTCGCATCGGGCGAAAAATGGGGGGGGGGCGAATCCATCCACCGGCTCCGCGGAGCGCTCCGGAGCCTCGGCCTAGGAAAGTCCCCGGCTTCGGCCTAGCTCCGGAGCGGCGGCCATCTTGGTACACCCGGCGGCGTCCCTCCTCTCTGTTCACACCCACAGAGGAGGAGGAGCCCGCGCTTGAGGGAAACAACACACGCCGCTGTCTGAGGTCTGAGGTCTGCACTACTGGGGGTTATTGTCAGAGGTCTGCACTACTGGGGGTTATTGTCAGAGGTCTGCACTACTGGGGGTTATTGTCAGAGGTCTGCACTACTGGGGGTTATTGTCAGAGGTCTGCACTACTGGGGGTTACTGTCTGAGGTCTGCACTATTATGGGGGTTACTGTCTGAGGTCTGCACTATTATGGGGGTTACTGTCTGAGGTCTGCACTATTATGGGGGTTACTGTCTGAGGTCTGCACTATTATGGGGGTTACTGTCTGAGGTCTGCACTACTTGGGGTTACTGTCTGAGGTCTGCACTATTATGGGGGTTACTGTCTGAGGTCTGCACTACTGGGGGTTACTGTCTGAGGTCTGCACTATGGTGGGGGTTACTGTCTGAGGTCTGTTAAATAGGGGGTCTGTGATTGTGGGGGGTCTATCTGTGATTGGGGGATCCATCTGTGATTGGGGGGGATCAGTCTGTGATGAGAGGTCTGTTATTTAGGGGGTCAGTCTGTGATGGGGGATCTGTGATTGTGGGGGGGTCAGTCTGTGATGGGGGATCTGTGATTGTGGGGGGGGGGGTTCAGTCTATGATGGGGGATCTGTGGTTGTGGGGGGGGGGGTCAGTCTGTTAATCCCTTACAGTAAGGGGTTAAATGATTAATCCTTCAATAATTTACCCCTTACATGCTGAAAGCCCTGAGAGGGATACATTACAGATCCTTATAACCAGAGTGGATGATTATACAAGGGGGGCGAAAAAAAATTCTGCCCCGGGCGCCCATAACTCTGGTTACGCCACTGCATGGGTGTTGCTAGGATTGTGAAATACCTAGGGAACACAAAAATAAAATAAAAATTAAAGCACTTAGCATACCACGGTTCATAGTGGGCATGCAGAGATAACACCCGACAGTGGGAGTGGCCTAAGAGAAATAGGCTAAATAGAATCTGATAAATGTGCATAGAAACTAAAGTGCTTAGTGGTAATTCACTAAAAGATTTAAAAAAATATGATAACAACATGGAGAACACAGCACACTGCATTACGTGTGAATGAACAAACAGTTTGAGAAATACCTAAATATTAAATATATGTGCTGATTCGTGCCGATTGCATTCTGTGCAAAACTTATTAAAGTGTTAAGTGCAAACAAAGTGATGCATACATAACTAAAAAAAAGTGAATAAAGTTGAAACCATCAGATTAAATTTATGTATGCATTACAAACAAAAGCGGATCTCCTGATGGCTATTAGCTGCCATTTTCATTGTTCCTCCACCAAAAAAAAAGTGACATGTGCAATAAAACAAAAGTTCACCTGTATATTTAAGATCTTTACACCCACTTTGGTGCGCCGCCACCACCACTTCTGTGAGCATACAGGGCGCTACCAGAGGCTGCTGCCACAATTCATAGGCCCAAACACACTTAATTGTAATCCGGCAGCACCATCCCACTCTGACTGGCTCCAAATGAAAAAACTACATTACAATTTTCAAAGGTTTGCCAACTGACATCATCACATTGTAGCTGCAGTCATAATGTATGCATGGAAAATAAATTCTACCATAGTGCATAAACCCTTTCAAAGATTATTTATTTGAAAGTTCAAGTATTACACTTTCAGATTTCAGTACAAACAAAGGGCCAATGCCCTCACCTATAACTGGCCTTTGCAGCAAGGAGCACATGGAAGCACATGGAAGGGCAACGCATGCAAAACAAAACCAAAGATATTCCCAGATCAACTTACTGACCAGCCTGCTAACCAATCAAATTATTCTGTCTAACAGTGTGCGTTAAAAGCCGGGGTTTAGTCAGCACACATTTGCATGCGTAAGCTACAGAGCCGATCAAGGCATCCTATTTTCTGTAGTCCTAGCTCTAAATTTTGAGAGCCTCCACAGAAGCTTCCAACCAGTAATAAGCTTACACCACAGACAATCCACAAAGTGCACACCACTCTACCCCTCCGCTAAAGCCTGCTGTCAGCTGATGTCACAGAGCTGGTTCAGGCTCTGCAGATATAATAACCAGTGGTTCAGGTGACAATAAACCCATGGCTCAAATGCCTACTTTTTTGCCTCCTTACTGCAAATGTACTGAGCCCTTACATTGGTGGTATATGTATTTAGTGGCATATATATTTATCAGATTAGTTAAAAAAAAACTTTATGGTAACATGATGAGGGAGAGGGAAAGTTCACTTTACTTCTATTGAGATTGACACCAAACCAAGGCTCAATCACACTAGTGGTTAAGGGGTTGGAAAATTCTTTAATTGAGACACATTTTTACCACCCCTAACTCCTACCCTTTTAGCTGCATGGGCAGCAGTTGAAGTTGTTCACATGCTGTGATTTGGATGTTTTTTGTCATGGTGGGAACATGTGGCTTCTGGCAGGAGCTACCACCCACTGAACACAGCCCATTCAAGTGAACAGAGATGCTCTGCAATGCACACAGTTGTGGTGCACTAGTGTGGGGTTCAAAGAGATAAAGCAGGCGGGGAGGAGGTGATATAACACCTTCTCATCACCTGTCTAATGTTTTCTAAAGAGCAATCTAAATGTTGATTGCTCTTCAGAGGGCAAAACAAAGTGTGAATGAGCCAAATGGGTTAAAGATGGCGCTAGCAGAGACAGGAAAGGGACAGAATGCACAGATCTCATGGATTTGTTTCTCCCTATCACAGAAGTCTCTGTAATAAACATGATTCTTGCTGATATACATCAATGTATGAGGTGTGTGTGTTCTGTTGTCTGATGCTGATGATCTAGCAGTCTGATAATTACACCATATATAACTTATAAGAGTATGTCTTCCCCTTGTCCTGTCCCCCTCTGGAGAACACTGCTGTCTGTCTGTACTAAACGCCAACGCCAACCTATCACTCTACAAGCTGCTGCACAACCTTCTTCTCCCCTCCATGAAGAATACATTAGAAAACGACTCACATGGGAGTTGGAGAGCTGGGAGGTCTTCCTTCTTCTTTTTCCTCTGGAGCTGCCTGAAATCAAAACAAGGCGGCAGCAGAAGTTGGAGGGATTGTAGCAAAGGCACAGCATGATTGGATAATAGCAGGTGCTTCCAGGATCCCTCCCCCTTATGCTGCACGGGGCACAGGAATGAGAACCTGTAGCCTGACATGCTGTTTGCCAATCTCTGGACACGCAGGGGCAGGCTGAGGGGCGGCAGTGTCGCTGGTAGCAGCACACCCAAATATCTTTCAGAGGCAGCTGCTGAAGGGGTGCTATATGTGAAATTATGGGGGAGCTACAGAATCCACCTGGCGCCCCCCTGTATCAGTGTTCATTAGTGCCTCCTTTTAGTGTATCCTAACAGTGCTCATGTCATGAATGCCGTCTGCCTTCCAGCAGGGATCTGAGCTGAGAGCATCTCTCTCATGGAACAGCTCAGAGCACAAGAGCCGGCATTGATAGCGCTCTCTTCCCTCCTTCCTCTCTCGCCGATCTGCTCTCTCTTCCCTCTTCTGTGTGTGTACTGTGGGAAGTGTGAGCTTGTTAGCTTCACACTTGACTTCCCTTGAAGCACACACAGGAGAGGGGAGAGAGAGCAGATCGGCTGTGTCTCCTCTCTCATCATTTCGTGCGAGACAGGAAGGAGAGGAGAGAGAGCCGGCTCTGACATCACTGGTTGCTAGATGCGAGGCGGCTGTAGCAACCAGTGGCCCAGTCCTCCCACTCGCAGCCCACAGCTGTTTTTGCCAGCCGGACCCGACTGCCTGCAGGTACAGTACATGTTGCAGGCAGTCAGCAAGACAAAAGATGTCAAACAAAAGACACACCACAGGGATGATTAGGGTGTGCCTGGGCACGCCTATGTTTGATTTTATTATTATTATTATTATACAGGATTTATGTAGCACCAACAGTTTGCATAGCGCTTTACATCAGGGAAGACAGTACATTCACAATACAAATCAATACAGGAGGGATCAGAGGGCCCTGCTCGTAAGAGCTTACAATCTAGAAGGGAGGGTCAGGTGGAACAAAGGGTAGTTAGCTGTGGGGGATGATCAGATGGACTAAAATGAAAAATGCAGTTTCTAGGTGTGGGAAGGGTAGGCTTCTCTGAAGAGGAGGGTTTTCAGGGATCCTCTAAAAGCTAATAGATTTTAAATGAGTTTGCTTCTGAAAGTGAGTATTAAAGGGGGAACCTTCAGTTGGTGACATTTTTCTAATGTCATAGGGGCTACAATCTGCAAATATTTGTTATTATTAATCTTAATTATTAGAGTGGCATGGGACTACATGTACTCGGTCCTGGATGCCTTGGGTCTAGGGGCCAAGATGAAAGCCTATATTCAAGCCATATACAGGAGACTGAGGGCCAGGGTCAGGGTCAATGGTCACTTGTCGGAGGCCTTCCCTATCCATAATGGTACCAGACAGGGATGCCCTCTTTCCCCCATCTTGTATATTCTAACGTTGGAACCTCTGCTACGGTGCATACGAGCACACCCGGACATAACAGGTATTAAAGTTCATCAGAAAGAATATAAGGTAGCGGCTTTTGCTGATGATGTATTGCTCTTTCTCTCATCCCCATTGGTTTCCTTGCCCAACCTGATGCGTACTCTTGAACAATTCCAGATTATTTCTCATTTAAAAATGAATTACTCTAAATCATTCGCTCTGAACGTGTCGCTGCCACCTTCGATGGTCAGTCTGTGTCAGGAGAACTTCCCCTTCCCATGGAAGCCAGATGACATTACCTATCTGGGCATTAAGCTACCGACCAACTTAGCGGATCTCTACGATAAGAATTTCCTGAGCGAGTTGAAGGCTGTACAGCAAGATCTGCTTAGATGGGATGTTCCCACGATTTCATGGTTCGGTCGAGCCTCTATCTTAAAAATGATGGTCCTCCCCCGAATACTGTACAAGATGCAGACACTGCTGATTTCTCTGCCGCCCTCCTTCTTTGCGACATACAAGAGGATAGGGAGTAAGTTTCTGTGGGGGTCTAAACGACCGAGAATCAGCTGGTCGAAATTAGTGCTCCCGAAATTAGATGGGGGTATTGGCCTCCCAGACGTGCAGTGGTACTATTGGGCCACGCACTTGACGAGAGTAGTGGACTGGAAAGTACACGCTCGGCACAAGAGTTGGGTACTTTTGGAGAACATGGTCACTGGGTCAGATCTGGGCAAGATGCCTTGGTTTTCCAGGACACATTGGGCGCCTGGTGTTCAATCCCACCCTTTGGTTGGGGCAACCCTGGCGGCCTTTGTGAGGACCTGTGGAGCACATTCAATCTCGGCGATGGAATGTGGCATTACTCTCCTTAGAGGGAACCCCGACTTTCAACCAGGAATGGAAAGATCTTACCTGATGGACTTGGAAATGCTGGCCAAACACTTCTTCTCTAGGGGTAGATTTTGCTCCATAAGAGAATTGTCCTCGATGTCTCGGACTGGAGACTTTCCCCTGATGCCCTACCTTCAGATACAGCATTTTTTAGACAACCCTAAGGTCAGAGAAGGCTTTATGAGGCAGACCACGGCATTTGAATCTGTATGCATGGGCACGGCTCCCCAGAGACATGTAATCTCGGTATTGTATGCGTCCATGTTCGCAAAACCCTCTGCGGCCATGCAGAAGGAGCAGACCTTTTGGGAAAACAAGCTGGGCAGACAGATTGATGCAAAGAGCTGGGAACGGGTTCACTGGTACACACAAAGGTTCGCTTAATGTGAACACCCAGGAGAACGGGTACAAGATCAGGACTCGATGGTACAGGACCCCGGATCTTATCCATAAATTCTTTCCGTCAGTGTCGGACCAGTGCTGGAGATGTGGACAGGCTCTTTTCTCCACATCTGGTGGGAGTGCCCGATTATCCAACCTTACTGGAGGGAGGTTCACAAAGTGACGACTGAGGTATCCTCACTACCCCTGGATTTTTCCCCAGAACAATACCTCCTCCATCTTGCAAAAATTTCCAAGAAGCGATACAGTGGATCAGTGGCGTTGCACATGATTAACGCAGCCAGGCTTTGCATACCTGTCCACTGGAGAGCCGTGGTGCCACCATCTATTAAGGAATGGGTGACACGCATTAACCACATTGCAGCGATAGAGGAGCTGATATACAGCGCACAAGATAGAATTTCCAGATTTACATATATCTGGGAAGATTGGCTTAAGTTTCGAGATTCTACGGCTTACCGTGAGCTGACACAGTCTGTTGGCTAAACGTGACCTTGTTGCACAGTCCGGGGATAAGTTGATGGTATGTTTGGCCTGCACTGATACCCAAGTGTAAAAGCCGGAGAGGGTAGTTGGTGGTTCTCCCACCCCCTCTCCCGAATACGGGCACTAAGAATTCCTGGCAATGATTGACATGGCTGCATATATGGGTGACATGGCTGCATATATGGGTGACATGGCTGCATTTGTGGGGGACATGGCTGTATTTGTGGGGGACATTTAAAAAAAGTATCGGTATTCGGGATCGGTGACTACTTGAAAAAAAGTATCGGTACTTGTACTCGGTCCTAAAAAAGTGGTATCGGGACAACCCTAGTTCTGACCCCATCGGATTTTGGACTGATGGTGTGTACGCACATCAGACCATCAGGCCATCAGTCTGTGAACCGATGAAAACAGTTCGTCCGATCAGTTTCATCGGTTTGGTCTGATCGTGTGTACATGGCACACTCTATCTATCTATCTATCTATCATCGGCTACATTAGGTCTATTACCGTTTCAGGGATGCACCGTAGTAGTAGGTTCCCTCAATGTGCTCTGTTCTTGAAGTTCTCCAGCTTTGTTTAAACTACCGTATATACTCGAGTATAAGCTGACCCGAATATAAGCTATAAGCCGAGGCACCTAATTTTACCACAAAATACTGGGAAAACTTATTAACTCGAGTATAAGCCTAGGATGTCCATCTGCATGCCTCACTGTGCCTCACTTTGCCTCACTGTGTCCATGTGCATGCCTCACTGTGCCGGTGCCTCACTGTGCCCATGCCTCACTGTGTTCATGACTAGACTGACGTTTAACATGGGAGTCTATGGAAGGGGTGCCCGGCTTTGAAAAATCGTTGCTCGCCATCCGTATGTAGAAGAGAAATGGGGCTACATGTGTGCCTAGTTTGGGGCCCAGGGGACCTACAGCTGGCCACTACCAGGTCCCCAAATCCGGGAGATCGGGCGCAAAAAGGTGACTCTAGTATAAGCCAAGGGGGGCATTTTTAGCACAAAAAAATTGCTGAAAAACTCTGCTTATACTCGAGTATATACGGTAAGTTAAACTCTAGTGGGATGCCCCCATGGCATCATCTAAATATTTTTTCCAGATTCTCTATGCTTTTGTCCATTTTCCATATCTCCTTCAAGAGGTTAGATATGTGTTTATCAGGTGTTTCTAATGCTCTCTGTAGAATAATCTAATATATATGGAGTACATCTTGGAGAGATGCTCTCTACTGTACTGGTGTTGGAGCTGGTTTGCTGTTTTCTCTTTGAGAGTTGGGTCCTCTAAGAAGGCCTAAAAGAATAATGTGAGAGCTCTTTGATTTTAGTGACATTTTGAAGAATAGGCTTTTGATGTTCCTGAAGCTGGAAAACTGGTGTGAGACATTTGATGAAACACAAAGATGCACACATTATCATTGACTACAATGTCATGAATCTAATTTTATGCACAAATTAGTGCACGCATATACAGTATAACTAATGGTAACTGTGTGACTATGTAACCAATAGTAAAATGTGCCATTTTACAACTCTGCTCCAAGCTACATCATCAATCTTGTCTCAATATATTACCCAAAAAGTCCTCTCCACCCCAACTAAAACCCCCTGTTCCTCCTCCTTAGCTCCCTTGTCTCCTCCTCCCATGTGTGTCTCCAGGACATCTCTAGAGCCTCTCCCATCCTCTGGAAACCCCTACCACAACCTGTCTAACCATCTCCTATTCTGTCCACATTTAGACGATTCCTGGAAACTCATATCTTCCCACCTTCACCTAACAACTGAATCTTTGAATTCTCCCATCAGCTCCTCTCCCACAGTTATTACCTTTTGTTCAACTTGTCCCTCCTTATTGTAAGTTCTCAGGATCAGGGCCCTCCTAACCATCTTGTATTTAATTGTATTATACCTGTACTGGCTACCTTTATAACATACACAGTAACATGCTGTGTAAAGCTATTGGTGCTATATAAATCTTGTATAATAATCATTTATAAAACAATCAAAAACAAGTGTTGCTAGCATTTTAATATTCTTATTTCTACAATACATCTACAAATTTGCTCCTACAATGTACATTATGTACCACCCACTTGTGTTTATTTGTGTAAATGATTCATGTCTATACTGGTTTATGTAGCATTCTTTTGTTTACAATGTTTAAATACTACATTTTTCTTAGCCACCATTCTTTGCTAATGTTCACATCAATGTCCACTTAGCAGAACCATCCACTAGGTAGAAGTATTATGTACACCTTTTAAAATGGCCTGATCTTTTTCCTACACTCTCTGAATCTACACAAGTCAGAGACACAGATTCAACAGTAAAGTGGAAAGAGTTACTGACATCCACAATGCTTGTCAAGGTGTTTTTGATCATGTTCTAAGTGGTTATGAGAGCACTATTGCACCGCAAAATGTTCACATTAGTGCTCTTCAATGCTTTTATATCCGGGTTAGCCTACTGACATGACCCTATGTGACTGGCCATGATACAGACCATACATTTGCATGAGAAAATGGGTAGGCATGAACAGAAGCTTAGGGTGATAATTTATTCTCACTAATGTGCTACAAAACAGAAATCAATATTACAAAAGTATTACTATTAAATCAAATGTATTTGAAAATAAAGCTTAATTCTAAAAGTGTACACACCTCAAAGTCATTGCTGGGCAAACTGTTCCTCATTTATACAGAAAGAGGACACTTGACTTTGAATGCACATCTTGAAAGAAATATGAACTGCCAAAAATAAACAAACAGATTGCATCAAGACTTCAGTGATGAAGATTGATGTACATTTTATACTTGGTTACATAGCATTTTAAGAAACCTGCCAGCAATGTTTGCCTTAATCTTGTTGCTGTTCTCCAGAAAGGGATGGTGTAAATGTTGCCATGACAACCTTGGAATCCCTGGGGACACCCACACTTTGTTCCTTGTCCAGTTCTTCTAAGGAAGTTGGATACCATATGTATCAAATACTCCCTTGTAATTTAGATCTTATAAATCCCTGCTGTGCACTGTGGCATGAAATCACCAGATTGCAGACAAGAGATTAATTTTGTATCTTTTTTCTTACATTTCCTTTAACTCTTTTGAACTATGATCCTACAATCTGTCCTCTCAACAGGATGCAGGTATCAGAATGTTAATAAGAACATAGGTTGTTATAATTGATTTTTTTATTATGTAAGACTGTTTAAAAATCATATGATATTTAAAAAGCCAGATTTTTACAGTAGAAATATTTGTAAGCATTTCACTAAATGTGTGCAAAATTATGAAAAATTTAAAGGTTTTGTATTAATCTGCCAGTGACCTGCAAAACAGTCAAGTCAAATTCAATAAAGCATTTGTACCACTTTTCTGGTGGTTTGGTCCTTTAAAAGGTCCTGCACCAGATTCAAATAAGCCCTGACATCAGTTTTTGTAGCTTTACCAAAATGTTTAGTTTCCTTGTAACATCCTTTTCTCAAAGTAGTGCTTTGGCTGCACCAGATTAAAAAACAATTACCTACAGTTTGTAAATAATGAATCTGGAGGATATTAATACCAATGCAAAATGACATAAAGAGACAGGCAGAGTGTTTCTCCCTGTGTGCTGTGTAGCAGGGTGGCATGTTTGCCACCACTACCCCCTCCCTACCTATCACTGGTTGTCAAGGACATTGTCGGCTTCACAGCCCATGGTCTTCTAGAAACCAGTGAAGCTGGCAGTGGGTGGAGCCTGATGATAAAGGCTGAGAGACTATGTTTCCCTACTAGGTCTGCTCTCTCTATCAGGCACCACTTAGTGTTAGCATACAAGGTTTGTATTATATGAGCAACATCTACTAAATGTCATTGCTGTGTGCCTATTACATTATATGATCACTAGATGGCAGTGTTACGTTTGCTAGTTCATGTTTTGTCTATGTACAAGAAGTAATAATAAAGTTCAGTTCCTGTTTCCACGACCTACAGACTGTCTGCCTGTAATTTGTTTAGCTCCAAAAGCTTATGTCTAACAGGTTATGGGCCCACAGCATGTTACAGAAGCCCAGGATATAATACAGATGAGTGAGCTAGAGCAATTCAGTGCAGAAGACAGCAACAGAAAGACAAACAGCAGTAATGGCAGCTGCCATCCCCTCAGCAAAGTTTTCCATTGCAAATCTGACAAATCAGAACTACCAATCTTGGAAATTCAAGATGAAAATGCTGCTTATAAGAGAAGGTACGTGGAAATGCATAAATGAACAAAGACCTGCACAGCCCACAGAGGAGTGGTTAGACAGAGATCAGAAGGCGCAAAGCACAATCTCTCTGTGCATAGATGATGATCAAATCATACATATATGTAACTGTCAAACTGCTAAAGACATGTGGGAAGAGTTACAGAAAGCACATGAAAGAGTTAATCTCAGCAATAAACTGTATTTAATCAGAAAGCTCTATCAGACTAAGCTACAGAAAGACCAGGACATGCAGGACTATATAAGACAGACCTTAGAGATGGTGGAGAGACTGCGAGGGATTGGAGAAGAGATGAAAGATTTCCATGCAGCGCTATTATTAAGTGGACTTCCTGAAAGTTATGAGACACTTGTCACAGCACTAGATGCACGTCCAGATGATGATCTGACACTGGAATATGTTAAAGGCAAGCTTGTGGATGAATACAAGCGCAAAACTGAAAGCATGAGTACTGTGAGTGTGTGTTCAGAGACGGCTTTAAAGACAAGATACAAAAATAAACACAGTAACGTGCAGCTAGAAAAGCGGGAATGCTTTGTGTGCAAGAAACCAGGACATCTAAAAGCAGATTGTAGAATCTGGAAAGCTAGAATGCAAAAACAAAGTGCATTCCAACAAGCTAAGAATGTCATAGAAACAAAGGAATATGCATTTGGATCCAAAAATTGTGTCACCACTGTGCAAGCATGGTGTGTGGACTCAGGCGCTACAAGTCACATGACAAATAACCAAAGTTTCTTCGCTCAGCTTGATGAAAGCAAAACAGAAGGGATAACTACAGCTAATGGACAACTCATGAAATCATTTGGAATAGGAGATGGCTTTCTATACTGTCCTATCTCTCCAGATATCACTAAAAAGATCCATATGAGGAATGTTCTGTATGTGCCAGATCTTGAAAGCAACCTTTTGTCAGTAAAGAAACTCACTAACCAAGGCAATGTAGTCACATTTCAGGGTGACAGTTGTATCATAACAAAAGGGGATTGCTTGCTTGCAAAGGCTAAAATCATAGATGAACTATATCAGTTGAACTGCAGTGAAATGGTTAAAATAGCCAAAGAGGATAAACTTTCAAACTGCATCCACACTTGGCACAGACGATTGGGACACAGAAATTCTGATACAATAAAGAAAATAGTTGAGAATAACTATGCAAGCGGTATTAAGATTAATCCATGTGATCACACAATGATTTGTACCAGCTGTATTAAAGGAAAAATGGCAAGGACACCTTTTCCCAAGCAGACCAACAGCAAAGTTCAAAAACCTCTGGACTTAATACATTCAGATCTTTGTGGTCCAATGAAAACTATGACTCCAGGAAAGAAAAAGTACTTCCTGACCTTCATTGATGAATACTCCAGATATACCACAGTATTTCTACTTCACAATAAGGATGAAGTGCCGGAGAAATTAGAAGAATATCTCGCTCAAGTAAATAATATTTTTGGCAGAATGCCCAGAGTACTACGAACAGACAATGGCTCAGAACATACAAGTGGTAAAACACAAGCCATTCTCAGGAAGCATGGAATTATGTTCCAGACAACAGTTCCATATAACCCGGAGCAAAATGGAGTTGCAGAGAGAATGAACCGCACACTGTGTGAAAGTGGGAGGAGCATGCTATTTGATACTGATATGCCAACTACATTCTGGGGAGAAGCTATCACAACTGCATGTTATCTTCAAAATCGTTTGCCGGCAAAAGCAACAACAAAAACTCCATATGAACTATGGAACAAAAGGAAACCAGATTTAAGACACATCAGAATTTTTGGAAGTAAAGCCTATGTACACATTCCAAAAGAAAAACGTACAAAATGGGATGCATGTGCAAAAGAAGGTGTACTTGTGGGGTACAGTGAATCTCAAAAAGGATACAGGATTTTACATCAAGACACGAACAAGGTAACAGTCAGCAGAAGTGTGATTATTGATGAAACCTCTATGTGCTCAAAGTTTGAACAACAGACACAAACTATTCAAACTGAGAAAGAATCAACATCAGTCACTCACGAAAATAAGGAAAGTGATACAGAAATAGAAATTACTGCAGAAGAATCAAAACCTGAATCTGAACCAGAAATACCTTCAGTCAGAAAATCAACCAGAATCAATAAAGGTGTTCCAGCTGAACGTTTATCTTACATAGCTCGCAGAGCTGTTCAAACTGAACCAGGTTCATGGAAAGAGATGCAGAAACTGCCAATGCATGAGAAACAAGTATGGAACAAAGCCGCTGATGAAGAAATGACATCACTCGAAGATCTCCAGACATGGACACTTTCAGAGCTACCTCAAGGTAAACATGCTATAGGATGTAAATGGGTTTTTAAAACCAAATGTAACTCTGAAGGGAAAGTCTGTCGGTACAAGGCAAGGCTGGTTGCTAAAGGTTACTCACAGAAGTTCTGTGAGGACTATGATGCTACTTTTGCTCCAGTTGCTAAACAAAGTACTTTCAGAACACTAATGACAGTGGCTGCCATGCGTACAATGATTGTGAAACATCACGATATTAAGACAGCTTTTCTTAATGGTGATATTGAAGAAGAAATTTACATGTCACAACCAGAAGGATATTTGAAAAAGGGACAAGAGCATCTTGTCTGCAAGTTGAATAAATCTCTTTATGGCCTTAAACAATCAGCTCGAGCATGGAACCTGAAGATTAATCAAGTTCTACTAAATGAAGGATTTACAAGAAGCAAAGCTGATCCGTGCCTATACGCTAAACAAGTAGACACTGAGTGGATGTATCTGCTAATTTATGTTGATGACCTGATCATTGCTCACAAAAATAACAATGAAATTGCAAAGTTAACAGGAGTACTCAACAAGCACTTTGAAACTAAAGACCTAGGTGAAGTGACATAATATCTTGGAATTGACATCCAGCGTGAGAAAGATGGAAGTTTCCTGTTGAATCAGAGCGCAAAAATTTAATCTATTCTTCAGCAATTCAACATGACAGAGGCGAAAGGAGCAAGCACACCTATGGACACAGCCTATCCAAAGTTAGAAGGAGAAGATGATCTTCTCACATCCAATGAACAATACAGACAAGCAGTGGGGGCACTTCTCTACATTGCAACCACTACACGTCCAGACATTGCAGCCAGCATGTCTCTTTGCAGGCGAGTTGATAAACCACGTCTAAGAGATTGGAATGCGATCAAAAGAGTTGAGATATCTGAAACAGACAAAAGACTTAAATTTGAAACTGTCAGCAAGTGGTGATTTAAACCTTGTGGGATATGTGGACTCCGATTGGGCAGGTGATCACAGCACACGCAAATCCACAAGTGGTTACTTATTAAAATTGGGAGACAGTCCTATATCATGGTCCAGCAAGAAACAGATGTCAGTGGCATTGTCCTCTACAGAAGCTGAATACATATCTGCAGCTTATGCCAGTCAAGAAGTTGTGTGGTTACAACAATTACTCAAGGATCTTGGAGAAGCAACATCAGAACCTACTGTCTTATTTGAGGATAATCAGGGTTGCATTAAGCTTGCAACAAGTGAGAAGATTAATGGAAGAACCAAGCACATCGATGTCAGACATCATTACATTCATGACTTAGTTGATCAGAAAGTGATTGAACTTGTGTATTGTGAAACGGAAAAAATGATTGCTGATGTTTTGACAAAACCACTAGCTAGAAACAGATCTGTTGATCTTAGATCAGAAATGGGATTGACATAGATAGTAGTTGTTGAGTGGGGGTGTTAGCATACAAGGTTTGTATTATATGAGCAACATCTACTAAATGTCATTGCTGTGTGCCTATTACATTATATGATCACTAGATGGCAGTGTTACGTTTGCTAGTTCATGTTTTGTCTATGTACAAGAAGTAATAATAAAGTTCAGTTCCTGTTTCCACGACCTACAGACTGTCTGCCTGTAATTTGTTTAGCACTTATGTCTAACACTTAGCCAGCTACCAAGCTCATTGGGTGCTGCCTGTTAGTGTGACAGCTTCTGCAGTGGGGAGGGAGCTTAGCTGCACTAAGGATGGAGTGTTCATATGGCCACACTGGCTTTAGTCTTCTTACACACGACAAATGTAAACAATTGAGCAGGTACATTTCTGGGGCAAGCATCAACCTTTGTCATACAGAAGCAAGAGAGAATACTAAAGAGTGTCATAAATGCCTCACTCAGTGTGGGCTTCACCTGTTTTGTTTCAATAAATCTTTATTAAGGGTTTAAAATATCATTATAGTGATAATAGCAGGTATGGGATAGTATTAATCGTTGGCTTTACCTGGCACCCTCTGTTTCAATGCTGTCACCATTGGTTTCTGCCAGGTGAATATTTGGCCTATTCTTTTCAGTACATCACAGGACACAGAGCCATTAATTACTACATGGGTTATAGGACCACCTTCAGGTGATGTACACTGGCATAATCAAGACCAGAAGTACCCCTCTATATAACACCTCCCACATGGGGAGTACCTCAGTTTTTTTCGCCAGTGTCTAATGTCTCATACACACGATCAGTTTTTCCGACAGGAAAACCGTGTTTTTTTCTCAGCAGGAAAACGGCTGAAATTTGGCTTGCATACACAGTCACTGAAATCTTGGCTGAAATTCTGAACGTCAAGAACACAATGACGTACAACACGTATGACCAGCCAAGATCAATAAAGTTCAATAGGCAGTTTGGCTGTTCTGCTTTATTCTGAGCATGCACATTTTTTTGCGCGTCCTAATTGCATACAGATGACCGCGATTTGCGATAGGAATTTTTCATGTCACAAAACTTGAGATCCTGCTCTCAATCTTTTCTTGGCAGGAACACTGACAGAAAAAGTGTGATGGAGCATACACACGGTCGGTTTTACTGACAAAAACCTCACATTGCACTTTTCCTGCCAGGAAAACTGATTGTGTGTGTGAGGCATAAGGTGTCGGTCACGGTTTACAAGGAACTGTACAATTGGATCCATTCAAAAAGCCAAAACAAAGGCAAAAGTGTATGGTACCTGAGCCTCGTTACCGAAGAACAAGGTTTTGCCTGTAACGCTTCTCCTAGGAGAGCTGGGCCCTTGTTCACATTTCATACCACAGGTTGTTCTGGCAGGACGCTCTACAGGTCCAAGGCAGTGGACCCTATAAATTAAAAGGGGACCCCCTCCTTGAAGGTCTGGCAAGACTCCAAGCCTGCCGTGATGTGTGGAGATTGGGTCACTGTGCTAATTCCAGTAGTACCCTGCAGCAGGAATGGTAAGTTAAGAAGATCCTTTTGGAGTTCTTTTAATGAATAGTTGATGTCTTAGGGTGAGGCGATTCTGGATACGCACATACAATTTTATATATTCCCTCACTCACGTCAACCTCCGTAAGTCGCCACGGAGTGCATTGCTGGAACGTCCGGTCGAAGGAGCATCGAAATCCACGAAAAAGCTAATAGCCTATATATTTGTGGCGGCCAGGATCTCCATTGCAGGGTCCTGGAGGTCTCCCACTGTCCCATTTCGTTTGTTGAAGAACAAGCTGTCCTGGATAATGGTGAATGAGAGGTTGTCTGCTATTTTAGCAGATAAGATTGAGGGGTTTCATAGGGTTTGGGACCCATGGATCAATTACCTTACGACCACATGACCAATTAGTTTGTCCCCCCCCGAATGGAGTGCTCCCTTCTCTCTTCTCTCCCCCTTCTCTTCTCGCTATTTTGGTTCCTTTTCTCCTTTCTTACTCTATCTTTCAGGGTGCTACTAGATTTAAGACATGTTGACCTGGTCTCCTCTTCTAATGTATGGTCACTCTCATTCCTTTTTACTATTATGTACCTTTTGCCACTTTGTGAGGATACGGTTCCTGAAACCAGGGGATCTTTCAGCCGGGGGCCCCTCTAGTGGCCCTGATCTAGCCTCCTCTTTGCTGGCGGGTGGGGGCCCTCGGATGGGGACCCAGGTAGATGTTTTCTATTGATTTTATTATTGCGCCCTTAATAGATATTATTGCTACCTGTTATTTGGTATTTAAGTGTGTACACAGGATGTTCCTGTTTTATTGTTTCATGTTTCATCTCACTTTCTTTTTTGAAAACTCAATAAAAATATTGGAAAAGAATAGTTGATGTCTCCTACCACTAGAGGATGTGAAGTAGCATACCTGGTGTCAGCATCCCATGCCTGCCTGATTGAAGGTCTGTCAGCAACGTTTGTGGAGGAGTTCTGCCTTCCCTCTTGGTTCATCAGTCAGCTAAGGAGGGGGTGGGAGAGTTTAGTCCCACCAGCAGTCTTACTCCCTTTTCCCTCCCCCTAAGATCCTTGTGTGGATTGCCGCTTGCGCCCGAGCCCACAAAGAACCTCTCATTTGAAAAGAGACGCCACATGGGTGGGGAGCAGCGCTGCCGGTGTGCACGTGTTCTGGCGTGTGTGTTGCCCTATGGCACATACCGGCATTTTTATAAATTCAATGTGCGATGGAGACACCGACACTATTTACAAGGCACATAAGCACTGGGGTGCTGGGGTTAGGCATTTTCAAGACTCAGCTGTTCAGCATCTAAGCTGTGGCATTTGATAGCGGCATATTATGATTGCTAAGACTGAGCTCAGCAACAGATGCATAATAACTAGTACCTCTGTTTGTGCCTAGGACTATGTATTCCTGAAAGAGAGGGGCAAGAACAGTGAGAAGGGGTGCAAAAGCGCAGCGGTCTCTAGCCACGCCTCCACGGCACCTGCCTCCCCTGTAAGACCTGAAACGGTTGATCAAGCTGAAACCTTGTCAGGCATTATAGCTGCCCCCAACACCCCAGCCTCTGCATATGTCACTAAAGATGACTTGGCTACAGCTCTGGTTGGTTTGGAGGGTAAATTAGCTAGTTTGATCATGTCCACCTCCCAGTCTGGAAGAAAACGTGACCGTTCCTGTTCCCCTGCTCCTGGGCCATCGGCTGCAGATCAGGTGTGGGTAGAGGATGTGGATGTGCCTCTAGAGGACCAATTGGAAGAGCAGAAGGAGAGTTCCTCATTAGAGGGCTCAGCCCCTGAGGAAGCCTCCACAACCTTACAGTCTCAAAGGTTGTTAATTCAATCGCTCACTGAGACAGAACGTATTGGTTATAAGTTTCCCTTAACAGAGTCGGCTGAGGCCCCTTTTTACTTTTTGGGTTCTCTAAGGCTTCTTCAAGGGGCACATGCTTTTCCTATGCACCCGTTACTGGAACAGCTTATTTATGCTGGCTGGAAACACCCAGACAGGCATTTTATTCCTCCTCAGATATGGAGGAGAAATTCACAAAAAATGGAGTGTGCTAACAGTGGATGCTGCTGTTTCTTCTCTGAATCAAAATCTTACTTGTTCGATCAACAATGTACAGGTATTTACAGACCCAGCGGATAAAAGGCTGGAGTCATTGCTTAAAGCCTCCTTTGCTATGGCTGGTGCAGTTGCACAGCCTGCAATAGCAGCTATTGGCATCTGTTAGTTCCTTAACTACTTGCCGACCGCCCGCCGTCATATTACTGCGGGACGGTGGCACTGTTTCGCGAGAGCACGTAGCTCTACGTCCTCTCTTCTGCGGCCATTAGGGGGCGCGGGCGCGCCGACGGTGGCCGGCGCGCACGCCCCCGCACGCCCGTGAGTCCCGCACGCGTGCCCGGCGGGTACGATCGCTGCCGGGCACACGCGATCGCTCGTTACAGAGCGGGGAACGGGAGCTTTGTGTGTAAACACAAAGCTCTCGTTCCTGTCAGCGGGGGAAACGCTGATTTTCTGTTCATACAAAGATCAGTGATTTCCCCCAGTGAGTCCATACAGTTAGAACACAAACAGGAACACACTTAACCCCTTCCCTGCCCCCTAGTGTTAACCCCTTCACTGCCAATGGCATTTTTATAGTAATGCAATGCATTTTTATAGCATTGATCGCTATAAAAATGCTAATGGTCCAAAAAATGTGTCAAAAGTGTCCGATGTGTCTGCCATAATATCGCAGTACTGGAAAAGAAAACGCTGATCGCCGCCATTACTAGTAAAAAAAAAATAATAAAAATGCCATAAAACTACCCCTTTTTTGTAAACGCTATAAATTTTGCGCAAACCAATCAATAAACGCTAATTGCGATTTTTTTTTTTTACGAAAAATATGTAGAATACGTATCGGCCTAAACTGAGGAAAAAAATGTTTTTTTTATATCTTTTTTGGGGATATTTATTATAGCAAAATGTAAAAAATATTGCATTTTTTTTAAAATAGTCGCTCTATTTTTTTTATAGCGCAAACAATAAAAACCGCAGAGATGATCAAATACCACCAAAAGAAAGCTATTTGTGGGAAAAAAAGGACGCCAATTTTGTTTGGGAGCCACGTCGCACGACCGCGCAATTGTCAGTTAAAGCGACGCAGTGCCGAATCACAAAAAGTGCTCTGGTCTTTGAACAGCAATATGGTCCGGGGCTAAAGTGGTTAAGGATAAGGTTCAGGTCGTCAGAGGGGAACAGATTCCGGACCTTCCAGAGATTCCTAAGGCCCTTTGTTTTTCTTTGACACCATTAAGGATTCTATCCATCAGACGTCCTGTCTCACTCTTCTGCTGGTACACATGCAAAGAGTACTATGGCTTAAGCTTTAAGCAGTGGTCAGCAGAATTACCTTGTAAGAAGCTGCTGACTGGGTTTCCTTTTCACGGAAAGCGTTTATTTGGGGATGACTTGGATAAATACATCCAGAAGATCTCGGGTGGAAAAAGCTACCCTTCTTCCTGTAAATAGAAGAAATACGTGTCCTTCATTTAAACGTTCTGCCCCTCCATCGCCTGAGGCATCAACCTCCAGTCAGTCACACAGCCTCCGCTGTCAGCCCCAAGAGGAAGGCCCCCGGGGCCAGAAAAAGTCCTGGGGACAAAAATCTGCAAAGCAGAGCCCCAAAGCCTCCTTATGAAGGGGCGCCACCACTTGCATGAGTGGGGGGAAGTCTCCTACAGTTTTCAGGAACCTGGCAGGAGGAGATCCAAGACAGATGGGTCATCTCCATAGTTTCTCTAGGTTACAAGCTAGAGTTTTGGGAATTTCGTCCGCCTCAGTTTCTAAAATTGAATGTTTCCAATGATCCGGTAAAAAGGTCTTCATTGTTTCAAGCACTAGACCAGTTGCTGTCGCAAGGTTTGATCATAGAGACCCCCTTCGGGTTGGCCACCGCACCTCGAGTGTTTACTAAGGTCCTGGCTCCGTTGTTAGCAAGACTAAGAGCTCAGGGGATAGTTGTAAAAGCATACCTAGACGACCTGTTGCAATCACCTCAGTTAAGAGGCTTCTTAAAACACACATAAAAACTATGCTTTAAGGTCCTCTGTGTTTTTTCCTCTAAACTATTTTGTCAAGTCTGGTTCATACTGATGTTTTCTAAAATACAAAACTAAGAAACAATTAATAACACCTCACTCCCCTCAAAAACCTGAGAGGTTCCTAATGGAATGTACAGAAAAAGCAAGCAAACTCCTGCGCACGGGTGGAATGTCCAACACTTAGTCAGTATTCTGCATGGAAAATTCCACAGATGTCAAAAAGTGGTAATAGCAAGTGGCCTTGCTGCCTGCAGTGGGTGCGGTCTCTCTTTTTGCAAGTTTAAGTGCAGCTCTATATAAGTGGTGAATGTGGAAGGGTCTGTACTGCTGGGCTCTGATGAAGAGGCCCTAGACGCCTCGAAACGCTTAAGCCGGCAGCAACACACCTCTATCCCCCCTATTCTGGAGCGTGGTTTGAGGGTATCTACTTTATCGTTCTTTGACAAGCCTGTACACCGACTCTTTTTGTGAGTAGTTTTTTAATAATATTTATATTTAATAAATTGTCTAATGGTAATACACTTTTCCTTTTCGAGGTTCCTAATGGACTAAACTTGTAGTGATTGCCTGCAACAGACTTCCAGCAGAGGTAATGAGTTCATCAATAGTAGGTACACTCAAAAATGTAAAGACACTACCACCTATCTATGCTCTGGAAAAAGGGCCATTGGGAAAAAAAATTGGTGGGAGTTCCACCCAGAAATGGAACTTCCTCCCCCCTTCCGGTGTCACGTTTATCACCTTTCAAGGCGGAGGGAAGGGAAGCAGATACCTGTGAAATTCAGGTATCTGCTCCTACTTCCAAGGAACGTCTACGCCAGGGATCTCCAAACTATGGCCCTCCAGCTGCTGTGGAACTACACTTCCCATGAGGCATTGTAAAACTCTGACATTCATAGACATGACTAGGCATGATGGGAATTGTAGTTCCTGAACACCTGGAGGGCCATAGTTTGGAGACTCCTGGTCTACGCAATGGCAAATCCTCCCCACCTTCTGGGAGAAACACAGAAAACAGCAGGGACCAATCAGAATGCGCATGCGCAGTAGGGAACCAGGAGTGAAGACCTCACCAGGAATGGCAGCGGCAGCACCTGGGAGTCGATCCAAAGATCGGCTGGGATACCGACATCGCAGGCTCCCTGGACAGATAAGTGTCCTAATATTAAAAGTCAGCAGCTGCAGTATTTGTGCTGCTGACCTAAAAAAAAATCCACCAGCGGAACTCCGCTTTAGTCTAGAATGACAACATGCATAAACTCCTAAGGCAACACTGAGCATGCCAGATTGAGAGCAATAATATTACACTGACCTGTAAAGGCTTTTAAATAATTCCCAATTGATTTTGAATACTGAAGCACAATTTTAAGGCTCGCTGTATGTGTTATATATTTACTTAACGTAACCTCATCTTTACATTTTATCAAAAATATTAATATATTGTGTTTAAGTGAACTAAAATTAACTGTGGTGTATTTGTTTATGGAAAATATATGTTTCGTAAAAACAAGTGCACTAATATCATATGTGAGCCAATATCACTAAAATGATTTACAAGCTGCTGACAAAAGAGGAAGAGTTGGATTCATAGAGAACAAAACTAAAAGATACAGGGCACAGGCCGGCCACTACATCGCCCACCTCTAGCCTATCTGCTACCTTCTCCTCAATAGTAGTATCACTGACACTATTTTAGCTGGGAAGAAGTGAATATTATTATTTTAATTACTTTCAGCTTTGACTATCAAGGACTACTTTACCTAATCCTTCCACCTGAGATATTACTTGTATATAGAAACAATGTAGCATTTTACATACAGTAGATAGCAAAGGGTGTAAAAGCAAATGATTTTGGATGGCTGCACTTCCAAAAATCCTCTTTATTGAAGCTTAATTTGACAGGTGGTTAACAGATGGAGCAGGAGACAGAGGTAGACGCGTTTCATGCAAATCTTAGCGCTTAGTCATTACCAGATGACAAGAAAATGGAAAGAAAAATTGCATTTAGAGATCTCTACAGCCGCGAACACATCAATTGACACAAAAGTGGCAAAAAGAAAGCCATTGCTAAAAGAAAGCCATAACAATTCCTGTTTGAAGTTTGGGAGAAGCCATGTGGGGGGACACAGCAAACATGTAGAAGAAGGTGCTCTGGTCAGATGAGACCAAAATTTAACTTTTTGGCCTAAATCAATATGTGTGGCAGAAAACGAACACTGCACATCACCCTGAACACACCATACCCACCATGAAAAATGGTGGTGGCAGCATCATGTTGTGGGGATGCTTTTCTTCAGCAGGGACAGGGTAGCTGGTCAGAGTTGATGGGAAGATGGATGGAGACAAATACAAGGCAATCTTAGAAGAAAACCTGTAATGCCCTGTACACACAATTGGAATTTCTGATGGACTAAAATCCAATGGAAGTTTTCTTCGGAATTCCGTTCAAGCACTGTCAGACCAAATTCCAACCGTCCAAAACGCGGTGACATAAAACACTACGACGAGCTGAAAAAAATGAAGTTCAATGCTTCCGAGCATGCGTCAACTTGATTCTGAGCATGCATGTTTTTTTCTCTGTCGGAGTTCCACACAGACAAATGGAATTTCCGATAGGATTTTTTTTCCATCAGAAAAAAATAAAACATGTTCTATTTCTAAACTCCGACGGAAAAAGATGGGGTCAGATGGGGCCCACACACGGTCAGAATATCCGATTGAAAAAATTCCGTCTGACTTTTTTCATCGGAAATTCCGATCGTGTGTACAAGGCATTAGGGTCTGCAAAAGACTTGAGACTGGGGCGAAGGCTCACCTTCCAGTAGGACAACAACCCTAAACATACAACCAGAGCTACAGTAGAACGGTTTATATCAAAGCATATTCATGTGTTAGAAAGACCCAGTCAAAGTCCAGACCTAACTCTAATTGAGAATCTGTGGCAAGACTTGAACATTGCTGTTCACAGATGCTCTCCATTCAATTTGACAGAAGCTTGAGCTATTTTTCAAAGAAGAATTTGCAAAAATGTCACTCTCCAGAT
This sequence comes from Rana kukunoris, assembly GCA_029574335.1. NCBI lineage: Eukaryota > Metazoa > Chordata > Amphibia > Anura > Ranidae > Rana > Rana kukunoris. Next base: position 77,304,478 of record CM056054.1, on the reverse strand, counting down.
GTGCAAAGCGGGTAGACACAACCCCAAAAAAGACTTGTAGATGTAATGGTAGTGAAAGGTGGATCTACACAGTATTGACCCAGGGGGGCTGGATACAAATGCACGGCCACATTTTCACATATTTATTTGTAAACAATTTGGAAAACCATTTATCATTTTCCTTCCACTTCACAATTATGTGCCACTTTGTGTTGGTCTATCACCATAGGCGTACGCAAGGGGGGTGCCAGGTGTGCCTGGGCACACCCTAATGTTGGGGTTAGCAACTTGTCAATAGTGGGCAGGTGACAGGTAAACCACAATCCTTCCTTGCTGACCCTCAGAACCTGGTCATCAGATGCGGTGGGGCGGAATTTAGTGGAACCTGTCTGTATTTTCCTCCTACAGCAGCTGAAAGTAAGCTTCTCCTCCTCTCCCTTTTGTCAACATTCAGCTACCACAGGAGGAAAATTTAGGGGATCAGTACTAATATATGCCACCCCCTCCTTTCCCTGTTCCTTTTCCTTCTGTTGCACGGGTCCCCCATTTGCTCCCTTGCTCCCCCTTCCTCCCTTTGTTTCAGGATGGAGAGAGGGGAAGAGGCCAGTAAATATCTCAAGCACATATGTGTTGGAGCTTTGGGGTGCACACCCTAATAGAATAGGCTGTGCACACCTATGTGTATCACATACAACCAAAAATATAAATGTGTTGGGGTTTTAACATGATAAAGTGTGGAAAATTTTAAGGGGTATGAATACTTTTCAAGGCACTGTATCATAATGGTTTTCCCTGAATACCTGAGTGCTTACTCAAAAACTGACCAGTTCGTGTTTTTTTAATACTAGGAAACATACATTGCAAGAATGGATGCAGATTTTCCTAATAAATGTTATGATTTTCAATATTAAATCTCAGACTGAGAATTACTAATCTGATGACATTTAAAGAGGAACAGCAGTCTGGTCCCATAATTTGTAATAAAACATATTTGCCATTCTGAAGCTTCCCTCCAAACCCTTTGTATATTATTTTATATATACTGTGATTCTGTACTTATGCTAATATGCTGCAGAAATCTCCCTCTACTATGCTGCAGAAATCTCCCTCTACTAAATCTAACTTCAACTATTTTAACTGTGGGCATCTAAAGCTGCTGCCTGTTCACTTCCTGGATTTACACAGACACACCTCCAGCTCTGCAGCTCTCATTGGCCCTCCTATGACTCACCCCCTCCTTTCCTGACAAACTCTCACAAGAGCGAGAGAGAGAGCTGTGCATGATGTCATAGGCCTAGGCTCATGAACAGACAAGAAAGAGGAAGTGGGCTGTATAAGGGATTTACTGTCAGAAAAAAAATGTTTTACTATCCAAAGTTAAAGCAACAAGGGCAGAAGATTTAATAGATGGAAAGTTAAAACAATTACTAAAGTTCCGCTTTAAGTAGATCTTTAATCAGCATGCTCATGACTTAATATAATACCCACATTTTTTTTAGCTATGCTGCTGATAAAAATCTTTTGTGTCTGTAATAGGTAACACACAATAAATAATGGCACCAGTCATTTGAGGTACTTTTACATCTTACGACTTGTTTTGTCGTATATTTAAAAAGTGAAAACAAATGAAACAATTGCAAATGTGCATGCTGACAATCACTGGCAAAAAAAAAAATAGCTACACAACTGAAAATGTCAAGAATAAGTAAGTGTTAATGAAACCTGAGTGTGCTAGGATAAGCATCAACAATATATGTAATTCTTGTTTGAGCTCTATTTTTTATTTGCTATAAAGTACTTTACATTAACGCTTTTATTAATAACGAAAGCTTGTCTGTTTTTTAGTTTTGGATGTTTAAAGGATGTCTGCATTGCTCTGTTTGTCCTGTACCAAGGTCACCTTTATTATGCCTTAGGTCTGCGTTTTCAGAGGTTATGGAGCATGGTGTCAAACAGGATCTTAATCATGACTGAACAAAAAAAATTATTTGGTTTACAGCATATACTGGATATTTGGTAGATCGTCCATTAAAACAAGTTATAGTCATTTTTGTATTTCTAAAATGTATTTTAATAAAACCCATTCTAGGAAAGAAAATATACAGACACTGAAATAATGCATTCAAAGAATCTCACCTATCATCATCTATGATGGTTGAAAAGTTTGATGGGCAACATCACTGGCCAACAGGGAGGCAATGAGATGTGCGTGTGTGTGGGGCTTACCACAGTCATCTAAGGACCCAGAGAAACTGCTCGCTAGTTCTCTCAGATGCAGGCTGAGGCTGCCAATTAATGCAAGGTTGGCATTAAAGCAGAGTTGCATCCGGTTCTGTGTTTACCAAAAGTGTAGCTGCTGAGTTTTAATGAACAGACACTCACCTGCCCCACGGTCCAGCGATCAGTGTTGCCAACCCCTCCCAAGTGAAATTTACTGGCAAGATGCCTAAAGATTACGAACACCAATTTTTTTACTGGCACTTCAAAAAAGCACCTAAAATGGCTGTTTTCGGTGCTAAACTTTCCAACTCATAGTATTTAAACTTTAAACATGTTGCTAGTGCTATTAAGTAATAAGTAAAAAAACAAATTTCTTTATTTACATGAAGGTCAGGTTAATATAACACAGCCAGCACAGAGTTCCCCATTACAGTGCAAGGGAGAACTCTGCGAACCTTGATGTAACAGACGATGCCACAGATCACGATCTAAGGGGGAACTCTGATTTAAGGGGGGTTCCCTTGCACTATAAGAGGAAATCCTGCAGACTCTGCTGTAAAGGGGAACATTGGGAACTCGAATGGGGGGGGGGGAACTCTGGTGACCAGAGATTACCTTCCGCAGAGTGAATACACTAAGGTAATGGGGGTTACTGATATAAGGGTTAAGTCAGGCAACTCCAGCTTGGCGGCTCTGGTTTTATCTGATAGTCTCCGTCTCCGCTACACAGTCCACACACCTTTGACTTCTATTGTGATCCCCAATCTGGCGGCGCTCCCACTCTTGACTCCTCTACTGGCTCCCCCTCAGAGACTGCAGACATGATAAAAGATAAGATGGTCAGAGACTGGAGACATGGTACAACAGATGGTCAGAGACTGGAGACATGGTACAACAGATGGTCAGAGACTGGAGACATGGTACAACAGATGGTCAGAGCCCGGAGACATGGTACAAGAGATGGTCAGAGACTGCAGACATGGTACAACAGATGGTCAGAGACTGGAGACATGGTACAACAGATGGTCAGAGACTGGAGACATGGTACAACAGATGGTCAGAGACTGGAGACATGGTACAACAGATGGTCAGAGCCCGGAGACATGGTACAACAGATGGTCAGAGACTGCAGACATGGTACAACAGATGGTCAGAGACTGGAGACATGGTACAACAGATGGTCAGAGACTGGAGACATGATACAACAGATGGTCAGAGACTGGAGACATGATACAACAGATAGTGAGAGACTGGAGACATGATACAATAGATAGTGAGAGACTACAGACATGATACTGAAGATGGTCAGACACTGCAGACATGGTACAGGACAGTTTTGCCAACCGTAAGGGTAAGGTAGTAAGGGAAAGGTGCCAGTAAAAATGGGGGCGATCGGCTCGGGGTCAGAACTGCGCATTCGCAATTCCGGAAATACCCGAGAAGATCCGATCCTGAGCTCCTGCACAAGTCAAGTCTGACTCCTGCACAGCCTCTGCCCAGCCCACCCGCCATGCAGCCAATGAATTTAACGCATTTTCCCGCCAGCCATGCACAGCTGCTCTAGTCTTAGTAAATTCAATGCATCTGGCTGGGCACTGAAAGCCCCATCATTACTCACCACTCTACTCTCTGGCTTCAATTCTCTGTGAGGCACTGTGCAAGTCAAACCAAAGTGAATTTCAGACTACACCAGGCAACAAGCAATCTCAGATCAGCCATGGCACTGTGCCTGGTTCTCTGGCTACAGGTTTCCTAGAGTCCCCCCCCCCCCCCCGCTGCCTTTGTCAACTTGGGGGAATCCAAAGTACTAGAGCAAAGAAAGACAAAATAGCACCTTCTCACACAAAAAACGTTTTATTGAACAACAGAAGTATCGTACTTACATTTGGTAGCTTGAATAAAATCACACAATTCCTCTTTAAAGTCCTTATACCACTACCCATATCCCATGGGGTTATCAGGTAGTATAATCGGCTGACGCGTTTTGAGAATGTTTCCTCTTCCCCAGAGCCTTATGAAAACAAGTCTGGTTTGCATGTTTACATGTGGTTAACTGGATTGATGATATAAACTTGGGGGAAATAAACCTCCTTCACTGATGGGTTAATCTTTACTCACAGCACCATAGATAGAATTGCAAATATATATACAGTACAGACCAAAAGTTTGGACACACCTTCTCATTCAAAGAGTTTTCTTTATTTCCATGACTATGAAAATTGTAGAGCCACGCTGAAGGCATCAAAACTATTAATTAACACATGTGGAATTATATACATAACAAAAAAGTGTGAAACAACTGAAAATATATGTCATATTCTAGGTTCTTCAAAGTAGCCACCTTTTGCAGCAGACACATCTCTAGAACAACTGTTAAGAGGAGACTGTGTGAATCAGGCCTTCATGGTAGAATATCTGCTAGGAAACCACTGCTAAAGAAAGGCAACAAGCAGAAGAGACTTGTTTGGGCTAAAGAACACAAGGAATGGACATTAGACCAGTGGAAATCTGCGCTTTGGTCTGATGAGTCCAAATTTGAGACCGTGTCTTTGTGCGATACAGAAAAGGTGAACGGATGGACTCTACATGCCTGGTTCCCACTGTGAAGCATGGAGGAGGAGGTGTGATGGTGTGGGGGTGCTTTGCTGGTGACACTGTTGGGGATTTATTCAAAATTGAAGGCATACTGAACCAACATGGCTACCACAGCATCTTGTAGCAGTATGCTATTCCATCCGGTTTGCGTTTAGTTGGACCATCATTTATTTTTCAACAGGTTAATGACCCCAAACACACCTCCAGGCTATGTAAGGGCTATTTGACCAAGAAGGAGAGTGATGGGGTGCTGCGCCAGATAACCTGGCCTCCACAGTCACCGGACCTGAACCCAATCAAGATGGTTTGGGGTGAGCTGGACCGCAGAGTGAAGGCAAAAGGGCCAACAAGTGCTAAGCATCTCTGGGAACTCCTTCAAGACTGTTGGAAGACCATTTCAGGTGACTACCTCTTGAAGCTCATTAAGAGAATGCCAAGAGTGTGCAAAGCAGTAATCAAAGCAAAAGGTCGCTACTTTGAAGAACCTAGAATATGACATATTTTCAGTTGTTTCACACTTTTTTGTTATGTATATAATTCTACAATTGTAGAATCTACAATTTTCATAGTCATGAAAATAAAGAAAACTCTTTGAATGAGAAGGTGTGTCCAAACTTTTGGTCTGTACTGTGTGTATATATATATATATATATATATATATATTGCGGCTCACACATATACAAGTATAGACAAGTACAAATATGCAATACACAGTGGGGGTTATTTAAGAAAGGCAAATCCACTTTGCACTACAAGTGCAAACTACAAGTGCAAAGTGCATTTGAAATTGGAAGTGCAGTCGCTGTAAATCTCAGGGGTAGATCTGAAATGAGGGGAAGCTCTGCTGATTTTATCATCCAATCATGTACAAGCTAAAATGCGGTTTTTAATTGTCCTTGCATGTCCCCATCAGATCTACAGCGACAGTTTGCCTTTAGTAAATAACCCCCATAGTGTTTACACAGACTTTGATTTGACCACTTACCTTTCACTTGGGGTAGTAGAGGATGTATGATGTAGTAAAATAAAGCACTTTTTTTGAAGATCAAAACAAAGTGCATATAAAGTATTTGTCCCGTTATATGCACTTTAATGTGATCTTTAAAAAAAAGCACTGCACTTCTCTGTTTTATTTTTGCATATGTTTGCAAATCTTGCAAATGGCTTTTTCATTTGATATAGTGGGTCTGAGCACAGTCTTCTTTAATGTATTTTATAATATGGTAGTCTTCTATGATTATGATGTGTAGGTTGACGTGTTTCACGGATAAATCCTTTTTATCAGGACCTCAAATCTCATGTAACATTACAACTGGATACTGAAATAACACAAATAACAAAAATACATATAAATCACATACAGTATAATGTATCTAATATACTGTATATCAATAATTACCTATACATAAATAGAAGATAATAAAGAACTCTGAGATCCTCTGAGGGGGGATTGAGAGAGGATCAAAATATAAATGAAAACATTGAGAAAAAAAGACAGGGGGAGCAGTTGGTAGAATGAGGGAGAAAAGAGGAAGAATGGAAAGGCAAAGAAAGACTGAAGGGGGGAGGGGAGAGGGCGTAAGGGGAGGTGAAAAAAGGGGGAGGTGAAGGGTGGAGAAGGAGGGAAGGAAGGAGAGGAGGAAAAAATGACTCCTTATATGTGTATACTGTATGTATATACTGTATCTGAGGTATATACCTTCCAAGAAATATCCAAAATAACTTCACTTAAGTATACACTCCAAAATGGTATTATATATTTTTCACTACAGATTGTTTTGGTGCAAATTTTCTTGTATTGTCTGAGTGCCCTAGTATGCTAGTGGTAAAGTTGGTACTCTCCAACTTTCAGGTCTCCAGCAACTACTCAGAACCCAGGGGGACATGCAAGGAAAGCTTGCACATGATCGGATAATAAAGTCAGCAGAGCTTCCCCTCATTTCAGATCTACCCCTCAGATTTACAGCGACTGCACTTCCAAGTCCTAAATAACCCCCTATATTTCCTATATTTCATAGTCCATAATCCATCTCAGAAGTAAGCAAGAGTGGAGTCGTTATGTTCTTACATACAGTGGTGGGACTATTGAGAATAAACAAAGTTATCCTACAACAGTAAGTCCTATCAGAGCAGAAAAAAAAAAATGGAGACTTGGATGAGGCTGACAGCAACAGCGGGAACTTTTTGGAGTTATGGATATAAATTAAAAAAAATAGTGCCACTTTAATTACCAGCCTAAATAATGACATTGTAAGTATGAGTATGTGTGCGTGAAGTTTGCAGCAAAAAACTCCCTCTGACACTAGTAATATGGACTATATGAAATTCCCTGGGAATCATTGCAATTGTAGTGATTTGAGGCATGCTATAAAAGAAGCAATATCATGTAGGACTCTTCTCAGATCCTTCATTCCAATAGCTGCATGAGACTTGGGTAAAGAAGATGAAATCACAGGGCCAGATTCAGAAAGATCATCGGATCTTTCTGCTGGCGTAACGTATCCCTGATACCTTACGCCGCTGTAACTTTTCGCGCAAGTTCTGTATTCAGAAAGAACTTGCGCCCTTTTTTACGGCGGCGTAACGTATGTGTTGTGGCGTAAGGCCGCGTAATTCAAATGGGGATGTTATGGGCGTGATTCATGTAAATGAATCATGACCCCACGTAATTTACGTTTTTTTTGGACGGTCCAAGTGCGCATGCGCCAAATCACGTCGCTATCTCTCAATGTAAACGATGTGACCGTAACTTCCCCCAAACCCCTTTCTGAATCGACTTACGCAAACGACGTAAACGACGTACAATTCGACGCGGTCCCGACGTCCATACTTAACATTAGCTGCGCCTGCTATAGCAGGGGTAACCTTACGCCGCTCAAACAACGTAAAATACGACGCGCCGCCGCAAGTACGTTTCTGAATCGGCGTAAATAGCTCATTTGCATATTTTACGCGAAAACCTACGGAAGCGCCACCTAGTGGCCAGCGTAAATATGTAACTAAGATATGACGGTGTAAGCGAATTACGCTGCTCGTATCTTAGAAGAAAGCCGGTGTATCTTCTTTTATGAATAGCAAAAAAAGATACGCCGGCTATTCTTAGTATTTACGCAGCGTATCTATAGATACGCTGGCGTAAATGCTTTCTGAATCTGGCCCACAGACATTAAATTAAAAATGTTCCCTATATGTTGTAAGTTGTGGTGGCTTTTCTTTACAAGGGGAAGGGCATTTTATGGAAAAACAAATAAATAATAATAAATAAATTATATGGCCCGGATTCACAAAGCACTTACGCCGACGTATCTCAAGACGTGAAAATATGCGCCGTCATATCTGTGCGCTGTGCCCACAAAACTAGATACGCCTGAAAATAAGCTTAATTCGTCCGACGTATCGTGGGCGCATATTTATTCTGGACGCATCTGGTGCACCCATTGATTTTGTATTCAAATATGCAAATGAGGGAGATACGGTGATTCACGAACGTACTTGCACCCGACGCTGGCTACGCGCGTGGTGCGTAAGTTGTACGCCCGGTGCAAAGTTATTCCTCATAAAGCAGGTGTAACTCGGCAACAGACGTGCAAATGTCAGCTGGAGAGCAGCTGCTGCAGCACCGTTACGGACGAGCTGAGCAACCACATTTGCAGGACAGCACATCTGTATGCCAACATGCCAGGGGCAGCCATGGTCATAGCACTACTGTGTCCACAGGCACGTAGGAGGGCACGGGAGAGGATATACCGAATGCGCATGAACGTCTTCGGCAGCCCTAATGCCATCCTGGAATTAGCCACAGCCCTGCATGATGAAATCACCAGCCAGACACGATGCTGACATGCAGTGCAGCCACTGGTCAAGGTACTGGCAACACTCCATTTCCTTGCCAGTGGATTTGTCCAACATACAAGTGGAGTCATGTCTGGGATGTCACAATCCACCATGAGCAGATGTGTGCACCAGGTTGTCCCCGCAATCCTCACATGCATGTCCCACCATATCATCAAACCCACCCATGAGCATCTGTGGCAGAAGGCAATGCAGGATTTCTACAGAATTGCCGGATTCCCACGCACCGTCAGGGCCATTTATTGCACACATGTGGCACTACGCCCCCCCACCCCCACCCATGCCACAGAGCACATATACCGCAATTGTAAGCAGTGGCATTCCATCAACGTACAGGTGATAGCCGATGCCCAATGCCTCATATGGCACGTCCATGCCAAACACCCCAGGGCCAGCCACGACAGCTACATATACCGTCAAAGCAACATCCCAACAGAATTCGAACAGAATGTGTACAGGGACAGCTGGCTGGTTGGTGAGTGACATGGGAGACCAGGCATGACTGTCCGACCCCATTATGCAGACATCACGAGGGGCACATGCACGGCTAACATCCTCCTGTCTTTTCCCTTCCAGGTGACTCGGCATATGCACTTGGGCCCCATCTCCTGACTCCATACCGGGATCCCCAAACCAGAGGCGAGAGAAGATACAATGCTGCACACATACGCACACATGCAGTGGTGGAGTGCACATTTGGCATCCTGAAGTCCCTTTTCCAATGCCTGGATAAGTCCGGGTGGGCCCTGTTGTATTCCCCAAACTTTGTGTGCCAGATCATCGGTGCATGTTGTGTGCTGCACAACTACGCCATGAGAAAGGGCCTGGAGATTGACATATGTGATGACCTGACCCCCCAACCACACAGTCCCCCCCTAACCGAGACGACCCCGTCTGCTGAAGGAACAGCAGTCAGGAGTTGCCTCGTGGAACGCATCTTTGCACCTTAAACACACACATTCATCATGGCACACGGACAATGCACGCATGCACATCACTGTGGTCCCTAGCTCAATACACACCACATCCACCTCACATTGGTTTAGCCCAAGTCCACCACACAGGACTTGGGAGCAGCAAAGCCATGCCAAGGCACCAATGATGTTGCTGTCCATTCATACCACATTCACACGGTCATGGGGATAACCTCTCCATGACGACCCAGGGTGACACACCTTGCTGGCAGGAATGTCACCCACACATTCACACACTCACACACCAGTCACACTGTAGCCTGAACTCCTAACTGTGTGCAGATACTACAACAAAAAAAAGGTTCATGCCGTTGGCCGACATGGCATGCCCTTATAGGAGGACGGCACATCCTTCTGTGGACATCTCTCCAAAAAAAATAGCTCAAAATCTGAGCACACCAAAAAAAATTGCACTCATTTGTCCTGGCGTGGGCCAGGCATGGTCCCACGGCTACAGCTCCTCAGTTGTCTGGAGGGAGCCTCGGGTGGGGGGAGTGGGACATCAGGAGGAGGGTCATCCCCTTCTCTGTCACTCCTGCCAGATTCTGGCTGCCTGCCCTCTAACGCAAGGGCAATGCAGTTGAGGAAACCGTTGGTCTGAGCCTGCATCCGCAGCTGGCGGGTGGTGGTGTGCCGCTGGTGGCGCCTCGTCTGCCTCCCCCCTGCCTCGATGGCAGCAGTGTTGGCCTGTACAGCCACTGCCAGGCTCCTCACCTCGGTCACGAGGCCTGATGTTGTGGCCTGCAGCTCCCCAATGCAGGTCACCACAGCAGCGCAGTTCCCACTCACATCCTGCAGGCTGTCACAGATGAAGCTGCTCTGCTCAGCCTGCTGCGTGAGGCACTGCTGCACAGCCAATGTGCATGCAGCCTGGTTCTGGGCTGAGGAGGCCAGGCTGTCTGCCACACTGCGCAGGTCACCGGCTAGAGCACCCATATGGTGTGTCTTCCAGGCCTGCTCCCTCTGCAGCCCTTCTTGGAGGGCTCCGGGTACACCCCTGGTCTTCCGTAGAGCCTTCCTGGGGGAAGGAGAGGCTTGTGCCCGTCCGGACAGGGTAGACCTGGAGAGGGTTCCCCTGGAGGGGGTAGACCTGGAGGGAGTAGCCCGGGAGGGGTTCCCCTGGAGGGGGTAGACCTGATGGGCGGGGAGGTGTCTGAGGGTCCAGGGATGGAGGAAGCCTCCTCATAATAAACGCATTCCTCCTGGTGGAGATCCACTGGCTCCTCCACAACGATCTCAAGAGGAGGGGTGTGGGCACTCCCCTCCACCAATACTACCGGGCTTCCCAGGGGGTCAGAATGAGGCACAGGATGTTGCTGGGATGGCGTGGGTCGGACATCAGACGGGCCAGCTCCCTCCAGCACATCTGTGGATGACACAAAACATTCACATGTTGGTGGACCCACACACTTGTCACATGTTCCCTTCCACCCCCTCACATGCTACACACCAAATGGAGGATAAAACACATTTACCTGTCCTCAAGTCCTGGTCACCGGATTCAAATCCCTCCATGCCCTCCACCTGCTCCTGCGCCAGACACCTGGCGACAACCTCCTCCTCATCGGTCAACTGCACAGCAGAAGCTGGTCCTCCTCCCGTGTCCCTGGCGTGCCTCCTCATACTGGCCAGCTTATCCCGGACCCGACGTCTCATATCATTAATTTTCTTACTTATGTCGTCAGGGGTCCGAGTCTCATGCCCAATGGCATTTACATCCAGGGTGATTTGCTCCAGGATCTCCCTCTTACGTGCCTTGCTGGTCCTGGCACTGTGGGCACCATGGAGGTACACATCATATTTGGCTATTGCCGATAAAATAATAGCCCTCTCCTCATTAGAAAAGCTTCTCTTCCTCCTCTCCTTGCCCACATTTGCAGCTGCCATCGCTCAGCAAAAGTACTTTGCTTCAGGGGGGGAAACAAGCAAACAAATGTACTTTTGCGCCGGACGGGCATAAGGCTGGGCGTATTTATGCGCTCGGCGTAAGCTGGTGGGCCAGCGTATCTCAGGAAGTTGCGCCGGCGTAGTTGTGTGCATGAGCACAGGGGTGCTGGCCATACGTCCACGTCACGGCGCATGCACCGTTCAGGATACGCCGGGCGTAAAGCATTACACACGGACCATCATTTGCATAAGGTCACACCCACTTACGCTGGCTTACGCCGACAAAATTACGTTATGCCGGCGCAACATTAGGAGCATTTGCTTTCTGAATTCCATGCTTACCTCTCTGTGTTACGTCGGCGTAGCGTAAAAGACAAAAAACCTGCCTTCCTGTGCGCTAAACTTTCAAGAGTGTCGCCACGTGCGCCCCCGCCCCCTTATTAAGTGCTCCTCCTCCCCCAGACCACCAGCCCTCCTACGGCCACTCTCCTGAACCTCTTCCTACCTTCCTTAACTCTCTGTTGTTCTACTCCTCACCCAGTCATGCCTGGCCCTCCGTTAGTTTGTTTTCTGTCCTGTCACTCTGGGCCTCCCTGTATGGCAGTTATGTCATGAAGGGCAAGGAGCACCTGAGGATGAGATCTGCAGTCTTGTCCAGTAGAGCCTGGGCTGAAAAGACAGCTCTGAGGCAGGAGGGTCCCCCTAGCTACTGAGTACAGCCGGCAGGAGTAATAACTGATGGGTCTAAGCATGTTCGCATGGGCCTGAGCTAATACTCCTGTGGCATGTCCTTGTCTCTCTGAGACAAATAGTTTAAAAGGCTTCTCATAGTATGGTAGGCCCAAAGCGGGAGCCATGGACAGGATTTCCTTTAGAAGTTCAAAATTGGTCACAGCTTCTGGGGACAGCAGAAAAGGATCCGAGTTCAGGGCATCGTAGAGGGGTTGCATCAAGAGGGAGGCTTCTGGGATCCAGGAGCGAGAGTAGGAGTTCATTTGTGTGTTTTGTAAATCTGTTTCTTTGTCTGTTCGTAAATTTGTGTACTCGAATCGTGCTTTCGAATGGGCACTGGGCAGTGTAGTTAGTGAGGGATGTATCTTACTTAATATCTTAGCCAGTCACATTGGACAGTGTAAAGCCTCGTACACACGATCGGACTTCAAACAAACTTTTCCGAGGATTTTTGTCCGAAGGGACTTGGCCAGACTTTTGTTACGAAAAGTTTGTCTGTTTGCAGAGCAAACTTTTGTCCGATGAAAACCGAAAAAGTTTGTCTGATGGAGCATACACACGGTCAGATTTTTTGGAAAACTTGCTCATCTTGAAGTTTGTTGGCAAAAAGTCAGACCGTGTGTATGGGGCTTAAGAGAAAGTCTATCTTAATATGGATTAGCCGTGTGTTGAAAATAATCTAAAATACGAGATTGCGAATGACCGCGTCGCAATGTATTTACGAAAGTACAAAATTACAAATCCATTAAACGAAAATTATTATCTAACAAAATTACGAATTTCGAATGAACGAAAATAAATTAGACAGAATTATGAATCATTCAGTATCAACGAAAATAAAACTGTTATGAAAATACGAACGGGTCCGAATAGGAAAACTTGCGTCTTACGAAATTACGAACCTTTACAAATCTACGGAACGAAACAAAACAAAACAATGTGCACATGTCTAGAGGGTATTCCTGCAAGTAAGGTGTGTGGATTCAATGGGTGTGACCAGAATCATAGCTTCATTGGCTGCTCTGAGATCTTGGACCATTCTGTATTTTTCGGGCTCCTTTTTGTGGTTTGTTTCTTCACCGGGAACAGTGGTGTGTTTACATGCGGATGTGCAGGGTTTTAGAGCTCCATTGGACAAAAGGGCCTTGACCTGCTTCGAAATGAATGCAGATTGGGCTGGCTTCAAGGGGTACTGTGTCTTTCTGGGCAAAAGGGCACCAGGTTTCAGTTGTACAATGATTAGTGGCACCTTTAGGTGTCCTATATCTTCAGGCCCTGTGGACCATAGGCAGGGAGGAACTCAGTCCAAGCTTCCTTTGGAATTCCAACTTCCCCTTGTGCATCCAAGGATAATAGAAGAGGAATGGAGCATAATGCTGAGGCATCATCGATTGGTTAGCGGTGAAAAGACTAGAATACCACCATTAGGTTGGAAAGAGATAGAAGCCTGGAGTCTGGACAAGACATCAGCTCCTAACAAATTTAAGGGGCATGTGGAGATCACAAATCTTCCTAGTAGGTCAGGGAAATTGCCAACTTGTAGAGGGTGGGTTAGGGGATTCTTCCTGGGCATTCTATCAACCCCCACATATGTTATATCAATGTCTGATAGGAAAGAGGTATCAGGTAGCTTTTCTGTAATCACACTTCTGGCAGCACCTGTGTCACATAAGAAAGTGGTGGGATGCCCCTTGATGGGGAGGATTATTTTTGCAAGAGGCCCTCCTGAATCCCCAGATGACATCATGGCATGGGTGGGTGACACAGGCTTGCCAAAATCCTAGCCGAGAAGATCCATGTGATCTGAGGAGGGGCAAGGTGGGGTGTCTTGTTTCTGGTACTGAACATTTTCATGGTGTGGACTATGGTTGTGGCCTGGTTGTCTGTGGACAAACTTCCGATGACACTGGCATTCCCTTTTGAAATGGCCGGGTCTTCTGCAGTTGTAGCAGACTCGTGGATTTTGTGTACATGGTGGCAGATACAGTGTGTCATCATGAGAGGAGCTACCTTTCTGTTGCTTTGTGAGGATTCTAGGCCTTTTGCTACTAACAAAATTGTATGAAGGGGCAATACTCTGTACTAAATGGAAAAAACAAGGGGGGTGGTGTCTGCGCTGTGAAAAGTGGGTGAAATCCAAGGGTGGTACGGGAATAAATCCCTGGGCTGGTGAACGTGGGGGAGGGGGGGGGGGTGGTGTTTTTAGAACAGAGTGATAGCGTACATAAGTTTAGTGTCAATGAGTCTGAGCTGGGTGGACACTTGGAGCAGATAGAGGGGACCCTCACACAGACGCGTAGGGATCAAGGAGCATCAGAGTCCACACGCCTGACGCAGCAAGACCCCCCTGCCGTCCGTTTGGTTTCTGTGCCCAGTTTTTATCATCCAAATGTGAGTGCACCTATATGTTTTAATAAACCTGTTCCATTTTTGCGGGGCTGTACTATGGTCTTTTTTTCTCCCATCCTATATGCTGTGTGAGGGTCCCCTCTATCTGCTCCAAGTGTCCACCCAGCTCAGACACGGAAGAAGAGGAGCCAGGTGTGCATCCAGGACTTAGGACGAACTCGGTGTTCGTGGGAGATAGGCCCACCATCCATCACCTCCATGTGAGTGGATGTATGAGTGTATGATGTTGCCTGTTTAGACACTTCCATAACACCATATCCTACTTGCTTTGTATCTTCTCCATGCCTTACTGCTGAGTGCTGATGTCGTTTCTGTCCATTGAAGTGTATTCCTCCTCCCCCTGCCAGAGGTGGTTTTATTTGGCTATCCGTGCCATAGCCGTGAGGTGAGGGGCTAGGGACCACCTGAGGTGTTCACTGTACCATGTCCTTTCCCGGCACCATTTCCTCCATCTTTTAGAAACTGTCTTCTGGGACATCGTTGGAACCTGTCTTCTGGGACATTTGGGAAACACTTTCAGAGACTTTTTTGCATTTCTTCACTGATTTATATATTATTATTTGTATTGTTCACTGTGTTACACATTCAGGGGCGCCCCTAGCGGTAGCTCTCCCTGATTTCACATTACTTGGACCAGCACATTGTGTACATTTTACTGCTTGTGAATTTGTACTCCTTTTTTGTCGTTTGCCATTGTTTAGTATTGAATATTATCTTTTGGGGGACATTTTGATGGTTTACGTATTGACACTAAACTTATGTACGCTATCACTCTGTTCTAAAAACACCACCCCCCCCCCTCCCCCACGTTCACCAGCCCAGGGATTTATTCCCGTACCACCCTTGGATTTCACCCACTTTTCACAGCGCAGACACCACCCCCCTTGTTTTTTCCATTTGCTACTTCTCTCTGCCCAGGACAGAGTGTCAGGTGTTTGCAGCAGTGACCCCATCCCACTCCACCACCACCCTCGGTAGCGCAGGAGCCTCTATCTACAATACTCTGTACTAGTGATAAGAGCAGACCCTTTCGGATTGGTTCTTTAAGACCTGAGACAAATGCAACAGCCAGCATGCGTGTATGTGCTTCGTTCTGCATGCTGAAACCTAAATCATGAAATACTTGTGTGATTCTAGTATGGAATTTCTCAACAGATACAGTCTTGTCTTGTGAAATGTCCTGTATACTAGTTGCTTGGTCTGCCAAGCGTTTTCGTGCCAAGACGTGTAATTGGAACACAAATTCACAATTCTGAATCGTAGGTATTATCGGTGTAATTCTTACTTTCATCTAAGCACTTTTGTATCACCGGCCAGTAAGCATCCCCCGCCTTTATTTCACACAGGCTCACCAAATCCCACCACGCAGCAGAGTATGTCTTCTGAATTTGGGCGATCCTTCTGTAAAATGGCATGGGTTGCTTTTCAGGATCCGGTAGACTTACTACATCAGGGGAGCCCCTGGTGCTGCAGTTATCCCCCTAGGTGAGTGTGGTGACCCTCCAGTGTTCTATGGGGGGTCCCTTGGCTTGTTGTTGGTTGGGGAGTCCCCTTGGGGTCTTTTAATGTGGGAACAAGATGTGTCTGTGATTGATGTGTCTCGTGCTCGGAGCTCACATCATCTTGGGCATGCTCAGAGATGAAAGAAGTCATCACTATCACCAACGGGGTAGGTTGGATCTTATAATATGCCCTGGATTGGTCTATCACCGAATACATGTGTGTGGGGAAGGTAGAACCGGCAGCAAGGGGGCGGTAGACGATGGGTGGTACCCATTCCCGAGGAACAGACACCATCATATGGTGGTGGCTGACTGGCCAGTTCGGACTTTGACATATTCTCTGGCTTATTATACACATATAAAATGTAACCATTCTGATTAGTTTCTTGTTCTGTCCACCCTTCTCCATGGATGGCCCTTGCAACATTAAACCAAGCTTATGCTGTATGCAACAACCCGTAGTCTGACAATAAACCTCTTTTGTTTTTAAACAGGGTGAGCCATTCTTCCGGCTCCAGCTGTCCACCCAGATGCATAGTAATCCCACACACTTTCGCCAATGTCTTACCCTTTTTGACAGCATCCCCTCCTTCTCGCTCTAGCACCAAGTCACAAGCTAGGCTACCCTCTTTCGGCTTCTCTAACTTCTGCCCCATCATTAGCTATTGGAGGGTTTATGTGTCCAGGTTCAAGATTTGTATGGCGGTTTTATGAAGCTGTCTTGGACTCTGTCCGACAGTTCTTCTGACCGTCACCTGTCCCTCTTTTTTGGACCACTCTCCAATATATAAGGCTGTCTAGGAGAATTTAAGAAGACATATAGAAGATGAGAGAGAGAGAGAGAAATGTCTACAGTGCTCGACTGCCACACAAGTCTCCTTGTGTGTGTCTTCCCAAATGTAGACTAGTCACAGTCCTGTCCACCCAAGGTGGCCATAGGTAGGGATCAAGGAGAGTAATATGTGACCACTTACTACTCTCAATAAGACACAACAGATAAAATACAGATGAAATTCAATACAGCACCTTAGATGTCATTTACATTTCCTAACACCATGCCCAAATTTCTCACTCTATCTTTTTCCCCTTCCTCACACTCCTCTGGTTGCTCAGGTTGTAATGGACACCTTGTTGCTGTGTGTCCCCTACTAATAACTTCACTTTCTATAGCCTGTAATGACTTGCCAACATCAAGCTTGACTGAGTAATGTACATTCAATCTGAATACCAACATGTCTATGGTGTCTGATAATAAGGGTTTCAGACCGAGGTGCTCCCTTTTATATCCTGGTTTTACCACCTTAACCAGCCCCCAGCCTTCTTCATGTATGCCAAACCGTAATCCACAAACACACTTAGGACATGACATAACAAATGAGATCCGTGATGACCGCAGTGGAATGCGGGATCATTCAAATCCTCACGGGATCCCCCACGCTGTGCGTGTACTTGACACTCCCTCCTGGTCACCCGTGCTTCCCCGCACAATTATTTATTCACCCAGGAGGAGTTTAACCACATCAATTATCCTCGTCCGTGACTATATAATCAATCCCTCATTCCCAACAGCCGTCACAAGATCAACAAAAACAGAACATGCAAAATACAGGTGGCAGATATAATCAATACAGGTTCTTTTAAATGGACCTGTCTTTGCTGACCACGGGAAGATGATACGGACACAGAGACTAACCAGTCACGGAGACAGGATAAGCAGCAGGCAAGATATTGAAAAGTGTCTTACCATTTTTCGGAGGTGATCAGTTTTTAGTTCTGTGATAGATTTAATGAAAATTACTAGTTCATTTGGGTACAGCTCTGTACCCAAATGAATTGTATCCCGTACGTTGAAACAGATAAAGCCTTATTTGGGAAGTATCTATGAACCACTGGGATTTTTTTACTACATAAAGGGAAAAATACCAAACAAGTTTAAAAAAAAGTTCTGTTTTCCTTTACTATTTAGTATACATAGGGGCTGATTTACTAATGACTCTGCGCTGCGCCGGTACATGCCTTAATTAGTGCGCTGGATGAAGCCCTAATTAGGCGCATGAACCGGCGGCAGCAGCAGCGCGATGTGATTGATAAGTAAAGCCGCCGCCGAACTCCCTGTATAAGTCTATGGGGGAAAATCTTAATAGTGAATTTTAAAGGCTAATCTGCAAGTTTTGTCCTAAAAAGTGTTTGGGGACCTCAGTCCTGCCCCAGGGGACATGTACCAATGCTTTTTTTATTTTTTAAAACGGCCGTTTTTTCGGGAGCAGTGATTTTAATAATGCTAAAAGTGCAATAATAAAAGTGTAATTTTCCTTTAAATTTCGTAGCATGGGGGTCTCTAATGTCAGCATGTGAAAAAGCGCATGTTTCCCGTGGTTAGAACTGTCTCTGCACAAAATGTCATTTTTCAAAGGAAAAAAGCCATTTAAAACTGACTCGCGGCTATAATGAATTGTCGGCTCCCGGCAATTGCAGGAGAATTCATTCATTAAAAAAAGGGAAAAAAAAGCGTGGGGGTCCCCCCAAATTCAATAACCAGACCCTTTAGGTCTGGTATGGATATTAAGGGGAACCCCGCCGTCAATTTTTTAAAAAAAATGACGTGGGGTTCCCCCCAAATATCCATAACCAGACCCTTCAGGTCTGGTGTGGAATTTAAGGGGAACTCCACTCCAAATTTAAAAAAAAATGGCGTGGAGTCCCCCCTAAAATCCACACCAGACCCCTTATCCGAGCACGTTGACCTGGCCGGCCGCAGAAAAGAGGGGGGGACAGAGCGCGGCCCCCCCCCTCTCCTGAACCGCACCAGGCCACATGCCCTCAACATTGGGAGGGTGTTTTGGGGTGCCCCCCAAAACACCTTGTCCCCATGTTGATGAGGACAAGGGTCTCTTCCCCACAACCCTTGCCCGGTGGTTGTGGGGGTCTGCGGGCAGGAGGCTTATCGAAATCTGGAAGACCCCTTTAACAAAGGGGCCCCCCAGATCCCGGCCCCCCCCTATGTGAAATGGTAATGGGGTACCTTGTACCTCTACCATTTCACGAGAAAAAAAAAGTGTCAGTGTAAAAAAAGACAAGAGCCGGTTTTTGACAAGTCCTTTATTATCTTCTTTCTTCTTTCCTTCGGGTTTCTTCCTCCTCCATCTTCTTCTTCCTCTGCTTCTGTCTTGGGTCTTCTATTCCCGCATCTTGCCCGGCGTGTTCTTCCATCTTCTTCCGCTGTCCTTCTCGTCCGCATCTTCTCCTTCTTCTTCTTCTTCGCCGGAGCGGCCGCTTCCAATCGAAATCCCCGCTGTCTGCCGGACCACGCCCCCCCCCTCTGACGCCACGGGCAAGCTCTTAGGAAAGTCCCCGTGTGGTGCCAGTGCGTCAGAGGGGGGCGTGGTCACATGTTCCAGAAAGCGGGCAATTCAATTGGAAGCGGCGACTCTGGCAAAGAAAAAGCCGCGCACGAGCTTCAAATTGAATTGCCCGCCCTCTGACATGTGACCACGCCCCCCTCTGACGCACTGGCAGCACGCTCCTAAGAGCTTGCCCGAGGCGTCAGAGGGGGGGGGCGTGGTCCGGCAGACAGCGGGGATTTCAATTGGAAGCGGCGCCTCCGGCGAAGAAGAAGAAGGAGAAGAAGATGCGGACGAGAAGGACAGCGGAAGAAGATGGAAGAACACGCCGGGCAAGATGCGGGAATAGAAGACCCAAGACAGAAGCAGAGGAAGAAGAAGAAGAAGGAAGAAACCCGAAGAAAAGAAGAAAGAAGATAATAAAGGACTTGTCAAAAACCGGCTCTTGTCTTTTTTAACCCTTTACATTTTTTTTCTCGTGAAATGGTAGAGGTACAAGGTACCCCATTACCTTTTCACACAGGGGGGGGGCCGGGATCTGGGGGGCCCCTTTGTTAAAGGGGTCTTCCAGATTTCGATAAGCCTTCCGCCCGCAGACCCCCACAACCACCGGGCAAGGGTTGTGGGGAAGAGACCCTTGTCCTCATCAACATGGGGACAAGGTGTTTTGGGGGGCACCCCAAAACACCCTCCCAATGTTGAGGGCATGTGGCCTGGTGCGGTTCAGGAGAGGGGGGGGGCCGCGCTCTGTCCCCCCCTCTTTTCTGCGGCCGGCCAGGTCAACGTGCTCGGATAAGGGGTCTGGTGTGGATTTTAGGGGGGACTCCACGCCATTTTTTTTTAAATTTGGAGTGGAGTTCCCCTTAAATTCCACACCAGACCTGAAGGGTCTGGTTATGGATATTTGGGGGGAACCCCACGTCATTTTTTTTAAAAATTGATGGCGGGGTTCCCCTTAATATCCATACCAGACCTAAAGGGTCTGGTTATTGAATTTGGGGGGACCCCCACGCTTTTTTTTTGGTGTTTTTAATGAATGAATTCTCCTGCAAATTCCAAGAGCTCACAATTCATTATAGCCGCGAGTCAGTTTTAAATGGCTTTTTTCCTTCAGAATGTCATTTTTCACATGCTGACATTACACCCAGGGCCGCCATCAGGGGGGTACAGGCAGTACACCTGCAGGGCCGCCATTAGGGGGGTACAGGCATTACACCGCCCGGGGGTCCCCAGGGGCCCCCAGGGGCCCGGATGGGAACCACCCTAAAACAAAAAAAAAAAATTTTTTTTTTTTTTTTTTCTTTAAGGGCTCCGAAGGTCCCCAGGGGCCCGGAGGCCACTAAGGGCCCCAGATGGCAAGCCCTTTTTTTAAAATAAAATATATATATTTAAAAAAATATATATATTTTTTTAATCTATTTTTTTTTTTTTTTTTTAAGGAAAGGGCCCAGAGGTCCCCAGGGCCCTGGAAGGCTACCCCCTTGTTTTTTTACTTTTTTTCGATAAATGTTATATTTAAAAAATATATATATATGTATTTTCTCTCTTTTGTATTTTTATTTGATAAAGAGCACAGAGGTCCCCAGGGCCCCGGATGGCTACCCCCCTTTTTTATATATATTTTTCTTTATTTCTTATTTCTGTCAAAATTTTTGTAAAGGGCCCCTCCGCTCCTCAATTTGTGGCACCACCCCCCCCCCCCGCTTCTCAATTTCATGCGGCAGCACCCCCCCCCGGTTCTCTGCTCCAGGGGGCCCATGCCTGAAGCTGTGTAAGGGGCCCCAAAATTCATGATGGCGGCCCTGTACACCTGTAAGGGGCCCGGGGGTCCGGAGGTGCCCAGATGCCTGGAGGCCCCCCAGCGCCCCAGATGGTAACCCCCCTCTTTTTTTTTTTGTATATATATTTGTTAGTTGGTTTTTGTAGGATTTTTTATTAAAGGGCCAATTTTTGGAATTTAATATTTTTTAGCAGTCTGGAGGTCCCCAGGGCCCCGGGTGGCAACCCCCCAAATTTTTTTTTATTAAAGGGCCAATGTTTTGGTTTAGGGGTCTGGAGGTCCCCAGTGGCCTGGTCCCCAGTGGCCCGGAGATCCCCAGGGCTCCAGATGACAACCCCCCACCTTTACAAAAAAATCAAAAAAAAAACATATGATATATTTTTTGGTTATTTTTTAAACATATATATATATAATATAATTTTGAAAGCTCCCAGAGGGCCCCTTTTTGCTTCTAAAAATGTTATAAACATTTTCCCCAGGTTTGTTACTTTTTACTTTAATTTCTTTTTTAAAGTGTATTTTGTGCGTGAAGTCGAGAGAGAGGAGCTGGACTTGCAATCGCCATCCTTCTCCATGGCCCCGGTGGCAATGGTGGGTGTGAGGGGGGCCTCCCACTCACCCCACCTGCTACACTTGGGAGCCCGATGGGACAGAGGGACTCCCCCTATGAAGGAGTGTAGCCCACCCAGCCAGCCCTGTAGGTCCTTCGCCTCCCTTTATTTTAGGAGACCTCATGGCCAAAGTGTGTGCAAGTGTGGTGTTTTTTTTGGGGGGGGGGGGGTGGGCATACTAAGCACAGGCGTACCTTGCATAGCACACCCACCGGGAGCCGGGCTGACACCACCAAACTCAATTCATATGTAGCCGAGACCGGGATCCGAACCCTTGGCTGCAGAGGTGAACGGCTTGTCAGCGCAGTGCCATTCACGTTGAGCCACCACAGCTCCCACCCAATGTGATTTTTTTGTTAGATTTTTGGTAGTTATTTTTTATTAAAGGGCCCAGTGGTCCCCAGGGCCCCCGGATGGCTACCACCCTTTTTAATATATATTTTTCTATATGTATTTTTTAGTAAAGGAACCCCCCGCTTATCAAATTGCGGCAGCCCCCCCCCCTTCTTAATATCAGGCGGCACCCCCCCCCCTATTCTCTGCTCCAGGGGGCCCATGCCTGAAGCTGTGTAAGGGGCCCCATAATTCCTGATGGCGCCCCTAATTGCCTCCCCCCCCCCCATGGTACGAAATTTCAAGGAATTTTTCACTTTTATTGGTGCACTTTAACCACTTCCATACCGCGCCTATTCTGGCACTTCTCTCCTTCATGTAACAATTATATTTTCTTCCTTGAAACTTACTCAGGACCCCCAAACATTATATATATTTTATTAACAAACACCCTAGGGAATAAAGTGGCGGCCATTTTTTCGGACACATTTCCAACAGTATTTGTGCCAAAAATGTTCTAACGTTTTTTTTTTTTTTGGCTTTCCAAAAAAAAACCTGTTTCATGAATGACAAAATAAGAAAGCAGTAAAGCTAGGCCAATTTTTAGGGATAAGGTAAAAGATGATGTTACACCGAGTAAATAGATACCTAACTTGTCACGCATTCATATTGCGCACACTCATGGAATGGCGCTAAACTTCGTTATAAAAAATCTCCATAGGCAACGCTTGACTTTTTTTCTCAGGTTACCACTTTTGAGTTACAGAGGAGGTCTAGTGCTAACATTATTGCTCTCGCTCTAACGCACGCTATGATACCTCACATGTGGGGTTTGAAGGATGTTTACATATGTGTGTGGGACTTGCATGCGTGTTCGCTTCTGAGTGCGAGCTACTAGGGACAGGAGCATTTAAATTCCTTTGTTATTTTATTTTTTTACTTAATATTTTATTTTTTGCACTTGTTTGTCCCTTTGTTTGTATTATTTTTCACTTTTCTTCCTATTACAAGGAATGTAAACATCCCTTGTAATAGGACTAGTGTGTGACAGGTCCTCTTTATAGAGAAAGGCGGGGTCAATTAGACCCCACATCTGTCCTCCAGGCTGGAAAGCATGAAATTGGAAAAAACAAAAACATCTCATGCTTTCAGCTGCAATCATGTTCGTTCAGCACAGTAGCGTAGTGTGTAGCATGTTCACCTAGCAGCAAAAGGGTTGCTGGTTCGAATCCCACCCGTGACACTATCTGCCTGGAGTTTGCATGTTCTCCCTGTGCGGGTTTCCTCCCACAATCTAAAAACATGCTGTAAATTGGATCCTGTCTAAATAAGCCCTAATGTGCAGTAGGAGATTTAGGTTTTGTGCTTCCCTAGGCCTGACCAAATTTTGGCACCCCCCTAATAGAAAAATGACCCACCCTTCCTGTCAAGGCCACACCCTGTTTTTTTATGACCCACCCAGGAATTTTCAGGGGACACACACAAGTTCTGTGGGGGGGGACTTGGGGGGGCCCTTAATTTGCCTACTTTTTCGATCACTTCCTGTTTGGCTATGGGGCAGGAAGTGAAGGCCAATCTCCCCAAACGGACAGGGATAATACAAAATAAACTGACAGAGCTTCTAACCCCCCCCCCACCAACTCTATCCAAAATGAAAGAAATCCAAAAAATAAAAGTGATGATTATTGTTCCAGTTTAACCCCAAATTTCAGATCATTTTATTGAGAGGCTTAAGAAAATATAACCATGCCAATAGGCCACGATCCAGCGTTGCTAATATGTATGAATGTGTGTTAGGGACCCCCACAAACACCACCCAATGTTAAATCAACTATTTTCATGTTTGTTTTGGGGATGCCTGCACCCCTGATAGGGTAAAGACACCTCACAAATGTTGTCACTTTCTACTTAATTCATTCACTTCCTGCCACACAGCCAAACAGGAAGTGAGGGAAACACCTGAGTAATGTTTTGTTGGGGACACACAGATCAATATAAATAGTTTCCCATTTTGGAAATGGCATTTTGCTGTGTACACCCCAAATTAGTAGGAATCTTGGACTTTGGGGTCCATTTACTAAAGGCAAATCCACTTTGCACTACAAGTGGACAAGCAAGGAAGAAAACTCAAAACTTGGCGGGATTGGAAGTAAAAACCATCAGTGCTTCCCTTCTGATTTTCATTGCCTACGCTTCTACTGCAGAGCGGCTTTGCCTTTACTAAACCCCAAAGTAACCAATCATTTGGGGTGTACACTGCAGTGCAATTTGCTTAATGGTGACACTAGTTAGATTGACCTGTGCCCCGAAGAAAAGACCATTGGTAGGGTTTTAACCTCACTTCCTGTTCAGCTGTGTGACAGGAAGTGAAGCCAATTTTAGGAAAAGGGACACAAAGCCCAACCTAAAAACACTAGCAGGGGTTCTAACACTCAATTGGCTTCCCTCAAACAACCCACAATTAGAATAGGATTGTCTTGTGCTAGTTTCAAGCACAGCGCTGTAAATCAGCACTTCAAGCCTGTCCAAAAAAAACACACCACCACCCCCCCCCCCCCCCCCACCTCCAACAGGCCCTGTTTGCAGCTTTTCCTACATCTTGCACATGTGCTTTAAAAAGTCAGTCTGGACATCAGTTCTAGGAAACAATACTTACCGCTTTGTCCTTCCTTTTCTGGTGACTAAACATTTCATGCATACACACCAGGAAAGATCTTAGAGACAAATCACACTTGATGGTTTAGGCCCAAACTATTTCAGCTGCAGCGGTTGAAATCCATAGCATGAAAAAAATATCACAAAACAAACTTCAAAATTTGAAAGTAATTTTATTGGTCCACAAAACAAGGAAAGCAAAAAAAAAAATTACAAATAAACACACCAAAAATATATACAAACACCTAAAAACAAAAAAGACCAACGTTTATTTCACAGTCATTGGAAAATAAATCATGCTTTTGAAATAACAGGATAGACCCACAGGATTAAAACATTAGTCATTAACATCTTGAGAAACATTTAGCAAAATTATGTAGCAGAAAAAACATCAAAAAATACAAAACTTGCTCCAAAACATCTCTGTTTCACTCCGCCATTCCTTCCAGCCAGCAAATCTGCCCCCTCTGAGGGGCAGCTGACACGTGCCGTATCCACGCTTTTTATAACATGTGTGCTAATGAACCAATTGGAAACACATGAAGAAATGTCAGCCTCTAGTTTGTGTGCACTTGGAACTGCTTACACCTGTTAAGGATGTCCTTAAATTACTAAGCCAAAAAAAGAGCTTTCTGAGCATGCTCAGAAAGATGCAAGTCATTTTCAGGATGAAACTTCCAACTTCTTTTTCTAACTGTTCGAGCATGCCCAGTTCACTCGAAATGCAGTACCAGAATCAAATCTGCAATGGCGGATGAAAGCATTAGAGGTGTTAAATTTTTTTTTGGTCCCCATGAAGTGATGCTTTACAAGCTGAACGGGAGGTCTTATAGAATTTTTACGTAACAAACCTAAATAGTAATAATTTAAACGCCCCTGTCCCTAGTAGCTCGCAGTCAGAAGGGAACAAGCAGCATTTTTATTGTTTCCGGTTACCAGTTTAGATTTACAGATGAGGTCTAGTGCTATAAATATTCCTCTTGCTGTTACGCACGCTATGATACCTCACATGTGTGGTTTGAAGAATGTTTCCATATATGGGGGCGGGCCTTAAATGTGTAAGCCCCGCCCACATATTGAACCCCCGTTCAAACCCCACATGTGAGGTATCATAGCGTACGTTAGAGCGAGAGCAATACTTGTAGCACTAGAGCTCCTCTGTAAATCTAAACTGGTAACCTGAAACACATAAAAAAGCGTTGCCTATGGGTATTTTCAAGTACTGAAGTTTGGCGCCATTCCATGAGTGTGTGCAATATTAAAGTGTAACATGTTGGGTATCTATTTACTCGGTGTAACATCATCTTTCACATTATGGCCATAAATTGGGCTAACTTTAGTGTATTCTTAATTTGTAACCACTTGAGCCCCAGAGCATATTACTGGTCACTGACGGGGCCATTTTTTGCATTTCAACACTGCGTCATTTTGACTGACAATTGCGTGGTTGTGCGACGTGGCCCCCCAAAAAATTGGGCGTCCTCATCCTCCCCCCCCCCCCCTAAAAATTCTTTTTTTTTATTTTTGTTGGTGGTATTTGATCACCTCTGCGTTTTTTCATATTTTTGCTTGACCCAAAAATATAGCGACAATTTGGTAACTAAAAAAACATCTTTTTTACGGTTTGCTATAATAAATCTCCCCCAAAATATATTCAAAAAATGTTTGCCCTCAGTTTAGGCCGATAAGTATTCTTGGACATCTTTTTGGTTGCAAAAAATCACAATAAGCGTTTGATTGGTTTGGGCAAAAGTTCTAAGTAGGGGTTGGTCTTATGGGTTTTTTTTGAATAATTTTTTGTTTTACTAGTAATGGTGGCTATCATTTGTTTTTTCTGTCTAATGCGACATTGTGGCGGACACATTTTTGTGAGATTTGGAATTTTTGTAGCGAGCAATGGTATATCAATGCATTGCTTACTATAAAAATGACACTGGCAGGGAAGGGGTTAACACTAGGGGCGCGGAAGGGGTTGATTATGTTACCTGGGTGTGTTCTAACTGTAAAGGGGGTGGGACTGTGTAGGGGAAATGACAGATCGCTGTTCATACATTGTAGGGACAGACGAGCAGGCATTCCCCCCCCCCCCCTGACAGGACCGGGATAAAGGGGAACTCCACCCCAAATTACAAAAAAAAACGGCGTGGGGGTCCCCCTTCTGGTGCACAACAGGCTCTTAGATTTGATCTGGAACATAAGGGGTTAAACCCACGCCAAAAAAACGGCGTGGGGTTCCCCCTCAGATCCAGACCAAACCCTTCTCCCAGGCACGCAGTCTGGCCGGACAGGAATGGGGGTGGGGACGAGCGAGCGCCCCCCCCCCCTCCTGAGCCGTACCAGACCACATGCCCTCGACATGGGGGAGTGTGTGCTGTGGGGGAGGGGGGCACTGCCCCCCCACCCCAAAGCACTCTTGTCCCCATGTCGAAAGGGACAAGAGCCTCTTCCCGACAACCCTGGCCGTTGGTTGTCGGGGTATGCGGGCGGGGGGCTTATCAGAATCTGAGAGCCCCCTATATTAAGGGGGCCCCCAGATTCTGGCCCCCCACCCTATGTGAATGAGTATGGGGTACATCGTACCCCTACCCATTCACCGGGTGGAAAAGTGTAAACAAAAAAAAACACACAGAAAAAAATAATTTATTAGTCAGCTCCGGGGGTCTTCTGCCGGGACCCCCCACCACCAGCCCATTGGGCCCCGGGCTTCGCCGTCTTCTGCCGGGGGGGGACACCCACCGATGATCTCCGCCATGTCCAGCCAGGCCCCCACCCCAAAATAAGCTCTTTCAGATCCGGGGGGGGCCGGCCGAAAGAAGCAGAGAACAACGGGGGCGGAGCCCCTCGGTCTTCCAGACGTTTTCTGCCGGGGGGGCTCCAGCCCCGCACCGGTCTTCGCCGCCGCCTTCCGCCGGGGGGGTACACCTACCCCCCCCCCGGTCTTCGCCGCCGCCTTCCGCCGGGGAGAGAGACCCCCACCGATGCTCTCCGCCATGGTCGGCCAGGCCCCCTACCCCAAACAAAGCTCTTTTACATCCGGGGGGGGGCGGCGGGAATGGCGGAGAACAACGGGGGCGTCGCCACTCCTCGGTCTTCTAGCCGTCTTCTGCCGGGGGGGGGAAACACCCACCCATGCTCTCCGCCATGCTCGACTGTGCCCCCACCCCAAAATGAAGCTCTTTTACATCCGGGGGGGGCCGGCCGAAAACAGCGGAGAACAACGGGGGTGTCGCCCCACCTCGGGCTCCTCCGCTTCTGCCTGGCTCCTCCCGAGGCCAGGGCTTCTTTCGCCGTCTTCCGCCGGAGGGCGCCACTCTCCGGGCTTCTCGACGTTGTCTTCCGCCGCGGGGGTACACCTACCCCCCCCCGGTCTTCGCCGCCGCCTTCCGCCGGGGAGAGAGACCCCCACCGATGCTCTCCGCCATGTTCGGCCAGGCCCCCTACCCCAAACAAAGCTCTTTTACATCCGGGGGGGGCCGGCGGGAATGGCGGAGAACAACGGGGGCGTCGCCACTCCTCGGTCTTCTAGCCGTCTTCTGCCGGGGGGGGGAAACACCCACCCATGCTCTCCGCCATGCTCGACTGTGCCCCCACCCCAAAATGAAGCTCTTTTACATCCGGGGGGGGCCGGCCGAAAACAGCGGAGAACAACGGGGGTGTCGCCCCACCTCGGGCTCCTCCGCTTCTGCCTGGCTCCTCCCGAGGCCAGGGCTTCTTTTGCCGTCTTCCGCCGGAGGGCGCCACTCTCCGGGCTTCTCGACGTTGTCTTCCGCCGCGGGGGCCAGGCCTTCTTCTTTGCCGCCCCCTTCGATTTTTTCGGCCTGGACGGGGGTCGCACATCCCATCCAGGACTTGGACGTGGCGGGCTTCTCGTCGCCGTTTTCTGCCGCTGCCCCCTTCACCACGAAGCTCCGTGCTTGTTTGATGAGGGCAGCGGGCTTCCGTCGTCTTCTCCGGGGCGAGGGTCGTACATCCCACCCCGGATTTCGTCGCCGTCTTCTGCCGCTGCCCCCTTCACCACGAAGCTCCGTGCTTGTTTGATGAGGGCAGCGGGCTTCCGTCGCAGTCTTCCGCCGCGGGGTGACACTCGCGGGCTTCTTCTTCCATTCGATGTTGACACGGCGAGGTCCGGCGCTGAAATGCCTTCTGAGCGGCGGGCAAGGACTTATATTGGCATTGGGCGTGGGCGTGGTTATGCCAACATGTGACCTTAACCCATGTGACAGTGATGTGACGTGACATCACTGTCACATGGGTTAAGGTCACATGTTGGCATAACCACGCCCACGCCCAATGCCAATATAAGTCCTTGCCCGCCGCTCAGAAGGCATTTCAGCGCCGGACCTCGCCGTGTCAACATCGAATGGAAGAAGAAGCCCGCGAGTGTCACCCCGCGGCGGAAGACTGCGACGGAAGCCCGCTGCCCTCATCAAACAAGCACGGAGCTTCGTGGTGAAGGGGGCAGCGGCAGAAGACGGCGACGAAATCCGGGGTGGGATGTACGACCCTCGCCCCGGAGAAGACGACGGAAGCCCGCTGCCCTCATCAAACAAGCACGGAGCTTCGTGGTGAAGGGGGCAGCGGCAGAAGACGGCGACGAGAAGCCCGCCACGTCCAAGTCCTGGATGGGATGTGCGACCCCCGTCCAGGCCGAAAAAATCGAAGGGGGCGGCAAAGAAGAAGGCCTGGCCCCCGCGGCGGAAGACAACGTCGAGAAGCCCGGAGAGTGGCGCCCTCCGGCGGAAGACGGCAAAAGAAGGCCTGGCCCCCAGTAGGAGCCAGGCAGAAGCCGGCGAGGAAATCCGGGGTGGGATGTACGACCCTCGCCCCGGAGAAGACGACGGAAGCCCGCTGCCCTCATCAAACAAGCACGGAGCTTCGTGGTGAAGGGGGCAGCGGCAGAAGACAGCGACGAGAAGCCCGCCACGTCCAAGTCCTGGATGGGATGTGCGACCCCCGTCCAGGCCGAAAAATTCGAAGGGGGCGGCGGCAGAAGACCCTCAAAGTTCAAACCACCTTCACCAGGTGAATGGGTAGGGGTACGATGTACCCCATACTCATTCACATAGGGTGGGGGCCCGAAATCTGGGGGCCACATTATTAAACGGGGCTCCCAGATTCTGATTGGCTCCCGCCCGCATACCCCGACAACCAATGGCTAGGGTTGTCGGGAAGAGGCTCTTGTCCCGATCGACATGGGGACAAGAGTGCTTTGGGGTGGGGGGGCAGCGCCCCCCTCCCCCAAAGCACACACTCCCCCATGTCGAGGGCATGTGGTCTGGTACGGCTCAGGAGGGGGGGGCCGCTCGCTCGTCCCCACCCCCATTCCTGTCCGGCCAGACTGCATGCCTGGGATGAGGGCTTGGTACGGATCTGGGGGGGAACCCCACGCCGATTTTGGCGTGGGTTAACCCCTCACGTTCCGGACCAAGCCGGAGAGCCTATTGTACCCCTGGGGGGGAAGCCGCGCCGGTTTCACATTTGAAATTTGGCGCGGAGTTCCCCTTCAGTGTCAGCGCAGCCCGAGAACAGCTCGGAGCTTGCCGTACGCCGCTCCAGGCAGTGCAAACACTGCTACGCCGCCTGGTATTTACCAAGGATTTCCCGGCGTTCTGAAGAGGCGCGCGGTGAGCTCCGATTTTTCCCTCTGCGCATGCCCAGTATGCAAGTGAACCTTCCGAGGTTCTAGCGTACTTTGCAAGCGCCCGGGGATCGGGTCCCAAAAGTCACTTTCCCTTTCAAATCGGCCCGCCACACAAGTTGAAACACATGTCACCACACTTCCCCTGCATCACCCCCCTCCCTCCCCTCATAAACTCCCGCCCGAATCCCCGATGTTTACATAACTAAATGCCGCACGCCAGCTCTGTACTGGCGTGCTGTGCGCCCTCTTCTGGGCGCATTAGGCACTTTAGTAAATGAGGAAACACGCTGCACTAGCAGCGTGTTTCTTTGGTAAATGTCAAAAACAGGTTTACTCCTGCTTGTGCACCATGAGTCTTGGCGCACAGGCTTGGTAAATCAGCCCCATAGTGTATACAAATTTAAAATGACCATGCTTTAGAAAATGGACACCACAGGCTGACATAATTTTTTCGAAATGTAAAAACATGCTAGTATTAAGGTTGTTAAAAATATTTATTAAGGTGCCTTTAAAACATGACCACTTAAGATGATACACAGAGAAGAACTAGGCAATGCCAAACTGACAGCCCAGTACAGGGCTGTAATGAAAGGTCCCACACTCCACTTGAGTGCTTTCGTCATATACCACTTCCTCCCAGTCTGAAAATAGATATCAGATATTCCAACTGCTGACAACGACAAACAAAACAATACTTGTTTGATTGCTCAACATGAACTGTTTATTAGAACCAGAATACAAGTCTTATTTACAGTTAAAGAGGAGGAGGTTCATACCTCCTACTTGTAACAGAATGGCCTGTGACACCCAGAGACTTTTGAAGGATTGGGGGTACTCCTGTGCCAGCGTTACTGATGACTTTTGGGTCTAGGGTCATCCTGTGCCTTTTTTGGGGCAAAGGGTGACTGAGAAATTACATCAAATTACATGAGATGGGACATTACTGATAATTTATGTATTGCAGGATATCTTGAGATATTACAAGTTGTTGGCTTATTCTGACCCTACCGGTCAATAGTGACTCATTCCTCTGTGTAATATAGGCTGTTGAGATGCTAATTGAGTCTGTACTGGGGTGACGTGGATTTGAGCTTCGTAGACAGCCTGGCTGTCTATTATGAGATGTTAAAGTGTCTTGCTGTGATTACATTCTGTGTCCATTGTGTTAATTAGGTTTGCTTCCAAGACCTGTTCATTGTGTATGCTAATGATTAGAGTTGAGCGAACACCTGGATGTTCGGGTTCGGCGGGTTCGGCCGAACTTCAGAAAAAAGTCCGGGTTCGGGACCCGAACTTGACCCGAATCCGAACCCGAACCCCATTGAAGTCAATGGGGTCACACATTTTTGACTACTAAAGTGTATCTAAAAAACTAAGGGAGAGGGCTGAAAATGGCAGAAAAATGTTGGTAAGAGCATGGCACATACTCTGCAATCAAATGTGGATAGGGAAATAACTTAAAATAATATAAAATACATAAAAATAAAAATAAAAAATCTTGACAAGCAGGAACCTTCCCCAATGATAGGACACTATTCCTCCCACTGATACCAATGATGGGGCACTATTTCTCCCACTGACACAAATGATGGGGCATTATTCCTCCCAATGATACCAATAATGGGGCACTATTTATCCCACTGACACAAATGATGGGACACTATTCCTGCCAATGATACCAATGATGGGACACCATTCCTCCCACTGATACCAATGATGGGGCACTATTTCTCCCACTGACACTAATGATGGGACACTATTCCTCCCAATGATACAAATAATGGGAGACTATTCCTCCCACTGATACCAATGATGCGGCACTATTTCTCCCACTGACACTATGGGACACTATTCCTGCCAATGATACCAATGATGGGACACTATTCCTCCCACTGATACCAATGATGGGACACTATTCTGGTGCAATTAGATTTGTGAAGTAGGACTGACTCCTAACTAATTATCTCCCTATAAGCACAATCAGGAACCTTTCCCTACAGTAGCTAATGCAGAGTATGTTACAGGAACATATGCAGGGCTGTTGCAATATGCAGAGTATCTGACAGGAACATATGCAGTGCTGGTGCAATATGCAGAGTATCTGACAGGAACATATGCAGTGTTGGTGTAATATGCAGAGTATCTCACAGGAACATATGCATTGCTGGTGCAATATGCAGAGTATCTCACAGTAAACATGTACAGTGCTGCTGCTATTAGATTTGTGAAGTAGGACTGACTCCTAACTAATTCTCTCTCTATAAGCACAATCAGGAACCTTTCCCTAATGTAGCTAATGCTATGTAGATTGATCGCTGAGTATTGTAATTTGATTTCTGAAGCAGGACAATCCTATATAAATCTGTCCCTGAGAGCAGCAGCAGCCTTTCACTACCCTAGCTAAAGCAGAGTGACGAGCTGTACTGTTTGCCTCTAGCTTATATAGAGGCTGGGTCACATGCTCGGTCACATGCTGCACTGGCCAATCACAGCCATGCCATTAGTAGGCATGGCTGTGATGGCTTCCGAATCACACAAGTAAAAGAAATGCTGATTGGCTGCCCTGCAGCGTGCCGTTTTATAGCCGAACACCGAACCCGAACTTTCAGAAAATTGTTCGGGTCCGGGGTAAAAAAGTTTGCTCAACCCTACTAATGACACTGTTTTGTGTGAAGATACTATTGATAATAGGTGTGGAATGTGACTTCTCAGGTGTAGTAATTAGGTCATGTTAATTATGTCAGACCATTGCTGAAAATTCTGTAAAATGTGTATGAAGCACCCATTGTGTGATGTTTTGGGTGGAGAGTGTCATTGTCCCTGTGATTAACTGTGACATGTTTGTAACTGTATAAGAACCTGAGAGCTACCCATTAAAGCATTCATTCATTTTGAAACCAGATAGAATGGAATGGATCGTGTCTACATGGATTGTCGGAGTGTCGGATAAGCTGTTTTGGGTTGATGGAAGATCGTAAACGGTGGTGACCATTACAATACTCATATGACTCTAACAATACACAGAAACATAAATTAACATGAGCTAATTAACTAATCCCTTAGAGCAGCCAATGTGACTCCCTAACTATAATAAAAATGATACATATCAACAAAGAACTCCTTACATACAATTGCAGGGTTAATTAGCACAAGCATAAATGGGTGAAAGACTCTTAGAAGTTATCCTAGATGCATTTACATTATAACAGACAACACACAGACAGGTGGCTGGAGTTGACATCAGCATATTCTAACAGTATGTGTTTGATTTTAAATATATGTTAGATTAACCTACAAAAAGTTATAAGATATGAAACAGAGACATCTCCAAAACAAACAAAATGCTCTGAGAGTAAGAGTCGGTTCACACCGGGGCGACACGACTTCCAGCACGACTTTCAGAAGCAACTTCAACACGCTTTGAGCATGAACCACAGGGCGATCTGGGGCGATTTACAACAAGACTTGAAGTCCTTTTCAGGTCAAGAGACATTCCAGTGGCCAATAAAACAACAATAAGCTCTGGGAGAGGGAGGGGGAGGGAGGGGGTTTGCCTGAGAAATGTATGTTATCTTGCTGGGAAGTAGCTTCAATTAAAACAGTGATCAGACTTGAAATCAATGGGTACAAATGGCCTAGAAGTCTGATTGAAGTAGTACAGGAACCTCTTCTGAAGTCTGAGCGACATGAGTAGTGTGTATTAACACCGCTCCCATTCACTTACATTGCTTTTCTGGACAGCACGACTTGGGACGACTTGAGACGACTTCAAGTCTGATCCCAAGTCGCCCCAGTGTGAACCGACTCTAAAGCGGTTAACAAAGAGGTTTATGTATAACAAACATGCTGAGCTAATATAAATTGCTACAGTGTATGGACCATAAATAACAATGTTTGCATAATTCAACAAACAGTAATAGCATTCAGTGCATTATTACAAAAATGTTCAAGTGTATATACAAAGTATAGAAACGTGATAGTCCAAATAATTGGTATAAAGAAGTCCAATTATTCGATCCCAGTGTCATCTGGGGTGAGGGTCTACACTGGTCATTGCATTATTAGGGTTATTTGAATTGTTATTGGTTACATTTTCTATTTAAATGCAATGACCAGTTTGGACCTTCACCCCAGATGATATCCAAGTAGACAAACTACATTGGATCGAGTCCTATCCAGGCTATTGTGTACTATACTGTATGTCTCTTGCTACTATACCCATTGGGTGTATTGATGAGTGCTTTAACTGCAAACCTAATGTACAGTAAGTGTTCTGTACCTTTAAATCATTTTTATTTGCAATATGTGGAGATATTTTGTCTTTTTTGGATGTTTGGTCTGCTAAAATACAACTAAGAAAGAGGTGACCCGGCCTTATCATTGAGGTGGAAGACCCTGGTAGTTGTCTTGGGATTATCATTACTGTACCGCTGGTATCTGAGTTAATGATTTTTGGTGAAAGCATTTACCCCTGGTGGTGGCGGATAATCACACTGTGGTGATTGGCATGTGGATATTTGTGGTTTCTATTGACAACTATTAGAATGACACTGGGATTAAATAATTGGACTTATTTATACCATTTATTTGAACTATCACTTTCCATACCTTTATATGCACTTTTTTTAATAATGCACTGAATATTATTACTGTTTATTGGACTCTGCAAACACTGTTTTCCATGGTCTAGACACTGTAGAACTTTATCTTAGCGCAGTAAATTTGTTATATATTATTTTTCACAATGTTTTGTCATTTGTGGTGCTAGCAGCTTTAATTCCCCAGATTAACAGCACGGTATATTGTGCAATAAAAGAGGTTTATGGCTTTGTGAGGCATGATGACCTAATAACATCAGAAGAGTTGAGTCTCTTTCTGCCAGAACCTGTTTACACGAATTCAGGACTCTGCAATGCATCTAAAAAGGAAATTGCCATAAAGTGTGCAATGCAAGAACTGAATTTAATGATTTTAGGTGATTCTGTGGGTGGGATAGATTCAGTCACAAATTGGAACTTATACATTTCTACCCTGATATTTCTGCACACTCATATGAGAGAAAACAAATCAGTGCAATAGATAGATAATGACCCAATAAGGAGCAGCTGAACACCAGGGTCAATAATCAAAATCCCTTAGATAAATATAAAATAGATGGTGCAGCGCTGATAACAGTCCAAAAATGTATAATACACCATCCCTGAGGTATTCAGTGCTGGTACACATATGACGACATGCAAGTGACTCAGTGGGTGCGATAAACCTCTGCCAATGGTAAAAATGGCTGCTTAACTCACCAAGGGGACCTTTTAAATACAGAGGGTCAAACACACATTCCCCTGCGGGCAATTAATCACTTCAATCAGGAGCCAGGAGAGAATATAAGCCAGTATGTAGTATTATCCCAGGTACCAATGCGATCATAAGAATACAAAGGATAAGGTCATAGGTTTATCACACCCGCGGAGTCACTTGCATGTCTTCATATGTGTACCAGCACTGAATACCTCACGAATGGTGTATTATACATTTATGGACTGTTGTTATAAGTGCTGCACCATCTATTTTATATTTCTGCACACTCACATTAAAGTGGCTGTAAAGGTTTTTTTTTTCTTCTAATTAAAATAACAAACATGTTATTCTTACCTGCTCTGTGCAAGGGTTGTGCACAGAGCAACCCCATTCCTCCTCTTTTGGGGTGCCCCGAGGACGCTCCTGGTTCCTCCCCTTCACTGGGTACCAGAGATGGACTGGCCATTGGGACTACAGGGATTTTCCCGGTGGGCCGATGGCTCAGTGGGCCGGCTTCAGTGACAGTGGACCGTCACCCCCCCTCCGCTCCTCTGTCTCTCCCTTCCTGCAGCGCTCACCTGGGGGGAACAAAGAAGCAGGGGGAGGACCAGAGACGACGACAGAGGAGCATGGGGGAGGGGACAGACAGCTGACTCAACAGCTATGGCCTGGGAGTTTCTCCCTTCTGCCTAATCTTGTCCCATAAGGGGGGGCACAAAATTGATTCTTTGCCCCGGGTGAAATAATGTCTAGCTTCCCCAATGGTACTGCCTATAAGAGTACCAGAACCAGCCGTTCTGCTCCAATAAAGTAGAACGGCTAGTGGCTAGTGAAGGGGGAGAGGGGGCTTGGGTGGCCGGGGGGGGGGGGGTGCGGGAGTTGTCCGGCCACCATGGGAGGGACCTGTCAAAGTGGGCCAGTCTGGATGAAGTCCAGGCCTGCCGGGTACCCCCACGGAAAGCCGTTTCACGTGGGTGCACCTGTGGGGGCACGCTTCCGAGTCCTGCTGCTATCAATCTGTCCAATGAGGAGAGAGACAGCTGCTTATCGCTGGATCGGAACAGGATTTAGGCAAGAAAATGTGGGGGTCTGGGGTGAGCTGAAGCAAAGAAGGTTCTTCACCTTAATGCATAGAATGCATTAAGGTGAAAAACCTTGAGACTTTAAAACCACTTTATATAAAGTTGCTGAGGTTCGTCAGAGGAAAGCAGAGTAAGAATACACATTAAAGTGGTGGGCCCCTTAGCTATTTATCACATAGCAATTGCTATGCAGTAGAATAATTTCTGACAATACTTGGATTCCGCTTTTATTGGCCACATGTTGCAAAAAAATGCTGTACATTACAATAAAATACAAATAAATTAACAGCACACTTTACAGATAGTCAGATAGAATGACTGCACAAATAGATTAAAGACCTGTCAGTGAATTCTTGTATGTAACAAAACGTTATCAAAGACTAGTGTTGAGCGGAATACGCCATATTCGATTTCGCGATATTGCGCGAATATATAGAAGAATATTTGCAAATATTCGCTAATATCGAATATTCGTGATATTTTATCCAAAAAAAAATTTGCGAAATTTCGCTAATGCGAAAATGATTGCGAAATTCTCATAAACGGAGATCATTTCCTGTATTACTAAACTAATATGCACTAAACACTAACTCTACACTAACTCTACTTAAAAGAAAGGAGAATAAGGGGGCAAAAGAAGGGCGGAGAAGATAATCGCGCAATATTCCTATTGCGCGATTATCTTCTCCGCCCTTCTTTTGCATCAGAGCCAATCAGAATAACTTGAATATTCGGCAAAAGGAATATCGCGCAATATTCCTTTTGCTGAATATTCAAGTTATTCTGATTGGCTCTGATGCAAAAGAAGGGCGGAGAAGATAATCACGCAATATTCCGTTTGCCGAATATTTGAGTTATTCTGATTGGCTCTGATGCAAAAGAAGGGCGCATCAGAGCCAATCAGAATAACTCGAATATTCGGCAAAAGGAATATTGCGCGATTATCTTCTCCGCCCTTCTTTTGCATCAGAGCCAATCAGAATAACTTGAATATTCGGCAAAAGGAATATCGCGCAATATTCCTTTTGCCGAATATTCAAGTTATTCTGATTGGCTCTGATGCAAAAGAAGGGCCGAGTAGCTGATGCGATTCTTTTATGTTGCCGAAAATAAAATCTTAGGCCTTGTACACACGAGGGGATATGTCCGCTAAAAACGGTCCAATGGACCGTTTCAGCAGACTTCTCCGCTCGTGTGTATGGGCTAGCGGACAGATTTCTCCACCCGACAGATTTCAAAGCATGCTTTGAAATCCATCCGGTGGAATCTGTCCGCCCGACATGTCTGCTGGTTAGTACACTTACCAGCAGACATGTCGTCCCCCACCGCCGCCGCGCCGCGCCGCCGCCGAATGGATTCGGCGCATGCGCGGAAGTGTTTAACTTCCTGGTGCGGTGACGTGGCGGTGACGTGGCGGCGTCAACGTCACCGCCGCGTCACCGCCGCGTCACCGCGCCGTCCGGCGGCGGGGAATTTGATCCGATGGTGTGTACACGCCATCGGATCAAACTCCCGATCGGACATATCCGATGGAAATGGTCCGCGGACCGTTTTCATCGGATATGTCCGATCGTGTGTACGCCGCCTTATAGTCTGCACATTCTTTGTCTGATGAAAAAGCGACAACAACAACTAACATACACATATGTGGTATCACTGCAATCATTAGGAGCGGGAGAATCTGTTTTGGGTTGTTCTTGGTGGTAGGTTATATTAGTAGCAAAAAATATACAGCTACATTTAAAAATATATATTTTTTACTATTTTGGGACACTTTTTCTTTAGAAATAAAAAAAACTCTTTGTCCTGAAAAAAATAAACAGTTATAATCCTCTTCGATGCACAAAGTAGTTGTGAAGATTAGTGATGTCGTTACCTTAACATTTTCAGTTCGCGAACGCCGAACGCGAACTTCCGCAAATGTTCACGAACGGGCGAACCGGGTGAACCGCCATAGACTTTAATGGCCAGGCAAATTTTAAAACCCTGGACTCTTTCTGGCCACAATAGTGATGGAAAAGTTGTTTCAAGGGGACTAACACCTGGACTGTGGCATACCGGAGGGGGATCCATGGCGAAACTCCATGGAAAATTACGTAGTTGTCGCAGAGTTAGGTGATTTATGCCCTTTATGGATTAAAACCTAACATTCCTAAATTGTTTGGAATAACGTGCTTTAAAACATCAGGTATGATGTATCGATCAGGTAGTGTAAGGGTTAGGATTAGGGTTGCAGACAGTGTTAGGGTTACAGATAGGGTTAGGGTTATGGTTACAGATAGGGTTAGGATTACAGATAGGGTTAGGGTTACAGACAGAGTTAGGGTTAGGGTTACAGATAGGGTTAGGGTTAGGTTACAGACAGGGTAAGGGTTAGGGTTACAGATAGGGTTACAGATAGGGTTAGGGTTACAGATAGGGTTACGGTTAGGGTTAGGGCTACAGACAGGGTTAGGGTTACAGATAGGATAGGGGTTAGGGTTACAGACAGGGTTAGGGTTAGGGTTACAGACAGAGTTAGGGTTAGAGTTCACAGTGACAGACCAAACTCCCCGTTTAACGCACTGCAAACAACCGCAAACAGTCCATTTGCACAACCGCAAAATCCCCATTTACACAAGGTTGGATACCAAGCTAGGCATGTCCCATTCCTTGTCCTCACTGACGTCATTGAATGTCTCTTCCTCCACCCAGCCAGGTACAACACCAAGGGTCCCTGAAAGGTGACAAGCCCCCTGGGACGCCTGCTGTGGTTGGTCTCAGTGGCGTATCTAGGGTATGGCAGCCATGGAAAGTGCCATGGGCGCCATGGGGAGGGGGGGGCGACAAAAAGCCACCCCCCCTCACAAAAAAACTATCCGTCATGTAGTGCTCAATATGGATTAAATAAATTATAAATATGCATAGCTTTTGAGTCATCTTGTGCAATAGTGTGTGTGTGTTCCAGGCATCAAATATAGTGCTCAATATGGATTAAATAAATTATAAATATGCAGAGCCATAGATATCATTAAAGCGGAGGTTCACCCTAAAAATCATCTATATGCCATTACATCCAGCATACTGCTGACATCTACAGTATGCTGGAATTTTTTTTTCACTGTACTTAATATCTTATAGTTCTTTTCACTTGGCTCCGAGTTCTCACTCCCGCGGGGAGTAGGCGTTCCTATGAAGAGGCCAGATAATTGACGTGCGGGTAAGGTGCGTCACACATTCCGAAAATAGACAAACTGGGACTCGGCTCTATATGGCGCTATACGGCGCCTGCACCTGCTGTGTAGAGCTGACTGCGCAGGCGCCGTATAAAGCCGAGGCCCAGTTCATCTATTTTCAGAGCGCGTGGCGCGCCTTACCCGCACGTCAATCATCTACGCATCTTCATAGGAACGCCTACTCCCCAGGGCAGTGAGAACCCGGAAGCCGGGTGAAAAGAACTATAAGAAGTTATGTACGGCGAAAAAAAAAATACCAGCATACTGTAGATGTCAGCAGTATGCTGGATGTAATGGTATATAATTGTTTTAGGGTGAACCTCCGCTTTAATAAAGTGTAATAATGTGATTTGTGCAACAAGCTCATTAAACAGTCCACATTCAGTGAAAATTCATGTACTGCAAACTTTGCAGTGCATTAAGTTTCACTGAATGTGGACTGTTTAATCAGCAGGGGCTATTGATTGGTACTGTGGCTGCACTTGATGGGCACATTGGCTGCGTTTGATGGTCACAGTGGCTGCATTTGGCACAGTGGCTGTGCTTGATGTGCACAGTGGCTGCCCTTGATGGGCACAGTGGCAGAAATTGATGGCACAGTGGCTGCGCTTAATTGGCACAGTGGCTGCGCTTGATGGGCACAGTGGCGGCAATTGATGGGCACAGTGGCTGCTTTTGATGGGCACAGTGACTGCAATTTATGTTTTTTTTTTCCTGTTTGTTTGCGCCTCCCAAAAATGTTTAGCACCAGCCACCAGTGGTCCCCAGTATCCCTCCCTATCTTCACACTGCGTCCCTCCCTGTCCCTGGTTATATGAAAGATGGGTTTCAAATGTTTTGGCAGGGGCGCAGTTTCAGTGCTTGCCATGGGCACCATTTTCACTAGATACGCCTCTGGTTGGTCTTCCACCTCCTTAAAGCCAACTTCCTCCTCTGACTTCTCTTCTTCATACTCCTCTCTCTGCGTTGCTGCAGGTTCAGCAAATGACGATGACAAGGCTGCTTCTGGTGGTGATGGTGACCACAACTCTTACTCTTCATGCTCATCTACGGCCTGATCCAGCACTCTTCTGGGCACGCTCCAGAAAAAACGCATATGGATTGAGGTCGATGATGTTGCCTTGGGTTTGACTGACCAGGTTTGTCACCTTCACAAAAGGACGCATGAGCCTACAGCCATTGTGCATGAGCGTTAATTACCCAGCTCCGCAGAGGCTGTGCTCTTTTTTTTTTAATTAAACAATATCTGTTCTTAACAGTTTAATCTCTGTTTTGCCGAATAGATTTTAGGAACCGGAAGATGGAAAAAGATGCTTGGTCGGTCCTCTTACTTCCAATTTGTGGCACTGCGCGTGCGCCATGTAATGTACTGTGCAATCCCAATATGAGTGTTATGTTAAGTAGTACTATTTTAGACAATCGCAAAGAGTTGTCAATAGTTAACACACTCATGACATAAATTTTATTCCTCTATGCGTCAATCTTGGTGTAGTGGTGACTGTGCTTGTGCGCACGTTTGGGAGATTGCAGGCGATGTTTTTTTTGGTTGTGCTGAGGTAGTTCAGTGACAATTAAGTGACCCAGAAAACAATGGCCCAGATTCAGGTACATCTGCGCATTATTGGACCGGCGTAGCGCACCGTCTTTACGTTAGACTTGCGCAATTTTGCCGCGAAATCACCCTATTGTCGTAGCTTTTGCGCAGAAAATTGCGCATGCATAACGTTTTTTCAGAGGCGTAAGGCGGAGTAATACAAATTGGGAAGGACGTGGGCGTGTTACATTGAAATGAGCCGTGACCCCATGCAAATGAAGGGCCGGCCGGCTCGCGCATGCGCGCTTGAAGGAGACCATGGTCAGCTCCGCTGTGCGCATGCTCACAACTCGGGAGGAGGGAGATTTTGGACCTCATCACTGAGCAGGTCAATTCAGCGGGGGAGGGGGAGACACGGACCCGGTCTGGGATTGACAAAAAAATTAATGACCTCCGGCGTCTGGTCAAACAGAAGCTG
Source organism: Rana kukunoris (assembly GCA_029574335.1). Classification (NCBI taxonomy): domain Eukaryota; kingdom Metazoa; phylum Chordata; class Amphibia; order Anura; family Ranidae; genus Rana; species Rana kukunoris. The sequence goes on along the minus strand of CM056054.1, from coordinate 77,262,363 downwards.
TCCAAAATGCATGCCCATGCCAGGGGCACAGGAGGGGGCCCACCATGCCGTATTAGGCTGACAGCAGAGGAGCGTGCGGTGGCCCTGACCTTTCATCGGCATGAAGTTGAGGGCCTGCCCGGCTTTGACTCAAGTCCGGAGCCCGTGGTGCCAGGTAAGTATTTTTTTTAATATCAGGTGTGTAGCATGTGTGGGGGAGGGGGTGAAAGGGAATATGTGGCAAGTGTGTGGATCCTCCAACCTGTGAATGTTTTGTGTCATCCACAGATGTGCAGGAGGGTGTAGGGCCATCTGGCCTGAATGCATCATCCCCAGGACAGCAGCCTAATGAGGCCCCCCCAACAAGGCCGGAGTCCGCGGAGGAGGTTCAAGAGGAGGAGGAGAATCATGAGGAGGAGGAGTCCATGTCAGGCACTGGACGTTTGGTTTTTGAGGACTCCTCCCCTCTGGCTGGCAGCAGGCAGCCCTCCCTAAGGGGGAGCCCCCCCCCTCCTCCCCCAACATGGCTCCCCTCCCAAGGGCCTCTCCTTCTCCCGGGCCACAAGCATCAGCTGGAGGCAGGATTTCGTCCCAGAACACCAGGGGGTTGGCCGATCTCCTGCCCGCCACTCTGAGAAGGGACCAGGCCCTTAAGACCTGCCATCTGGGACAGGTCAGCCAGACATTGGTGCGGATGGAGGAGAGCCTGTCCTCCATCAAGGATACGCTGGGGAACCTGGACTCCCACTCCCGGGCTTTCACAACCTGCCTAAACGACCTGCAGACTACATCAGCAGGCGTTTGGCAGGATGTGAGGGCCCTCACCCAGGCTATCCAGGCCAACACGGCAACTCTTGGTGCTGCCCTGGACAGAATAGCCTTGGAGGGCAGGCCGCCAGGTGGGCAGAGATCAGGGGCTGCTCCTCCTTCCCCGGTTTTGCCCCTCCCCCATGAGTCTCCCCTGAGGAGCCGGGGCCGTGGCCGGGGGCGCCCCAGGCGTGGCTCACGTAAAGGGCAATCATTTTTTTTTCCCCTTTTTGATTTTTTTTTTGCTGGAAATTTTTTGATTTTGCTGGTAATTTTTTTTTGGGGGGTTGTGAATGCTGTTTGAATGTGGGGGTGACATTCCTGCCGGAAAAGGGGTGTCACCCTCAATTTTGGTGGAGAAGGGTTCCCCAGGACCAGGGAGAAGTGATCCCCAGGTCCGTGTGAATGGTGAATGAATGTACAGTGACATAATTGGAGCCTTGGCGTGGCGTTGCTGCTCACAAGTCCTGCATGGTGGACTGGTGCCAATCCAATTTGATGTGGATGTGGGGTGTGTGTGCTAGGGACCACAGTGGTGTGCATGCATGCATTCTCATTGTGCCATGATTAATGTGTGTGTTTAACGTGCAAAGATGCCCAATGTGAGCTGTCTCCTGGCTGCTCTTCCCTCAGAAGACGGGGGACCCTCGGTTAGGGGGGGATTGTCTGGTTCAGGGGTCAGGTCATCACGTAGGTCAATCTGCAGGCCCTTTCTTTCTGCGAAGTTGTGCAGCATGCAACATGCACCGATGATCTGGCACACGAAGTTTGGGGAATACAAGAGGGTACCCCCAGACTTATCCAGGCATCGGAAACGTGACTTTAGGAGGCCAAAGGTGCGCTCCACCACTGCTCGTATTTGGGCATGTGCTTGATTGTATCTTTCCTCTCCTGGGGTTTGGGGGTTCCGGATAGGAGTCATGAGATGGGGTCCCAGTGGATATGCAGAGTCACCTGTAAGGGAAAAGACAGGAGGATGTTAGTCATGCATGTGGCCCTTGTGATGTGTGCATCATGAGAGGGGATAGTCATGCCTGACTCCCATGTCACTCACCAACCAGCCAGGTGTCCCCATACACGTTCTGATCGAATTCCATTCGGATGTGGCATTGATTGTATATGTAGCTGTCATGGCTGGACCCTGGGTGTTTGGCACGGACGTGCCATATGAGGCCTTGGGCATCTACTATCACCTGTACGTTGATGGAATGCCAATGCTTCCGATTGCGGTACATGTGCTCGGTCTCCTGGGGGGGCTGGAGTGCCACATGTGTGCAATCAATGGCCCCCACGGTGCGTGGGAATCTGGCAATTCTGTAGAAATCTGTCATTGCCTTCAGCCGCAGCTCCTCAGTGGTGGGTTTGATGATTTGGTTGGCCATGCGTCTGAGGATTGCAGGGACAACCTGGTGCACACATCTGCTCATGGAGGATTGTGACATTCCAGCCACCACTCCACTTGTACGCTGAAAAGAGCCACTGGCAAGGAAATGGAGTGTTGCCATGACCTTAACCAGTGGCTGCACTGCATGTGAGCGTTGTGTTGGGCTGGTGATGTCCTCCTGCAGGGTTGTGGTTAATTCCAGGATGACATGAGGGGTGAATCTGAAGATGCGATACACCTCAGAATCACTCATGCCAAACAGGTCTATGCGGGTGCGGTATATCCTCTCCCGTGCCATCCTCCGTGCCATCCTCCGTGCCCTCATCCTTCTTTGTTCATCTAAAGTCAGTAGTATAGCTATGTGCGACGATGCCCCTGGCATGTTGGCATACAGATTGTTGTGCAACACGTGTGACTGCTGAGCTCCTCACTAACAGTGTTGCTTTATCTAACAAGTAGACTTTTTTTCTCTTTTTAGACCAGCTTTTATATGCTCTAATTTTAGACAGGACATTTTGCTGTTGCGCACACTGCGTAGCCTGCGCTGCCCCAACGTTCTTTTGTGGATCCCCGTAAGTCCCTCATTAGCATATTTGACTAGCAAATCAATGGTCTGTCTAGCGCACTTTTGCGCGGACGGATGCGCCAGTCTAACGAAATTACGCTGGACAAAAAAAAGTAGATTTTTTGCGTATCTCGTTCTGGGGATGCCGTGCATCAAAACGCACGCGCGCATTTCGACTTACGCCGCACATCTCCTGATGCGCAGGCGTAATCGCTCTGTGAATCTGGGCCAATGATTCTGCAGTGTGGGCCCATTGTTGGCCTAGTAGGCTTTAATGATCACCTTAGATGATCACAAAGAAAATGTATGTTTTTTCTATGCAAAATTATTCAGCCGATTGCTTTTGGTCTGTTCACAATAAAGCAACAACCTTATCATCTGGGGTGTGCCAACATTGCCATTGCCAACACACTCATAGAGGTGGTCACTTCATTGTGATACGGAAGCCCCTTCACTACAGCAAGGTAATGATCACAAAGGGGAATTGACACATGTATGTGCCTTTTTTTGGTTTTGTTTTTGCAGCCACAGTGCAGCACCAGAGGCCAGAAAAATTAGGCATGTATACATGCCTGAAAAAGTAGGTATTGCAGAAAAATGTATGTTTTCCAGGCAGAAAGTGAACTAAAACATTGCGCCTTGAACCCTAGTTGGTGGTGTATAAGTCACGCAAGTCATCCGGCATGCAGAGATAAAATACAGCAGTGTATGGACCATTTTTAGCCCAAGGCAGCTCATCTCATCAGGCCTTTTTTAGTCAAATGTATCGCTTACTGTCGGTCCCTTCGGGATACATGCCTCATTAATCGTGTCTGGAATTATGTACCAAAAGCGGTACAATTATTTTGCATGAAAATTTGGCATTTTATACTGTAGGCCTGTAATTCTTAGGAATAACTCACTTAAATCTGTCCAAACACGAGTCTAGTAGACATCCCGGGTATTATAAAGTTTGAAACACAAAATAATAAAATTATAATATAATAAATAACTATAAATAATTATAACAAATGATAATGTAATTATAATAAAAATTATTCAATATTGTTATCAACTCCAAATCACTGAAATTTGCTCAGTTGCAGAATTGTCCCTGTCATTACTTTTATTTTTTTATGACGGATTTCCCCACAAATCGCTATCGCTCAATTCTGCAAGCGATTATAATTTATTATCGCTGTTTTCTAGCATTTTTGACATACAGGGGCACTTTTGGTTGCTACGGACAATCTACAGTTTGCAAGCACAAAATTTTTTTTTCATTATATAAAAGTACATGTAGGACACAGGGCAGACCACAGGGGGGTGTGTATTTTTTACATACAGTACTGTAATCTATAAGATTACAGTATACTGTATGTAATGTGTTTGTTTACATTTTTGAATTTGCCACCGGTCTCCGCCCCCGTGCGTCGTATTGTCGCAGGGAACGGAGATCGGCGGCGCGCGGGCACTGTGTGAATCGAATGGAGGACGCCACTCACTCACACAGCGCGGATGCATCGCTGGATCCAGGGACAAAGTAAGTACAGTAACCTGCCTGGAAAAGGTAAGCCAGCACGCGCTGTAAACTCTGCACATCTACCCCGAGCGTGACTCGGGGTTGCCGATTTTAGCATTGAAAATCCACCCCGAGTCACGCTCGGGGATACCGCTAAGGGGGTTGATAAAGGTGAGGTAATCTAGACTTTTTTGACCTATGCGACTTCTCTTCTCAATGACAATACCTCCTGCTGCACTGAAGGTCCTTTCTGAAAGGACACTTGAAGCGGGGCAGGCCAAGTTCCATCGCAAATTGGGATAGCTCAGGCCACAGGTCAAGCCTGCACACCCAGTAGTCAAGGAGTTCATCACTCCTCAGTGTGTTGATATCTGCAGTTAAGGCGAGGTAGTCTGCTACCTGTCGGTTGAGTTGTTCTCTGAGGGTGGACCCCGAAGGGCTGTGGCGATGCGTAGGACTTAAAAAGCTCTGCATGTCCTCCATCAACAACACGTCTCTAAAGCGCCCTGTCCTTGCCGACGTGGTCGTGGTAGGAGGAGGATTACTTTCACCTTTTCCCCTGTTAGATTCCTGTTGTGCTGTGACATCACCCTTATACGCTGTGTAAAGCATTTTTTAAATTAATTTTGGAACGGCTGCATCCTTTCCGACTTCCGTTAATTCGGTAACATTTCAGGCACTTTCTGCTTATACCGGGGGTCTAATAGCGTGGCCACCCAGTACAGGTCATTCTCCTTCAGGCTTTTTATACAAGGGTCCTTCAACAGGCACGACAGCATTAAAGACCCCATTTGCACAAGGTTGGATGCCGAGCTACTCATGTCCCGTTCCTCATCCTCACTGATCTCACCGAAAGTCTGTTCTTCCCCCAGCCACGTCCAACATCACGGGTACCAGATAGGTGATAACAAGCACCCTGGGATGCCTGCTGTGGTTGTTCTTCCTCCTCAAAGCCAAATTTCTCCCCTGACTCCTCTTCCTCAGACTCCTCTTCTAACATTGCCGCAGGTCCAGCAAGCGATGATGATAAGGCTGTTTCTGGTGGTGATGGTGACCACAACTCTTCCTCTTCACGCTCATCTATGGCCTGATCCAGCACTCTTCGCAGGGCACACTCCAGGAAGAAAACAAATGGGATGATGTCGCTGATGGTGCCTTCAGTGCGACTGACTAGGTTTGTCACCTCCTCAAAAGGACGCATGAGCCTACAGACATTGCGCATGAGCGTCCAATATTGTGGCAAAAAAATTCCCAGCTGCACAGAGGCTGTCCTAGCACCGTGGTCATACAAATACTCGTTGACGGCTTTTTCTTGTTGGAGCAGGTGGTCAAACATTAGGAGTGTTGAATTCCAACGTGTCGGGCTGTCGCAAATCAATCGCCTCACTGGCATTTTGTTTCACCGCTGGATATCTGAAAAGTGCGCCATGGCCATGTAGAAATGCCTGAAATGGCCACACACCTTCCTGGCCTGCTTGAGGACGTCCTGTAAGTCTGGGTACTTATGCACAAAGCGTTGTATAATCAGTTTTTAACACATGTACCATGCACGGCACATGTGTTAACTTGCCCAAATTCAGTGCCGCCAACAAATATCTTCCATTGTCACACACCACTTTGCTGATCTCCAGTTGGTGCGGAGTCAGCCACTGATCCACCTGTGCATTCAGGGCGGACAGGAGTGCTGTTCCGGTGTGACTCTCTGCTTTCAGGCAAGTCAACCCCAAGACGGCGTGACACTGTCGTATCCGGGATGTGGAATAGCCCCTGGGGAGCAGGGGGGGTGCAGGTGATGTGGAGCAAGACACAGCAGCAGAAGAGGACTCAGCCGAGGAGATTATCCAAGAGTATGGAAAAGGGGGAGTAGAGGAGGTGGCAGCAGGCCTGCCTGCAAGTGGTGGCGGTGTCATCACCAACTCCTCTGCAGAGCCACGCATTACATGCTTGGCAGCCGTCAGCATGTTTACCCAATGCGCAGAGTGGGTGATATACCTGCCCTGACCGTGCTTTGCAGACCAGGTATCAGTGGTCAGATGGACCCTTGCCCCAACACTGTGTGCCAGACATGCCATGACTTCCTTTTGCACAATAGAGTACAGGTTGGGAATTGCCCTTTGTGAAAAGAACTTTTGGCTGGGTACCTTCCACTGCTGTGTCCCAATAAGCTACACATCATGGTAAAAGCTGGTGGGCTAAGAGTTCCAACAAGCCAGCTGTCAGATGCCAGGCAAGGGGGTGACTCTGTGACAGGCAAGAGACAGAGTGGCGGATGGTTGAGAGAGGGCAAGGAGGACAGCAGTGGTTGATGTGGCTGAAGATGCTGGACCAGGAGAAGGATGGTGGCTTTGATCTTTTGTGCTGCTTGTACTCATCATCATGTGTTGATCCCATAGGCGTTTGTGATGTGCGATCATGTGCCTTCGCAAAACAGTTGTACCTAGGTGGGTGTTAGATTTTCCACGACTCAGTTTCTTTTGGCACAGATTGCAAATGGCATTGCTGTTATCAGAGGCAGACACACAAAAAAATGCTACACTGCTGAGCTTTGCAATGACGGCATTCTGGTGGTGGCAACAGCATGCTTTGATTGGCGTGCTGTCTGGCTGACCCCGGGTTCTGATACATGCTGTCTGACTGTGCCACCACTAGCTCCTGGTGACAACCTCCCCCTGCTTCCAACTTGTCTCCTCCACCTCTCTGTCTCCCCATCTGAACTTTCCCCCTGTTCTTCTTCTCCTGGAGCGGGCATCCACGTGACATCCATGGACACATCGTCATCATCAACCGCTTCACTTGTATGTGACAACTCAGCAAAGGAAGCAGCAGCGGGTACAACATCATCATCATCACATCATACGTCCATGTGTGTAATGCTGCCTGACTGAGACATATCCCTTTTATCTACATCCTCTGGCAATAATGGTTGCGGATTACTTATTTCTTCCAACTGATGTGTAAATAACTCCTCCGCTGAGCTGGAGGAGGATGGTGCATTAAGGTTCCGAGCAGAAGCTGTAGAAGATTGGGTGTCCTGTGTTAGCCAGTCAACTATGTCCTCAGAACTTTTGGAGTTCAGGGTATGTGGCCTCTGAACACTGGACATTATTCTAGGGCCAAAGGGAATCACAGCACCACGACCACGATGGCCCCTGCGGGGTGGCCTGCCTCTGCCTGTCATTTTTTTTAGATTAGTTTAGTTGTACTATGCGTGCAAGCTACTGTGACACCAGATATGAGTGGCACTGTGTACTGGCAGAAGTTGGCAGAGTAGACGCTATAGGCCTGACACACACGCCTGCAGACAACTAACTGCTATTCTATTGCAGTGAATTTTTTTTATGTAATCTACTGTGCCAGAAGATATGAGTGGTGGCACTGGGCAAGTGGGCACAGTATACGCTGTGATCCTGACACACGCTGGCATGCAACTGACTACTATTCTCTATTGCAGTCAAAATAGTTTTTTTTTAAAGGTAATATACTGTGCCACCAGATATGAGTGGTGGCACTGGGCAAGTGGGCACAGTATACGCTGTGAGCCTGACACACGCTGGCAGGCAACTGACTACTATTCTATTGCAGTCAAAATGTTATTTTATTTTTTAAATGTTATCTACTGTGCCACTAGATATATGAGTGGTGGCACTGGGCAAGTGGGCACAGTATACGCTGTGAGCCTGACACACACACACGCTGCCTGACAGGCAACTGCAATTAGATTACAGAGATACTGATATACTAGCCCTAAAAAGGGCTTTTTGGGGTGCTGTCAGGACACTGTCCTTACAGCAGAGATCAGATGAGTCTTTCAGGACTGGAGTGGACACTGAATACACTGGCCTAGCTATATATTTCCCTATTAACTCACCAGCAGCTACACTGTCCCTCCTCTCACTAAGACTGCAGCTTCCGAATGAATCTAAAATGGATGCTGTCCAGGAGGTGGGAGGGTCTGGGAGGGAGGGTATGCTGCTGATTGGCTGGAATGTGTCTGCTGACTGTGATGTACAGGGTCAAAGTTTGCTCAATGATAACGAATAGGGGGGCGAATAGAATATTGCATATGTTCGCCCGCGTTGGCGAATGCGAACAAGCGATGTTACCCGGGAACTATTCGCCGGCGAACAGTTCTGTACATCTCTAGTGAAGATGTGTACGGTTTACTAACACATGTTAAAGTTGCAAAATTGTACTTATTTGTTTTACCCTTAGGGCACAAATGGGTAATATCTTCCTTAAATCACATTGCTAAGCGCTCTTAATACTATCACTCCATTAGTCTATTTGCTGATGATGTTATCCTGTTGCTCACAGATGTGGAAAAATCCATGGCTTCAGGACATCATTCCTTACAATTGTTTAGCCGTTTATCTTATTATAAGATTAACAAAACCAAGTCCTATATCTTGGGGCTGAATATAGGCTGTGACTTACAGAGGAAGTTGGCTGACTCCTACCCATATGCCTGGTATAATAAGGGGATAAAATACTTAGGCATTACCCTCACGCCTACAACAGTAAACTTAGTCAAAGCTAATTACACTCCTTTGTTAGATAAGCTCAGGAACTGGCGAGAGTTAAACCTTCCTGGGGGGTAGGTTAGTGGCCTTCAAGATGGTTGTCCTGCCTCAACTGATCTACATATTCAGGACACTCCCTATACCAGTGCCAAACTCATTTTTTAGTACTGCACAATCAATTCTCAACAAATACCTTTGGCAGGGTAGGAGGGCACGGTGCGCCTTCTCTAAATTGATCAGGACCAGGCATGTGGGTGGAGTGGGTCTGGTGGTTTTGAGGGACTATTATACAGCCACCCTGTTGGCCCAACTTAAGGCCTGTGTCCCAATGTCCAAGCAGAATAGGTGGTCGTAATTGGAAAGTTCCAAGGTCCCTGGTTATAACCTGTACCACTTTCTTTTGATGTCGCGCTTTATCACCATACAGCGTAGAGAACTCTGCCCTACGATCTTAGCATCCTTACGGGGCTGGGACCTTCTTACTTCCTCAAACTTCCACCACATAGCTCACTCTAACTTACCTTTACCGATTCAGTGTTTGGCTAGCGTAATCCCCATTCTGAACGTTGGTAGTTGGGTTGCCAAAGGGATAAGGGATATTGCAGACTTGATGGTGGGTCTGGCTCTGAAAACGTTTCGCTCCCTTCAACTAGAGTTTGACTTGTCCTCTCAGGACATATACACTTATTTACAAATTAACCATTTTCTATGTTCTCACCCGATTAAAGCCGTATCCCTCCCATGGCAGATGACTCAGTTTTACACTAGCCCTACAGTTAGAACCAAAGGCATCTCATTGTTCTATTTGCTGCTTAGCAACAAATACAAGTTTTCCTGGCTTGGAAAAGGGAGTTGGGGAACGTGTACACTCCAGATTTTATTGAGATGGTATTTGACCCCATACAGGATTGCAAGTATTGCCCCACAGTCTTCGGCCTGCTGCTGGAGAGAATGCAGTGAGATAGGCACCCTGTACCATATTTTATGGTCCTGCCCTTCAGTGATCAGATACAGGATGGGAGTCTTCCAAATGCTTTCACAAATTAGCCATCCCAGCAACGCCTGGCCTGGCGCTGTTATCACTGAACACTGAAACACTTCCTATTGGTACTAGAACAATAGTCGCACATGTCTTGCTGAGGACAAAGACTAGTGCTTACCCAGCACTGGAAACAACAAAAAATCCCTTCTATACAGGAGGTGATTACAACTACCCACACTCATGCCACATACGAAATACTGTTCGCCTCTAAACAAAGTTCTCTTCATAAAGTACGCCCCTTGTGGAGATTATGGTTTGACTGGTATGAGAAAAATAAAGTTTATTGACATATTAGTTAATATTGTGATACTGATCATAACTAGTTCTTTTGGCCTGGGTTGACTCTGATGAACAGGTTGTCATTTCTATTGTTTATTTTACTTTATTTTTATTTTATTTTGTCCTATTTCACTATGTTCTATTCTGACATGTTTAGATTTATCTTGTGTTGCACCTTTAAGCGGCACTTTGCATTCATGTGTATGTTGCTGTTGTGAATGAATGAATGAAAACTTATATAGCGCTGCACATGCGAACTGAATCGCCTCTGGGCGCTTGTTGTTCCTGTCTCCTTTGATATCAAAAGAGAAGAGTCTTGACCTTTTTCCTGAATGCTAGGTGGTTCTCCTCCAACCGAATGCTGGTTGGTAAAGCGTTCCATAGTCTGGGACCTTGGATCGCGAATCTTCTTTCTCCTTTGGACTTATAGTTGGCTTTCGGAACCTGGAGCAGGTTTTGATTGGTGGATCGCAAAACGTGATTGGGGTTATGAGCTTTTATTTTTTCGCATAAATAAAGGGGGGCATTCCCATGGACACATCTATGCGTAAGACAGAGTGCTTTGAAAGCAATTCTGTCTTTAACTGGCAGCCAGTGAAGGGATCTCAGTGAAGGTGAGATGGATTCCCAGGGTTTTTTCCCAGTCACAAGTCTGGCGGCCGTATTCTGAACGACTTGCAGACGAGCGATTTGGTACTTGGGGAGTCCGAAGTAGAGGGCGTTTGCATAGTCCAGTCTGGAGTTAACAATTGCTCCCACCACGACCGCTAAATCTTCTTTGGGGATGAACGGAGTAAGTCTGCGTAGTTGGCGCAGCAGATGGTGAGATCTGCTGACTACTGACCCTATTTGTGCGTCCATTGTCATAAAGGAGTCAAAAATGACCCTTAGACTTTTGACTTTGGTGCTAGGGGAGATGATTTTGCCCAGAATAGGCGGGGGTGTCCATGCTGTTGAAGGTTGATTCCTGCGCTTGGCGTGAAACAGGAGAAGTTCTGTTTTCGCTTTGTTGAGTTTAAGATAACTCTTTGTCATCCAGTCCTCTATCAAAGAGAGACATGTCTCTAGATTGGGGTGGTGATCCTTTCTGTTGCAGATGCCGAAATACAGTTGCGTGTCGTCTGCATATGAGTGATAAAGCAGTTTTTGGCTGCTGATAATCTCAAAAAGAGGACGAAGATAGATGTTAAACAGCACCGGTGACAGAGGCGATCCTTGAGGGACTCCGCATGATACTGTGCGTTTCTCAGACATAAAAGGTCCTAACTTCGCTGTTTGCGATCGGTTTTCCAGAAAAGAGGAGAACCAAGATAAATCGCCTTCTGCGACTCTGGCTACTTCAGCAAGCCGAGTCAGTAACATTTTGTGGTCTACAGTGTCGAAAACTGCACTTAGGTCCAACAGAACTAGAAGACAAGATTCTCCTTCGTCTGCGGCCTCGAGAACATCGTCCCATATTTTGAGCAGCGCGGTTTCAGTCCCGTTTCCGGGACGGAACCCTGATTGCAATGGGTCAAGTAGCTTGTGGGTATCTAGACGCTGTTGCAGCTGTTGTACCACTACTTTTTCCATTACCTTTGAGAGTACATTGAGGCTTGTTATGGGACGGCGGTGGAGTGGGTCCTTGGGGTCCAGGGAGGGTCTATGCTTTGTAGGTTGTTACTTGAAGAATGTTCTCAATAAAGATATATTGACATTAAATAACATTGCTAGCTGCATATTGTATTTGTTTGTAAATACTGAAATTTGCACGTAATATTGTAACTTTTGTTAATGGCAGTAAAAACTTGGCTGTGCCAGTAAATGTTGGGTGTTGTGTCAGTAAATTTCTGTTTCATTGTTTTTAATCAGAATTGTAATGAAATAATGTACTGTACATATAATGTAGTACAGATAAATTAACTTGGATACAATGTCAATTAATTTTCAAGTCCATTGTAAGAACAGAATATAATGACTATTAGGCCGCGTAAACACGATCGGTTAAACTGATGAGAATGGTCTGATGGACCGTTTTCATTGGTCAAAACCGATCGTGTGTGGGCGCCATCGGTTATTTAACCATAGTTTAAAAAAAAGCCAACTTGCTTTAAATTTTACCAATGGATTCCTAACCGATAGGTCAAAACCGATTGTTAGTAGGCACGAACCATCAGTTAAAAATCCACGCATGCTCAGAATCAAGTCGACGCATGCTTGTAAGCATTGAACTTCATTTTTTTCAGCACGTCGTTGTGTTTTACGTCACCGCGTTCTGACACAATCGTTTTTTTAACCGATGGTGTGTGAGTGGGACGGACCATCAGTCAGCTTCATCGGTTAACCAATGAAAACAGTCCATCAGACCGTTCTCATCGGATGGACTTGTTCGTGTGTACTCAGCATTAGATCAACATAAAATCTCAAATATATGCATGGGTACAGATGTTGAAATTATGAGAATATTTGTACTGTATGTGCAGATAACCTTCAAATATTATAACAAAAATTGAGATAACAAAGAAGCCAGGAATCTGTCAATTGTATTTCTGGGTATGGGTTTATATGTCATCCTTAAATGGAAATTGGATATCTTATCATGTCAGTAAATTTCAATCTGGTAGATTGTCAACACTGCTATGCAGCAGTTCTAAGTGCAGTTACTAAATAATAGACCTTTGACATGCTGTCAGAAGACCTGTATTAACAAAAACAAAAGACTTGTTTATACAGGACCGCTGAAAGACCGGGACTGTAATTTTTAACATCTGAGACCCTGTGTCCATTTCAGGGGTGATGAAAACAGCAACCGTATCTCAGCTTCCCCATCAGGCTTCACCCACTGCAGACTCACTGGTTGCTAGTAGGCTGTCAAAGTGAAGTTGATGGTGTGCTTAACAACCAGTGACAGGGAGGGGGTAACTAATGGCACAAATTCCGCTCTGCTTCATTGCATACTGGGTACAGGCACTCTTCCAGTTTCTTTACATCAAGCTAAGTAGGTCTTAATTACTTACAAATTTCTTTATTTTCCAATCGGAGGTAATTATTTTTGAATGTGCTACTTTTAAAAGCACATCTATGTAAAAGTGACACTATTAAGAACTACCTGAATCTACTGCACATGTTGGTAAAGTTAACAAAATGAATGATTAGGATGTTTTAATCTGGTGCAGGCGATTTTAAAATGTCCATAGCACCAGAAAACTGCCGGTAGTGCTTTATTAAATTCTCCTGACTGTGTTATCATGCCAAAAAGGAAGGTATATTTATATTTCTGACACTTTAGCAAGTGTTTTTTTGAACTTGCAGCATGATTATAGGGGAAAAAATAAAGATATTTTAAAATGTTTTGTTGGCGAAAACATTCCCCTCTGGGGATCTATGTACATTGCAAGGAGTTTAACAAACTTTGCAGATTCCTACCTCTTGTTATGCTGAAGAAATTTGTTTGTCTGTGTCTATGCAAATTAATCTGTATCTGTGGTTTTATAATTATCAATCAGCTGCTGCACCTGCATGGCTTTAATGAGGAAATTGGCAATCCCTTTAGACATGATTTCCATTTGGGAGTATCTCACCAAAAATGAAATTTTTATTCCAGGGGATGCCCAAAATCTGACTTGTATATTAGTGCAGACTTCTGGACAGTCTGTGTACAGAATACCTCCAGGTAGCCATATTACATTGCATTTTACAGAAAATGACAGTGCTGGGGAAAAAAGGAAAGGCCATTTGTATATGCTATATATTTTTTTTTAATTTGCTATTTTTTTTCACATGAAACGGGAGTTACCCTTTAATATTTGACTTGACATACTGCATGCTTTCATTCACTTTTCAACTATTGTACTTGAGTTGAATTTTAAGTAAAATGTATACATGAAGAGATCCCATATTTTATCTGATAATGGCAATATCTGAAATTTGCAAAATGTCTTTCAATGTTTTGAAGAAAACTGGTTCAACAGATATTGTAAACATCCTCAGGCCATTATAAATTAAACACCTTGGGAGTAGCTGAATGTAACTGATCTTATTTTGCAGAACAGATCTCTGTGTAGCATTGTTTTCTGGTCAGGCATCCATGTATCAAATACATTTTAATACAAGAAGAATGTGAAGAACATTGAATATTGACAAGATTGCTAGGAGCAATGTTTATACGCAGGAGAAGGATAATTTTTGTCACTATAATTTTATGTAGTTTACCAGAATAAGTAATCGACCAAATTATCAGACAGTGATTCATTAAAGTGCATTTTATGCATGTATGCAGCTCCCCCCCACAGCCCCCCTAATACTTACTCAAACCCTATCATGGTCAAGAGATATGCATGAGAGTGTTTGCTCTCCCGTGTCTCTATCTTTAGATTGGCTGAGAAACAGCAGCGAGAGGCATCGGCTCCCACTGCTGTCAATCACAGCCCACACTCAGTGAGGAGAAAGCAGGGGGGTGGGACCAAGCCCCATGTCTCTTAGAGAAGAGCTCAGGAGCAAGCATGCATGAGTGGGGGAACTTAGACAAGAGGAGGGACTAAAAGCTCCGGTGTGGTCCCAAGAAGAGGAGGGTCGGGGCTGCTCTGTACAAACTCATTACACAGAGCAGGTAAGTATAACAATGTTGTTGTTTTTTTTTATATATATAAAAATCTTTAATATCACTTTACACAGGTGCAAAACCTAAAGAAATAATGCAAAGCAGGTTTAGGGTGGCAAAAGGTATGCATACTTTGCAGAATTATACAAAACAGTGAGAGGAGAGAAAAATGACAGTAAACGGATGCTCATCTGTCTGTAGAACACTTATTATTTACTACTAGCTACCTCAAATGGATTGTTGGGCCTTTCTGAGCTGCTTTCTATTTTAACAAGACTAAAGATCCTCTTTAAAGGGGCTTCTGCCTTCATCTTGGTGAGTAAAGAACACTTAGGTGTACGATATGTGTGCATAGGTTCTCATCTATACATATACAAATTATATTTGCACACAGGAAAAAGTCAAAATAGTCCCAGCAGCTGGAAAACTACCCCCCCCCCACTGGGCAGATGAAAATATATAAAACAGGACCAGTGCTTTTCTTAAAGATCCCAATGCCGTCCATAAAGATATTTATTCTCTCACCAGATAAAACAAACCCTAATATTACATTTGGTTCAAATAAAGTCTGTTGTGAACCATCATCCAAATGTGTTGTGCATTTATTTTCTCCAAATCCACTCTCTCCTCAGGGCATGTGTTGTATCCAAGGACAAAATCAAACAAAAACAAAATATGGTGTAGTACGTTCAAAAAATATTATTATTATTATTTATGTGCTCACATTTTTTTTTAAATGCTATGTCCTTGATAAAACACCCAATGTTCATCCATGCAGTGAACACCCCCATGCACAAACTACCATAGCTATAGCTTATTTTAGATATTATTACCTCCACTTTGACATATATCACAACTCTCAGAAAAGCTTTCCCCATTTGCAATACCCAGATGATTCCCACTCCATAATGGTATGGTAGCAAGAAGGAAAATATATTACAAAAGTGTGATACCATTTTTAATTGGGTCACATCAATAAAAGACCAAAATCATATGTGCTCACATTATAAAATGTTTAAAAAGATGCCAAACTAGCCATGTCCCCCGTGCAAACATGCACCTACTCTCCATAGCACAATATACTGTAACCAGACCCTCAGCATACTGGATAAGGGGCTGTAACAGAGCTCACATAATCCAGTGAAATCCAATCCACTGTTTCCACTCCACCAACCTTCCCAAATATGACACAGAAGCATGAAGGACAGATTAAAATTGTCCATTGAGAAAGCCCACCAGCAAAATGTCCAACAAGGTACTTCTGGTCTGACATCACTTCCTAATGCAATTTGTTTAATAAGACTTCTTCACAGTATTTTTGTAATTTACATATATTCTCATCTTTACACAGAGAGAGGTCCCAGTGTTTATGTTTGATGTTAGAAAACAAACGTTTTTTTTTTTTTTTTTTAGAATTTTTTTTTTTTTAAATATTCATTCTTTATTTCTTTTCATATCATACAAGATTTTCAATTGTTCATTTAAAAAGCGAGAGGAGACTGTTCATTATAACTATAAACACATAATTTAAACATTGATATACATTGTCAGATCATAAATCTTAACTTATATCAGGAGGTGAGTAATCTCTTAGTTAGGGGGGGAACACCCAATCTTTCTCATTCTAGTTGATATTATCGGTTTTACTACTTGGCCCCTCTCCATTTGACCCTTTCCAGCCAACATTCCTATCTCCTCAGGTGATGCACCCTTTTTTCTCCAGCCATGGCTTCCACATGTCCTCAAAGTCTCTAAGTTTTCCCCTTTTTATATAGACTGCTCTTTCTTTACAGAGGGACTCATTGACTGCCTCAATCCAGTCACTTACTGCCGGTGGTGAAGTTGCCTGCCACCTCATGGCTATTAGTTTTTAGTGTTGAGCAGAATATGCCATATTCGAATTCGCGATATATCTCGAATATATAGTCGAATATTCGACATATATTCGCTAAATACGAATATTCGTGATATTTTTTGGAAATGAAATGATTGCGAATTTTCGCTATCGCGAATGCGAATGCGAATTGCGAATCGCGAATGCGAATGCGAATATTCGAGAAATGCGGAATGGAGCACTCTGATTGGCTCAGAATATTCGTGATATATAAAATATTGCAATTCGAGAAATAAAATAATTGCGAATATTCGAGAAATGCGGAAGGAGCACTCTGATTGGCTCAGAATATTCGTGATATATTACAATTGAATATTCAAAATAATTGCGAATATTCGGCAAATGCGGAAGGAGCACTCTGATTGGCTCAGAATATTCGTGATATATTACAATACACAATAATTGCGAATATTCGAGAAATGCGGAAGGAGCACTCTGATTGGCTCAGAATATTCGTGATATATTACAATACACAATAATTGCGAATATTCGAGAAATGCGGAAGGAGCACTCTGATTGGCTCAGAATATTCGTGATATATTACAATATAACAATAATTGCGAAATCGGCAAATGCGGAAGGAGCACTCTGATTGGCTCGAATATTTGTGATATATTACAATACACAAAATTGCGAATATTCGAGAAATGTGGAAGGAGCACTCTGATTGGCTCAGAATATTCGTGATATATTACAATATAAAATAATTCGAAATTTCGAGAAATGCGGAATGGAGCACTCTGATTGGCTCAGAATATTCGTGATATATTACAATATAAAATAATCGCGCGATATCGCTATTGCCGAATAATCGCATTGCGATTTTTCGGCAATATAAAATGAGCGCTGCAGCTACTCGGCCCAAGGTCTCTAATCATACCAGCAATGCTTTTAGACGTCGATGGGGATCTCTAGGATGTGATCTGTTCTAAAAAAAAATTGAAAACATTCGAATATTCGAAATAGCGAATATTCGCCGTGATATTCGCGTTATTCGCGAATACTCGAATATGCAATATTCGTAGCGAATATTCGCAATGCGAATATTCGTGAGCAACACTATTAGTTTTCTAGCTTGGAATAAGCATCTTAATATTACAACTGTGGTATTTCTTTTCTCCTTCCGTTCCTGCCTATAACCCAGTACACACAGTGTGGCCTCCATTTCTAGTGAGATTGTAAATATATCTCTCAGGGTGTCAAGCACACCCTTCCAGTACTGGACCAGCTTTGGGCAGCGCCACACCATGTGTACTAGGTCTCCCTGCCCCAGGCATCTAGGGCATTTATCATCTGGTCTTTTGCCGAATTTAAAAAGACTCTTTGGCGTATAGTAAGCTCTATTTTTTTAGAATCTTAAGTTCTTTTCTGGCTTCTGGAGCCATTAGACTTTGTAGAGCTTTGGATGGGAAACAACTCAATTTGTAGGTCCACATCTTGCCTGGTTGTCAGACTTCATTAATTAGTCTCAGCTGTGGAAGGATGTGAGGACTCTCTCTCTCCAGTGAAAAATTGCCTCTGGGTGTAAAAACTGCTGACAAAGCACTATAAAAGTACAAAAGCTAAATGTTTATTGGGGCATCCAAGAGGCACTGGGTCTTTGGATTGAGCTTAAACATGGTTGTAAAAGGGCAGGAAACATTTGAAGACCCCCTGGCTCAGGTTAGGCTGCTCGTAACAATCATGGCTACCTTACTGTGGCTACTCCAGCAGAATTCCAGGAAAAGACGTGCATATATGCAAGGAGCACCAGACCAAATAATAGAGTCCAAATTAATTTATTGATGTTCTGTTAAAAGACAGCCAACGCATTTGGGGGTCAAAAGAACTCTGCCTTCACCAGGACTTCAGTTAAATATGAGAACCTTGAGTGGACTCAAAATAAAGCCTTTCTGTTTGAATCTGTGATCCAGCTGATTGCTGGATTAGGATTTCTGGCCAGCAGCATCTGCATCAGCAGTCAAAATAGAAAGCTTTTATTCTAAATATTAAAGCAGTGTTCTGGCTATATTCTTCTTCTTTTTTTTTTTTTTACAATCTCAAAATTAGTATAATCTATATGCATCAAAAAATATCAATACTTCCCGATCTGTTCAGTAATCAAATATAAAACGTACAGAATATCTAGTCAGAGATCTTGTGGCAGTTTATATCTTAGCTGTGGGCATGTGAAGCCCAGTGGAATTCTCTTCCTGCTTTTCCTGAGAGAGGTGCATGCTCGGTAACTAGCATGCACCTATCGATCTTGTGCATGTGCAGGTAAATGGTGCTCATAGTGCCGTTAGTTTGTAGAGTTCCCATAACAACAAGCGGGCAAAGGAGGAAGGTTCCGCCCCGTTGTTATGGTAACTAAAATAGCACTGTGACCTGCCTTAAATCGCGTAATTTCTTGTCTGGAAACAACGCAATTTTTCCACACAGTAATGCCCACAGACTGAGTGTCATGATTTCCCAGGATGCCAGGGTGAGTCAGGAAGAGGATTAGGAGCATCGCAGAATAGGAAGTAGGCAGATTAGGAAGTCTGCCTAGTATAGGGGTCTTTGAGGCAAGTAAAACATATATTTTTTTTGAGTAAAATTATTTTTATTACATTAAAAGGAAGGTAATAATGAATGTGATTTTTTTTTTTTAGAGTGGACCTCTGCTTTAAGCTGTTTATTTTGGGGGACCCATTAGGCTGCACCCTGTTAGTCAGGAATTTACACAAGTTAAGTTAGTGACTCAGACAAGCAGATGTTTTATTTGTTTTATGCTGTAAAATTTCTGCAAAAAGTCCTCCTGCATTGATAACATGTTCTCTTCTTTGCTAAAAATGCAGAACAAATCTATATGGGCTATCCGGGTGTCCCCGTGCTGTTCATAGTTTACCAATGCCAATGCCAGTTGATTCTGTCCACCCTATAGTTTCTAATATAATGTATTATCTAATTAAGCTCTGACTACAGTAGACTGAAATTTAATTACCTAGGCAATGCCCTTTTTGCAAAATAAATTATCTTTGCACGCTTATCAAATAAGCCAAATAGTATGGCCTATTTAATTTTCACTGGATATTAAAAGAGAAACTCAAATTTTTCCTCTGCCCCTTTACCATGTGCAAATGAAATAGATTTCACTGATAAAATGTGAAATCTGACTACTATCTCATCAAAACTTTTTGCACTGTCATGTTAAATAGGCTTGGAACACTAAGCAGTTGGATTATAAAACATAAGCCTAAAATATGAAATACAGCTTTTTGCTGGTCAAATAGAAAGCCCAGTGATAATATGGCCGTACAGTATCCCGCGTGACAATGTTCTGATTGCATGAGTCTTTTACTTATTTTTTACGTAAGTGTCCGGCTGAATAGGACCCATGTTCGTAAACGACGCTTCAAACAACAAGGACACGTGATTTCAGGCATGTCATGGCGGGAAATCCATTCCTGAACGGAATGCGCAGTTCATCGCCGCTTGGGGTTTAATTTATGCTTCACGCCCCCCATCGCGTATTTCGATTACGCGGCGAGAAATGACATACGCCCCTAGCGTACGGGCAAAAATCAAGGATTCGGTGTAGCCTGCTAATACAGTGGCCTAGATTTCGATTACAAAGCGCAATATTAAGTGATTGAATCTGGCCCAAGGTCCCTATCTGATTTTATGTGTAAATGTTGTTAGGACAGTTTTCCCACACAGTATTTCGATTTACGAGTAATTTTTACGAGGACATCTAGATACAAAATCGATCCAATCCTCAAACCATGAAATTTATTCAAGACACATACAAAATAGTTGCATCTACGTGACAAAAAAAAACTAAATTTCATGACTTTATAAAATACGTGTTATTGCGTACGCCTTCAAATCTAGAAACGCTGCCAAAATTGCGTAGCTGACACTGACTTCCTGAATCAATAACCTTTGAAAATGACAATTTAAACAGAATGGCCTGGATCACCTTGCACCGGCATAAATCAAGGTATGCCGACGTAAGTGCAAATGAGCGCCTGTGAATCTGTGCACCTGAGTCACAAAAATATACGCTCTAAAAACTGGCCACCCTACGCAATCTCTTACCCCGGCGTAACCTTTAGTGGGCGCATTTTTCCGTTTCACTATGGACCAGCTTTTTGCTGGTCTCCCATATTAGACACCCATGCAAATTAAGAAATACGCCAATTCACGGCCTATGTCGCCCGGCGCGCTCTCGCAACGCGATTTCTCCGGTTAAAGGTATTCCCCATAAAGAGGTAAGTCGTCCGGGAATAGGAACGCTGGCTGGGCGTGTTCGTAAACGCCGCTACTCAAACAACGAATGACGCATATCTTAGGCAGTTTTTCCGACGTGATTTCGCGCAATGCACGGTATACGTCCACGTCTGAACAGAGCATGCGCAGTTCAAGGACTTGTTTGGCCCGCCCATCATTTGCATGGGGTCGCGCTTAATAGCATTAAATGCCCACTTCACGCCCACCCCCTACTCACGTATTTACACCAGCCGATTGCGCCTTCGAAATGATACATAGCGTACGCGCAAAAAAACTACCTGAATTCGGCATAGAGCTTCTCACGCTGCACCGGCGTAGCGTATTTATGTGTGCACTACGCAGCGGAAGATTGCGCCCATCTATGTGAATCTGCCCCAGTATGTTTTATTTTCATCTTTGCCAGCAGTCTCTTAATGCATACATAGGAATTGTGATAAAGTGTAAAATTATTTTCAGTGTATTTTATATGAAACTTTATTTTTGCCATAGTTTTAAGTAACTCGTGTACGCTAATTAATTTCATGTTTATATGAAATTGAAGTGTTTTGCTTACATATAGACCTATTTTTCTTCCATTTTGGATAGAGTAGAGAAAGAATTCAACCTTTGGTAAATTTGTATTTCTGTCTGGGTCCTCCTGACAACTTTTTAAAAGGGGAATTCCCCTAGCACTATAGGGATTTGCTATTTGTTCCTGTGCCTTAGAACCAGAAAGTGAAAACTATTCTAAACATCAAAAATTAAACTGTTGGGGCCAGATTCACAGAGCCCTTACGCCTGTCTAACTGGTGTTAGACTGGAGTAATTTCAAAATTACGCACGTTTTCTAGCTAGCCGGAAACCTCAAGCCATGAATATAGACGGCTGCGGGCTTCAATTTGACTGGATTACGCGTTCGTACACCTTCGGATCTGCGCTGCAATAAAATTGCGGCCACTGGGTGGACTTCCCGTCGTTTTCCGCGTCGGGGTATGCTAATGAGCTTTTGCCGGCGATCTCAGAAATTACAATCTTCATTCGCAATCTCTTACGGCACCTTTAGTCATCTTTTAGCTGCGTAAAACTATAGAGCCGAGACACCAGGTGTTTGTTTGCTATTTTTTTTTGCTGCACACTGTACAGCACCTAATATTAGCACCAATAAACAGCCCATTGTTAAGTATGGCCGTCGTTCCCGCGTCGAATTTCTCCTTTTTCCGACGTCTTTTATTATTTTTTACGTAAGTCGTCCGGGAATAGGAATGTTCGTAAACGACGCTACTCAAGCAACGAATGACGTAACGACGTGATTTCGCGCAATGCACGGCGGGAAATTTCTGAACGGAGCATGCGCAGTTCGATCCCCGTGGGGACGCGTTTAATTTAAATGCTTCACGCCCCCCAATCGCGTATTTCGATTACGCGGCGAGAAAAAGACTACGCCGCCGTAGCGTACGGGCACCTGCGGAAATCTACCAGGATTCGGTGTAGAGACAAGCCTTCAGCCATCCATGTGGCTGCTTTCTGTAAAATACGGCAGCGTAGAGGCCTTCCTGTATTTTGATTACGCAGCGCTGAGAGGGAATATGGCCTAAAACCAAGTGGCAGGATCTGAATCTGGCCCTTGTTTTTTAACTCCACCCTATTCTAAAAGAAAAAAAAGGATTGGCTTTAGATGCACTTTAGGGCTCAAATAAGTATTTCCTTTTTAAATTAATATTTCTAATTTACCTCTTCCAAGTTGTTTACCTTGCTCAGTTAAAATGATCATATAACAATAATGTCTCATTATAGTTACAGTATCATATCAGATCTTACCAGCATTGGAAATGTAAAAATTCAATTTTCTCAGCAAAAATTTGGAGGGGAACAATAGACCTTTTTTATGTAAAAAAAAGAATTGCAGACCTGTTGGATTTTGGCTGTCTTACGTGACTAAGGATTGAAGGTTAGACTGGCACAGATGGTTTATACAGTATATAGCACACATGGCAGATTTTGTTGACTAACTTGCAGTTGCCAGACTCACAGCAGTGGTGACTTTTGAATAGAGACAACAAGAACTTGGTAGTTAAAAGCATTAACCTGGATGTAAACACCCCATGTGTTTTGATCTTTGCCGTGCATTAGCTTCTCTAGAAAATATTGAAGGCAGAAATTTGTAAACTAGGAGAGATATTGGGAATCTGAAGATGAAGAGAGCAGAGAGCAGAGTTAACAGAGTGAAAATTAAAATGTTTGCTATGGAAACAGGACATTGCAATGATAAGATGAGGAGTAGAATAAGACTGGAATGGAAAGCAACTATCAGCTATATCAAATAATTCTGGTTTCTTTTGTCACTCACTCACCATCACTTGTATGATGCATTCAAAATGCTTAACCGCTTCTGGTAAATTACAGTAACACAATCATGCAAAGGATACCAAATGCGTAACACTATACCAGCTTTTTGCTGGTCTAATATTAGACAGCCCATGTTAAGTATGGCCGTCGTTCCCGCGTCAAATTTCTACGTTTTCCGACGTCTTTTAAAAAGAATTATGAAGTTTTTACGTAAGTCGTCCCTCCTTATAGAAGGGAATAGGAATGTTCGTAAACTTGCCCATGGGACGCTACTCATTTAGGGGTTGAAACAACGAATGACGTAACAACGTGATTTCACGCAATGCAGGTTTTACGGCGATACAGAAAAATATTGAAATTTCTGAATCCTGTCCGGAGCATGCGCAGTTCGATCGCCGCTTGGACGCGTTTAATTTAAATGCTTCACGCCCCCCAATCGCGTATTTCGATTACGCGGCGAGAAATAGACTACGCCGCCGTAGCGTACGGGCAAAAATCTACCAGGATTCGGTGTAGAGCCTGGTGAAATACGGCAGCGTAGAGTATTTCGATTACGCAGCGCAATATTAAGTGTATCTGAATCTGGCCCAAGGTCCCTATCTGATTTTATGTGTTGTGCTTTTTAAGGACAGTTTTCCCACACAGTATTTATTATTGAGTAATTTTTAACGAGGACATCTTTAAGATACAAAATCAATCCATATGACACAGTCTATACATATGAAATTTATTCACAGAGATCTGTAATCATACAAAATAGTTGCATCTACTGGTAGACAAAAAAAAACAAATGTTTACATGAAATTAAAATACTTATTGCGTAACATGAACGTCTTCAAAATCAATAGAAACACATGCAAAATGGGCGTGTAGTACCTCTGACTTAATATTACCATGATAACTTCTCGGTAGAATCAATAACCTTGTGAAAATGACAATTTAAACAGAATGGCCTGGATCACAAAGCACTTGCACCGGCATAAATCAAGTTATGCCGACGTAAGTGCAAATGTGCGCCGGTGTATCTGTGCACCTGAGTCACAAACCAATATACGCCTAAAAACTGGCCACCCTACGCTGACATATCTTACTTACCCCGGCGTAACGTGGGCGCATTTTTCTTCTGGACGCATGTTGCTGCTCCCATTGATTAGGCATTCAAATATGCAAATTAGGGAAATACGCCAATTCACGGACCTATGTGCGCCCGGCGCAGGCTCTACGCAGAGCGCGGAAGTTTTCTGTCCGGTGTAAAGGTATTCCCCATAAAAGAGGTGTAAGTCAGCACCAGACATGCAAAGGTCTGCACCAGGGAACGCTGGCTGGGCGTAGGTTACGTTAACGGCGTACACAGTGATCCGGCATATCTTAGGCAGTTTTTCCGACGTGGTTGTGAGCATGCGCACGGGTATACGTCCACGTCTCGACGCATGCGCAGTTAGTTTCAAGGACTTGTTTGGCCCGGCCCATCATTTGCATGGGGTCACGCTTCATTAGCATTGATCATGCCCACTTCCAGCCCACTTCCACCTACTTCCACTTACACCAGCCTGCGCCTTCGAAATGTACGCTACGCCGGCAATAGCTTGCTGAATTCAGTGCATGCTTCTCTGCGCTGCACCGGCGTAGCGTACTATGTGTGCACTACGCCGGCGTAAATTTGCGCCCATCTCTGTGAATCCGGGCCAATGTCTGTATTTCACACGTTCAACTGTTACTATACTGCAGGTAAGTAAGTGGTTCAATTCAAGTTAAGATCAAAATGACATAATTACGCATTCGAAAATGGCTACTGTTCCAAATGACTGGTTACCAGAGTTAGAATGGCTATAGGGATCTTCATGAATATAAAAGATATGTATTGATGCATGGTGCATGTGTATCTCAGGGTGTGCTTGTCAGTCTGTCTGGGAGTGTGTGTATCGCCCAGTGTCCTTTCTCCCCTCCCCCAGGTTGTGTCCTAAATACTATCTCAGACAATGAGATTTAATACAAAATTATAATAAGCTCTGCTCAAATGTATGTGTTCCTTATTCATTGGTAGGCAAGACTTTTTACTCACCAGGAAGCTCAGTGAGTTTGAGGTAATATCAGCTTCAACCACTAGGTATCTCACATTTGTTTTGAGTTTATCCCTTCAATTAATATATTCTACTTTTATATAAGTTTGTATAATGGTGAGAAAAATATATCTTTGAGTATTCTGGTAATAGGAGTAGTATACTTGTGATTCATTTACCTAATATAAAATGTTTTTTTTGTGTACAAGTGTATATTTTTTAAACTGGTTGTCTAGGAGTGACACAGGTTTTATATATATATATATATATATATATATATATATATATATATATATATATATATATATATATATATATATATATATACATATCAATATCACACAAAATGATTATCTCAATGGATAAATTAATAATTCTGATATATCCGATGAGTATGCTTTAATCTGAACATTGCCTACAGTCTTATATAGTTATAATCATAATTGGGTGTATTTCATAATGCTAATTAGCTTTTCAAAACATTTCTACTTATAAAACCACTACTTATATATCTTTTTCTTATAACAAAGTTCTTAGGTCATCAGATAGTAAAATTATAATCATCTCTGTGACCGAAAATCATATATAATTTGTATGACATACTGTATATATTTTAAAAAGGTTCCTGACAGCACAAAAGCACAAAATTCATATCTTTCACACTATGGGCCAGATTCAGGTAGAGTTACGCTGGAGTATCAGTGATTCGCCAGCATAACTCACACTTTGAGCCGGCTTATCTGTTTTCTGTATGCAGAAAACAAGATACGCCGGGATTGAGTTCATATACGAGCGGCGTAATTGTATTTCGCGTCGTATCGGAACTGCAATTTTAAAATGGGCACTCGGGGCGTTCCCGCTGATTTACGCCAAGAATATGTAAATCAGCGAGAGACGGCAATTCACGATCGTACGTGGGCCCGACGCAGTGACTTTCCGACGTTTCCGTAAGTGATACGCGGCGTAAAGAAAAACATGCCCCCTAGGTGCCTATCCTATGTTAAGTATGGCCGTCGTGATTGCGTTGAATTGAAAAAGTTTAACGTTGTTTGCGTAAAACGTCCGTGAATGGGGATTGACGTCATTGACGTTCACTGACAGAATTTGGAGCATGCGCACTGACAGTCGACGCATGCGCAGTACGTTCGCCGCAGGATCGCGCCTAGTTTAAATAATACACGCCCCCTATCCGCCCAATTTGAATTCCGCCGGCTCATTTTCGCTACGCCGCCGCAACTTTAGGAGCAAGTGCTTTGTGAATACAGTATTTGCTCCTAAAGTTTCGGCGGAGTAACGTAAATGACGAACGTTTCTCCAGAATAAAGATCCGCTCTCCTACCTGAATCTGGCCCTATGTGTTACGATGGACTTTGAGCAGCTTAAAGGGGTGTTCCAGCCCTAAGTTGTGTTTATTAAAAGTCAGCAGCTACAAAAAGTGTAGCTGCTGGCTTTTAATAAACACTCACTTACCTGCTCCTGCGTTCCAGCGACGCGCCGACCGGGGCTCCGCTCCTCTCCCCCCCTCCCCGGCCGGCGTCTCCATCCTGACTGTGGGCACCCAGCCGTGACAGCCTTCGGCTTCACGGCCGGGCACCCACTGCGCATGCGCGAGCCGTACTGCGCATGCGTGCGCGGCGCGGCTCGCCGCTGATTGGAGAGGCGATCGCATGGGACCTGTCAGTGTCCCATGTGATCGCCTACAGGGAGGGGCTGGTGTAGGCGATTAAGGCTTAATCGCCTAACCAGCCCCTCGGCGGAAGCAGGAAGTGGGACAGGAAGTCCCACTCCTACTGAAGCCCCCACTCCCCCCCCAAAAAAATTACATGCCAAATGTGGCATGTATGGGGGTGAGGAGTGGAGTAAGCAAAGGTAGTTTTTTGGGGTGGAACACCCCTTTAAAGGATGTTTTGAAGATGACTCTGCTTGTCCCTTGGTTGTAGAATTAAACAGGCGTTAATGGTGCCATTGTTTGGGGAAAAGCTGAATCAACGCTGGCTGATTTACATAAGGGGTAGTCTTACTTTTTAAAACAATGGCATTTTTTGCCCTGGTATCCTTTTAACAAAGGCCTTGATATCTAGAACTCAAAGTACCAGGTGAGTATTGTCATTTGGGTTCGTGTGAGATGGCACCATTGTTTCCTGAAGTCTCTTGTTTCAACACAAGGCTTGTTAAATCCTTCAATCGTTGATGTATTGATGACTTGGCAATACCTGAGCTCATATGCTTTTCTCTGAGGCGCCTTTCACACGGACGGCTGTTCTGCCGCAGTTAAAAGCATGTTTCTTTCTTTTGAAATTCAAGACTCCAGGCACATCGATCGGCTGCATTTGTACACTGCGATTAGCTGCGTTCACATGCAGCTACGTTTATCTGCGGTTGGCCATTATTGTCATCCCCATAGCAACCGTTTTTATTTTGATGTGCTTCCTGTTTTTTCTTTTGTTTACGCTGCTATCCGCAGCTGACACAGTGCACAGCGATTACCTGCGGTTATGTGCAAATAGCTGCGCAAAATTGTTCCTGGACGCAGTCAAACCTATTTTTTCTATCTGCACCAAACCGCATGTAATAAAACTGCAGCTAAACACAGTGGGCCAGATTCAGGTACATCTGCGCATTATTGGACCGGCGTAGCGCACCGCCTTTACGTTAGACTTGCGCAATGTAGCCGCGCAATCACCCTATTCTCGTCGCTTTTACGCACAAAATTGCGCATGCGTAACGTTATTTCAGAGGCGTAAGGCGGAGTATTACAAATTGGGAAGGACGTGGGCGTGTTACATTGAAATGAGCCGTGACCCCATGCAAATGAAGGGCTGGCCGGCTCGCGCATGCGTGCTTGAAGCAGACCATGGTCAGCACCTCTGTGCGCATGCTCACAACTCGGGAACGGCGCAATCAGTGAAATTGGAAGTGGACTAGGGCAACTTAGTGAACTACGCAGACAGCATAAATAGACAGACACAAACACACTTCCTTTGCAAAAGTACATCCCTTTGTATCCCTTCCTATACAGCAAGGTGCTTTTGTTCTATTAGCGTTTGTTTGTTTGTGACGTGTCTTTGAGATATTTGGGGACTGTTTTGCAGAGTGATTTTTGTCTTTTATGTGTTTTCTTTGTTGTTATTTTGTTTAAATTATATTTTTGCTGGGCATTTTTTATTTTTGCACGTCATTTATTTAATTTTTTTGGTTCTGTTTGTGTATGATTTTGGAATGTGGGGGTGATATTCCTGCGGGAAAAGGGGTGTCACCCTCATTTGTGGTGGAGAAGTGAAACCCAGGTCTGTGTGAATGGTGTATGAATGTACAGTGACATAATTGGAGCCGTGGCATGGCGTTGCTGCTCACAAGTCCTGCATGGTGGGCTTGTGCCAATCCAATGTGATGAGGATGTGGGGTGTGTGTGCTAGGGACCACAGTGGTGTGCATGCATGCATTCTCATTGTGCCATGATTAATGTGTGTGTTTAACGTGCAAAGATGCATAATGTGAGCTGGCATGAGATGGGATCATGAGATGGGGTCCCAGTGCATATGCAGAGTCACCTTGAAGGGAAAAGACAGGAGGATGTTAGTCGTGCATGTGCCCCTTGTGATGTGTGCATCATGGGGGGGGGCAGTCATGCCTGCCACCCATGTCACTCACCAACCAGCCAGCTGTCCCCATACATGTTCTGTTCGCAATCTGTGGGGATGGGGCTCTGATTGTATATGTAGCTGTCATGGGTGTCATGGGTAGTGTCATGTGTTGGGCTGGTGATGTCCTCCTGCAGGGTTGTGGTTAATTCCATGATGGCATGAGGGGTGAATCTGAAGATGCGATACACCTCAGAATCACTCATGCCATAGATGTCTATGCATGTGTGATATATCAAGTGAAGAGTGAGGGGCTTGTATCAGATAACAATATTGTATTAGATTAAATGGTAAAGTTTATATAAGCAAAAAAAAAGTTTAAAAAAAAAAAAATCCCGTGCCCTCCTCAGTGCCCTCCTCAGTGCCCTCCTCCTTCTTTGCTCATCTAAAGTCAGTAGTATAGCTATGCGCGACGATGCCCCTGGCATGTTGGCATACAGATTGTTGTGCAACACGTGTGACTGCTGAGCTCCTCACTAACAGTGTTGCTTTATCTGTCATGTAGTCTTTTTTTAGACCAGCTTTTCTATGGTCTAATTTTAGACAGGACATTTTACTGTTGCGCACACTGCGTAGCCTGCGCTGCCCCAACGTTCTTTTGTGGATCCCCGTAAGTCCCTCATTAGCATATTTGACTAGCAAATCAATGGTCTGTCTAGCGCAGTTTTGCACGGACGGATGCGCCTGTCTAACGAAATTACGCTGGACAAAAAAAAGTAGATTTCTTGCGTATCTCGTTTTGGGGATGCCGTGCATCGAAACGCACGCGCACAATTAGAATTACGCCGCGCATCTCCTGTTACGCCGGCGTAATCGCTCTGTGAATCTGGCCCAGTGTGTGAATGGGGCCATTGGAAAGCATTGTGTGCTTTTAGCTGCGGTAAAAAAAGAGAAAATCTGCAGCAAAAAGCACCAGGCCTAAGCGAACCTAACATTTTTGCCAGTGAATATATGAGATATTATTTCTTCACAACTCACAACATAGACCCCCTTGTGAAGTGTCCAAATTACAGAAGTCATTTGAGAGACTTCACCAATGCAAAATGTAGAAGAAATATGGCTTCATTAGGACCTTGTAACTTACGCTAAGAGCTAAGTTTAAAGTTTAAATCTCAGCTGGTTCACCAGGAACTGGCTGAGATTTGAACCATTAATGAGCAGAGTCTCTTATGATTTTCACTAGTGGTTGCTGTATAGCCACTAGTGAGAATCACTGTTTGTCGGGAGAATACAATTGCTGGGCAGGAGGGATATTCCCGTCAGCACTGTCTGTGTTGATGGGGGAATCATGCAAGTTTCTTTCCTGCAATCTGTGGATGTAGGAAAGAAATTTGCACTGTATATTACCTGCCTAATGGAAAGTGAAAGTGTAACAGAATGGCCCGTGACACCCAGAGACTTTTGAAGGATGGGGGGTACTCCTGTGCCAGCGTCACTAATGACTCTTGGGTCATCCTGTGCCCCTTTTGGGCATAGGGTGACTGAGAAATGATAAATTACATGGGATGGGACATTACTGATAATTCATGTTTTGCAGGATATCTTTAAATATTACAAGTTGGTAAAGTCTGACTCCGACAGGTCAATAGAGTGTTTTTATTTATGTAGGGACACATGTTTTTGAGGTGTTAATTGAGTCTGCTCCTAGACATTCCATTGTGTAATGCGAATACTGTTTTGTGTCCATTGTGCTAATTAGGTCTGCTCCTAAGACCTGTTTATTGTGTATGCTAATGACACTGTTAAGATGTGGAATGTGACTTGTCAAGCTGTAGTAATTAACCCCTCTAAATGCGGAGCCAGACCGTCTGGGTAATGAGTAGTAATTAACTCATCGGAATGTCATTATCTAAAAGAATGTATATGAAGCCCCCCATTGTGTGATGTGTGGGTGGAGTGTGTCTTAGTCCCTGTGATTAACTGTAACATGCTTGTACTGTATATAAGAAAGCTAAGTTACCATTAAAGGATTCATTCATTCATTTTGGAACCAGTACCAGAGCTTGTGTTGACTCGGTTATTCTGGAAAATGAAATGGGTCGTGTCTGATGTCTGTCGGACTGTCGGATAAGCTGTCGTGGGGCGATGGAATGGAATATCGTAAACGGTGGTGACAGTTACAGAAAGTAAATTGTGAATGTCTTGAAAGAACAGGAGAGGGGAGGGAGACAGATGAGGGGGGGGGAGAAGGGATGGAGATAATGTAGTTCAGTGATTACAGTGTACTGCAGTCTGCAGTGCACACACTTACCCACGGTCCAGGCTAGAATCTCAGGCATCATTCACACACATGCTGCTAATTTTAATGTTTCCTGAACACACATCCCCTCTCTTCAGATACAGCACACCGAGATAGTGTGGGCGGGACTGAAAGGAGGAGGAGGAGGAGCTGTATTCCTCCCTGCTCGTATGTGAGGAGAGTGGGGGGGAGGTGGCTGGACTCGCTGGGCTGTAAAAGAGTGTCATAGACTGACACTCGGCTCAGCTTGCAGTCACCACTCTCGGAATTTACAGGCTGGTTCTCCTGTCCTAAGGACAGGAGAAATCAGTCTGTTTTTTCAGTAACTGAGATGAAGGCTTGGGCCCCCTCCCCCACAGTGCTCATGGAGTCCTTTCTGCAACTCACTCTTCTCCGTGCCAATGAGGATGCAGGGGAAGGAGCAGATCGGGCGGCTGTGGTTGTGTTAACGCTTGCAATATGCGGTGTCAGCGAGCAGAGGGAGGGGGAGAAATGCCCCGGAGAGCTGACTGGGGCTCTTCCTCTCAGGAGAGACTGTTACTCCAGGGGCGGCCCGAGAAAAAAAAAAAAACAAAAAAAAAAAGAATTTTTTTTTTTGGGGGGGGCACATGGTGGGGCACAGCATAATGTTGGGGGGGTCAGGGCCCCCTCTGGCCCCCCCCTAGAGACGCCTCTGCTTGTAAGTCTAGTTGCAAAGATGGATCTGGATTGTGGATACATAGGGCCAGATTCATAAAGAGTTACGACGGCTTATCATCAGATATGCCGTCGTAACTAAGAATCTGCACCGTCATATCTTTAAGCGCATGCTCAAAGTGAGATACGCTTAAATGTTGCTAAGATATGACCAGCGTAAGTCTCCTACGCCGTCGTATCTTAGCTGCCTATTTACGCTGGCCGCTAGGGGCGTGTACGCTGATTTACGCCTAGAATATGTAAATCAACAAGATACGCCTATTCACGAACGTACACCCGGCTGTCGCAGTAAAGATACGCCGTTTACGTAAGGCGTTTTCATGCGTAAAGATAAAGCAAAAAACAACAAGAACCTGGGGAATGCCCAGGGAATAACCAAGCCTACTTACCGACCAGCTAGCAGAACAACCAATTAACCTGTCTAACAATGTGCATTAAAAACAGGGGTTTTGTCCGCACGCATTTGCAAACGCATGCGTGAGCCACAGAGCCGCGCCAAGGCACCCCATAATTCTGTGGTACTGACACTAACAGTGAGTGTCCTCACAATGGAGGCACATGCATTTTAATGGATAGATAGGGGCAGGTGGACTGAAGGGGAGCCACCCCTCCTTAAAAGGTACAGGAGCACACCAAGCACCCAGCATATAGCACAATGGCTGCAAAGGTGTTGGTGCACTGCTGGACCAATATAAACACCACAGGTGAAACAAAACGTATCCACCGCCCCCATCTATGGCTGGCAATCGCAGTAAATAGCAATGGAAGGCTAACACAGATAACAACAAGAACCTGGGGAATGCCCAGGGAATAACCAAACCTACTTACCAACCAGCTAGCAGAACAACCAATTAACCTGTCTAACAATGTGCATTAAAAACAGGGGATTTGTCCGCACGCATTTGCAAACGCATGCGTGAGCCACAGAGCCGCGCCAATAAGATAAAGCACCAATAAGATGGCGCAGCCAATGTTAAGTATGGACGTCGGGACCGCATCAAATTTTTCACGTTTTACTTAGTTTGCCTAACTCGTCCGTGAATGGGGCTGGACGTAAATTACGTTCACATCGAAACCAATGAGTCTTAGCGGCATAATTTGGAGCATGCGCACTGGGATACGTCCACGGACGGCGCATGCGCCGTTAGTAAAAAACTTAATTTGCGTGGGGTCACACCTAATTTAAATAACACACGCCCACATCAAACTCATTTGAATTTGGTGGGCTGACACCGGCACATTTACGCTACGCCGCCGTAACTTAGGGAGCAATTGCTTTGTGAATACAGCACTTGCCTCTCTAATTTACGGTGGCGTAGCGTATCTGAGATACGCTACGGCCGCACAAATATACGCCGCTCTATGTGAATCTACCCCATAATGTTTAATGGTTGTAGATACCTGCAGATGGGTGTAACTCTTTGAGAAAAAAAATGGGTTTGTGATCGATGTGTGCATCTCAGGGACGTCATTTGGTTGGTGGGAAATGGATTACTCTGGGCACCTTTGGGGTCTTGTCCGTTTAGACTGGCCATCAGTGGTGTCCCTGGATCCCCCATACGGTTCCTTCTCTGGATGTCTCACACATGTTGGACTCTTGGTTCTGTTGAACGGCTCATGGACATCTTAGTCCTATAAAGAAAAATGGATTCCATAAGAAAAGACATATATATATATATTTTTTTTTTTTACATGATCTGTGTTTGAGATCTCTGTGTCAACCTGGTATCCTGGGCTTCCTCAGAGCCCTTAGCCAATTGTGTCATCAGTATTTTTAACTAAACACTCTGGATAGCAAGACAATGTATGAAATATTTTCTATGGGC
This sequence comes from Rana kukunoris, assembly GCA_029574335.1. Classification (NCBI taxonomy): domain Eukaryota; kingdom Metazoa; phylum Chordata; class Amphibia; order Anura; family Ranidae; genus Rana; species Rana kukunoris. Next base: position 77,228,772 of record CM056054.1, on the reverse strand, counting down.
TCATTAACATGGAGACATTCATTTATAGATTTGGATACCAGACATTAATAACTGACTTACGTTCCTCAGGACCATTTTTTTTAATAGCTTAATTGTAGCGGTTCTGGAATAATAAGAATTAAAAACATTTCAGTTTGACATGTGACAACTTACTGTCAGTAACAATTTTTTTTACTTGGGAGGAATAAAACAAATAAAATCTCCCCCCTTTGGGGTGTCAATACTTCTCATTTAAGGCAATCAAACTACATTATGCGGGTGACTCCTCATCATTCACCAAAATATCAGACCATTTATGGCCTCCTGGTATTAATGTCTTTAGGATTTTTTTCTTCCTCTGGAATTACCGTCTTTGGCGACTTCCTGAAATTGAGCCTTTTGGAGCGACCTGTTTATGTCAGAGGAATGAAGTGATCACTGAAAAATAGGAGAATAGTTAATATCTAACAACCAAAAATTACCCGGGTAGGGAATTCAAGATCCTTATTACTGTGACCTGGGGAAAAACATGGTGTTAGGACCTCTGTCTCCTATACCTTTATTGAGTGCATTCCTCTGATTTATTTTAACATAGGCGCTTCAAAAGCTCTGTGGCCCTTGGCTGGCCACTGGATTTACCCCTTGAAGAAGTGTTTTTCACGTTCCATGTAAAACCATGTAACATATCCATATTTTGATCTATTTGGGTCTCTGTATTGCTTACATGCTTGATCAGAATTGGGTTGTGGGACCCAGTTTCTGAAATGTCTGGGGACTGCTGGCTCAGTCTGATCAGACATATCCCCATCAGAAACACTGTTCTTGGATAGTTGTCTGGACCTTAGTTGCTCCCTATTTTTCTGGGGATTTTGGGGTGTCTTACAATTAGGGATGAGCTGAACACCCCCCTGTTCGGTTTGCTCCAGAACCTGCGAACACACCAAACATTCGTGTGAACTTTGGAACCCTGTTAAAGTCTATGGGACTTAAACGTTTGAAATCTAAAGTGCTAATTTTAAAGGCTAATATGCAAGTTATTGTCCTAAAAAGTGTCTGGAAACCTGGGTCCTGCCCCAGGGGAAATGTATCAATGCAAAAAAAAGTTTTAAAAATGGCAGTTTTTTCGGGAGCAGTGATTTTAATAATGCTTAAAGTGAAACAATAAAAGTGAAATATTCCCTTATCCACTTAAGGACCGCCGCATGTACATTTACGTTGGCAGAATGGCACCGACAGGCACATCAACCTATATATAAGTTGGTGCCTTGGGGGGGATCGGGGGTCCGATCGGACCCCCCGTACATGCGGCGGTCCGCACGGCTGCAGGAGCGATCCGACAAGAGGGGGTGGCTATTCGTTTTTGTCCGCCCCCTCCGGATCGCTCCCAGCCAATGCGCGCGCCCGCCCGCCCTGTCACTTCCTCCTCCTGTGTAAACACAGAAAGGAGGAAGCGATGTGATCTCTCCCTCGGCGGTTTTTTCAACCACCACTGAGGAGAGATCACAGTAAGTCCTGCACTAACACTACACTACACTAACACTACACATAAACACATTTAACCCCCGCGATCGCCCCCCCTCCCCCTGTCACAGTATCACTGAATGCAGTAATCATACATGTATGATTACTGTATTTAGTGTCAGTGTGACAGGCAGTGTGACAGTCAGTTAGTGTTAGGTCCAGGGTAGCCCCCGTACCCCCCCTAATAAAGTTTTAACCCCTTGATCACCGCCCTAGTTAACCCTTTCAGTCCCTATTTCCAGCATCACTAAGCGATCATTTTTCTGATCGCTGTATTAGTGTCGCTGTTCCCGCTAGGTAGCTAATTTTTTTTATTGCGATTTTTTTTTTACTAAAGACATGTGGCTAAATAACTTTTGGCCTAAATGTTTGACTAAAATTTAGTTTATCGATTTTTCTTATAACAAAAAGTATTTTTGTATATAGCGCAAAAAATAAAAATCGCAGAGGCGATCAAATACCACCAAAAGAAAGCTCTATTTGTGGGAAGAAAAGGACGCAAATTTTGTTTGGGAGCCACTTCGCACGACCGCGCAATTGTCTGTTAAAGCGACGCAGTGCCGAATCGCAAAAACCCCTTGGGTCATTTGGCAGCATATTGGTCCGGGTCTTAAGTGGTTATATGTTGTACCTGGGGAGGGGGGGGGGGGGGTGTAAAGTATGCATGTGAAATAGCGCATGTTTCCCGTACTTAGAACTGTCTCTGCACAAAGTCTCATTTCTGCAAAAAAATTCAGAGAGAATTCATTCATCAAAAAAAAAAAAAAAAAGCATGGGGTCCCCACAAATTCAATTACCAGGCCCTTCAGGTCTGGTATGGCTATTAAGGGGAACCCCGCCGTCAATTTAAAAAAAAAAAAGTGGGGTTCCCCCCACATATCCATTCCAGACCCTTCAGATCTGGTGTCGATTTTAAGGAGAATTCCACCCCAAATAAAAAAAAAAATGGCGTGGAGTTCCCCCACAAATACACACCAGACCCCTTATCTGAGCACGCAACCTGGCTGGCCGCAGAAAAGAGGGGGACGAGAGAGCGGCCCGGTGGTTGTGGGGGTCTGCAGGCAGGGGCTTATCAGAATCTGGAAAACCCCTTTAACAAAGGGGACCCCCAGATCCTGCCCCCCTATGTGAATTAGTAATGGAGACTTTTTTCCTTCAGAAATTACACTTTGTGCAGAGACAGTTCTAAGTACGGGAAACATGCTCTATTTCACATGCTTACTTTACACCCCCCCCCCTAGGTACAAAATTTAAAGGAATACTTCACTTTAATTGTTTCACTTTAAGCATTATTAAGTTCACTCCTCCCGAAAAAATGGGCATTTAAAAAAAAAATGCATTAATACATGTCTCCTGGTGCAGGACCCAGGTCCTCAACACTTTTTAGGACAATAACTTGCATATTAGCCTTTAAAAGTAGCACTTTATACTTCTCCCATAGACTTTAACAGGGTGTTCCGCGGCTTTTTGGATTTGCCGCGAACACCCCAAATCATTTGTTTTTCGCCAAACCGGTGAACAGGCAATGTTCGAGTCAAACATGAGTTTGACTCAAACTCGAAGCTTATCCCTACTTACAATGTGGTTTCTCCCTATTTACCTGTGTAAGTCCCCGTTGGCCAATTGGACCAGTAATAGTTTGGGTTTCTACCCTTAGGTTTAAATCTGACCTGTTGGAGATACACTCCTATAGTTTCTCGTAAACTTTGGGTCTGGTTCCCTTGGATGATACTCCTGAGGTGGTCTTTGTGCTCCCCCTTTAAAAGGTGGTCTCTGCTCCCCCTTCTAAAGGGTGGTCTCTGTTCCACACTTCTAAAGGGTGGTCTCTGCTCCCCCTTCTGATTGGTGGTATATCTGGTCTCCCACTGGGGAAACTCTGTGGCATATCTCCTCTGACTATATCAGCGTATGTTTTTTTTCTTGGTTTCACACTGTAATGATTTAGAAGATACATGAATTTTATCCACAAATTTAGTTATAGGTTCAGGCCTTCCTTTGTATTCACCAGTCTGTTGGAGAGAGTACAAATTGTTACTCTCTTTTACCAAGTACTCCAGTGAACACCCATATGTATAGTTTTTTCGCTAAACTCACTTTTATGTGGGTAGTAGGGCCTTGAAGAACATGGATTTAAACTCAGGGTGATTGCAATCTGGCTCCTTTTCTGCTAAGTGGTAAACACCTTTGAGCACACCCAGAAATTTGGTGGGGCTTTGATTACTGATACATTTCAGATTGTGTGTAGCCGCTCTAGCCACGGTAACATTTTTGTACGTGCCAAATTCTAGATGACAGCAGTGTTTATTTTCTTGTCATGAAGTACCATACAGACCTTTTAGGCCTCGTACACACGAGGGGATATGTCCGCTGAAAACGGTCCGATGGACCGTTTCAGCAGACATCTCCGCTCGTGTGTATGGGCTAGCGGACAGATTTCTCCACCCGACAGATTTCAAAGCATGCTTTGAAATCTATCCGGTGGGAATCTGTCCGCCCGACATGTCTGCTGGTTAGTACACTTACCAGCAGACATGTCGTCCCCCACCGCCGCCGCGCCGCCGCCGAATGGATTCGGCGCATGCGCGGAAGTGTTTAACTTCCTGGAGCGGTGACGTGGCGGTGACGTGGCGGCGTCAACGTCACCGCCGCGTCACCGCCACGTCACCGCGCCGTCCGGCGGCGGGGAATTTGATCCGATGGTGTGTACACGCCATCGGATCAAACTCCCGATCGGACATATCCGATGGAAATGGTCCGCGGACCGTTTTCATCGGATATGTCCGATGGTGTGTACGAGGCCTTAAAGATTCGCAGAATCTACGGTGTTTGGCTTCAAATACCCACGGCAAGAAATTAATCCTATACTGGTCATCTTCTAAGCCCAAAACTGGTTGAGTATTTTCATTGGTCTTGATGTTATCAATAACTAGTGTTGCTCACGAATATTCGCATTGCGAATATTCGCTACGAATATTGCATATTCGAGTATTCGCGAATAACTCGAATATCGCAGCGAATATTCGCTATTTCGAATATTCGTATTTTTTTCGCAATCAATTTCGCATTCGCACTAGTGAAATTTCGCATTAGCGAAATTTCTCAAATTTTTTTTTTCGTGATATTCGTGACATTTTATAAAAAAAAAAAGTGCGAATGCGAAATTGATTGCGAAATTGATTGCGAAATTGATTGCGAAAAAAATACGAATATTCGAAATAGCGAATATTCGCCGCGATATTCGAGTTATTTGCGAATACTCGAATATGCAATATTCGTAGCGAATATTCGTAAATATCGAATATTCGTGATATTTTATCCAAAAAAAAATTGCGAAATTTCGCATTAGCGAAATTTTGCATTTTTTTTTTTTTCATAAAATATAGCGAATATTCGTAAATATCGAATATTCGTAATATTTTATCCAAAAAAAAAATAGCGAAATTTCGCATTGGCGAAATTTCGCAATTTTTTTTTTTATAAAATATCACGAATATTCGATATTAACGAATATTCGCGAATATTCTTTGAAATATTCGCGAAATATCGCAAAATCGAATATGGCGTATTCCGTTCATCACTATCAATAACGCACATGGATCCCTCTTCCTTAAAAACTAGGACATGATCATTTAACATTTTTATTATTGCTGAGGCGCCCTGTTTAGGGGTGCCTGTCTTTTTCTCTGATCCCAAAGAAAACTGATTAGACCTACTTTCATGTGGTGGTTCAATTTTTACCCCCATTGCTCTACAGATGGCATAGGGTAGGATATGGGTGCTTTTTCTGATCCCTCTCCATTGTCTAAATCCCGAATTTCAGATTGAGAGTCAGATATTGGATTTTGGTCAGACTTTACACTTTCAGGGTTAAGCATTTGATCACTACCCTGGGGCACAAACCACTTGTTTATCAATTTTTTTTTTTTTCCAAATACATAAATCATACATTTGGCATACGTTATACATAAACATGCAACTGTCAACATGCAGAGGAATGTAAACTGTGAATATCAGTAACAGATAGGAACAAGAGCATAGGTCTTTAGACCGTTTCAAATTTTCAAATATCGGTAACTGTCGGCAAGTCTTGTAGATAAACTAAGTAATACTAGAGGCTACTCAAGTCCAAATCCTTTAAATCCTTAGCATGATCTTCTGGATTGAAAGACCTCATTACTTCACTGCAATTAGATGCAATCTTATGGAGCCTTAAGTTAGCAGTCAACAGGAGCTGTTGAGTTCTTTTTATCAGATTGACGGCTTCTTCAGGTGTTGAAAAGGATTTCAGGTCATCGTCTACATAAAAATCTCTCTCAATGAATTGCCTGGTGTCAAATCTGAATTCCCCTTCACCTTCCTGCGCTGTTCTTCTCAGTCCATAAATTGCCACGGCAGGAGATGGACTATTTCCAAAGACATGGACTCTAATTCGATAATCTATCATCTGATCATTAATGTTATTGTTGCGGGGCCACAAGAACCTGAGATAATTTCTGTGGTCCTCTTTGACTATGAAACAGTGGAACATCTGTTGGACGTCATCTGTCACAGCAATTGGATCCTTGACAAACCGCATCAACACTCCTACAAGGTTGTTTGTTAGATTTGGACCAGTTGGAAGAACGTTATTTAAAGAGGTTCCCTGGAACTGAGTGCTTAAGTCAAAGACTATTCTGATTTGCCCCGGTTTACGAGGATGGTAGACTCCAAAGGATGGAAGGTACCAGCATTCTTCACCTTCCTTAAGGTCTGGTGCTGGTTCAGTGTGAAGCTTATCTAAAATCTTCTGCATGAATGCTAGAAAGTGCTCTTGCATCTCAGGTTTGTTACAGAGAGTTTTCTTAAGTGCAGCAAATCTGGTTAAAGCTTGTCCTCGATTGTTAGCCTTGGTACTCAGAAGGGTAATGGAGCTACCTGTCAGTACTGGATCCCTCTAGGACCCAGCACACTCACCTGACACAGCCTTGGCTGGGAAACACTGATTGGCCAGCTCTCCTTTAAAACACCTGTGTTTTCACCCAATCAGTGCTCGTGATAGAGTTACTCTGCTAGCCTTGTGTGATCCAGCCTGACCTGTTTATCTGTAAACTTTGTGTATGACCCTGCTTGTTTGACCCTGCTTGTTGCTTCCGATTTGGTACCTTTCGAACTCTGATCCATCCGTGTATGACCCGGCTTGCCTAGACCACGCTTTGCCTGACTCCTGTAAGCAACATCTATTGCAGCGGTGCACTACTAGCACCAGCAACACCACAAACATCCACACCTGCGGTGAACTACAAGTTCCAGCTTTCCTGCTCATCACAACACCTACTTCAGCAGTGAACTACAAGTGCCAGCTGTCCCGCTCGTCTCAACCCTGCATCTGTGGTGAACTACAAGTCCCAGCGCTGACCTGCTTCTCAAGACCTGCTCATGGTATGTGCTCTTGTTATTGAACTGTAAGCATATTAGCACACCTGAACTGTTGTCTGCTGCTAGCCTGATATGAAACCTGACACTACCCAACTGTTGGAATTGTCCTTGAAGAACTTTTCATCCATAATCTTGATGAACTCCTTGTCTTCGACTGAAGGGGCAATCTTGTTGTCATCGCAAGTAGTCTGGTACACTGAGTCACTAAGGTCCTTCTGAGAAGTGAGCTTGCAATGTATACCTTGGAGTGCTTGATATGGAACTTCGTTTTTGAAATCAAGTCTTTCCTTCACATAATAATGCAATGGGCATTTCATCGACCGATAGGCAACATTGGTTTTGTAGGAAGCTACATCCAAGAGCTTGTGCGATTGATCTATATAGACTTCTCCTATTATCACCCATCCAAGATCAAGTTTCTGGGCCTGAGGTGCATCGTCTGGACCGTTACATAACTCTCTTATTTTATGGACTCTAGGAACTTCTCTTCCTAGTAGAATCAAAATCTTAACATCCTTGTTAAGTGGTGGAATGTAGTTAGCAATGTGGCTTAAATGGGGGTAATGACGTGCAGCCTCTGGTTTGGGGATATATTCTCTGTTGTTCAGTAGCTGATCACATTCGATTAGAGTTGGAAGAGGGAACTCATATTCTGATGCCACTATGAAGCCATGGGCTCTTCTTCCAGAAGTATTGATCTTTCCTGCACATGTCTGAAAGGTATAGGACCAGGCCTCTCCATGAATGTTGAATAGGTCAAAGAATTCTGTACTGGCCAATGAGCGATTGCTCTGATCATCGAGTATGGCATACATTTTTATGGAATTTTGTGGACATCCTTCAAGAAAAACCCTTACAAGACATACAGTATCTTGCTACAAGACTTGCTATGAAGCCCTTCTCCACATACCTCTGTACACCTTGTGGTTACGGGGTTGGCATGTTTCTCAGTTCTCTCCCCGGCATCATCTGATGTAGACTTGGGGTTGCTGCCGGGTGAAGGTTTCCTTTTGAACAGGTCTAAATGAAGAGCGTCTACATGTTTGGCACTGTTACACAGAGAACATCTGATGGCGATCTTACAGTCTCTAGCTAAATGATCAGAGGATGCACAACACATGAAACAGATATTATGCTCTTTGAGAAACGACTTGCATTCTTTGATAGGCTTGTCCTATGCACGGCATTTGGAGAGAGAATGTGGAGCAATATGGATAGGACACTGTTGATTAGGATTGCTTGCCTTAATGCCTGTAGCCAAGATGTTGGATGCTACCTCGGTCTTCCTCATGGCAATAGGATACTTTAAATCTTTAAATTTACTGTTGATGACAATACGCCTTGAAGTGGTTAAAGGAGTGGTGGTTGTATCTGGATAGAAGAAGCTTGGATCATTCTTGGATTTTGCAACCTTCCACACGAACTCTGCAAAATAAGAAAAGGGAGGGAAGGAAACATGATGTTCATACTTATATTTTGATCCTAAACTAGTCCACTTTCCCTGAAGATGACTAGGCAACCTTGATACAATAGGATTTACGCCCTGAGCAGTGTCTAAATAGCTAAGACCTGGTAAACTAGGATCTAACTTAGCAATTTCAAGTTCATGAAGGAGGTCACCTAACTCTCTAAGCTTATGATTGTCCTTAACAGAGATCTTAGGAAAGTCGTTTAGTCTCTGGAATAAGGCAGATTCAATGACTTTGGGGCTCCCATAGTCTTGTTCTAGACATTCACAGGCAGCATCAAGGCCTGCCTCAAAGTTATAGATGTAAACAGATTTAAGTCTCTTTACTTGTTCTGAAGATTGTCGCCCCAACCACTTTATTAGTATGTCGAGTTCTGCTTGAGGTTCAACACCCAAGTTCTTGATTACCGCCTTAAATGTAGATCTCCAACTCCTGTAGTTCTCTTGGCGGTCATCAAATCTAGACAGTCCAGTTGTAATCAATTCTCGTAGAGCCATACACTTGCTGAACACCGCAGTGTCGATGCTTTCAGTTTTCATAGCCACAGGGGACACTGATGGTGTGCCGACTTGGACCATGGTTGGTATCTGATGTTGGCTGGTAGGTGGAGAGAAAGGTGTTGCAGATGGGTTCAATCTAGGTAAGGGTCTGACTTCTGAAGGTCTCTGAGCATTTGAAGTTGAAGAAAGCTGTATCACAGGGGTCATAGAGTTCATCCTGTAGTCTTTTGCTGTACCCTTGTAATCTCTATTCGCATAGGGTTGTGGTGGCACGCGAGTCGTGTAGGTTGACTCACTTGATTTTGAAACATGCGGTAGTTGCGGAGTGTCTCTGTTAGCAGGCGTGTCTAGTTGACCAGTTTGATTTGGCGACACATTGCCTTCTGGTCCACTTGCTGGATGATTATGAGAAAAATCTCCAACTATAGGCGGGACTGTAATGTCGTGGTTCTGGGTTAAGACGAACTGTAGGGTCCTTACAACGGGGTCTTGACAAGCAGCCAAGCTGGACCAAGCTGCTCCTTCTTCTTCCAATAGGGCTTGTTCCAAGACAGATAATTCTGCCAATGCTACTTATTTTTCTCTATTCTTCTGAAGGATTTTTAGCTGAGCTTTGATGGCTGCTTCTCTTTCAGAACAGGCGGCTTGAACCTGGGCTGCTGCAACCTTCTGGCGAGCTTTGACTATTTGGTCTCTCAGTGTTGACCTTACAGAGCTGGACCGCAGTGACTTAAAAGAGGAATTATGATAGGACCGGGCAGATCTAGATGATTTTCCTGAGTGTTTGGAAGAAGCAGATTTACAGGATGTAGTTTCATGTAGCTGTGCTAATCTAACTTCTATCTATGCCTTAGCTTCAAGATATGTGCTATGCCTCTGCTGGTCAGTAGAAGTAAAGTCCTTTAATTCCAATGCAGCTTCCTCTATGCTGGAATGTGACAATAGGGAATAGTACTTCTCAGAAAGTCTTTTATAATTCTCAAATGCCTTCTTAACCCTTGAGAGAGCAGTGTTCAATTGCTCGGGAGTGTTGCTAGTTTCATTAGTGGTTGTTATACAGCTTAAAGTCTTATACCATAATGCAGTCAGGTTACTAGATGTTTCTTCCTTACTTGCTTCATAAACCTCCCTTGCCTTCAAGGATGGATGAGGGGCTCTAGCAGGACAAGAGCAGAATGAAGTAAGGAGTCTGCTTTATCTTGATTAAATGCAGGTGACTCTGTGGGATCTTTGTCAGACATGACGACCAGTGCTGTAGTTTTGGTGTCTTGATAGAAATCTGCCAGAGCTGAGCTCTGTAGGTAATGACTTCTGTTATTAAGCAGACTGAGCTGAGGGGCTGGATATTTGTGACAATGAGACAGCTAGTGCTGCAACTGGTTCAGACTGGATAGCTCAGCTCAGTGCACAGTTCACTATCACTTTATACAGGCAAGAATACACAGTTATTTCAGCAGATTCAGGTATTGGATTCACAGTCAAAACAGTTTGACAATGATGAATCCCTGGGACTTGATATAGCTACGATACACAGTCCTTGCACAGTTCAAAAGTTACTTATAGCTCCCCAATAAAGGCAAAACTTGTATAAGCTGGTATTACTAGAGAAATGGGTCTACAGCACGGACCAAAATCCCTGGCAGTAAAGTCTGTAAACAGTTTTAGATCATTCAGTAGGAGGCTGGCTTCATACACAGTAATGCTTCTGGTGACTGCAGCAGTTACACACACAGGCCTTGACTTTCAGTGCACAGCCTGAAGATGGTTCCTGTCTTTGGTGTTTGTTCTTCACACACAAACACACGTGAGTACTCACTTTTCTGAAGCTGCAGAGATAGCCATGTGATGGATTCTTCTGGAAATTTACTGTTCTGTATCAGCATCTGTTGTACCTGTGACAAACTTCTTGTAGACCCGACCCAGTCTGTAAGGATGTATTCAGCAGGTTTAATGAAGACTTTAACAGACAGGTTACTCAATGAATAAAGACTCCAGAGATGTTTTTCCAATGCTTCTTTATGCTTCAAGGTAACAAGGATATGAACATAGAGGCTTTTTCATAGGTACATTTACAATGAAGTTACACAGCTCCCACACTCTGCAGTCTTTTCAAAGCAACTAAGCAAAATGGGGTTTAGAGCAAAAAATGGAGGGTGGGAACAACCAAACTAGCCAGAACAGCAGGGGGGTAAGGATCATACCAAATAATATGGTAACATAACATGTAATAACAACTGCTAGACAGTAAAGCTGTGTGGCAGCACACTGCACATATTGTAGACATATTATTAGCAAAAGTAAATTTCAGCGCATCACTATTTTTTCCTTTTTTGCACCAATGTAACGGAACGTCCAACACTCCACTTAAGTGTTTCCATCATATACCGCTTCCTATCAGTCTGGATATAGATATCGGATATTTCAGCTGCTCTCAACACACAATGAGACAAGACTAGTTTGTGTGCTAAACATGGAGTGTTTAATAGAACCAAGAATGCAACCTTATATACAGTTTAAAGAGGAGGTAACCAGAACATAAGTTTACATGAGCTAATTAACTAATCATTTACCCAGACAAGGTGACTCCGAGATATGACCTTTCAGAGTAGACGTCCTGTCTCCGCTCACCTGCTATACAATACACATTATCATACGTGTAAACACAGGACATCTTTGTCACATGAAAAGATAGAATAAAATGTGTACACAGTATATAATACAGTGTGGTGTGTTGCAAAACAAAAAATACATCATGTCCAGAAAGCCACCAAGTAGGGATGAGACGAAACACCACCTGGTTGGGTTAGCAGCATAACATGCAAACAGGCAAAAAGTTTGTGAACACTGTTAAAGTCTATGGGACACAAATGTGAAAAATCAAAAGTGCTAATTATAAAGGCTAATATGCAAGTTATTGCCATAAAAAGCATATGGGCATCCGGGTCAAAATGTAAAAAAAGCTCCCCTCCCGCAGACCCCGACAAACAACGGCCAGGGTTGTCGGGAAATGGCCCTGTCCTCATCAACATGGGGAGAGGTGCTTTGTTGAGGGCATGCGGCCTGGCACGGTTAAGGAGGGGGGGTGCTCGCTCGTCCCCGCCCCTTTCCTGACCGGCCAGGCTGCTGATTGAATACAGGTCTGGTATGGATTTTGGGGGGAACCCCACGCCGTTTTTTTGGCGTACAGGGTGTCTCCTTAAAATCTATAGCAGGTCCAAAGGCCTGGTATGCTTCTGTAGGGGGAACCCATGCCGGTTTTTTATTTGAAATTTGGCGTGGAGTTCCCCCTCAAGATTCATACCAAACGCAGCTAACACAGTGCACTGCGATTACCTGAGGTTATGTGCCGATAGCTGCGGGATTTCGCAGCTGGACACATACAGTTCTATTTTCTCTATTCGCACAAAACCGCAGAGAAAAAAAACGCAGGTAACCGTAGTGTGTAAATGATATCATAGGAAAGCATTGTGTGCTTCTAGCTGCGATAAAATCCGCAGCTAAAAGCACCATTCTATCCGTCCGTGTGAAAGGCCCCTAATAGTTATCACATCTTAACTTGTGTTTTAAGTTTACCCTCCCTTTCAGTCCCACAAAATGTCTTGTGATCCTTCCAGTAGAGTCTGCTACATCACTGCAACAACACTGGGCTACCTCCTGTGAAATAGTGGCAGCACTGTCCTGGTCACGTCTGCTGTGTCTGCTCAGATTACAGGGCTACACTGGGATGCTGTGTGGTGGGTGTGAAAAATACATTGGGGTGAATTAAAAAAGCTGTTGCGCCACTTTTCTGGTGTTAATTCCTCTTGTATTGTGCTGTCACGTACCTGGTCGGAGGCTGAAGTGCTGAGAGGGCCCTCCTTGTGGCTGAACACCCCTGGAGGTGGTACCAAAGAAGCACGGATTGCCAGTTGTAGTAGTCTGCAGAGCTGATCACCGGATGGCAACAGGAACAAGTAGGGTGCACTACAGGGAAGGTGATCTTAGCAGTTCCGGGGGTACTTGGCAGCAGGGCAAACAGTAGTTCAATCCAGTGGTCAGAGGCAGGAATCAAGATGGAGCAGGTCAAAAGGCAAGCCGGGTCGGTAACAGGGAATCTAAGGTCAGGATGCACAAGGCACAGGAACATGTGGGGAGTGACAACAATCCAGCAATTTTTGAGGAGCTACGTTATTTATATAACCCAGTGGTCGCTGGAAATTAGCACGCAATTGGATATCAATTGATTTATAGATCATTCTTAAGAATAAGCTATTTTAGTCAGTGGTGCTGGGTCACATTAATTTTGACTATATTGTTTTTATGTTATTTATTTTGTTATTTGATTCATCATTGTAGTTATTCATGGATTACATTGTAAAATCAAAAAAATTAAAGGAACACTTTAAAAACATATCAGATCTCAGGGGGCAATAATCTCATGCTGGATAGCTATACTAATATGGACTAAGTAATGTGTTAGCAATGAAAGGATGGCACATCATTTGATGGAAATGAAAATCATCCAACTACAGAGGGCTGAATTCAAAGACACCCCAAAAATCAAAGTGAAAAAATTATGCAGCAAGCTAGTCCATTTTGCTGTTATTTCATTGCAACAACTAAAAATGGTCCTCAGTAGTTTGTATGGCCCCCAAGTACTTGTATGCATGCCTGACAACATCAGGGCATGCTCCTAATGAGACAATGGATGGTGTCCTGGGGTATTTCCTCCCAGATTTGGACCAGAGCATCACTGGGCTCCTGAACAGACTGAGGTGCAACCTGGCGGCACCGGATGGACCGAAACATAATGTCCAAGAGGTGTTCTTTTGGATTTATGTCAGGTGAGCGTAGGAGCCATTCTATGGAATCAATTTATTCATCCTCCATTCTCTTGCCAAATGAGGCTGAGCTTTATCGTGAACCAGGAGGAACCCAGGACCCACTGCACCAGCGTAGGGTCTGACAATGGGTCCAAGGATTTCATCCCAATACCTAATGGCAGTCAGGGTGCCATTGTGTAGCCTGTAGAGGTCTGTGCGTCCCTCCATGGATATGCTTTCCCAGACCTTCACTGACCCACCACCAAACTGGTCATGCTGAACGATGTTACAGGCAGCATAAAGTTCTCCGCGGCTTCTCCAGACCCTTTCATGTCTGTTACATATGCTCAGGGTGAACCTGCTCTCATCTGTGAAAAGCATTGGGAACCAGTGGCGGACCTGCCAATTCTGGTGTTCAATGGAAAACACCAATCGATCTCCACATGTCCAGCAGTGAGCACAGAGCACACTAGAGGAAGTTGGGCCCTCAGGCCACCCCCATTAAGTCTGTTTCTGATTGTTTGGTCAAAGACATTCACACCAGTGGCCTGCTGGAGGTAATTTTGTAGGGCTCTGGCAATGCTCATCCTGTTCCTCCTTTCACAAAGGAGCAGATACCGGTCCTGCTGATGGGTTAAGGACCTTCTACGGCTCTGTCCAGCCCTCCTAGAGTAACTGCCTGTCTCCTGGAATCTCCTCCATGCTCTTGAGACTGTGCTGGGAGACATGGCAAATCTTCTGGCAATGACACGTATTGATGTGCCATCCTGGAGGAGTTGGACTGCCTGTGCAAACTTTATAGGGTCCAAGTATCGCCTTGTGCTACCAGTAGTGACGCTGACCTTAGCCAAATGCAAAACGATTAAAAAACAGTCAGAAAAGACGAGTAGGGAAAAAAAATGTCAGACACCTCCACCTGAAAAAACATTCCTGTTTTGGAGGTTGTCTCATTGTTGCCCATCTAGTGCACCTGTTGTTAATTTCAATTAACAGCAAAGCAGATGAAACTTTTTATCTTGAATACAATGTACCGTTATTTCTTGTATTGTTCTACTTTGAATATATAGTTGTACAGAATATATATTACAATATATCACTGTATCCTGGTTATAGGCCATCTATGTTTTTTTTTTTTTTGAAATCTGAACAGGAGGAATTTATAGGATTTAACCAGCAATGTGTGTGTCTATTCCACAGCCCTTGATGCCAACCATTGGAATGTGTTGGGCATGGTAGATTATAAATACTAAACACTGCTTTTGTTTTTGAATGTTTTTCTTATTTTTCACGCCATTGGTCCAGTTGTATATATGGTGTATCAGTCTCTCTATTCAAAGGGTCCTAATAAGTTACTAAAGGTATATTACCTGTGAGACAGATAAGGGTTGCAACACATTAACTTAGTAGTCATAAATAAAAGAGAATTGAGACTGTATACGTTGTTTTTGGTAAACTTGTATTTTGGGTAAAGATCTACTTTAAAATTACATTCTGATAAAAAATGTAACATTGAATGTGCACCATTGGCATTATTTAAAATTATTATTATGATGCCTCATAAGTGTAGGTAAAAACATTTTATAATAAAGAGGCCTATAAAATGGCATAGCATCAGTGTAGGTTGGTGCAAGTAATAATGCTAATGTAATTTCCTGTTGTTCTAGAACAATGCACAGATCTCATCAAGCATACTGCATGATAAGGATTGTAGTTGGCAAACCTCACGCATGAATACCTATGGATGTCATGCTAAATGAACAGAATGATTGAGTATCTTAAGTAACATAAAAAGTACAAAATAAAACATTCCTGCCTTGACTGTGACCTTGAGCACTAAACTGTATCAGATTTTATTTCAGCAGTATGATTTACTGCTGCATTCCATTTGTTATGTATATTTGTCATTATTCAATTCAACTTTTTATTTTTATTTTTTTTACATTATATGCAGCAGAAGCATTAGCAATTCACAAGCGCTGACAAATGTATTAAAATTCTATGTAAATATGCACCTGGATTAAACAGATCTTATTTATATGGTATGGCTAAAATGTATATTTTAAATGTACCTTCATTATTGACTTCCTTAAATCTTAAAAAAAAATGTCTGCAATATATCCAATATTGCTTCTTAACTACCAAACTGATCGTTCTGTTGTATTGTTTATTAAATGTTGAAGTGTGTATTTCTTTATTTAGATTAAAATGGATTTGCAGTGTAGGAAAAAATTTGAGTTGCAGCCAAATTAACTTTTGCAATGTCTGTCTTCTTTAATGAGTCGGGCAGTTGTTCATAGGAAAGTTCTACAGGCAATAAGATTTCTTAAGCTTGCTAGTAACATCTGCATAGTCACATGACAAATTGAAATCATAAAACATCAAATTCATCATAATTTTTTGTCAAATTACTGAGATAAATAAGAAGGCCAGTTTATGGGAGGAGCCCGGAGGGTATTTAAGCAGCCCACTCACACGTGCTCTTTGTCGGTTCAGTGTGCGGTACTACACGTCACTGGGCCGACTCTTTCCAGCTCACCTCATGTCCGTGAGTCTGCGCATTCAATCGCATTCGACACCCTCCAGCCCTTCCCTTTTTCAGGGCACTTATCAGCATATCCTTCTTCAATTAACTACCCACTACTTACCTTGGGTATGCCCCCTTTTCTTGGCATACTGACCAGACCACCAAGGCACACTTCAGGTCTATCTATGTTGTAAGTCTTGTCGCGTGTTTATGTAATCCACATCTCTCTCGGTCAGAGGGTAATGACCATAAACATAGCTCATGTGAAGGTTACTGCAAAGATGCCCTATTCCAAAGTTGGCCATAGTCAAATGTCAATCTAAAACTAAAAATGTTGTCACCTACTATGAATACATATTAACTGATACACAATAAAAAATAAATAAAAAAAAAGAATATACATGATAACCTCTTTTTAAGACATCCAGGTGTAATGTTATCTTTTGAGCCACCACAATTTAAAGCTGTCTGCCGCAGTGGAAAATGTGACTTGTAGTTTTCTATTTCACAGATTCCTGTGAATGAGTGACGTGATGCAGAGTCCTGCACAGCCATGCTGTTTTTAAATTGTGGCAGCAGTTGTGTGGAGAAGATCCCTCACCCAGTGCCACAGTGGGGGATCAGGGGGTGCTGACTATCAACATAATACACCCTAAATATGGGCGTATAATGTTACTAAAGGTGAACTTTGCCTTTAAACAAGCACACAGATACAAAAAACACTATATAAAATTAAGAAAAAAAAAATGTCAAAAGTTATTTGCTCATCCCTATCCCCATGTGTAATTTTTTTCTAGTCCCTGTGGAAGTCTTAAGAAATTTTGAAAACGGACTCCCAACTAGCAAACTACAGTAAATGTGTGCAATAGATGAAAATGAGAGCACCCTATTAATTGATTCTTATCAATAGGTTTAGATTTCTGACCAAATTGTATTTTTTACTTCACTTAACTACTTGCCAACCAGCCGCCATCTTTCGGCTCGTTCCCACGAATCGCTGTCATTCTACGTCTGCTCAGGAACTGCAGTTTGTGGGTAAGCCCACTGGCTAGCAGGGAAAACAATCAGTGGGTGGGGCGGACTCGATGTCCGCCGGCCAAGCGTGATCATTCCTCGTAGTGAGAGAACTGGGATCTGCCAGTGTAAACAAGGCAGATCTCTGTTCTGACAAGGGAGATCTCACAGACCCTGTCTTTCTGCTGTGCAGGAACATGGATTTGTGTGTTTTCCCAGGCAGCCCATCCCCCATACAGTTAGAACACACCTGCAGCGAACACACTTAACCCCTTGATCGCCCCCGATGTTAACCCCTTGATCACTCCTGGTGTTAACCCCTTCACTGCCAGTGTCATTGTTACAATACCAGTGTATATTTTTAGCACCGATTACTGTAATAATGTCACTGGTTCCCAAAAAAGTGTCAAATATGTCAGTTAGGTGTCTGATCTGTCTGTCCTAAGGTCACAGTCCCACTATTACTAGTAAAAAAAGAAAAAATTAATAAAAATGTCATAAATCTCTTCCCTATTTTGTAGAGGCTATAACGTTTGCTCAAACCGATCAATACACACTACTTGTGCTTTTTTTTTTTTTTTTTACCAAAAATATGTTATATATATATATATATATTTATATTTTATTTGTGAATACTTGTTAATAGCAAAAAGCAAAATTGTCACTATTTTTTGTCAATTGTCAGTTAAAGTGACCCAGTGCCATATCGCAAAAAATGGCCTGGTCATTAAGGGGGAAATTCTTCCAGTCCTTAAGTGGTTAAAGTGGTTGTAAAAGTTATTTGGATGTTAACTGTTGGGACCTGGAGGTTATGTGTTAAGACTCAGTTTATATAATTTATAATTAATTCAGAAGCTTGTGTTTTTTATTTTATGTGTACCAATAAAAAGCAGAAAACTCGGATTTAGCCAGCAGAAATAAAAATGTGTGTCAGTGTCGGGGACTAAAGGGGCTATACACCAATCCATTATTTTACTTCCTGAGGGTCAACAACCTAACAGCCATAGAAGTTTTTAAGGAGTTGCACAAAAATATTGGATTTTTTTTTCAGCAAATTTTTCCCACTGCCTTTGATTATCACTATTCACATCACCATATTGCAGTTTTTATTGTTTTGGAAAGTAAGTATACAAGGCAAGTAATTTAGTTTGTCCTGGGGGGTTTTGCTGGTTTGGGAATAATTTGTTTTGATTTATGTTTCCTGAGCGCTAGTAGTAAAAGGTTGAATATCACAAAAAAATAGAATGGAATAAAATAGAAAGAATATACAGTATCCCAAATTCTAATAAAATAATATAAGTTTGAATAGAATAGAATATATTAGAATATAATAGTATAGCATAGAAAAGAGTAAAATAAAATAGAAAAAACAATAGAATACAATTCCATAGAATAGAAATAATATAACCACCTTCCAAAATTCTAATTTTGTATAGGATAAATTTGAATAGCATATATTAGAATATAAAATGAGAGAATAGAATAGAAAAGAGTAAAATGGAAAAACAATAGAATATAATAAATTAGAAAGAATATAACTGCCTTCCGAAATTCTAATTTTAAATAGAATGAATTAGAATAGAATAGAATATAAACTAATTCAATAGAAATGAATAGTATAAAATATAAAAAAAAAACAATAGAATAACTTTTAATAGAATAGAAACAATAAAATAGAAAAAACATAATCATCTTTCGAAATTAAATTTTTGAATAGAATACATTAGTATAGAAAAAAATAGAATATAAAAAATAGAGTAGAATACATTAGAAAGAATATAACCATCTTCTGAGATTTGAATTTCAAATAGAATACATTTAATTTAATTTAATTTAGAATAGAATAGAAAAACATAGAAAATGGATAACTAGAATAGAAAAGAATAGAATAAAAAAACAATAGAAAAAAATACAATAAATTAGAATAAAACCGTCTTCCAAAAATTAGAATTTAATTAAAAAATAAATAAACAAAACAAAATAATTCTGAAAACAAATTAAACAAATTTATTGAATTTTATTTATTGAAAATGTATTTATTGAAAACAAAATTATTGAAATAACAAATCGAAGCACATGTCTATCACACACTTTTCCAGCTGAATGCAGATCAGTTACTAATCTTGGGTGAAAATTGTGTGACTCTTGTATAAAAATTACGCTTACCGGTAACGTCTTTTCCAGTAGTCTTTCGGGACAGCCACAATGAGAGACATAGGCCCCTCCTCTTCCTCAGGAAACACTGCGCCAGCCCATAAAGTCTCACTTCCCCTGCCGGACTTCAGTTTTTACAAGATCACCTCCGGCCAGCTGGGGAGACACAAGAACACATTGGTAACATACCATCAAAATTCATTACCATGCTGCGTTACGGTCTTAACTAAGACCCCCCAATCTCAGGGTGGGTAACTAGGGCTGTCCTGAAAGACTACTGGAAAAGACGTTACCGGTAAGCGTAATTCTAATTTTCCCTTTTCGTCTTTCAGGACAGCCACAATGAGAGGATACACAAGCACTTAACAACTAGGGTGGGACTACAGCTTGCAAAACCTTTCGTCCAAAGGCTTGCTCATCTGCTTGCTCACCTGCCGACACCAGGTCCACTCTGTAATATTCCGCGAAAGTGGAGTAGCTGGACCATGTCGCTGCCCTGCACATCTGTTCTGGTGTAGCTCCAACCTTGTAGGGATCTCCTTACCAGATAAAGTATATGCCTGTCCAATGGTTGCTCTGAGCCATCTGGCAATAGTGCGTCGAGACACTTTGTAACCTTTTCTGGCCCCAGAAAACAAAATTAATAACGAGTCTGACTTTCTAAGTTCCTTTGTCAGCTCTAGGTAGTGCAGCATGCATCTCCTGACATCCAAGGTACTGTATGAAACCTCAGCTCTCCTTCACCTGCTGGGTTGGGACAGAAGGAAGGTAGAACTACTTCCTGACTTCTGTGGAATTTCAAAGTTACCTTGGGTAAAAATGCTGGATCGGTCTTAAAAATTACCTGATCTGGGAAAATAACACAAAAGAGGAGTCTAACAGATAAGGCTTCTGAATGAATGAAAAACTTATATAGCGCTGCACATGCGAACTGAATCGCCTATCGGCGCTTGTTGTTCCTGTCTCCTTTGATATCAAAAGAGAAAAGTCTTGACCTTTTTCCTGAATGCTAGGTGGTTCTCCTCCAACCGAATGCTGGTTGGTAAAGCGTTCCATAGTCTGGGACCCTGGATCGCGAATCTTCTTTCTCCCTTGGACTTGAAGTTGGCTTTCGGAACCTGGAGCAGGTTCTGATTGGTGGATCGCAAAACACGATTGGGGTTATGAGCTTTTATTATTTCGCATAAATAAAGGGGGGCATTCCCATGGACACATCTATGCGTAAGACAGAGTGCTTTGAAAGCAATTCTGTCTTTAACTGGCAGCCAGTGGAGGGATCTCAGTGAAGGTGAGATGGATTCCCAGGGTTTTTTCCCAGTCACAAGTCTGGCGGCCGTATTCTGAACGACTTGCAGACGAGCGATTTGGTACTTGGGGAGTCCGAGGTAGAGGGCGTTTGCATAGTCCAGTCTGGAGTTTACAATTGCTCCCACCACGACCGCTAAATCTTCTTTAGGGATGAACGGAGTGAGTCTGCGTAGTAGGCGCAGCAGATGGTGAGATCCGCTGACTACTGACCCTATTTGTATGTCCATTGTCATAAAGGAGTCAAAAATGACCCCTAGGCTTTTGACTTTGGCGCTAGGGGTGATGATTTTGCCCAGAATGGGCGGGGGTGTCCATGCTGTTGAAGGTTGATTCCTGCGCTTGGCGTGAAACAGGACAAGTTCTGTTTTCGCTCCGTTGAGTTTAAGATAACTCTTTGTCATCCAGTCCTCTATCAAAGAGAGGCATGTCTCTAGATTGAGGTGGTGATCCTTTCTGTTGCAGATGCGGAAATACAGTTGCGTGTCATCTGCATATGAGTGATACAGCAGTTTTTGGCTGTTGATAATCTCAAAAAGAGGACGAAGATAGATGTTAAACAGCACCGGTGACAGAGGCGATCCTTGAGGGACTCCGCATGATACTGTGCATTTCTCAGACGTAAAAGGTCCTAACTTCACTGTTTGCGATCGGTTTTCCAGAAAAGAGGAGAACCAAGATAAATCGCCTTCTGCGACTCTGGCTACTTCAGCAAGCCACGTCAGTAACAATTTGTGGTCTACAGTGTCGAAAGCTGCACTTAGGTCCAACAGAACTAGAAGACAATATTCTCCTTCGTCTGCGGCCTTGAGAACATCGTCCCATATTTTCAGCAATGCTGTTTCTGTCCCGTGTCCGGGACGGAAGCCTGATTGCAATGGGTCAAGTAGCTTGTGGGTATCTAGATGCTGTTGCAGCTGTTGTACCACTACTTTTTCCATTACCTTTGAGAGTACATCAAGGCTTGTTATGGGACGGCGGTGGAGTGGGTCCTTGGGGTTCAAGAAGGGTTTCTTCAGGATGGGTTGGATTATACCCTCTTTCAACTGTGAGGGCACTATGCCCTCCAAGAAAGACTGGTTGATAAGCTGCGTGATGGGAGGAGCCAGGATGTAGGCGGATTCCTTCAGCAGTTTAGTGGGGATAATGTCATTTGGCGCTGTGCCATTACGCAAAGCGCCAATGACATTCTTAGTGGCCTCGATGGAGATGGGTTCCAGAGTGAACTTACCGGATATAGGAGAATTACTATGGGTGTTGAGTGAGAAGCTGCAGGGGGGGCTGAGGGGGGAATTGTTTTGCTGAATGCTTTCACGGATTGCCTTGATTTTATTAATGAAGTAATCCGATAGTTCATTGCAAAATTCTTGTGTGTCTGAACTGGGGGCTTCAATACATCCTGGTTTCATGGTCTGGGTGACCATCTTGAAGAGTTCGCGGGGGCGGTTTAAGGCGCTGTTGATAGCCTCCGAAAAATAATTTTTCTTGGCTTTGAAGATTTCTTTGTGGTATATTCTTGTTGTCGCCTTGTAGATGGATAGGTTTAGCTCTGAAGAACTTCTCTTCCAGGCGGATTCAGCCCTTCTGCGTTCTTGCTTCAGTACCGACAGCTGGTTGTTAAACCAGCTGCGGTTGTTTTTCCGGATGCGGGTTTTACGTTTCGGCGCTACCAAGTCGGCTGACTGTAGCATGGCCGAATTTATGGCATCCATTTTTTTCCATGGCCGTTCGATGCGGCTGAGTTGTTTCTATTTTTTTCCTTAAAGTGGATTTGAAGAGTTCCGAGTGGAGCTTCTTCTGACATCTAGTCCAGTGTGTTGTCACTGGATTTGATGTTTTTGTTGCGGGGGGGATTGTGGAAATAATAAATTTAATTGCATGGTGGTCTGTCCATGGCAACTTTTCATTTTCCAAAATTTTTATTTCCAGATCTTGTCTGAAAATAAGATCAAGTGTGTGACCTGAAGCATTTGTGGGTCCACATACTAGTTGCTGTAACTCTAAATCTTCCAGGTGGTTAATATAGGCATCGGCAATGGGGTCTTGTGAGTAGTTGGCCCAGAGATTGAAATCCCCGAGCAGCAAAAGATGTTTGCTGTTGAGGGTGTAAGTGGAGAAGAAATCCGTCCATGATGATAGCAGCTGCGATTTTGGGCCAGGAGGCCTATAGCAGAGCAGAATATGGAAGGTCTCCTTTGAATTTGTTTGCAGTTGTAGAGTAAGGGTTTCCATGAATGGAAGAGGGTTTTGAAGGACTGGTTTGGTGATCCTAAGGTGAGTGGATCACCGCCAGGCCTCCTCCTCTTTGCCCTATTCTGTTTTCCGTTATAATACGGTAATTTTCTGGCACCAGTTCTCCTAGAATGGTGTTACAGTCGGCTGTGAGCCAGCTCTCTGTAATAAAGAGACAGTCTAGATCATTTTGTAGAATAAAGTCGCGGATTTCTAGTCAGTGTTTTACTGCCGATCTTGTGTTGATCAGAGCACATATGTGCTTAAAGGCACACTAAAGTCAGGGATTTAAAAAAAAAAAATAACAAACATGTGATACTTACCTCCACTGTGCAGTTCGTTTTGAACAGAGTGGCCCGGAAAGCTGTCTTCTGGGGTCCCTCGGCGGCTGTCTGGGCTCCTCCTTGCAAAAGCTTTCCCTCTTCATGCGAGGGCGCTCGCATGGAGGAAAGCTTTTGCGAGCGCGCTCCCATGATACAGCGGCGGCCATAGCCGCCGACTGTATCACTCGGCTCCGCTCCCCAGCGCGCCGCGTCATCCGCTCTGATTGACAGCAGCGCTAGCCAATGGCTGCGCTGCTATCAATCCGCCCAGCCTAGCCAATCAACGGCCAGGCTGGGAACCGAAGAGGACGACGTGGACGCGCCCGGGAGATTCGAACGGTCAGGTAAGTACAACGGGGGCTCGGGGGGGGGCGGTGCTGCTAGATGTTTTTTTACCTTCATGCATAGGATGCATGAAGGTAAAAAAACTTGTAACTTTACAACCCCTTTAAGCTGGGGTAAATGGCTGAAATGTCTGACAGTTGATCGGTGATCGATTCTCAATAGTCGCTCAATTCTTAGGGCATTTTTGGTGATGGCTGGCAGTATTGCGGGGAATTGCCTCAAACTCCAAATGGTTTCGGCAGAATATTGCCGACATGCCATGATCGCCAATGCACTGGGGGGGGGGGAGTTCAGGGGCAATGGGGAGAGGAATTGGCTAATTCCTCTCTCCTGGCTTGGTCCAGAGGAAGGCAAAAAACCCTGGCGGCGCTAGGCCAATATGCTCCGGCAGGGAAAAAATTCCTTCCTGACCCCTGCGAGAGGCGATCGGGTGACCCCTGGATCAAGCTTCTGTTCGTTGGAGAGACTCGGGGGGGCTGGGGATGAGAGGTGTTGCTGGTACAGAAGGATGGCTGCCTGATCAGGCAGTGGGATGCAGACAAGGGCTGACCGGTGGGGTAGTTCTGTAATGCTGGGGGGGCTGAGAGGGTGAGAACAAGGACGAGAACAAGCTGTCCTGAGGTGAGGGGGATTTCCTAGAGGCTGGGTGAGGATTGTAGGGCGTGAGGAGCAGCGCGCCTGTTAGGCCGCAAGTGAAGCCGCGGTCTTTCCTAGATCGCGGCCCCGCGATTAAATGCAGTCTGGCGCGGGTCTCGAAAAAATCCCTAGAATGGCGGAATTGCCGTGGGGGGGTGACAGGAGGGGGCCCCTAATGATGATGAGGGTATGGGAAAGCAGGGGACTGCAGAAAGGAGTCGGAAAGGAGCAGGAGAGATCCGTGTTGCTGAGGCTTATCCTGAAAAGGACGGCCGTCAGCAGCTTTGGTGGAAAGGCTCTTAGGCGGCGTACAGACGATCGGATATATCCGATGAAAACGGTCCGCGGACCATTTCCATCGGATATGTCCGATCGGGAGTTTGATCCGATGGCGTGTACACACCATCGGATCAAATTCCCCGCCGCCGGACGGCGCGGTGACGTAGTGGTGACGCGGCGGTGACGTTGACGCCGCCGCGTCACCGCCACGTCACCGCACCAGGAAGTAAAACACTTCCGCGCATGCGCCGAATCCATTCGGCAGCGGCGCGGCGGCGGTGGGGGCCGACATGTCTGCTGGTAAGTGTACTAACCAGCAGACATGTCGGGCGACAGATTCCCACCGGATAGATTTCAAAGCATGCTTTGAAATCTGTCGGGTGGAGAAATCTGTCCGCTAGCCCATACACACGAGCGGAGATGTCTGCTGAAACGGTCCATCGGACCGTTTTCAGCGGACATATCCCCTCGTGTGTACGCGGCCTTACCTGCAGGAGAGCCAGGGAGCTGATCCCGTATGGAGGAGAGGTCAGATTGGGGCACAGGTAATTCCTGGAGCTGGAGCTGGGGCTAGGCTAGCAGGGCTGGGAGAGACTCTGCCTGTCTGCCTCCTTCGCCTGCCTGGAGCTATGACTCACACGCTCCTACTCCTAGGAGACGTGCGCCGCTGTGGAGCTCCTGTAGCTAATCCGTCTGCCTCACTGACTAGTGCATAATTGTCTGCTGTACCATGCATTGTGAAGCCCACAAGCACTTACTTGTGAAGCCCACAGCTTCTGTCTTGCTGACCCTCCTAGCAGTAGTCACTGCAACCAAAAATACTGCCTTTAAGGTCAGTTCCTTTAGAAAACACTTGTCTACAGGCTCAAAGGGGGAACCCGTCAGGGTCGGTAAAATTAAGGACAGGTCCCAGCTGGGGTCTGCCTAGAAAGAGCCCTGAAAAACCTGACTACCCAGAGGTTGGTGACCAAATGTCTTTCTAGGTATGCACTAAGTGCTGAAATTTGCCCTTTAAGGGTACTTACGGAAAGACCCCTATCTGCGCCACACTGCAGGAATTCCAGAATGGCTGTGGGGCTCTGCACCGAACAGGAGTGTCCTATGCACCACTTGTTAAAGCAAAGCCAAACCTTCTGGAAGATCTGGTGATTCTCCTGCTATTAAGGAGGGTGGCAATTAACCTCTCTAAAAAACCCTTAGATTTTAGGATGCCCTCCTCAGTAGCCGGTCCGCTAGTCTCCACCTCTGTACCTGATGGCTGAGAACTTGGCCCTGTGAGAGGAGATCCTCTTGGGGCGGTAGGAGAAGGGGAGGTTCTACAACCAGCTGCTTGAGTACTGAGAATCATGCCCTCTTGGCCAAATGTGGTGCCACTAGGATCAGGGAAGTGCTTTCCATCTGAAACTTCCTCAGAACTGCGGGCAATAATACCGTTGGTGGGAATGCGTAGGACATTCTGAACTGCCAGCTTTGGGTCAGTGCGTCCACCCCCAGTGCTCCCTCTCCTCTGTTTAGAGAGAAAAAAAAGGGGACCTTTGCATTTTCTTTTGATGCATAGAGGTCCACCTTCGGAGGTCCCCATCTCTTGACCAAGAGATAGAAGACCTCCTGATTGAGGACCCACTCGTTCTCTCTCAGTTGCTTTCGACTGAGAAAGTCTGCCAACACGTTCTTCTCGCCTCTCAGAAAGACTTCTCAGAGTGAGAGAGTGTTGATCTCAGCCCAGACCAGGATGTCTGTTGCTAGGGCTGACAGAACTCCGCTCCTCGTGCCGCCCTGCTTGTTTAGGTATTGTCAGACCTCACCTAAGTGTGGTGTCCCCGAAGTTCCTCCTGGAAAAATCTGAGGGCCAGCCCCACTGCCCTCAGTTCCTTTGAATTGGACAATCTCTTTAGATCTTCGAACCCCCAGGTGCCCTGAACTGGAAGGGACCCCAGCTGAGCCCCCCAGCCCTTGCCACTTGCGTCTGTGGTTACTACCCGAGATACAGGCATAAGCCACAGCGCACCCTGCGACAGGTTTGTAACCTTCCTCCACCACCAGAGGGATCTTTTTACTTGATCTGGTACCTGAACCAAGGTGTCTAGAGCCTCAAGACTGTGGTCCCACACTCTTAGGACGAAGACCTACAGGGGGCAAAAGTGTAGTCCTGCCCATTGGACTGCTTGGAGGGTGGATGTCAGCAGACCTAGTGTTGACATTAGAAATCTTATCGAAACCTGTTGGTTGCATTGTAGGAGGGCCACCGTTCTGTCTAACTTTAAGACCTTCTCAGTTTGGAGAAACACTCTTAAGAGTGTTGAGTCCAACCAGTATCCCAGGTATGTGATATGCTGTGAGGAGATCAGACTGGACTTCAAGTTCAGAAGCCACCCCAGGTCTGTTAGGATTTTCATTGTGATCTTTAGATCTTTGGAAAGATGGGGATGCTGCGAATAGGTGCAGGTCGTCCAGGTACGCCCTGGTTCAGAGCCCTGAGCCAGTAGAGGGGTTCTACCCTGAGAGGGGAAGGGAGTTTACATTTTTCAAAGAGACTCTTAGGCCGCGTTCAAATGTATTTTATGAAACCTGTCCGATGGACCGTTTCAGCAGACAAATCCGATCGTGTGTACGGGCGAGCAGACAGGTTTGTCCATCGGACAAATTTCAAAGCATGCTTTGAAATTTGTCCGCTACAAACCTGTCCGTCGGATCTGTCCGCGGAAGCATTTTATTTCTGGGTTTGGTGACGTGGCGGCGTCAACGTCACCACCACGTCACCGCGTTCCCTTGCCGAGGGGATTTTCATCCGACGGTGTGTACACACCGTCGGACAAAAATCCGGAGGAGACATGTCCGCTGGAAACGGTCCGTCGGACATGTTTCAGCGGACATGTCACTCCGTGTGTACGCGACCTTAAAGGATGAAAAGGTGGATGAGAGTTCCTTTACGGAAGCAGCTAGTCCTGACTCCTGCTCCGAATCCCTCTCTAACTAGGGTGTCTATGCAGTCCCTACATATAGTCCCTACGTATTTGAATGTTTAAAGTTTTTTTTAGATTCCATCACTTCCTGTAGATGGTCTCAGCATTCACTTCCTGTTAGGTCATCTCAAAGAAACCTTCACTTACAGGTGGCATCACAGAAGAGGTGTTCATCACTCTGGACCCTAATTCCCTCATTACAATACTACCTTTCACTGCCTATACATACTGATTGTACAATCTCCTTTAGATTTCCTATCAGCTATGTAGTACAAGGGTCGGTCTGATTTGATACAAATTGAATGGATTGGTCAGGTTTGCCATCCTATTCTACGGTTCTGGTAAATCTAAAGGAACTTGTACAGATATTGTACACTTAAATTGCATAGTGTATGGCCATCTTTATGCAAGTACATAGGAGGCAGTGGATGGCAGCTGTCATGCCGCGTACACACGATAATGTTTCGGCATAAAAAAAAAGGACGTTTTTAAAAACGTCATTTAAAATGATCGTGTGTGGCCTTCACATCGTTTTTCATCTTCTGAGCATGCTGAATTTTTTAACGTTGTTTAAAAAAAAATAGTTTTTTGGGTTGTAAAAAATTATCGTGTGTGGGCTAAAACGACGTTAAAACCAATGTTTTAAACCCGCACAACATAGTTTTTAATGATGAAGTTGGAAAAACGTAGTTTCTACATGCTGAAAAACATGCTGAAAAACTTTTGTTTTTTTCCATGCTGAAAAGTGATTGTGTGTACGCGACATCAGGCCCTGTATAGATGTAGCGAAAACTCACATTCCCTCCTGCGTTGTTGGGTGTTTTGGAGCGTTTTCACTCATCATGCATAGGGCAACGTATTCACATGACAATCACCCCAGAGAAGCTCCAGAACTTTTTGTGGAGTGGAGCATGGTTCGTTACTGTATTTTGTGGTGTCTGCTACATTTGAGGAGCCTTAAACATGTAATCGCAACACAAACACGTTGCAAATTTGCAGTGTTTCTGAAAGCCGGCATTTTCTGTGCAGTTTGCCATTAGTTTTGGAAACACACAGATGTGAATGGAGCCTCATTGTTCTTGTGTAAATGCATCATGCACACCTAAAGTAGTGGGGGCACATATTTTTGGCTAGTTTTTCCAGTAACACACATAGGGCAGCCTATTGATTTACAATGGGATGTACAACATGTGGCAAAGTAGCTATTGGCCATTTTGGCATGATGTGGGTTGCAAGTTTTTTTTTTACTGCGTGTTTTCGCAGTGTCTGTCACTTGGATTTTCATGTGACAAAATATGTGTTTGCATCTGTGTATGGTGTGCTGTTGATAATTAATGGCACCAAAAGTAAATTAATTCTAGTTCATTTTAGATTTAAAAAGGTGTCCATACACTATACAATATCCTTTAGATTTACCAAAACTATATAATAGGACAGACCTATTTATCCAGTCACTCTGTATCCATTCAGCCAGGCCATTGAACTACATAATTAATGGTAGATCTAAAGGAGATTGCAAAAACAGTACAATCAATTGTATAGTGTATGATGAGCTTTACAGAACCCAGGACATACTCTATCCGCATAGGCTGTTATCTGATCTTTTATCTCCTCCTGCATACTCCAAAATACCAAATGAACAATAAATGCAAGATGAAATTAAGAAAAAAAATGTATGTCTGAGTATTTAGTGAGAACTAGGGATGAGCTTCGTGTTCGATGCGAACACATGTTCGCATCGAACATTGGCCGTTCGATCGTTCGTCGAAAAGGAACGAATCGGGTCGTTCGCGCCAAATTCGAATGACCCATAATTCACTGCGGCGTTGCGTGCTGATGATTGACCCCGCATGCTTGGCCAATCACAGCACCCAAAAAACGAAGAGACCTAATTGGCCAAAGCCTGGGTGCTTTGGCCAATTAGGGCTCAGGGCTTTAGCACACGCCCCACACTATAAAAGGCCGCCTCCCGGGCGGCCTCGTGTAGTGTGTTCCGGCTTGCTTTGCAGTCAGACAGACAGAGAGAGAGAGAGATAGATAGATAGAGACACAGGGCCAGATTCAGGTAGAGTTACGCTGGAGTATCAGTGATTCGCCAGCATAACTCACACTTTGAGGCGGCTTATCTGTTTTCTGTAGTCAGAAAACAAGATACGCCGGGATTGAGTTCATATACGAGCGGCGTAATTGTATTTCGCCGTCGTATTGCAACTGCAGTTTTAAAATAGGCGCTCGGGGCGTTCCCGCTGGTTTACGCCAAGAATATGTAAATCAGCGAGAGACGGAAATTCACGATCGTACGCGGGCCCGACGCAGTGACTTTCCGACGTTTCCGTAAGCGATACGCGGCGTAAAGAAAAACATGCCCCCTAGGTGGAGTATCCTATGTTAAGTATGGCCGTCGTCATCGCGTCGAATTTAAAAAGTTTAGCGTTGTTTGCGTAAAATGTCCGTGAATAGGGATTGACGTCATTTACATTCACTGACAGAATTTGGAGCATGCGCACTGACAGTTGACGCATGCGCAGTACGTTTGCCACGGGATCGAGCCTAGTTTAAATAATACACGCCCCCTACCCGCCCAATTTGAATTCCGCCGGCTCATTTTCGCTACGCCGCCGCAACTTTAGGAGCAAGTGCTATGTGAATAACAGTACTTGCTCATAAAGTTTCGGCGGAGTTACGTAAATGACAAACGTTACTCCAACATAAAGATTCGCCCATCTACCTGAATCTGGCGATAGATAGATAGGATAGATAAGATAGATGAGATAGATAAGATAGATAAGATAGATAAGATAGATAAGATAGATAGATAGATAGATAGATAGATAGATAGATAGATAGATAGATAGATAGATAGATAGATAGATAGATAGATCAGGGAGGCTACTAGTTAGTATCGTTAAATGTACAGTTTGTAGAGAATATATTGACATCCCTAGGAGTTGTCAATATATTTATAAACTGTATAGCTTAGCTAATTCTGCTATTAGTATCTGTCAGGCAGGAGATTGTGCTTGATGCTCTAACGTGTTAGTCAACGTGTGCTAGTTAATTGCACATAGACGCATCACCTGTTACTGCAAGTGTGCTATTTATTTGCACAGAAAGGCAGTTGCTGTTAATGCAAGTGGGCTATTGAATTGCACAGAAAAGCAGTCGCTCTGACTGTGCGTGTGCTGTTTAATGCCACCTTAGCGCATTTGGTGTCACCGCACGTTTGCTGTTACATATTACCTGAGCGCATTTGGTGTCACCGCACATGTGCTGTTACATACCACCTGAGCGCATTTGGTGTCACCACACGTGTGCTGTTACATACCAGCTGAGTGCATTTGGTGTCACCGCACGTGTGCTGTTACATACCATCTGAGCACATTTGGTGTCACTGCACGTGTGCTGTTACATATCACCTGAGCGCATTTGGTGTCAACGCACGTGTGCTGTTACATACCACCTGAGCGCATTTGGTGTCACCGCACGTGTGCTGTTACATACCACCTTAGCGCATTTGGTGTCACCGCACGTGTGCTGTTACATACCACCTGAGCGCATTTGGTGTCACCGCACGTGTGCTGTTACATACCACCTGAGCGCATTTGGTGTCACCGCACGTGTGCTGTTACATACCACCTGAGCGCATTTGGTGTCACCGCACGTGTGCTGTTACATACCACCTGAGCGCATTTGGTGTCACCGCACGTGTGCTGTTACATACCACCTGAGCGCATTTGGTGTCACCGCACGTGTGCTGTTACATACCACCTGAGCGCATTTGGTGTCACCGCACGTGTGCTGTTACATACCACCTGAGCGCATTTGGTTCACCGCACGTGGTGTTACATACCACCTGAGCGCATTTGGTGTCCGCACGTGTGCTGTTACATACCACCTTAGCGCATTTGGTGTCACCGCACGTGTGCTGTTACATACCACCTGAGCGCATTTGGTGTCACCGCACGTGTGCTGTTACATACCACCTGAGCGCATTTGGTGTCACCGCACGTGTGCTGTTACATACCACCTGAGCGCATTTGGTGTCACCGCACGTGTGCTGTTACATACCACCTGAGCGCATTTGGTGTCACCGCACGTGTGCTGTTACATACCACCTGAGCGCATTTGGTGTCACCGCACGTGTGCTGTTACATACCACCTGAGCGCATTTGGTGTCACCGCACGTGTGCTGTTACATACCACCTGAGCGCATTTGGTGTCACCGCACGTGTGCTGTTACATACCACCTGAGCGCATTTGGTGTCACCGCACGTGTGCTGTTACATATCACCTGAGCGCATTTGGTGTCACCGCACGTGTGCTGTTACATACCACCTTAGCGCATTTGGTGTCACCGCACGTGTGCTGTTACATACCACCTGAGCGCATTTGGTGTCACCGCACGTGTGCTGTTACATACCACCTGAGCGCATTTGGTGTCACCGCACGTGTGCTGTTACATACCACCTGAGCGCATTTGGTGTCACCGCACGTGTGCTGTTACATACCACCTGAGCGCATTTGGTGTCACCGCACGTGTGCTGTTACATACCACCTGAGCGCATTTGGTGTCACCGCACGTGTGCTGTTACATACCACCTGAGCGCATTTGGTGTCACCGCACGTGTGCTGTTACATACCACCTTAGCGCATTTGGTGTCACCGCACGTGTGCTGTTACATACCACCTGAGCGCATTTGGTGTCACCGCACGTGTGCTGTTACATACCACCTGAGCGCATTTGGTGTCACCGCACGCGTGCTGTTACATACCACCTGAGCGCATTTGGTGTCACCGCGCGTGTGCTGTTACATACCACCTGAGCGCATTTGGTGTCACTGCACGTGTGCTGTTACATACCACCTTAGCGCATTTGGTGTCACCGCACGTGTGCTGTTACATACCACCTGAGCGCATTTGGTGTCACCGCACCTGTGCTGTTATATACCACCTGAGCGCAGTTAGTGTCACCGCACCTGTGCTGTTATATACCACCTGAGCGCATTTGGTGTCACCGCACCTGTGCTGTTATATACCACCTGAGCGCATTTGGTGTCACCGCACCTGTGCTGTTACATACCACCTGAGCGCAGTTAGTGTCACCGCACCTGTGCTGTTATATACCACCTGAGCGCAGTTAGTGTCACTGTACGTGTGCTGTTATATACCACCTGAGCGCATTTGGTGTCACCGCACCTGTGCTGTTATATACCACCTGAGCGCAGTTAGTGTCACCGCACCTGTGCTGTTATATACAACCTGAGCGCATTTGGTGTCACCGCACCTGTGCTGTTATATACCACCTGAGTGCAGTTAGTGTCACTGTACGTGTGCTGTTACATACCACCTTAGCGCATTTGGTGTCACCGCACGTGTGCTGTTACATAACACCTTAGCGCATTTGGTGTCACTGCACGTGTGCTGTTATATACCACCTGAGCGCATTTGGTGTCACCGCACCTGTGCTGTTACATACCACCTGAGCGCAGTTAGTGTCACTGTACGTGTGCTGTTACATACCACCTGAGCACAGTTAGTGTCATTGTACGTGTGCTGTTACATACCACCTGAGCGCAGTTAGTGTCACCGCACCTGTGCTGTTATATACCACCTGAGCGCAGTTGGTGTCACTGTACGTGTGCTGTTATATACCTCCTGAGCGCATTTGGTGTCTCCGCACCTGTGCTGTTATATACCACCTGAGCGCAGTTAGTGTCACCGCACCTGTGCTGTTATACGTATACCACCTGAGCGCATTTGGTGTCACCGCACCTGTGCTGTTATATACCACCTGAGCGCAGTTAGTGTCACCGCACCTGTGCTGTTATATACCACCTGAGCGCAGTTAGTGTCACCGCACCTGTGCTGTTATATACCACCTGAGCGCAGTTAGTGTCACCGAACCTGTGTTGTTATATACCACCTGAGCGCATTTGGTGTCACCGCACCTGTGCTGTTATATACCACCTGAGCGCAGTTAGTGTCACCGCACCTGTGCTGTTATATACCACCTGAGCGCAGTTAGTGTCACTGTACGTGTGCTGTTACATACCACCTTAGCGCAGTTAGTGTCATTGTACGTGTGCTGTTACATACCACCTGAGCGCAGTTAGTGTCAATGTACGTGTGCTGTTATATGCCACCTGAGCGCATTTGGTGTCACCGCACCTGTGCTGTTATATACCACCTGAGCGCAGTTAGTGTCACCGCACCTGTGCTGTTACATACCACCTGAGCGCAGTTGGTGTGACTGCGCTTGTGCTGTTACATACCACCTGAACGCAGTTGGTGTCACTGCGCTTGTGCTGTTACATACCACCTGAACGCATAAATATGTCTGCAAGGACAACAAAGAGAGGCAGAGAGGCACGAGGGCAAGCAGGCTCTGCATGTAGAGGTAACGCTGGTAGTGGATGTGGTGCATCCTCTTCAGCACGTGGCCGTGGCCGCTCGTCCTTCTTTTCGGGAGCTGGCCGTGTTGAGCCTCAACATGCAGAGAAATTAGTAGAGTGGATGACCAAGCCGTCCTCATCCTCTCTCACACAGACTGATCAAAGTTTATCTGGCAAAGCAGCTGCCAAGGCATCCTCTTCCCTCTGCACAATGGCTTCACACAATACTTCCCTAGTACCACCATGTCCTCCTGAGGAGTCCCCCGAACTGTTTCAACACAGTGTTGGGTACATGCTGCAGGAAGATGCGCAGCGTTTTGAAGACTCCTATGACGGAACACTGATAGAGGAAGGCATTGATGTGAGCCCAGGGAGAGGGGGTGGCTGAGAGGGACAGCAATTTGTCAGTGATGATGTTCCCCCAGCTGGAGCATACTGCCAGGTTGTTGACAGTGATGAGGAGGGAGGGGATGATGAGGTCACTGACTCTACCTGGGTACCTGATAGGAGAGATGAGGAGGAGGAGGAGGACAAGGCACAGGCACATCTCCAAAGAGCCAGGTGTCAGCTTAAGGTCACACCCACTGCATTACAGCGCACATCTACGGCGCTTGTGCATCGCGCTGCTGTGTCTGACCGGTACAGAAAAAGTTTTTTGGTGTGGGCCTTTTTTGAAACATGTCCACAAGATCGTACCTTTGCTATTTGCAACTTATGTCGCAAGCGTATCTTGCGTGGCCAAAACATCAACCGCCTGGGTACCACATGCTTGTCCAGACATATGTCGACCTGCCATGCAGCTCGTTGGCAAGCACACCAGAAAGACCCACACCAAATACCCCAGTAGACCCCCAGTCCTCTCTGAAGCCTGCAGTGAAGGTATAGAAATAAGTGTGTCACAAGCTAGTAGTAGCGGTCAATCTACTGATAGTACCAGGCAAATTTCCCTGCCCCAGCTGCTGCAGCACCGAAAGAAGTACAATCCCAGCCATCCACATGCCCAGCAGTTGAATGCCAGCTTAGCGAAATTGCTAGCACTTTAACTGCTACCTTTTCAGTTGGTAGATTCTACCCCCTTCCGTGAGTTTGTGCAATGTGCAGTACCTCAGTGGCAAGTACCAAAACGCCACTTTTTCTCACGGAAGGCTATTCCGACTCTCTACCGGCATGTGGAAGGCAATGTCCATGCCTCGCTGGACAGGGCGGTCAGTGGTAAGGTGCATATTACCGCTGACTCATTGTCCAGCAGGCATGGACAGGGACGTTACCTGTATTTTACGGCGCATTGGGTGACTCTGCTGGCAGCTGGGAAGGACGCAGGGCAAGGTCCAGTAGTTTTGGAGGTTGTTTCGCCACCACGCCTCCAAAACACTACTACTGCTTGTGACACACCTCTCTCCTCCACCCCTTCCTCTTCTTCTTCCTCTGTGGCCTCTTCCTGTGGTGATGTTTTCTCCGAACCAGCCGTGCTCCGTTGGCGTACGAGGGGATATGCAGGAATGCAGGCCAAGAGATGCCATGCGGTGCTAAAGCTGGTGTGCTTGGGAGACAGGAGCCACACTGGGGAAGAGGTTTTGTCAGCTTTGCAGGGTCAGGCTGAGAGGTGGTTGACGCCACGCCAGCTGAAAACTGGAATGGTGGTCAGCGATAATGGCACCAACCTCCTCTTTGCCCTGCGACAGGGAAAACTCACCCACGTGCCCTGTTTTGCACATGTCCTCAATTTGGTGGTGCAGCGGTTTTTGGGCAGGTACCCGGGCTTGCAGGATGTCCTGAAGCAGGCCAGGAAAGTCTGGTGCATTTTCGAAGGTCATATAATGCCACTGCTCGGCTGACTGACCTCCAAAGGGAATACAACCTGCCCAAGAACCGCCTAATTTGTGACATGCCCACCAGATGGAACTTAACAATGGCCATGCTGCAGTGGCTGCACACGCAGCAACGGGCTATCAA
This sequence comes from Rana kukunoris, assembly GCA_029574335.1. Classification (NCBI taxonomy): domain Eukaryota; kingdom Metazoa; phylum Chordata; class Amphibia; order Anura; family Ranidae; genus Rana; species Rana kukunoris. Next base: position 77,192,966 of record CM056054.1, on the reverse strand, counting down.
TGAGTACCTGTGCCAATATGGCAGCAGAACTGGGTCAGGGGAGCTAGGTTTTTTTTCCCCACGCCAGTGGGCCTTGATCAGGGATGCATGCACTGTCCTGTCACCATTTGAGGAGGCCACGAGGATGGTAAGCAGTGACAGTGCATGCATCAGTGAGACTGTCCCTCTTATTCACATGTTGGAGCACACGCTACGTGGAATAATGGACAGGGCCCTTGAGGCAGAACAAAGGGAGGAAGAGGAGGACTTCCTTACCTCTCAAGGCCCCCTTTACCCAGACAGTGGTCCTGCTTGCCCACCTAGCACACAGGAAGAGGAGGAGGAGGATTGTATCAGCAGCATGGAGGTGGAGCCTAGCACTCAACAGCTGCAGTCTTCAAGGGATCATTTACAGTCCCAAGGAGCACGTGGACTTTTACATGGCTGGGATGAGGTGCCTGTGGATCCTGTCATCCTCAGTGACCCAGAGGACTGTGCCCCGAATGCCTCTGCAAACCTACGCTGCATGGCCTCCCTGATCCTGCAAAGCCTGCGTAAGGATCCTTGTGTATGTGCTATTAAGGAGAGGGATCATTACTGGCTGGCGACTCTCCTTGATCCACGTTACAAGAGTAAGGTTGCGGACCTTATGTTGCCATCGCAGAGGGAGCAGAAGATGAAACTTCTCCGGGAGGCCTTGCAGAAGGGTCTGTGCAATGCGTTCCCAGAACCGGGGGGATTACCAAAACCTGGCTCTGTACAACGTCTTGCTGAGGCTTCGGTGAGTCACAGAAGGGGCGGTGGAGAAGGTCGTCGTCTGACCGATGCGTTCAGGCAGTTTTTTAGTCCGCAGCCCCAAGGTCTGACCGGTTCCAGCAACCTTCGCCAGCGTCTGGTTTACATGGTCCGGGAATACCTAGGGGCAAGATCTGACTTGGACACCTTCCCCACCGAAAATCCTCTGGCTTTCTGGGTCTTGGGGATGGATCACTGGCCAGAGCTTGCCCAGTACGCAATTGAGCTACTGGCTTGCCCTGCATCCAGTGTTCTTTCAGAACGGACATTCAGTGCTGCTGGAGGCTTTGTGACTGATCACATGGTGCGCCTCTCCACCGGCTCTGTTGATCGACTGACCTTCATCAAAATGAATCAGGCTTGGTTCAACACCAGCTACCAAGCACCTGATGCTGATATTAAAAATGTCAGATCCCTTTTAGACTGCTGATGCTGAGTGACTGTCCTCTTATGCTGCTGATGGAATATCCTTCTCCTCCTCACTTTTCTTGCTGATAGCTAGTAAGAAATGTTGTGTTTCTGGGCTCCGCCACCAGTGCCTAAGGCACAATTTTTCTGCCCCTGTTTAACAGGGGCGCCTAATAACAATTTTTAATGCAATACTTTGCACGTGGCTCCTTGTTGCGCTCCAATTGGATTTATTGTGAGGGGTTGCACCAAAGCCCAAGTGCCAATACTTTGCACGTGGCTCCTTGTTGCGCTCCGCAATGTGTTGTCATTTTGCCCCTGTTTAACAGGGGCGCCTAATAACAATTTTTGATGCAATACTTTGCACGCGGCTCCTTGTTGCTCTCCAATGTGTTGTAATGCAAATGCTTTGCACGTGGCTCCTTGTTGCGCTCCAATTGGAGTTATTGGGAGGGGTTGCAAGTGTTGTGTTGTGCCCAAGGCACAATTTTTCTGCCCCTGTTTAACAGGGGCGCCTAATAACAATTTTTGATGCAATACTTTGCACGTGGCTCCTTGTTGCGCTCCAATTGGAGTTATTGGGAGGGGTTGCAGTGTTGTGTTGTGCCCAAGGCACAATTTTTCTGCCCCTGTTTAACAGGAGCGCCTAATGACAATTTTTGATGCAATACTTTGCACGTGGCTCCTTGTTGCGCTCCAATTACAGTATGTTTGAGGGGTGCCCTTTTTTCTAAAAATGTTCTTTCACAAAACAATAATGGCCCCCCACCACCGCTAAAATATTCAACATAATGTTGCCACACAGAACTTGCGCAAGTAGCATTAATTACTTTTTTTTTTATAGTCCTCTCATGTTGTGCAGGGACATTTCTAAACATGTGCCACTACTATAGACACCCAGCAGGTGTGATATTTAAAGGATTTTTTTTTTACTTTAAGCATCATTAAAATGGCTGCTCCGGAAAAAAACGGCCGTTTAAAAAAAAAAAAATTTCCATTGATACATGTTCCCTGGGGCAAGACCCGGGTTATGAACAACGTTTTCCAACATTTGATTGAATTTTGGTCTTTAATACGATCGTTTTTGAATTCGAACGTTCGGGTCCCATAGACTTCAATGGGGTTCGAAATATTTGTGCGAACCCGCGGTCTGTTCGAACGTTCTGGTGCGAACCGAACCCGGGGTGTTCGGCTCACCCCTAGTGAGACGGTAATCACTGATAAATTGCATTGGAAAACCTAGAGGTAGGTGGCAGTGATCTGCTGGAAGAGGGGAAGGCAGCCACAGATGTGTGTTCTAAGGAGGTCAGCTGATAAATTCCTTCCTGTATCTTACTGGCTTATCTGTCTGATGTCTACATACCAGCTAGTTATTATTATTAGGGATGAGCCTAACACCCCCCGGTTCATTTTGCACCCGAACATGCGAACAGGCAAAAAATGTGTTCGAACACCGTTGAAGTCTATAGGACATGAACATGAAAAATCAAGTGCTAATTTTAAAGGCTAATATGCAAGTTGTTGTCATAAAAAGTGTTTGGGGACCTAGGTACTGCCCCAGGGGACATGTATCAATGCAAAACATTTTTTAAAAACGCCTGTTTTTTTCAGGGGAGCAGTGATTTTAATAATGCTTAAAGTGAAACAATAAAAGAAAATATTCCTTTAAATGTCATACCTGGAAGGTGTCTACAGTATGCCTGTAAAGTAGCGCATGTTTCCTGTGTTTATTACAGTCCCTGCACAAAATGACATTTCTAAAGAAAATTACTTGCGGCTATAATGAATTGTCGGGTTCCGGCAATACAGATGAAATTCATTGAAAAAACATGGGCCCCCCAGTCCATTACCAGGCCCTTTGGGTCTGGAATGAATATTAGGGGAACCACGAACAAAACAAAAAAAAGCGTGGGGGTCCCCCCGAATTCCATTACCAGGCCCTTCGGGTCTGGTATGAATATTAAGGGGAACCCTGCGGCAAATAAAAAAAATGGTGTGGGGTTCCCCCAAAAAACCCAGACCAGACCCTTTAAGGCTGGTCTGGATTTTAAGGGGAACCCTGCACCAAAAAATAAATAAAAATGGCGTGGGGTTCCCCGAAAAATCTATACCAGACCCTTATCCGAGGACGCAACCTGGCAGGCCACAGGAAAAGAGGGGGGAGAAGAGAGTGCCCCTCCCTCCTAAACTGTACCAGGTCACATGCCGTCAACATGGGGAGGATGTCCCCATGTTGATGGGGACAAGGGCCTCATCCCCACAACCCTTGCCTGGTGGTTGTGGGGGTCTGCAGGCGGGGGCTTATCGGAATCTGGAAGTGCCCTTTAACAAGGAGGACCCCCAATGCCAACCCCCGTATGTGAATTGGTAACGGGGTACATTGTACCCCTACCATTTCACCCAAAAAAGTGAGAAAAAAGGAAAAAAATACACGCACAAAGTTGGGACAAGTCCTTTAATAAAAATAAAAATTCCAGTGCCGTAATCCTTCTACGAGTTTGACACGCCGCTACGAACGATACCGCCTTCATAGCGGCGGGTTCGACTCCTAGAAGGTTTACGGCGCTGGAAATTTTATGTTTATTTTTATTAACACTTTGTGTGTGTGTGTGTTTTTTTTCCTTTTTCTCACTTTTTTGGGTGAAATGGTAGGGGTACAATGTACCCCGTTACCAATTCACATGGGGGGGCAGCATCTGGGGGACCCCTTTCTTAAACACCCCAAATTGTTTGCTGTTCGGCGAACAGCAAACACTTTTGAAAAAAAAGGTGAACTTAGCCATTAACATGCTTGTCTTTAAGTGGTTAAAGGGAAGAGACACTATTGGAGACTCAATAATCTCTATACAGCAATTAATTTCACTCATTAAATTAAATAAGCAGGAGCACACTAATTTTCTCCCAAATGTATTTAAATATATTCTGAAAAATTCACCATGGAGCTCATAATGCATTTCCAGAAAACATAACTTGAAAAAAACATAATTTTAGCATTTTTAAAAAAGATTTGCCTTGGAAATAATTCATGTGGAAAATGCACTGCCACAGTTACAAGCTATCTTCATAAAATCATCATCCTCTTGTCCTCAAGAAATCTTTTTTAGAGACATCAACAAACACAAAGTTTAAAAAATGCACACTTTGGGGTCAATTCACAAAGCTTTATTTTCAGATTGCGAGTGTTATTTTAACGATTTTGCACGTTATTGAAGCTAGTTCAATTCACTAAACGATTTAACGCTTTGAAAAATCATCAAATAACGTTTCCCTACACAGAACCAATATTTTAAGGGGGTCAATTCACAAAGAGAAACGTTATTGGTTTTCTTCAGGTGTTAAATTAGCACTCCTTATTTAACGCTAGCAAACATGGTATTCACGAAAGCTATAATCGTTATTTAACATAGTCGTTATGGTTTTCAACTGACTCTTTATCCAAACGTTATGCTAACTACTCAGACGTTATTATTAACATTTGGGACGTTAAAATAACTCTTAGGATCGTTAAATAATGCTGGAGAGATGCATTCTGGGAGCAGAGGGGGAGGAGAACAGCTGCATGTGGAAAAGAGCAGATACAGAGAGAGAGAGAGAGACACAAGCAATACACATGGAGATTGAGCATGTGATGTGCAAAACTTCTAGTGTGTGCTTTTCTAAAGCCATGTGTATTTCCTCATACAGAGAATAAATCATGGGAGATGATAATCGGAATTTAGCTATCACCTGGGTTTCAGAAAAGTCATCCAAAATAGTATGTGAACGGAATACACGTTTATAAATCTGAACAACATTCTAACGTGTTCTTCTTCGCCTCTGGATAATTTTAAGTTCAAATAGAGCACGGTTCTAGCTTGCCCAACACTACACTACACTACAAAAATCGCCAAAAGCTTCCTCTAACAACAAAATATCGCCTGGGAAATGTCATAACGCCACCCTGAGGGAGGTGTTAATTTAACGATTGCTTAACGATTGATAACTGTCAAAAAAATGTTTGTGAATTGCACTTCTGTACATATTTAACGATTTGACTCTTTAAAATAACGTTTTGAATCTTTAAAATAACGATTTGACTCTTTAATAAGGATCCACACCTTAAAATATCGGTTCTGTGTAGGGAAACGTTATTTGATGATTTTTCAAAGCGTTAAATCGTTTAGTGAATTGAACTAGCTTCAATAACGTGCAAAATCGTTAAAATAACACTCGCAATCTGAAAATAAAGCTTTGTGAATTGACCCCAAGGTGTGGATCCTTATTAAAGAGTCAAATCGTTATTTTAAAGATTCAAAACGTTATTTTAAAGAGTCAAATCGTTAAATATGTACAGAAGTGCAATTCACAAACATTTTTTTGACAGTTATCAATCGTTAAGCAATCGTTAAATTAACACCTCCCTCAGGGTGGCGTTATGACATTTCCCAGGCGATATTTTGTTGTTAGAGGAAGCTTTTGGCGATTTTTGTAGTGTAGTGTAGTGTTGGGCAAGCTAGAACCGTGCTCTATTTGAACTTAAAATTATCCAGAGGCGAAGAAGAACACGTTAGAATGTTGTTCAGATTTATAAACGTGTATTCCGTTCACATACTATTTTGGATGACTTTTCTGAAACCCAGGTGATAGCTAAATTCCGATTATCATCTCCCATGATTTATTCTCTGTATGAGGAAATACACATGGCTTTAGAAAAGCACACACTAGAAGTTTTGCACATCACATGCTCAATCTCCATGTGTATTGCTTGTGTCTCTCTCTCTCTCTCTCTGTATCTGCTCTTTTCCACATGCAGCTGTTCTCCTCCCCTTCTGCTCCCAGAATGCATCTCTCCAGCATTATTTAACGATCCTAAGAGTTATTTTAACGTCCCAAATGTTAATAATAACGTCTGAGTAGTTAGCATAACGTTTGGATAAAGAGTCAGTTGAAAACCATAACGACTATGTTAAATAACGATTATAGCTTTCGTGAATACCATGTTTGCTAGCGTTAAATAAGGAGTGCTAATTTAACACCTGAAGAAAACCAATAACGTTTCTCTTTGTGAATTGACCCCTTTGTACCATAAAAATGCATGCACTAGTTCCTCATCTCTTATGTTCTACAAGAAATATTTCTATCATTATACTTTATTTAGGCCCTATTATACATTAATGTACTCCCAGACAAAGCTGAAATCATTGCAGCTAAATGCACAGATAATATATATATATATATATATATATATATATATATATATATATATATATATATAATATATATATATTGTGTAGCAGAGCTTCCCAGAGAGAGCCTGCGAAAGTCCAGTTCAGGGTTTATACCTCTCCCAGGCTCCTCTCTTAAACGTTCAGGGATCTCTAATCCCTGATCCAGGTCAGGTGTTGGCCCTCTCCCCCAGGCCAATTTAAGCTCACCTGAGCAGACAGCCATGGCTCTGTCCTGGGAAACAGATAGGGCCAGATTCAGCAAGACTTGCGCTGGAGTATTTCGATATGCGCCGCGTAACTGTGAAGATGCGCCGTCGTATCTATGTGTCCGTACCCACCAAACTAGATGCGACAGAAAACGGGCTTTCCCCGACCGGCTTAACTTTCCGATGCCAGAGTATCGTCAGCGCATAATTTCGCTTGGCGCATCAGTCGCGCCTATTTATTTCCCCTGCAAATATGCAAATGAGGGAGATTTCCCGATTCGCAAACGGATTAGCACCATACGCTGGCTACATGCGCCGCGCGTATCCCGTCCGTCCGGCGCAAAGTTATTTCTACAAATAGCTGCTTTATCTTTACTCCAGACGGCCACAGGTCAGCAGGAGAGCAGCTACAGCAGCGTTACCGACGATAAGAGCTAGCTGAGCACCCCCACTTGCAGGACAACACCTCTGTCCCTGCTTGTCTGTCAACTTTTACAGCCATGGAAGAAGACATCATAGGTCTCCATAGCCGAGATGACGGCTGACAGCTCCTGGCCTTTAAAGTTCAGCTTTCTCCTGTGTTTGCGGGGAACGGGAGCAGCCATCTCAGAACAAAAGTAACTTCATTGCGGGGAGTGGGAACAGGATATACTTTAGTGCCGGAATGGCGCATCTACGGGCGCATTTAAACGTCCAACACATTGTGCTGTCGTTTCCAAGGAAGTGGTGCCGACGGAAGTTGTGAGCATGCGCACTGGGATGCATTGACAGTCGACGCATGCGCAGTACGTTCGCCGCGGGATCGCGCTCAGTTTAAATATTACACGCGCCGTACCTGCCCAATTTGAATTCCGCTGGCTCATTTTCGATACGCTGCCGCAACTTTAGGAGCAAGTGCTTCATGAATAACAGCACTTGCTCCTAAAATTTCGCCGGAGTAACGTAAATGAGAAACGTTACTCCAGCTTAAAGATGCTCCCATCTACCTGAATCTGGCCCATAGTGTGGATCTGTGAGAGCAAGGAGGTTGGTGAAAACTGATGAGAAGTTTGTATTTGAGCTAACAAGCAGTAGGCTTGTTTAAGAAAAAGAAAAACAAAAAGCGGCGCCCTCTAAGCGTAGTAACTTTTTATTACTGTGACAAAACAAAACAATTCTTATGAGGATACTACTCACAAGGCTGCAGGGTTCATGGGCATAAAAGGTGTCATCTGTGCCTGGCTTCCGGGATGGGTGTGCTCAGCTGATGTTGGTAATCCTGTGATGGCTGAATGCTCTGGGTTCTCACTGTAAAGAAGAATGCTGTACAGTTCGTCAGCTGATCCAAAAGTCCATAGGTGTCCCTGAGTGTATTCCAGCGCTGGTCAGACAGGGAGCTGTATGGACACGATGGGACAGCGTGATGGAACGCAGCCGTGGAGCGCAGGCAGCTGAGCTTCAGTTCCGGGTTAGGTCACAGGGTGGTGCGCGCGTTCGAGGCATGCGTGCCTCTTCCACAGGCTCTATCACTTGTTTAGCTTGGTAGTTAGGGCCTGTATATATTGTGTAGTTAGAGCCGAGACACGGCTAGGTGTTTGTTTAACTATTTTTTTGTTCGCTTTATTTTCTGCACCCTGTACAGCACCTGTAAATAGACTTTGTATAGCACCAATAAACATCCCACTGTTGTTCACTTATCTTATGGACTTGGTATCTGTGCCTGCTCATCCCAGGGAGCTTTTGTACCCGCTACCTATTCCCCAGCTTACAATATATATAGTAGCAGTTTTACCTGCTGAATGTTTTTATTTCTGTCCATCCAATTCTGAGATTTACACAGACCTGCCACACAGCACAGCCAGGTGGCTTGTCTTACTTTATCTGTTTCCAACTGTAGAAGGAATATAGGTCCCCCAGACTGCTGATTGGACCATGGAGAAGCAGTGGCAGACTAATCATCCTGCGCTCTTTTACTTTCTTATTATTTCTTGTTATAACACCTGACTGGCTAGCAGTCTTGCCTCTCCTTCTTCCAGAGTGCTGCTATATAGGCAACTGTAAGAGGCTAATGTAAAATCAAATGTAGGTGTTTCCACTAGATGCAATTTAAATACATGCAGTAGTTTATTAATAAATACTGGGGCGTGGCTTGGCATCAGACCCGAATGGCTGCCTGATTCCCGAGCTCCCGTCCACAGGAGACAACCGCATCCACCAGCTGAGCCATCTGCCGCAGTTCAATGGGGAAAACCTCCAAGAACACATCCCTGACTAGGTCCCGCTCTCCCAGAGGTCCCGGATCGCAAAGCGGGCGCGTCATACCGGAGATCTTCCGTACCCAGGTACGCGAGTCCCCGGCTTCAAATCGGGCCTACTCAAGCGCCGCTCATTCCTCCAGCCTCAGCCCCACGAACAGGAGACGCTTGCAGCCTCAAGCCATGGCTGCTGTGGCTAGCTCCCCACAACCCCTGTGCATGCAGGACCTCCGATCAGTGGCAGAAGACATTAAAGCCACCCTTTTTTCTGCTATCACAGATCTAAGAAGAGATGTGCAAGCAATGGCTGTGTGGGTAGAGGAGGTGGAGGATAAGACAGCCCGCCATGACACTGCCATCCAACAACTACAGGCCTCTTCTCAATCCAACATCACACAGCTCAGGGACATCCAAAGACACTTAGAAGATTTGGATAACAGGGGGCGTCGCCACAATATTCGTAAGAGGCATCCCTGAATCAGTGGAAAACATGCACATTGTTAAAGCTACTATCACCATTTTCAATGATTTGCTGGGCAGGCCCCCTGAAACACCCATTGACTTTGAGCGCTTACATAGAGCCTTAAAACCCAGAGGTAGAGATACTGATCCCCCCAGGGATGTAATTTGTTGTCTCGTGAACTTTAAGCTAAAAGAGGAAATTCTCCATAGGGCTAGAGATCGTCGCTCCCTCACATATCTAGGAGCAGACATTAAACTGTTCCAGGATCTTTCGCCTATTACCCTGCAAAATAGGTATCCAGTACCAATGGAAATTTTCCTTTTGCCTCTCTGCCTCAGTCCAGGGCCGCACAGCAAACTTACGCTTGCCGAAAGATCTACCTGTCCTTTTTCAGACACTGAATCTTCCCCGTATTGACGTCCCAGATTGGTACAACAGCGTGCACCCACACACGCCTGAGAAGATCAACCTCCACTGATGCCATTCCAGTACGTGATGACTTTCAATTGGGACACCGCAGACACACCCCACCGAGGGAATCTGACATTTCAGACCCTCAGAATGCTGTGCTCGACAGCCCAACAGCCTCCCCGGCCCACAGGAGAGCCCGCCGTGACAGACCCGACGAAGCAAGCGCATCCCTGCCCTCCTTTGCTTCCTGCGGATGACTATATTGCCTCAAGAAGAGAGCTTTCCTGAGACACTCGTCTGCTACTTTCAGACCATCGCACTTCTATTGGTACATCGAAAGTGACTTTTCTTCTTTCTCCCCAGCAACTGTCAGTTCTCGATAACACTATCTGCTCTCCTCACCAACCCATGGACATCCAATCCATAACGCGTGAGTAGAACACTATTACATAGTTACATAGCTACATAGTTAGCCAGGTTGAAAAAAGACATAAGTCAATCCAGTTCAACCATAAAAAAAAATACACAAACAAAATAAAACACAGTACAATCCCATACACCCAACTCCATACCCACAGTTGATCCAGAGGAAGGCAAAAAAAAAACAGCAGAGCCATGATCCAATTTGCTACAGGAGGGGAAAAAATTCCTTCCTGATCCCCCGAGAGGCAATCGGATTTACCCTGGATCAACTTTACCTACAAATCTTAGTACTCAGTTATATTACGTGCATTTAGGAAAGAATACAGGCCTCTCCTAAAGCAATTTACTGAGCTGGCCAGAACCACATCTGGAGGGAGTCTGTTGCACATTTTCCCAGCTCTTACTATGAAGAAACCTTTCCGTATTTGGAGGTAAAATCTCTTTTCCTCCAGACGTAAAGAGTGCCCCCTTGTCCTCAGTGTTGACCTCAAAGTGAATAACTCAACACCAAGTTCACTATATGGACCTCTTATATATTTGTACATGTTGATCATATCCCCCCTTATTCTCCTATTCTCAAGAGTGAATAAATTCAGTTCCTCTAATCTTTCCTCATAGCTGAGCTCCTCCATGCCTCTTATCAGTTTGATTGCCCTTCTCTGCACTTTCTCCAGTTCTCCGATATCCTTTTTGAGAACTGGTGCCCAAAACTGGACTGCATATTCCAGATGAGTTCTTACTATTGATTTGTACAGGGGCAAAATGATATCTCTTATCTCTGGAGTCCATACCTCTCTTAATACAAGAAAGGACTTTGCTCGCTTTGGAAACCGCAGCTTGGCATTGCATGCCATTATTGAGCTTATGATCAACTAAAACCCCCAGATCCTTTTTCACTACAAATCCCCCCAGTTGTACTCCCCCCTAGCATGTATGATGCATGCATATTCTTAGCCCCTAAGTGCATAACTTTACATTTATCAACATTAAACCTCATCTGCCACTTAGTCGCCCACTTAGACAGAGCATTGAGGTCGGCTTGTAAATTGGAGACATCCTGCAAGGACGTTATTCCACTGCATAGCTTGGTGTCATCTGCAAAGACAGAAATGTTACTTTTGATCTCAGACCCAATATCATTTATAAATATATTGAAAAGTAAGGGACCCAACACCGAACATTGGGGTACACCGCTGATAACCTTGGACCATTCAGAGTAAGAATTATTAACCACAACTCTCTGAATCCTGTCTTTCAGGCAGTTTTCTATCCATTTACAAACCGATATATCCAATCCTGTAGACCTTACCTTACACATAAGCCGTGTGTGGGGAACTGTATCAAACGCTTTTGCAAAATCCAAATATACCACGTCCACTGCCACGCCTCTGTCCAGGGTTTTACTTACCTCTTCATAAAAGGAAATCAGGTTTGTCTGACAACTTCTGTCTTTCATGAATCCATGCTGTCTGTTGCTTAAATAGTTTGTTTCCAGCAAGAACTCATCCATGTGGTCTTTTATTAAACGTTCCAGTATCTTCCCAACTATAGAAGTTAAACTAACAGGTCTATAGTTACTTGGTAAAGACTTTTTGTTCCCTTTTTAAATATGGGCACCACATTGGCTCTACGCCAATCCAGTGGTACTATTCCCATCATTGAGTCCCTAAATATTAGATACAGTGGCTTTGAAATTCCAGAGCTCAATTCTTTTAGGATCAGTGGGTGGATGCCATCTGGTCCAGGTGCTTTATCCACCTTTATTCTGTCTAAATATATTTGGACCATATCACTTTTGAGCCATTGTGGATTTGGGGCTGTGTCACCCCCACCCCTATTTTGGACATGAGCTCCCCCATGCTCCATTGTATACACAGAGCTGAAGAAAGCATTTAACTATTGAACTAGTGAGACACCCCACGTTCCAGTCATCCCTCCTAGGAAAACTGGCGGTTTCATCGGTCATACACCCTCTCCCCATTCCCCCCCCTTTTTTGTTGTTTTAGTTTGTTTATTTTTGTTGTTCGGGGGAAGGAACATATGCTCCCCACTACAACCGCCTAGGACAAGCTCACAGACGGAATGTCACGCATGGACAAATGCCTCTTTTAAAGGTAAAGCGTTGCTTCTAAGTGCCTTCCTGTACTCCTCCCCGACCCCTTCCTACACCCCTTCCTCTATCCCCCTCCCCTACTCCCTTACCCTTCCCCGCCCCACCCAGCCCTCATCTTGACATGTACTTGAAGGCTTGCCTTACATGGACCTCCTTGATTGTTGTTAACGGACTGGCTTTGACCCATAATTCATAGAATGTTATTGCCTTTATACTCACTGCTATGTATTTACTTGTATAGTGGGGTCATGTTTCACTGGTACTGAGTCCCCTCACGCAGTGGGAGGCATATGTAACTTGCCTTTCGTGCCTTCACCCTGCCTAAATTTTAGGGGATTCTATTATAACAGTTGTCTGCTTCCTAATTACATGACAATCTTAGACTTCTCCTGCAGCCCGCTTGACATGCCACCTATCTGGCCCTGACCCTCTTTCAAATGATACACCTGAGGGGGGAGGGAGAGGAGTGATAGATGTATCTACTTTAAGTTGTATTAGAAGGCAGACTTTCTCCCACTGATTGAAAAGCTTCATATCCTTTACTCCCAAAAATGGGGGTTTATCTAGCTCCAAGTATTTATCTCCTTGTACCCCTTGGAATAGTGACCGCTTTTGAATATGTGTCACTCCTGCTCCAAACTGCCTCGGTCTGGAGTGGATACCCCACCTGACAAAACTCTAGACGAGATCCGCCTTGATAAGCTCATATAAGGGAAGCTACTCTGATATAATTTCAGTTACAGTTTTATTTTGGTTATTTGAGTTAAATATAGCAAATATTGTCTCAGCTGGAAGTCCCCCTCATCTTCATTTCAATGGCGACACATTGTAAGCTGAAGAGGGCCTCCTGTATTCGTGATAACTTGCGCATACAATGAGATGTTATGTTCTTTTCTTTTTGTACTGTTCATACCTGCTTAACATGCATACTGTTTGACCTTATAATTTTGCCCCATATTTGACCCCATGGAGTCTGGACACATGATCGTTCTAGTTATTGCTAATGAAGATTGGCTCCTTCGCATATTCTATAGCATGAATCTCCTGTGGACGAGAGAAACAGATTCTTGACCGTTCCATACCGGTTCCCACCACCTCCCCACGAGACGGGCTCGCATGTGCTCCTGTCTAACCCTACCGGACACCTTCGTAGCTTAGGAGAGGTTACATACAACCTCCCTAACTACGGTCACTTACCCATTTCGTAGTCTCTTGACCCCTTATTCTCCTACCTACCCTCCTCCTCCCCCACCCCCAAACCACCCCCTCCTCCCCCTGTTCCCCTTTTTCTCTCCCTCTCTCTCTCTCTGTCTCCTTTCTTCTCCTCCCTTCCTTCTTCTCTCCCCTTCTTTTCCACTCCCTCCCCTTTTTCCCCCCTCCGCTCTTGTCTATATCTCCTAAAGGGTTGTCTCTAGGGACGACCTGTAACCTTTGCCAACATATATAGCCCCAATAATGCTCAGGTAAGCTTCTTCAGATCCATCTCAAGACTGCTATCAGACTTTCAATCTGGTCTGACCATCCTTGGAGGTGATTTCAACGTGGCACTTTTCCCACTTTTGGATACCTCCACAGGGGCAACTTCCTTGCCATACAAGGCCATCAAACAAATCCAGCTACAGATTCAAGATCTTCTCTTACATGATGCCTGATGCATCCTCCACCCTGATGAGAAAGATTTTACTTTCTTTTCTGTCCCTCATAACAAATACTCCAGGATCGACTATCTGTTCCTGTCCCAGAAAGATATTCCCTTTCTATCCACTGCCACTATTGAACCGATGTTGCTGTCAGATCACCACCCTATCACAATGACCCTGACATTCCCAGATAAACACACCTTCCAAAAGTATCTGGCGCCTTGATTCGACTTTACTTACTTCAGAAATGCGGGCAATACTTAGCAAAAGCTCTCCAGACCAAAAAAGCACAGCCAAGCATTCATACTATCAAAGAATGGCCACCTGTCGAGCGCCTTCTCTATTAGCAACGGGACGAGGCAGGGTTGTCCACTCTCCCCAATTCTATTCGTCCTAACCCTTGAACCTTTCCTCCAATGTCTCAGATCCAACATGAATGTCAAAGGCTTTCACATAAACGGTCGAACTTATAAGATGGCTGCATTTGCCGATGACGTACTGTTATTCCTGAAGGAGCCCCACGTTTCGATCCCAAACCTTCTAGAATAACTGAAGTTATTCCATGACATTTCCAATTTCAAAATTAATTTTGCCAAATCCCAGGCCCTAAACATCTCCCTCTCACAGGAAACAATAGAGCAATGCAAGACAAATTTACCCTTTAAATGGAAACATGACCAGATTAAATATCTAGGGATACATCTAACAGCTAGACTTTCAGATCTATTCTCCAAGAATCACCTACCCATCCTCAAAACCATTACGGGTGACCTAAATGAATGGAAAAAAACACATTTCTCTTGGTTTGGAAGGGCAGCGATCCTCAAGATGAATATACTGCCCCGCATTTTATTTATCTTGCAAACCTTACCCATTAAACTTCCTCCAACTTTTTTTCAATCTTACAGACGAATATGTACTAAATTTTTGTGGAGACAGAAACGACCCAGAGTAGCTTATGATCAGTTAACGAAACCAAAACCAAAGGGAGGCATCAGGTTACCAGATCTTAAGGTTTACCACTGGGCCTGCCACCTCTCCAGGATTGTTGATTGGTCAATTCATGGCCAGAGTAAAGACTGGGTCGCTCTTGAACACACATTTTCCTCCCTGCCACTAGGATCCTTGCCATGGGTCCTTCCCAAGCACACCCTGGAAGCGTTGAAAGCACACCCACTCATTGCCATGATACTTAGCTGCTTCAAGGAAGCCTGCCAACAGCTGCGTTTATCTTACTCCCTTAAAGCTCATAAACTTTCTGAGGGAGACCTGGCAGCACTCAGAAGTCCTAGCGCATCACTTCTTCCGTTCAGGCACTTTTCTGGATCGTTCTTCCTTACCGGCCAATACTGACAACATTGCTTTTCCTCTCTGGGCATATTTCCAGATCAGACATTTCCTAAAAGAAGCCGACCGTATATCCTCTGTCTCGCGTTGTCTCACACCGTTCGAACAGCTTTGCTCTAGCTCTGCACCGCAACAACATATGATTTCCACCATCCACAACATCCTCACCTCAGACAGCTCATTGAGAACTAACAAAGCCTGCTTAAACTGGGAAAGAGACCTACAGATAGAACTGACAGAGGCACAATGGGAACGCATATCCACGATAACTCATAAGGGCTCTCTCAATGTCTCGATACAGGAAAACAACTATAAAGTCTTAATGCGCTGGTACAGAACCCCGGTTATCCTTAGCAAATATAATCCTGCCCTTTCAGACAAATGTTGGAGATGCTCTGGTGGTACAGGTACTCTAGAGCATATCCGGTTGGTCCTGCCCCTTGATTCAGCCTTTCTGGACCCGAATCCGGGAACTGATATCGCAAATTTCCACATACACCGTAGAACACTTCGCAGCACAGCTTCTCCTGCATCACTCGGACATGCCCACTCACCAATACTGCAAAACGCTACTACCTCCCCTGATAAACGCGGACAAACTATGTATACCTATCTACTGGGGAACAACACATGTCCCTACCATTCCTGATTGGCTCAAATGTGTTGGAAAAAGTGCTGGGATGGAAGAATTAATCTCTATAGCCAAAGATTGTCCCACCAAATTTTCACACACCTGGGCTTGTTGGACCCACTTTCGCACCACAGACAACTACAAACTGCTGATGAGCCAAACAATACGACCCACTCACCTCCAGAGGACTGAACCCCTGGATGCCTCCACTGTTACATTTTTACGGGCTAATCTTTAAAGAGAAGAAGGGAAAAAAAACGGGAAAAGAAAAATCACGTAACATTTGGCCCCCCTCCTCTACACAAGGGAAGGTTAAGGGGGGATTATTTTCAACTAATCTTGACAAATAAACTTTGAATTATCCACAAACGAAACTTTCTCTATTGCGGTACTCCAACCCTTGGAGACTGGTGGCAGAGACTGGGAGGTACCCCCTACCTGCACCCTTCCACTCCCCCTCCCCCACCTCTCCATGTACATGCATACGGTTTTGTATACATGATGATGTTTCTCTGCTCACTATAGTCCCCCCCACTTTCTTTTTCTCTCTTTCTCTCTCTCCTCCTTTCTTTGTCCTCCTCCCTTCCTCTTCTTATTTCTGATCTTCTTCTCCTTCCTCCCTCTCCTCCCCCGTCTTCCCTCCCCCCCCCCCCTCTACCCTTGAGGAGTCCATATTCTGTCCCAACCCCTTGACCCGTTACAGCTTTTTCATTCAGTATCGAGACCATACCGAATTTGACTACGGAACTACTGAGAGGTTGTATTTACTCCAAGTTGGTTACTACCCCAGGAACTAGTACACCCCCACCTCCATCCATGTACTACGCCTGAATATAGTCTGATATCAGATGGGCATAATGCCATTGTGTAAACCATGAGCACCCTGCTAATCGTTCTTAACTATAGCTCATGTCCCTATTTTCCATTACGTTGATTAAAGCTGTAATTTCTCTGCAATCAATATTGTATGCTAGTTCTGATCTTTACTGCTGTAAAACATGCTGTATGAGACTATAAGTTGCTGTGAGCTTTGGGAGTGCCCAAAGTGCTGTGTGGAAAACAGAAGACGTTGCCACACTGTGACTGTCATCCAAGTGATCTCCAAAATTTGTGCTTTCGTAATTAATGTTTTCAATATTGGTTTTAATATTACAGTAGGGTAGTGAAAGATTAACCAGTTTGTTTTGATTTTCATTGGTCAGCTTCCATAAATTGTTTCTAAACTTCAGGGCTCCTAGTAGGCAGCAGACTGGGGACTCTTTATTCCTGCTCTGCATGGGCTGAAGTCAAAGTAGACATCAGTTTTCTAACAGAACTATAATGTCTCCAAGAAAAATACCTATTACAGCCTTTGTAGTAATTAAATTCTAAATCGTTATTTCGACCGGCGCATACTGCGCGTCACGTGTTGTCGAAAGAAGCCGGACTGCGAGTCGGCTCTATACGGCGTCTGCGCAACGGCGTTTGGCATCTTTCGGCAATTCGTGACACGCAGTATGCGCCGGTCGGAAGCATGTCAATCACAGCCTGTGAAAAGGAACGACCACTGCCGCGGGATTCACTACCCGGAAGCCTGGGGTGAAAATAGCCATAAAACGGTATGTACGAAAAAAAAAAAACAGCAGCATACTGTCGGTCTCATAAGTCGGCTCAATGTATTGTTAAAACATTTTTTTAGGGTGAACCCCCTCTTTAACCAGGCAATACATTTTAATTTTCTTTTCAATTTGTTTTTATTGAAAATTTGCTTTCTCATAAGAGACATGTATATATAAGCAATAACATCAAAAATCAATATATGGACAACGCAGGTCCTCACATATTCTTCCACTAGACATAGTGTGGACAGTGGTATACAAAGCAGGGTTACAACATGTTTGCCAAATGCATAAACAAGGTTCGGGGGCTGTGCGTCCTACTACACAATGTGGAGCCACAGCTCCCTTTATAGGGAAGTAGCGGTAACCCGGCATTACCTCAAGGGTTGCCTACCTTATCATGCAGTTCGGTGCAGTATGACAACGTCTGTTTAGGTGGAAAGCCTCCCACAGGGGCACGTTGCGTGTGCAGGGCCATATGTTGCATGGGAACAAGTTGTCAGTATAACCATAGTGTTCATATACCGTAAACAGGGAGAATAGCAAATTTTAACGGTGTAAACATACAACAACGAACAAAAAAGACAGAAAAAAAACAAAAGATAAAGAACAAAAAACACATAAAACAGAACTTTTGTACCAAAGGTCCATAGTAATATCCATTAAACGTTGGAGGGAAAGCTATGGGTTGGGGTATTTAGAGACCCAGGGCAACCATTGTGCAAGAAAGGTCTGGGAAGTCCCAGTTTGGTAGGCGAAGTGTTTCTCGTATGAATATTGGGTAGAGACCCTATGTATCACTTCGTTAAGGATGGGGATCTGGGTGGTTTTCCATTTAGCTGTCAGGGCCAATCTGGCTGCTATCAAAATATGTACCACAATGCTCCTCATGGAGGCCGGGATAGGGGCAGTAGTGATGTTCAGTAAAGCTAAAGGCGGAGTAGGATGCACCGAGATACCTATGACAGAAGTTATTAGTTTAAAAACTTCATCCCAAAATTTGCGAATGTGTTTGCAGGTCCATAATATATGGAAGATATTGCCCCTATCTCCACACATTCTCCAGCAAAGGTGTGATTCTGAAGGGAAAATCAGCGATAGCCTAACTGGAGTGAGGTAGGACCTATGTACAATTTTCAACATGTTATCCCAATGATTGGTACAGTGGGTGTATCTGTAAGTCATCTTGATCGCTCTCGTCCACTCACCAGTTGAGAAGGAGGTGCCCCAGTCTTTTTCCCAGTTTGTCATGTGTGAGGTCTTAGAAAATCGCTTAGTTCCATGTAATAGTCTATAAAACCAAGAAAGACCTCCGGGTTTATTATAGGATGAGCAGAGGTACGTCCATATGTCTATGGGCATGTCGAAGGTAAGTGTAGAGTGTGACATTTGGAAGTGTTGCAGTCTCGTGAGAGAGTATGCATGGGTACGAGGTTGTTTGGACAACACCTCTTGGACAGTTGTTAAACCTTCCTGTTTCCAAGCTGTAATTTTTAGGTCTGGGATGAGGTGTTCCACGGTCGTGAGGTCAGTGAGTCTGCGCTTATTTGTAGTCGAGGGGTCTAGATAGGGTTGGATATTTCCCCACGCTAATAGGGTAGCGTCAATAGAGGGTAAACTGATATGTTGTAGGGGTAGGTTCGTCACCTTAGCTAAAAGTAAAGCTGGGAGGTCTTTCCCTGTAATAATTGCTTTCTCAATCTTAACCCATAGTTTAGATGGGACAGGGTCAAACCAGGCCTTCATTTGATCTAGGATAGCTGCTCTATAGTAGTTGCGGAGGACGGGGAAGCCCATTCCCCCCTCTGTTCTATGTCTTTGAACTGTAGCGAATGTTACTTTAGGCATTCTACCCTGCCAAATAAATCTCCTAAACATCTTGTCTGCTTGTAAGAAGAAGGATTCTGGAATTCTGATTGGGAGGGTTCTAAAGTAATAGAGAATTTTGGGCAAAAGAATCATTTTTAACGCAGCTATCCTGCCCAGCCACGACATCTCAAACGTTGTGATATGGTCAAGATCGGTTTTAATGGTTGCCAGAAGGGTGTTAAAATTCACCCTATAAGTATGGGTGGATGGAGAGACTAATCTAATACCCAGGTAAGTGAGGGAGTTAGCCATCCATTGGAATGGGAATTTTTCTTTGAGGTGAGTAACCAGGGATTTGGAAAGGTTAATTGGAAGAATACAGGACTTAGTAATATTCAGTTTATAGTAAGATACTGCACCGAACTGTTGTAAGATTTCCTGAGCCTTTGCCAAGGAAGAAGCCGGATTTGTTACTGTCAGAACAACATCGTCTGCAAAGAGACCTATCTTGTGGGTATCACCTGCAACCTCAATCCCCGAAATCTCCTTGGCCGACCTGATAGTTTCAGCGAGGGGCTCCATCATCAAGGTAAAGATTATGGGAGACAGTGGACAGCCCTGGCGGGTGCCATTGGTAATATAGAATTGGTCGGAGATGGCACCGGACGAGAAAACTCTAGCTGACGGGCATGTGTACAATGCAGATATCGCTGACAGGATGGTGCCCTGCATGCCAAATTTCCTCAGGGTAGCCCTGAGATATCCCCAGTGCACCCTGTCAAAGGCCTTTTCGGCATCTAGTGCCAAAAAGGCCGCTGGGGTCTTCCTATTTTCCAGTATATGTATCAAATTGAGCAGCCTCCGGGTGCCATCTGGGGCTTGGCGCCCTTTTACAAACCCTACTTGGTCTGGTTTAACCAGGTGAGGGGTGACGTTGGCCAGCCTATTCGCTAGAATCTTAGCATAGACCTTAAGGTCTGTGTTCAGGAGCGATATTGGTCTAAAGTTCTGTGGAGTATCCGGCTTCTTCCCCGGCTTGGGCAGAGTAACAATAGTAGCCTGTAACATTTCTTCCGGGAACTTAGAGGAGGAGGCAATACTGTTAAACAAGGCGCATAGAGGTGGGGCAAGAGTGCTAGAGAACGTCTTATAGTACTCTGACGAGAAACCATCTGTACCTGGAGACTTATTATTGGGGAGGGCCTGTATGGTGTCTGAAACTTCTGTGAGAGTGATTGGGGAGTTAAGCATGGATAGCTGGTCAGTGGTTAAAGAGGGTAAGGAGACTGCGTTAAGAAACGTATTAATACTTAGCTCCGTAGGTTGTGTAGTGTCTGAGTCTTGTTGGAGGTTATATAGGTCCTTGTAATATTTCATAAAAGCATTGGCAATATGTGTTGGGTGGTTTACCATTTTGGCAAGGTGCGGGTCTCTAATGTTAATTAAGCGGGCCTGCTGCTGTCGTCTAGTAATGTATCTCGCCAGGACCTTCCCTGCTTTGTTGCCGTGGGCATAATACATCGCTTTTAATCTCCTTAAATGTGTTTGATGAGTGGTAATTAACAATAGACGGAGGTCATGTCTGCATTTAAATAGGGAATCTTCTATCGCTGAAGTGGGTTGTGTTTTGTGTCGGGCTTCTAATTGTTTAAGTTTCTCCAGCAAGTCGTTTAACTGTTTTGCCTTCCCCCTCTTTTGTCTAGCTGCAGCTTGAATTAACATTCCCCTGCTGAATGCCTTATGCGAGCACCATATTGATGCCATAGAGGCATCGCTGTTGTTATTAAAGGTAAAAAATTCTTTAAGTTGCAGACCAATCCTATCCGTTAGGACAGGGTTAGAGAGCAGTCCAACATTGTTCCTCCATAGGTAGGTCGGGGAAGAAAAGGATTCTTCTCGTAGGAGAATAGACACAGGGGCATGGTCCGACTATGTTATAGAGTGTATAGTGACCTCTGAAGTCTTCTGCAGCAAAGGTAGGTCAGTGAGGATCAAATCTATTCTGGAATATGCCCGATGGGGATAAGAGTAGTGAGTATAATCCCTCTCCGAGGAATGCAGGCATCTCCAAGCGTCATACAAGTTGTGGTTATGGAGAAGCGATTGAATTTCTATCCTGCGGGAGGCCTGTTGTTGTGAGCAGTCCAGGGATTGATCAGGCACACAATTAAAGTCACCACATAGAAGCAGCGAACCTTTTTTGAGTTTGTTCACCTTCCTGAGCAACGAGTTTAAAAATCTTGGCTGGTTCTTGTTGGGTGCATAAATGTTAACTAGGGTGTAAGTTGTGAAAAAGGGAGAGTATAGTCTCAGTTATTCAATTTCGGATAATAAATTTAAAATGTACCAGCATCCCGAAATATTTGAAAACAGGGGGGAGGGACCAACTAGATAGAGACAGTAAAGCTGCTTGACACTAAACTGGTCTATACTATATCGATCGATATGGGTTTGGTTGGGATTTTCAAGGTACTTGTAGAGAGACGTATATCATATAAAAATAGATTTATTACAAAAAGAACAATACATCAATAATAAAAAGATGGGACAGGCCCCACAGTTCGGACACAGTAAGGTGTTTGTTAAGATGACACAAAACAAAGCAAAACCGTATTGGTCAGATGCGTGGAGCCAATCTGCGACCTCGACCGGTTTCGCGGTTGATACCGCTTCTTCAGGAGGATCTACATAAAATACATATATTTATGAAGAAGGACAAGCAAAATTTACATAAATGTACACATTTTAAGAAACAAAGCAGCAGGACCAGTGTTAGACTGACTGTGAAGATATACTCACATGGGATGGCAGGTGGCCCGGAATGAGCAGACAACAAACGTGTCCCCCAAACAAATGTATTCTTTGTTTGTTTGGGGGACACGTTTGTTGTCTGCTCATTCCGGGCCACCTGCCATCCCATGTGAGTATATCTTCACAGTCAGTCTAACACTGGTCCTGCTGCTTTGTTTCTTAAAATGTGTACATTTATGTAAATTTTGCTTGTCCTTCTTCATAAATATATGTATTTTATGTAGATCCTCCTGAAGAAGCGGTATCAACCGCGAAACCGGTCGAGGTCGCAGATTGGCTCCACGCATCTGACCAATACGGTTTTGCTTTGTTTTGTGTCATCTTAACAAACACCTTACTGTGTCCGAACTGTGGGGCCTGTCCCATCTTTTTATTATTGATGTATTGTTCTTTTTGTAATAAATCTATTTTTATATGATATACGTCTCTCTACAAGTACCTTGAAAATCCCAACCAAACCCATATCGATCGATATAGTATAGACCAGTTTAGTGTCAAGCAGCTTTACTGTCTCTATCTAGGGTGTAAGTTGTATTATTTAGATCACAGATTAGTATTATATATCTTCCGTTTGTGTCGCACACTAGCTCATGCACCTTAAATGCCACAGTATGTTTGATGGCTAGCAGGACCCCCCTCTTTTTAACTGGAGCAGTAGATTGGAAGATATGTGGGTATGCTTTGTGTGTACATTTGGGTTGTTTGGAGGTCATAAAGTGCGTTTCTTGGATGCATAATACATCTCCTCGAAGTCTGGTCATTTCGGACCACATTGAGGACCGTTTAAAGGGGCTGTTGAGCCCATGAACGTTCATGGAGATTATATTTATCGACATTGTGGCAATGGAAGGATATGCTTCATATGTGGCAGAAAAGTCTCTGTATGCAGATGTAAGGAGGTAAAATTACCTGAAGGTGGCGCTGCTGCTCCAAAATTCGGTGGTTGTAAAGATCCTGTAGTATTGGCAATGCATGCGATTTGTAGAGTTGCACAGAAGGGATCACATTCAGAACAGGGTTCCCTTGGTACATTGAGAGAAAAAGAAAACAACAAAAAAAAAAGACAGGTAACATGAGTCAAAACATAAAAAAAAAACCGAACAGTTCCATTAAGTGCGATAATTCCGCAAGAAAAACAAGGGGATACGTCTCCCCGAGACCCAGAGCCAGCCACTCTGGTATTGAATTCAGTAAGGCAACAGGGTTAGCTGTGTCAAAAAGGAGGAGAGGGGAGCCAGATTGTGCTCCATAGAGAAAGGTACTGAATGTCATTTCTTCTGCCATTCAGGTGGCATCCTCTGTATAGCCTGGTTCTGCCATGAGGCCTCTACATCTTCCGGGATCAGTTTCCATTTTTTGGCCAGGGCAATCCCATCCTCAACGGTGGTGATCGCAAACGTGCGACCCTCTCTAGTAACTAGCAATTTTGTTGGAAAGCCCCAGGAGTACGGTATTTTATGGTTCTGCAGGATCTTGGTCAGAGAGGACAGGTTTTTGCGCGCCATCATGGTGTGTTTAGATAGATCAGCAAAGACACTAATGTCCGAGTAAGGGCCCGGTAGCGGTTGATTCTTCCGCGTAAATCGCATGAGGTCATCTTTAACGTGAAAGAAGTGTATGCGAGCAATGACATCCCTCGGCACCCCTTCAGGTAGGTATTTAGGTTTAGGGAGGCGATGGGCTCTGTCTACTATGATTTCATTAGCAGAAGTATCAGGGAGCATGGCTGCAATGAAGGCTTGTACATAGGGCCTGAGTTCTGCGGGGGTCACCGTCTCCTCCACCCCCCTCAGTTTTATATTATTCCTTCTTGATCTGTCTTCTAAATCACTTAATTTTTCTCTCAAGGCCTGGATGTCACTTTCTGTATCATTGTGTGCATCTACCAGCTCATTGTGAGCTGTTGTGAATTCACCCATTTTGTCTTCAACATGGCAGATCCTATCCCCTATGGCAGACACATCTCTCTTCAGCTGAGTCACACATAGCATCATATCTTTATGCAGGGAGCCTCTAAGGGTGATCAACATCTCCCTCATCACTGTATCACTGAGGGGCTGACCGGTGGTGGGGAACTCATTGATGTGTTCCACAAAGTCACTGGTGCTGTTCTGTGAGTTACACCCATCCCCCAGCTCACCTGCATACTTGTGGGCTGAAGACTTCTTTTGCGCCGACTTCTGTGGGCTGCTGATGGGCGATGCCCCGGGAGAGGACCCTCCGCTGGCGCTGTGATGTGGTCGGTTGTCTGTGCCATATTGTGGGGACGATCCGTTGCTGCCTCCGTGGCGCAGGCCGAACCGCGAGTCCGAGGCTTCGCCGCCATCTTGCGGCCTAGGTGTGCTCGCGGACGGATAAAAGTCCGTCAGTTTTTTCGGGCCCCTCTCCTTTTTCCTTTTCCCCATCGTAATCCAGGGGTTCTCTGGGAGGTAGGTAGGCTGTATGGTGCCTCAAGACGCTGTCGCAGTCGCTGGATGGAGCTGGCTACAGATGGGTCTCGCGGAGCTCACTCCTCACACAGCCATCCGCCTTGGCTGCCGGCCACGCCCCCCTACATTTTAATTTTCAACAGTCACCACCCCACTCATCAATTTGTTAGGTGCAAAATTATGGAAAACAAAATGGGGGGAATAAAAAAAAAAGTACCAACAAACTGCAGCATAGCCCCCCTCCTGTTCCCACACATATGCATTTCTAAATTATAATTAACCAAGCAGCGGCATCTCTGTCTAGTCTACATGTTTAAGCAAAGTTAGGAGTTGTAAGTACTATCAATTGACATTTGTTAGTATTAATAACAATAAAAGTGTTAGCAGATGCTCATAAACTCATGATCTGACAGGAAAAATGCACACAAATTTGGAGCAATGCACACAAAAAACAACTTTTCAGAAACATACATCAAAACAGCCATAGTGGGGTGTTGGTCCTTCTGCACAATACAAAAAAGAAAGGGGAAAAAACTACTGACTGCAAATAATCTGGCCTTGTTTGAGGCAAAGGCAAATTCTATTACTGCAGCCCTTTATAAAAACATAGGTTGGATTGTAAATGTATTATACCAGTTGTAAGTCCTTGGGCATGTGGATGGTACAAAGCAAGAAAACTCAAATTTGTGAGAGATGCTTACCCCAAATTGCTGACAAGCACATTTGTCATCAGCATCCAAAACATGTCCAGTATTCCCCATCTTTTCCAATGGTTCTAGTTAACCCCAGTGAAGCCCACCAAATTGGAACATGATGCATGTGTTCTTTTTTGTAATGTCAGCTCTGTTGTTTCCATTATGTGAAACCATTGTAAAATGTAGCAGATTGCAAAAATGCATATAAAACAATTTATCATTATTAGTTCAGGTACTTATATAGAACTGTCAATTTACACAGTGCTTTACATATATATATATATATATATATATTGTACATTTACATCATGTCCTGCCTTCAAGGAGCTTACAAACTAAAGTTCCTAACTCACATTCATACACATACTAAGGACAATTTAGACAGGAGCCAAATCAGCTCTGGTCCAGCTGCACCTAGAGTATGCTGTCCAGTTCAGGAAGAATGTACTGGAAATGGAGCGAGTACAAAAAAGGGCAACAAAGCTAATAACGGGTCTGGAGGATATTAGTTAGGAGGAAAGGTTGCAAGCACTGAACGTATTCTCTCTGGAGAAGAGACGCTGGTGACCCCACAATAGCAATAATACTTTTTTGTGGAAGAGAGTTTCACGTGGCCACTCATTAAAATGAGAAGAAAAGAGGTTTAACCCTAAACTACGTAGAGGGTTCTTTACTGCAGATGGGTGGAGCCAGAGAGTGACAGATGAAGGAGTCCTGGACCCTACCTCTGCCAGGTGATACCGCTGCAGCATGAGGAAGACACCCTGCTACATATAGAATGGCGATCCCACAGAGATGTGACGTTAACAGTGACAGGTGAGCTGTGTGTGGGAGTACAAGTGAGGTGTGCTGGGACTTGTAGTTCACCCCCTCAGCTGTCTGCATGATATACCACAAGGGGCGCTCCACTCACTCCGCATCTGGTGACAGGCAACGTGGCAGGTAGGGATGAGCTTCGCGTTCTATGCGAACACATGTTCGCATCGAACATTGCACGTTCGATCGTTCTTCGAAAACGAACAAATCGGGTGGTTTGCGCCAAAATCAAATGACCCATAATTCACTGCGGCGTTGCGTTGGGTGCTTTGGCCAATTAGGGCTCAGGGCTTTAGCACACGCCCCACACTATAAAAGGCCACCTCCCGGGCGGCCTCGTGTAGTGTGTTCCGGCTTGCTTAGAGAAGTCAGTCAGACAGAGAGAGAGAGATAGAGACACAGGGCCAGATTCACGTACATCGGCGCATTTTTTGACTGGCGTAGCGCACGTCCTTTACGTTAGACTGCCATAATGTAGCGGCGCAATCACCGTATTCTCGTTTGATTTGCGCAGAAATTAGCGCCGATGCAACGTAATTTCAGAGGCGTAAGGCGGAGTAATTCAAATTGGGAAGGACGTGGGCGTGTTACATTGAAATGAGCCGTGACCCCATGCAAATGAAGGGCCGGCCGGCTCGTGCATGCGCGCATGAAGCAGACCATGGTCAGCACCTCTGTGCGCATGCTCACAACTCGGGAACGGCGCAATCAGTGAAATTGGAAGTGGTCCCGGGCAACTTTGTGAACTACGCAGACAGCATAAATAGACAGACACAAACGCACTTCCTTTGCAAAAATACATCCCTTTGTATCCCTCCCTATACAGCAAGGTGCTTTTGTTCTGTTTGTTGCGTTGTGACTTGTCTTTGTTATATTTGTTGACTATTTGATCTAGTGTTTTGTAGAATATATTTGAACGTGCTTTTTGTCATGAAGCCGTGATGCCAGGTAAGGTTTTTTTGCCCTTATCAGGTGTGTAGCATGTGGGGGGGGGGGGGGTGAAAGGGAATATGTGGCAAGTGTGTGGATCCTCCAACCTGTGAATGTTTTGTGTCATCCACAGATGTGCAGGAGGGTGCTGGGCCATCAGGCCTGACCGCACCATCCCCAGGACAGCAGCCTGATGAGGACCCCCCTGACAAGGCCGGAGTCCTCGGAGGAGGTTGAAGAGGAGGAGGTTGAGGAGGAGGATGTCATGTCAGCCAGTGGATTGTTGTTTTTGGAGGAGTCTTCCTCTCTGGCTGGCAGCAGCCAGCCCTCCATAAGGGCTAGCCCCTCCCACTCCTCCCCCAACAGGGCTCCCCTCCCAAGGGGCTCCCCTTCTCCCCGGCCACAAGCCTCAGCTGGAGGCAGGAAGTCATCCCAGAAGACCAGGGGGGTGGCCGAGGTTCTGCCCGCCAATCTGAGAAGGGACCAGGCCCTTCAGACCCGCCATCTGGGACAGGTCAGCCAGACTTTGGTGCGGATGGAGGAGAGCCTGTCCTCCATAAAGGATACGTTTGGGGACCTGGACTGCCATTCCCGGGCTCTTACAAAACTGCCTAAACGAACTGCAGACTACAACAGCAGACGTTGGGCAGGATGTGAGGGCCCTCACCCAGGCTATCCAGGCCAACACGGCAACACTAAGTGCTGGCCTGAACAGAATTGCCGTGGCCTTGGAAGGCAGGCTGCCAGGTGGGCAGAGACCAGGGGCTGCTCGTCCTTCCCCGGATTACCCCCCCCCTCCCCATGAGTCTCCCCTGAGGAGCCGGGGCTGTGGGAGCTCCAGGCGTGGCTCACGCCAGCGGCATTAATTTGTTTTCCCCCCTTTTTTTATTTTTTTTTAGGTTTTTTGTTTGCCTTTTTTTTTGCTGGACAATTTTTTTGTGAATGTTTTTGGAATGTGGGGGTGATATTCCTGCTGGAAAAGGGGTGTCACCCTCAGTTTTGGTGGAGAAGGGTTCCCCAGGACCAGGGAGAAGTGATCCCCAGGTCCGTGTGAATGGTGTATGAATGTACAGTGACATAATTGGAGCCGTGGCGTGGCGTTGCTGCTCACAAGTCCAGCATGGTAGGCTTGTGCTAATCCAATTTGATGAGGATGTGATGTGTCTGTGCTAGGGACCACAGTGGTGTGCATGCATGCATTCTCATTGGGCCATGATTAATGTGTGTGTTTAACGTGCAAAGATGCCTAATGTGAGCTGTCTCCTGGCTGCTCTTCCCTCAGAAGACGGGTAGCCTTGGTAAGGAGGGGATTGTCTAGTTCAGGGGTCAGGTCATCACGTATGTCAATCTGCAGGCCCTTTCTCACTGCGAAGTTGTGCAGCAGGCAACAGGCACCGATGATCTGGCACACAACGTTTGGGGAATACAACAGGGTCCCCCCGGACTTATCCAGGCATCGGAAACGTGACTTCAGGAGGCCAAAGTTGCGCTCCACCACTGCACATGTTTGGGCGTGGGCTTCATTGTATCTTTCCTCTCCTGGTGTTTGGGGGTTCCAGATAGGAGTCATGAGATGGGGTCCCAGTGCACCCAGTGTAAGGGAAAAGACAGGAGGATGTTAGTCATGCATGTGCCCCTTGTGATGTGTGCATCATGGGGGGGATAGTCATGCCTGCCACCCATGTCACTCACCAACCAGCCAGGTGTCCCCATACACATTCTGTTCGAATTCCATTCGGATGGGGCTCTGATTGTAGATGTAGCTTTAATGGCTGGATCCGGGGTGTTTGGCACGGACGTGCCATATGAGGCCTTGGGCATCGACTAAAACCTGTACGTTGATGGAATGCCAATGCTTCCGATTGCGGTATATGTACTCTGTCTCATGGGGGGGCTGGAGTGCCACATGTGTGCAATCAATGGCCCCCACGGTGCATGGGAATCTGGCAATTCTGTAGAAATCTGTCATTGCCTTCAGCCGCAGGTCCTCAGTGGTGGGTTTGATGATTTGGTTGGCCATGCGTCTGAGGATTGCAGGGACAACCTGGTGCACACATCTGCTCATGGAGGATTGTGACATCCCAACCACCACTCCACTTGTTCTTTGAAAAGAGCCGCTGGCAAGGAAATGGAGTGTTGCCATGACCTTGACCAGTGGCTGCACTGCATGTGAGCGGTGTGTTGGGCTGGTGATGTCATCCTGCAAGGTTGTGGTTAATTACAGGATGGCATGAGGGGTGAATCTGAAGATGCGATACACCTCAGAATCACTCATGCCAAAAAGGTCTATGCGTGTGCGTTATATCCTCCTCCGTGCTCTCCTCCTTCTTTGCTCCTCTAAAGTCAGTAGTAAAGCTATGAGCAAGGATGTCCCTGGCATGTTGGCATACAGATTGTTGTGCAACAAGTGTGACTGCTCAGCTCCTCACTAACAATGTTGCTTTCTCTGACATGTAGACGGATTGTCTATTTTTTTACCACCTTTTATATGGTCTAATTTTAGACAGGACGTGCAGCTGTTGCGCACATCGCGTAGCCTGCGCTGCAACAACGTTCTTTTGTGGATCCCTGTAACTCCCTCATTAGCATATTTGAATAGCAAATCAATGGTCTGTCTAGCGCAGTTTTGCGTGGACGGATGCGCCTGTCTATCGAAATTACGCCGGTCAAAAAAAAGTAGATTTCTTGCGTATCTCGTTTTGGGGATGCGGCGCATCGAAACGCATGTGCAAATTTAGACTTACGCCACGCATCTCTTGTAACGCCGGCGTAATCGCTCTGTGAATCTGGCCCACAGTGTCTTTTCAGATAGATAGATCAGGGAGGCTAGTAGTCAGTATAGTTAAATTTACAGTTGAGAATATATTGACATCCCTAGGAGTTGTCAATATATTTATAAACTGTATAGCTTAGCTAGATCTGCTATTAGTATCTGTCAGGCAGGAGATTGTGCTTTAGGGTTTACCTTAAACATAGTACTCCGTGTTAGTCAACGTGTGCTAGTTAATTGCACATAGACGCATTAACTGTTACTGCAAGTGTGCTATTTATTTGCACAGAAAGGCAGTTGCTGTTAATGCAAGTGGGCTATTGAATTGCACAGAAACACAGTCGCTCTGACTGTACGTGTGCTGTTACATACCACCTGAGCGCATTTGGTGTCACCGCACGTGTGCTGTTACATACCACCTGAGCAAATTTGGTGTCACCGCACGTGTGCTGTTACATATCACCTGGAGCACATTTGGTGTCACCGCATGTGTGCTGTTACATACAACCTGAGCGCAGTTAGTGTCACCGCACGTGTGCTGTTACATATCACCTAAGCGCATTTGGTGTCACCGCACATGTGCTGTTACATATCGCCTGAGCACATTTGGTGTCACCGCATGTGTGCTGTTACATACCACCTGAGCGCAGTTAGTGTCACCGCACGTGTGCTGTTACATATCACCTGAGCGCATTTGGTGTCACCGCACGTGTGCTGTTACATATCACCTGAGCGCATTTGGTGTCACTGCTCATGTGCTGTTACATACCACCTGAGCGCAGTTAGGATCACTGCACGTGTGTTGTTATATATCACCTGAGCGCATTCAGTGTCACTGCACGTGTGCTGTTACATACCACCTGAGCGCAGTTGGTGTCACTGCACTTGTGCTGTTACATAGCACCTGAACAATATGTCTGGAAGGACAACAAAGAGAGGCAGAGAGTCACGAGGGCAAGCAGGCTCTGCATCTAGAGGTAACGCTGGTGGTGGATGTGGTGCATCCTCTTCAGCACATGGCCGCGGCCGCTCATCCTTCTTTTAGGGAGCTGGCCGTGTTGAGCCTCAACATGCTGAGAAATTAGTAGAGTGGATGACCAAGCCGTCCTCATCCTCCTCATCCTCTCTCACACAGACTGATCTAAGTTTGTCTGGCAAAGCAGCTGCCAAGACGTCCTCTTCCCTCTGCACAATGGCTTCACACAATACTTCCCTAGTCCCACCATGTCCTCCTGAGGAGTCCCCCGAACTGTTTCAACACAGTGTTGGGTACATGCTGCAGGAAGATGCGCAGCCTTTTGAGGACTCTGATGACTGAACACAGATAGAGGAAGGCATTGATGTGAGCCCAGGGAGAGGGGGTGGCCGAGAGGGACAGCAATTTGTCAGTGATGATGTTCCCCCAGCTGGAGCATAGTGCCAGGTTGTTGACAGTGATGAGGAGGGAGGGGATGATGAGGTCACTGACTCTACCTGGGTGCCTGATAGGAGAGGGGAGGAGGAAGAGGAAGAGGAGGAGGAGGAGGAGGAGGACGAGGCACAGGCACGTCTCCAAAGAGGCAGGATTGCCTCCAGGGGTCAGCTTAAGGGCACACCAACTGCATTACAGCGCACATCTACGACACTTGTGCATGGCGCTGCTGTGTCTGACCGGTACAGCAAAAGTTTTTGGTGTGGGCCTTTTTTGAAACATGTCCACAAGATCGTACCTTTGCTATTTGCAACATATGTCGCAAGCGTATCTCGCGTGGCCAAAACATCAACCGCCTGGGTACCACATGCTTATCCAGACATATGTCGACTTTCCATGCAGCTCGTTGGCAAGCACACCAGAAAGACCCACACCAAAGACAAAAGCGTACCCCTCCTTGCCCTTCTGGGACCTCCAACCCCACTAGACCCCCAGTCCTCTCTGAAGCCTGCAGTGAAGGTGTAGAAATAGGTGTGTGACAAGCTAGTAGTAGCGGGCAATCTACTGATAGTACCA
Organism: Rana kukunoris; assembly: GCA_029574335.1. NCBI lineage: Eukaryota > Metazoa > Chordata > Amphibia > Anura > Ranidae > Rana > Rana kukunoris. The sequence continues at coordinate 77,161,264 of CM056054.1, read as the reverse complement.
GGCAAATTTCCCTGCCCTAGCTGCTGCAGCGCCGAAAGAAGTACAATCCCAGCCATCCATATGCCCAGCAGTTGAATGCTAGCTTAGCAAAATTGCTAGCACTTCAACTGCTACCTTTTCAGTTGGTGGATTCTGCCCCCTTCCGCGAGTTTGTGCAATGTGCAGTACCACAGTGGCAAGTACCAAAACGCCACTTTTTTTCTCTCGGAAGGCGATTCCGGCTCTCTACCGGCATGTGGAAGGCAATGTCCATGCCTCGCTGGACAGGTCAGTCAGTGGTAAGATACTAGTATCGGTATCTGGACAACCCTAACAGGGATGTTACCTGTCTTTTACGGCCCATTGGGTGACTCTGCTGGCAGCTGGGAAGGACGCAGGGCAAGGTACAGTAGTTTTGGAGGTTGTTCCGCCACCACGCCTCCAAAACACTACTACTGCTTGTGACACACCTCTCTTCTCCACCCCCTCCTCTTCGTCTTCCTCTGTGGCCTCTTCCTGTGCTGAAGTTTCCTCAGAACCAGCCGTGCTACGTAGGCGTACGAGAGGCTACGCAGGAATGCAGGCCAAGAGATGCCATGCGGTGCTAGAGCTGGTGTGCTTGGGAGACAGGAGCCACACTGGGGAAGAGGTTCTTTCAGCTCTGCAGGGGCAGGCTCAGAGTTGGTTGACGCCACGCCAGCTGAAGCCTGGAATGGTGGTCAGCGATAATGGCACCAACCTCCTCTCTGCCCTGCGACAGGGAAAACTCACCCACTTGCCCTGTTTTGCGCATTTCCTGAATTTTGTGGTGCAGCGGTTCTTGGGCAGGTACCCGGGCTTACAGGATGTCCTGAAGCAGGCCAGGAAAGTCTGTGTGCATTTCCGGAGGTCATATAATGCCACTGCTCGGCTGACTGACCTCCAAAGGGAATACAACCTGCCCAAGAACCGCCTAATCTGCGACATGCCCACCAGATGGAACTCTACGTTGGCCATGCTGCAGCGGCTGCACACGCAGCAGCGGGCCATCAATGAGTACCTGTGCCAATATGGCAGCAGAACTGGGTCAGGGCAGCTAGGTTTTTTCCCCCACGCCAGTGAGCCTTGATCAGGTATGCATGCACTGTCCTGTCACCATTTGAGGAGGCCACGAGTATGGTGAGCAGTGACAGTGCATGCATCAGTGAGACTGTCCCTCTTATTCACATGTCGGAGCACACGCTACGTGGAACAATGGACAGGGCCCTTGAGCCAGAACAGAGGGAGGAAGAGGAGGACTTCCTTACCTCTCAAGGCCCCCTTTACCCAGACAGTGGGCCTGCTTGCCCACTTAGCACACAGGAAGAGGAGGAGGAGGAGGAGGAGGAGGAGGAGGATGATTGTATCAGCAGCATGGAGGTGGAGCCTAGCACTCAGCATCAGCAGCAGTCTTCAAGGGATCATTTACAGTCCCAAGGAACATGTGGACTTTTACGTGGCTGGGATGAGGTGCCTGTGGATCCTGTCGTCCTCAGTGACCCAGAGGACTGTGCCCTGAATGCCTCTGCAAACCTACGCTGCATGGCCTCCCTGATCCTGCAAAGCCTGCGTAAGGATCCTTGTGTACGTGCTATCGAGGAGACGAATCATTACTGGCTGGCAACTCTCCTTGATCCACGTTACAAGAGTAAGGTTGCGGACCTTATGTTGCCATCGCAGAGGGAGCAGAAAATGAAACTTCTGCGGGAGGCCTTGCAGAAGGGTCTGTGCAATGCGTTCCCAGAACCAGGAGGATTACCAAAACCTGGCTCTGGGCGACGTCCTGCTGAGGCTTCGGTAAGTTACAGAATGAGCGGTGGAGAAGGTAGACATCTGACCGATGCCTTCAGACAGTTTTTTAATCCGCAGCCCCAAGGTCTGACCGGTTCCAGCAACCATCGCCAGCGTCTGGTTTACATGGTCCGGGAATACCTAGGGGCAAGATCCGACTTGGACTCCTTCCCCACCGAAAATCCTCTGGCTTACTGGGTCTTGACAATGGATCACTGGCCTGAGCTTGCACAGTACGCAATTGAGCTACTGGCTTGCCCTGCATCCAGTGTTCTTTCAGAACGCACATTCAGTGCTGCTGGAGGCTTTGTTACCGATCACAGGGTGCGCCTCTCCACCGACTGTTGATCGACTGACCTTCATCAAAATGAATCAGGCTTGGATCAACACCAGCTACCAAGCACCTGATGCTGATGTTACTGAATAATATTTTTTTGTTAAAATGTCGGATCCCTTTTAGACTGCGTATGCTGATGCTGAGTGACTGTCCTCTTATGCTGCTGATGGAATATTCTTCTCCTCACTTTTCTTGCTGATAGCTAGTAAGAAATGTTGTGTTTCTGGGCTCCGCCACCAGTGCCTAAGGCACAATTTTTTTGCCCCTGTTTAACAGGGGCGCCAAATAACAACAATTTTTGATGCAATACTTTGCACGTGGCTCCTTGTTGCGCTCCAATTGGAGTTATTGGGAGGGGTTGCAGTGTTGTGTTGTGCCCAAGGCACAATTTTTCAGCCCCTTTTTACCAGGGGCACCTAATAACAATTTTTGATGCAATAATTTGCATGTGGCTCCTTGTTGCGCTCCAATTGGAGTTATTGGGAGGGGTTGCAGTGTTGTGCCCAAGGCACAATTTTTCTGCCCCTGTTTAACAGGGGCGCCTAATAACAATTTTTGATGCAATACTTTGCACGTGGCTCCTTGCTGCGCTCCAATTACAGTATGTTTGAGGGGTGTCCTTTCCTATAAAAAATTTCTTTCACAAATCAATAATGGCCCCCCACCACCGCTAAAATATTCAACATATTGTTGCCACACAGCACGTGTGCAAGAAGTATTATTTTTTTTAAAAGATTTTTATTTGCCAGATGTACATACACAAGAAGTTGTAGACAAGGTACAGTTCCAATCAGGTAAAACAATACAGTAAGTCAATATAGATCTCTTTCCCCTTCCAAATTCTAGGTACAGTATATTCTTTAGTACAAATAGCTGTTTTTTTTTTTTTTTTATAAAGAAAAACCAAAATCGCAAGCACCACATGTGCTCGTAAAAAAGAAACATAGAAACCTAAACTTCACATAACAACGGAGGTAAAGTTCCCCCAGTCCTGTTTGTGCCGTGTGCTGTTATTCTATCACTCCCAAACTGTCACATTTCCCTCACCCACGTCATAACGATTACCCATCTGACAATTAATAGCAGAGGAAAAAAAAAAAAAATTATATATATTTCCTCTCAATTGTCAGTTTGTACCGTATCCTCAGAATCAATCCATCGTCCCCAAACTTTATGAAATTTCTTAAGGCAGCCCCTGGACTCATACGTCAATTTATACAATGTGACATTGGCATTGACAAGGCCTTTCCAGGCATCTAGTGTGAGGTATTCTCTTTTAATCCAGTTGAGAACAATTAGCTTTCTGACATAATAAAACAGCAGTCTCAGTAGTGTTCGTGTAGTATTACTCATAACCTCATCCTCGATAACACCGAGGAGTCCCAACAGTGGGCTACAGATATTTGGCAGGTCAAATGTGTCAGCAATAAACTGGGTCACTTGCGACCATAGGGGCCGTATCCTATTACAATCCCAGACCATGTGTAGAAAGGTACCTTCTGCAATTAAACATTTGTGGCAGGTGGGGTTATCTTTCCTTCCCATTTTATACAGCCTTAACGGAGTATAGTACATTTGGTGCAAATATCTAAGTTGTATTAATTTGTCTCTAGCGGAGATAACTGTGGGCGTATAAGACGTCAACACCTCCCCCCATTGCTCCTCCGTAAGCTCTGGAATAATATTGGTCCACCTCTCTCTAAGTTTCTTTTCCCTTGGGTTTATTCTATCCATGAGTGAGCTATAGTAGATAGAGATCAATTTAGTGTGTTCAGGAGCCATAAGGAGCCTTTCCAGTTTAGAGTTTTCAAGTAGTACCCGTCCTGTCCCAAATTGAGCAAGAGCAGCATGTTGCAGTCTGGTGTACTGAAATGCCCAGGAGTCGGGAACATCTAAGTCCCTATGTAGTTGTGCAAATGTTTTTAGTTCCCCATTATCGTATAGTTGGTGAAGATATGTGAGCCCGAATTTTGACCATCTATATCCATCCTCCAGATAAAAAAACTCCTTTAAACAGGGGTTGAACCACAACGGGGCATTGGGTGAAAGGTGCAGAGGGGTGTCGGCTATATGTTTTATACAAATCCCCAGAATACGCTTAGCAGAGCCAAGCATCTCCCTGCCCCCCACTGTAGGCACCTCTCCTCTAAAGAAAAAGTTCAACAAAGCTTCGTAGGACGTTGCCACAGCTGCTTCAACCGCAACAGCAGCATTATTCAACTGTGGAAACATGCGCCAATGTAAATGAACTAGCTGCGAGGCCAAATAATAGAGGTGCAGATCAGGCACCGCTAGACCTCCCCTCCCAACCGTCAGTTGTAAGAGTTCCAGGGAAACCCTGGCTGCTCCAGCTCCCCACAGGAAGGATGATAGCAGGGAGTTAATGTGGCAAAACGTTTTTTTAGGAATATAAATTGGGGCATTAGGGAGCGCACATAGGAATTTTGGCAAAAAAATCATTTTAAATAGATGAGCTCTACCCAGCAACGTGAGTGGGAGGTCCTTCCATTTCTGGATCCTGTCACTAAAAGACCTAATGATAGGCCATAGATTCAATTCTGCAAACGAAGTTACCGGCAATCTCACAGTAATGCCCAAATATTTAAACTGGGGGACTACCGCCAGAGGGCACTGAGCAGGGAGTATTAGGTTAGGTTGAGGATCCAAGGGAAAAAGATTTGATTTGGACCAGTTAATTCTGAAACCAGAAAAATCCCCAAATTCCTGAATCAATGACACCGCCGCCAATAAGGATGCGTCAGAGTCTCCCAGGTACAAGAGCATGTCATCCGCGTACAGTGACACACGCTCCTCCAGACCTCCCACCTGCAGCCCCCCAACTAAGTCATGAGTCCTAAGTTTAGCCGCCAGTGGCTCAATAGCCAGGGCGAACAGGAGAGGAGACAGAGGGCACCCCTGCCTCGTCCCCCTGTGGATCTGAAAGGTGTTTGATATAAGGCCATTTACTCGAATACTAGCACAGGGTTCTTTGTATAATAGTTTAACCCAGGAAACAAATTTCGGTCCAAAGCCCAGCTTCGCAAGAAGGACAAAGAGATAGTCCCATTCCACTGAGTCGAACGCTTTTTTAGTGTCTAATGATGCTATCACTCTCTTGCCTGAATTCTCATGTTGAATCTGCAAGTTAACATATAGCCTTCTAAGGTTCATTTGGGTACATCTGCCGGGAATAAATCCTGTCTGGTCTGAGTTAATTAATTTGAGAATCACTGATTGCAATCTACCTGCCAAAATTTTGGCTAGTATTTTGACATCCGAATTGATCAAAGAGATTGGTCTATAGGATTCACATTCTTGTGGATCCTTCCCCGGCTTGGGAATTACCACAATCAGGGCTTCACGCATAGATTCTGGGAGTATCCCCTCTTTTTCTGCTGCTGCAAAGACTCTCTGTAAACGTGGCGTCAAGATCTCTCTATGCAAGTGGTACCAGTCGGCCGGAAACCCATCAAGTCCAGGCGACTTACCAGGTTTGAAAGAAGAGATGGCGTCACATATTTCTTCCTGTGTTATAGAGTGCTCCAATTTAGCACCGTCCTCTGAAGTCAGGGAGGGAAATGTCACGGTATCTAGATAGGAAGACAGCTCCGAGTCTGTATGTCGGGTCTGGGACTGATAAAGGTTCTCGTAGAATTTCAGAAACGTGTCTAGAATACCAGGAGAATCTCGTATTACTTCCCCATTGGATCGTCTGAGTTGTAAGACAGTAATTGGAGTATAGAGCGGTCGTGCCAAGAATGCTAGTAGACGACCACTCTTATCTCCAAATTCAAAGAAAGATCTAGTCTGACGTAGTTGCTGTTTCGTCGTTTGTTCAGTCAAAAGTAATCTATACTGTCTCGTCTGGTCCTGCCAAAGTCGATAAGTAACAGGGGTTGGGTCCTGAATATACCTCTGTTCAGCACTAGTCACCCTAATTCCTGCATTTCGTATATCTGAATTCAAAGCTTTAGAGAAATCACTTGTTTCTTTAGTAAACACCACCCTCATAGTTGCCTTAAAAGCCTCCCACTGATTATGAATTGAGGCGTCCGCCTCGTTCTCCCTTCAGTAGTGGTCAATGGCGGTCTTACATGTGATGGTAATAAATTCTTCTTGCAGCCACCCTACATTCATACGCCAGTGCCTCCTCCCTTTTGGAGCACCTAGGTCCAAAATTACCTCCATCGGGGAGTGATCCGACAAGGCCCTAGGGAGATATCGGACGCTGGATATGATCGGAAGCCCATCTGCAGAGGACAGCAATAGGTCAATTCTAGACAGTGTCCTATGTGTCTCCGAGTGACAGGAGTATTCCCTGACTCCAGGATTTTTTAGACGCCACACATCTGTGAGAGTGTAGCTCTCCAACCATGAGGCGAGCGTGTGATGTGAGGTAGAGATACATCCATGTCTGTCGAGATCCACATCTGAGACTGCGTTAAAATCACCAAGCAGTAACAGTGGTCCCTGTGCAATCATCACAGCCTCCCTCAAAACACCCTCCAGCACCTGAGAGGAAAAAGGGGGCGGAATATACACACAGACCAGTGTCATACAAACATTAAACATCTGACATACCAGTATTGCATATCTGCCCTGAGGATCTAGCTTGACCTGTAATATATGGGCTGCAGCCTTCTTAGTAACCAGGATGGCCACCCCTCTCGAATATGTGGAGTATTCAGCGTGGAGTACCCTCATAATATTTGCCTTCTTTAGAGCCAGAACTTTAGAGCCCTGCAAGTGTGTTTCCTGCAGAAGGATAAAATGGGGCTTATACCTTTTAATAAAATCAAAGATGAGAGATCTCTTTACCTTTGAATTCAAGCCACGTACATTCCAAGACAGCAGGCTTATTCTATCCGCCATTTAAACTTAAAAAGGAAACTGACAGGATAGCAAGCAGAACGATATCTGAGCAACTGGTAAACCGTATACCCATCCTGGAGAGGGCAAGATACACAAGAAAATAAAAATAAAAAATATATATAGCAACAGCACACAGCACAAACAAATAAAACAAGTAAAACAAGTTAACCCTTCCCTTCCCACCCTGCACACAACCCCAACATGTTGTGTGCCTGAACTCCATAACTAGAAAAGCAGGTGACCTCGGGGGGTCACAGGTCAGCAGTAGTGGAATAATATCCACATAACAGTCTATAGCTTGTCTTGAAGGAGCTAAGGAGCATCCATGACAAAATCAACATATCCCTTAGGATCCCTCCGGTGCAAAGGGACAAATCAACCAGCGTAGCTGAAAGAAAAAACACCACAGGGAAAATAGCTGGTAGTGAAAATAGTCTGGCCAGGAGCAAGAAAAAAATTAAAAAAAAACAAATAAAAGGGAAAAAAGGGGGGAGGGGGGGAACAAGGGTCCCAACAGAGACCAAAAACAAAATAAATGTTTCTTTAAATAATCACAGAGACTACTTCACAGTCAGTCAGCTTGAAGAACTTTGTGGGACATCACACAGGAGAGACAGTGTCAGAAAATAATCATAGAGCCATCCTCCTCAGGAACGGAGAAGCAAGTGCAGGTCATGTATCACAGGTGTAAAGCAACTTCAGACTGTCAGCGGTGCGCAGCAGGGCTAGAACGCCCCCTGGTGTCCATCCAGCGTGAAGCCTCAATTGGAGCATTGAAAAAGAAAACTTTACCCCTGTTCACCACTCTCAATTTTGCCGGGTATAGCATACTGTATGCCAAGTGCATCTCTCGCAGCCTTTTCTTCACATGAACAAAGCTGGCCCTCTGCCTCTGTGTAGCTGCCGAAAAATCCGGGTATATTGAGATGCGATTACCGTTAAATTGCAGATCTCCCAAGGTGCGCGCTTCACGGAGGATACTTTCCCGGTCTCTAAAATGCAGTATTTTTGCTATCATAGGGCGAGGGTGGGAGCCAGGAGGGGGGGGGGGGGGGTAGATGGAATTCTGTGCGCCCTTTCTATAGCGAATAGACGGGAGAACGTGGTGGTCGCCATATTTTCTTTCGCTCCTTCACAGCGCTGTTCACATGTCGGCCGTTGGCTCTGCCCCAAGAAGTATTATTTACTTTTTTATTTATAGTCCTCTCATGTTGTGCAGGGACATTTCTAAACACGTGCCACTACTATAGACACCCAGCAGGTGTGACATTTAAAGGAATTTTTTTTCACTTTAAGCATCATTAAAATGGTTGCTCCGGAAAAAACGGCCGTTTTTAAAACGACTTTTTCCATTGATACATGTTCCCTGGGGTAAGACCCGGGTTCTGAATGACGTTTTCCAACATTAAATTGAATTTTGGTCTTTAAAATGATCGTTTGTGAATTCGAACGTTCGGGTCCCATAGACTTCAATGGGGTTCGAAAAGTTTGTGCGAACCCGCGGTCTGTTCGAACGTTCTGGTGCGAACCGAACCCGGGGGTGTTCGTCTCATCCCTAGTGGCAGGTGGCAATCCACATCTTGTGGCAGGCAGTGTGACAGGTGATGTGGCAAGTGACATTCTGCATCTTGTGGCAGTAAGTGTGGCAGGTGATGTGGGAAGTGACATTCCGCATCTGTTGACAGGCAACTTGGAAAGTGACAATCCACATCTTGTGGCAAGTGAGATTCCGCATCTGGTGACAGGCAGTGTGGCAAGTGACTATCCACATCTGGTAGCAGGCGACGGTGGCAATTGACACGCTCAGGGCTTCCACTGATTCTACATTATGGTAATTTTAACTATTTCATTTATTACTACAATGTAATAATAGAAATAATCAATCACCCTGACACCATATCAACCGTGGTGCTGTGATGATTGAAGCGTCAACACCAGCCATTACCCGCAAAAAATCCCCCCCCCCCCCCCCCCCGGTCCTTGGCATAATTTTCTTCCACGCAGCCGGTCCCGGTGCCAAAAAGGTTGGGGACCACTGATGTAGACTGCATCTCTGTGATGTGAACCACCCCTAAGTTGGGAGGGTGCCGCTAACATTCCAAAATGACACACAAGGAAAAAAAAAGCAGGGATTCACTGTTTTCACCTCGGCTCTACCATGTACATGAGGCCTTATGAGAGTTGATGCACAATATTTATTACACACAATCTGCAGGTTGCACTATGGAATGTGGGAAATGCTTACTTATCCCTTACATGCCTTTAAAGGGGTTGTAAGGGTGCATTTTTTTCCCCTAAATAGCTTCCTTTACCTTAGTGCAGTCCTCCTTCACTTATCTCATCCTTCGATTTTGCTTTTAATTGTCCTTATTTCTTCTGAGAAATCCTCACTTCCTGTTCTGTCAGGAGGCACATTACATTGCAGATAGAGAAAGGAGCTGTATGTTAGTGGGAGTCCTGACTCTGTTGTAGTCCAAGGGAGGGGGCGAGCACGACACTCCACATGAGGGAGAAAGCCTTGCATTACTGTGTGGAGTTACAGACAGAAGAACAGGAAGTGAGGATTTCTCAGAAGAAATACGGACATTTAAAAGCAAAATCGAAGGATGAGATAAGTGAAGGAGGACTGCACTGAGCCAAGCATGCCCGAGCGTGTCCGAGTGTACTGAGCTCAGTATATGTCGGCGGAGTGGTTCAAACACAGCGCGGGAAGCGGGGATCGGCTCAGACAGAGCGGGAGAACACCACAGAGGCTGCAGACGGACACCGGACCGGACAAGGCCACCGATGGTCGCCGGGCAAGACACCGACGAAACCGTAAGTATTTTTTTTTTCTGACATTTTTCTTCTAGGTTGGGGGTGCGCGTTATATGCGGGTGCGCGCAATACCCCGATAAATATGGTAGATCTCAAAAAGTCTAGGGCTGGGTTTACACTTATGCAAATTGGATGCGGATTTCCAATTCACATGACAGGAGTCTGTGACTGGCTCTCAGTAAAGCTGGTTCACACACCTCCGGGGTGGCCATGTAGCACACTGCAGAAGGGTCCAGTGCATCTTTGGCTATGTTTCAGGTCTGAATTCAGGTAAAAATTCGGACCTGTTTCTCCCCTGAAACAGAGAACAGGGATGCACCAGACCCCCTGCTGCGAGCCGTTCTGCATATAGTGTGAACTCAGCTCAAAGTCAAAAGGCATTCTCACTGCACATGGCAGTACATATATACTATAAGTATATACTGCAGTAAATATATGGTTAAAAAAATGAAGACACGTTACTGGAATTATTTAAAACATGAGAAAAGATAAATATTGTATAAGATGCAAAAAAACAGCTAAATACAATTACAAAGCAAATTTAAAAGTTCTTAGAATATTTATGTTGGTGTTTCTGTGTATAGTAAAAGTTCTAAAGTTACAGGTATTGGTGTGGTTACTAGTGTGGTTACTAGTGTAATCAACCACACTAGTAGGGATTCCTACCTATTAGACTCTAGAGAGAGACACATGTTTTTCTTTGTTTTATATGGTTTAGGGTGCATCGGTCACAACTGGCATCCTTATAGCAGCATAGGACCTAATTCCAGCCAAAAGGGGGGCCTATCATCATTGGGCTCACCCCACGGATATACCTGACAAAGATCCTCTCCCGTGCCCTCCTCCGTGCCCTCTTCCTTCTGCGCTCATCTAAAGTCAGTAGTATAGCCATGAGCAAGGATGCCCCTGGCATGTTGGCATACAGAATAATGTCCTGCAAGTGTGGCTGCTCAGCTCGGCCCTAATGGTGTTGCTTTTGCTGACATGTAGACGGATTGTCTAAATTTAAACTGCTTTTATTTGGTCTAATTTTAAACCGGCTGTGCAGCTGATAAGCACACTGTGTAGACTGCACCGCACAAACTTACTTTTGTGGATCGGTGTATCTCCCTCATTTGCATATTTGCATAGCAAATCAATGGTGTGTCTAGTGCAGTTTTGCACGCACGCTGCGCCGGTCTATCCAAATTACGTCGGTCTAAAAAATGTGGATTTCAGGCATATATCGTTTTGGGGATACGGTGCATAGATAAACATGTGCATTTTTAGACTTACGCATGCCTAACTCATTAAACTCCGGAGTAAGTGCTTTGTGAATCCGGCCCATAGTGTTTTGATGTACGATTTTTGTATCTAATTGATAGTATACTCGCATGCTGTATGTAAGCGCCGTTTTCATTTATCGCTCGGCGGATCATTCGAAATTCGCATCGTGTATGGCCTGCATTATTCACAGATTTGTGATCATTCAAATTCAAAATTACATTGTACTTGAATATGAAGCAGTAAAAACAAATGTAATCTAAATCATGCAACATAATTGTTGGGACCTAGGGATAAATATTGAGAGTAAATATTTTTCATTTTTTGTTATAAAGCATAGTGTTTAGTTACACTCCCCTAAATGCTGTGTAGCAGGGTCAGGAGCTCCCGGAACTTATCAAATTAGTTCCTCGACCTAGAGATGTCTCTGTCTATCACTGGCCACTGGTGGTTTGGGCTTAAGCTAATTGGGACTTGTACAAACTAATAACCTACTCTAGCTCTAGCTTAAGTTTGTTAATTTGGAATAGAGAGCTTAAAAACATTGTATGTGCCCATAGAGATTTATTTTGATTTCTAGAAACTATTTTTCAACATTCAGCAGGACTGGTCATGCAATACCATCCTTAGTGCAGCAGTATCTGCTCTTAATAATGACTAAAAGAGTGTCCCTTTAAAGGCCCTTAAGGGCTCATTTCCACTGGCGTTTTTACAGCCACTTTTCTGGGCGTTTTTTGCAGCTTAAGAACGCCTGTCCATGTTAGTCTATGGCCTCATGCCCACCATGACGTTTTTGAGCTGTAGATGGCTGAGACGTTTTTTAAGCTGCAAAAAAAACGTGGGACCAGTGCGTTCTGAAGCTCCAGCAATAGAGCTGTAAAAACGCCAGACATTAAACGCTCAAACACGCAAAAACGCTGCCGCTGCGTTTTTAAAGCTCCAGCTCCAAAAAAAATGTATTTATGTTTTCTAAAATAAACATGGACAGGCGTTTTTAAGCTGTAAAAAACGCTCAGAAAAGTGGCTGTAAAAACGCCAGTGGAAATGAAGCCTTATAGTCACACCTTTTCAGTTTGTAAAATAGTATGCTTATGTGCCACACATAGCTCTCATACTTGCTAGTAATACTGTTTTAGAAGTAAATAATTTATCATTTTAGCTTAGATGGTTCCATTAGAACATTTGAAAAAGCTTCTGCTTAGATATTTTTTCCTGATTTTTTTTTTAAAACTTCCTAATTTAAATGGTATTTTAGTGCAGCATTTCACAAATTTGCTAGCTGAGAGACCTTGACATATCATGCTTATAAATTGGCTGTTTATAGAGGCGTTCCATCAGTCACATTTTTTTTTTTTTTTTATGTTCAACGCATGCTGTGACTCATTTGCAAATAACATCTAACACCTTGTATTTTGTAAGTCATACTGCATGATTTGTTTCAATGCTGTGAAATTGTAAATATGTAAGGGTGTTGTTTACAGAATACTGTATATCAAATAATTAGTGACCCCACTGGCACAAATTTGTCTCCTGCCTACTAAGTTTACTGTAATGGGTAATGCTGCTGATAGGAAATGAGAAGTTGCTCTAAAATGATATTTTTACCTCATTAGCAGATTATGTTACTGAAATTTGCTTATTGTGCTACATATAAAATGCATGCTGTGTGTGTGTGTGTGTATGTGTGTGTATGTATATATATATATATATATATATATATATATATATATATATATATATATATATAGTGTGTGTGTGTATATATCTTATATATATATATATATATATATATATATATATATATATATATATATATATATATATATATATATATATATATACTGTGTGTGTATATATCTTATATAGATATATATCTATATATATATATATATATATATATATATATATATATATATATATATATATATATATATATATATATATATATATATATATATATATATATATATATATACTTGGATCCAGAAGTGAACATATAAATTATAATTAGTATAATACAGTGTGTTCCCCTGTATCACCTTCAAATTTCTCACTTGTCAGCTTCATGTATTACTGTCCCCCCGACCCCCACTTGTTGGCTTTGTGTATTACTGTGACAGTAACACATTAAGCTGATAAGTGGGGGACAGTAATAAATTAGGCTGACAAGTGGGGCACAGCAGTGGCGGCTGGTGCTCAAAATTGCCACCACTGTGCCATCAAACGCAGCCACTGTACCCATCAATTGCTGACACTGTGCCCATCAATTGCTGCCAGTGGTCCCTTTAATTTTCTCTACTGTGCCCCATCAGATGCTGCCAGTGTGCCCATCAATTGCCGCTACTGTGCCCAACAATTGTCGCTACTGTGCCCCATCAGATACCGCAAGTGTGCTGATCAATTGCCGCTACTGTTCCCCATCAGATGCTGCCAGTGTGACGATCAATTGTCGCTACTGTGCCCCATCAGATACTGCCACTGTGCCATCAAACGCAGCCACTGTACCCATCAATTGCCACCAGTGTGCACCATCAAATGCTGCAAGTGGTCCAGTCAATTGCTGCTACTGTGCCCCATCAGATACTGCCACTGTGCTACATCAGATGCTGCCAGTGTGCTCATCAATTGTCGCTACTGTGCCCCATCAGATGCTGCTACTGTGCCATCAAACGCAGCCACTGTACCCATCAATTGCTGACACTGTGCCCATCAATTGCTGCCAGTGTGCCCCATCAAATGCTACCAGTGGTCCCATTAATTGCCACTACTGTGCCCCATCAGATGCTGCCACTGTGCCCCATCAGAATGCCAGTGTGCCAATCAATTGCCACTACTGTACCCATGATCAAATGCTGCCAGTGTGAGTGTGCCCATCAATTGCTGACACTGTGCCCATCAATTGCTGTCAGTGTGCCCCATCAAATGCTACCAGTGGTCCCATTAATTGCCACTACTGTGCCCCATCAGATGCTGCCGCTGTGCCCCATCAGAATGCCAGTGTGCCGCGGTGGAATGGGTCAGAGATAATCACGGGAAAAGATGGGTACAAATCGAAAAAGCTCAAGAGATGACACAACTAGGAAAAAATTTATGGATACCGGCACAACACCGATCACTGAAACACAACATTTATGGTTTGACAAGAAGCACTTTGAAAATATGGGAATAGGACTCAGGAACTCACAAATAGTAAATATAACTCACCACTTATTAATTTAAAGAAAAATTCGTATTTTCCACCTGGGGAAAAAGAAATAGGAGGGAATTGGATTAAAAAAGACTGGCCACTTATGAGGAGTTGAAATCTAGACAGGAGATATGGAATTTAGACAGGTGGAGATATGCACAGTTAAGTCACTTTATTCGACAACTCCCTCAGCCATTAAGGTCGGGAATAGAACTGACTCCTATGGAAAGGGTTTGCACAGCAGAGAACACGAAAGGCACGATTTCTAAACTATATAAAATACTTATTAAGATTGGTGCACAAGGAGCTGTCCCTATAGTAGAAAAATGGGAAAAAGAATTGGGTATAGGTAGGGGAGAAAACTCGGTAAACAAGATAATGAGTCTGACCCACTCCTCCGCAATAGATTCGAAAACAGCGGAGATGAACTAGAAGTGTATCACCATCTGGTATATTACACCAGAGAAAATTAGTAAATATAAACTAGATCAGCCCGCTGAATGTTGGAGAGGCTGCCTGGGCAGGGGCACCATGGCACATATATGGTGGTCCTGTCCAAAAATTCAAAAATATTGGGACGCCATACTACGCCTAGTAAAAGAGATCACAGGCACAGAAATAAAGAAAGATCCCTGGGTGGTACTATTCCACTGTAGCGAGGACGGTATCAAAAAGTATAAACAGTCACTACTTCCACACATGCTGAATGCAGCAAAGAAACTGATACCAAAAAAATGGCAAGACACCGAATGTCCACAGATATGGGAATGGGTCCAGGGACTGGAAGAAACCTACAGGATGGAAGAGCTGAAGCAGAGGGATGCAGAAACGAATATAAATTTCCGTGCTAAATGGGAGAAATGGAAGACGTATAAAAATACTTGGAATTATTTAGAGGGTTCAAGGGAGACTCTGTGAGTATCATATAAAAAAAAAAAAAAGGTAACAGAGAGGAGATGGGAAATAAGACCCCCCAACCTCTATAATAAAAGGGCAGGGAGCAGAGAGGAGAAAAATCAACAATAAAATTGCATGAGATTGTAAAGTGTACAGGAGTCCTGGGAGCCACAAGGGAGCTACATGGGGGGAAGGGGGGATGGGGAGGGAAAGGCCGTAGGGAGGGGGATTTAGGCTATGTCTTCAATACGATACTTTTGTCTCACTCGGGAAAAACTCTGGTATGAATTTACTTTTGAAATAGTCTATGCTTGAGATAAGGAAAAGAAAAAAAAAGAAAAGAAAAAAAAAAGAAAACGAATACTTAGAAACAAATACCGCAAAAATTCACAGATGATGCAAAAACCGCTAATAGAGACAATGGAGGCTCAAACATGAGCGGGTCTCAAAACGACAGGTATCAAGCTGATGTGAAAAAAACAAAACAAAAAAAAAATGCCAGTGTGCCATTCAATTGCCGCTACTGTGCCCCATGATCAAATGCTGCCAGTGCCAGTGTGAGTGTGCCCATCAATTGCTGCGACTGACACTGTGCCCCATCAGAAGCTGCTATTTGTCACCTGATCATCACCAGTTCCATTTGCTTTGCTAACCTTTTAATCTGGACTGTCACTCTGGTCTGATGAGGCAGACTTCAACCAGCGCCGCTCTTCTGCTCTTCTTGGTTCCCTCCCTAATCCAGGCACAGGCAGGCAGTCGGGCTGCTCGGGCGGGAGGAGGAGCCTGGAGGTCGGATGTCATGCATACCCGGGCTGCAGCCTGAAATGCACTGTGGCCTGTGGGCGGGAGGTCGGGATGGACCGGGAACATCTGAGCCGAGCTGGTGGATCTTAGGGGCCACATGACCTTCCTACAGGGCCGGCCTTAGGTGTTCAGGCGCCCTGTGCGAGCTAATCCTGTGGAGCCCCCCGCCCCCCCAGACCGCTACACACTAAACTACCCACAGACCGCTACACAATACACACTGACCGCTACACAAACTACCCACTGACCAATACACACTGACCGCTACACAATACACACTGACCAATACACTACCCACAGACCGCTACACAATACCCACAGACCGCTACACAATACCCACTGACCGCTACACAAACTACCCACTGACCAATACACTATACCCACAGACCGCTACACAATACACACTGACCGCTACACAATACACACTGACCGCTACACAATACACACTGATCAATACACTACCCACAGACCGCTACACAATGCACACTGACCAATACACTACCCACAGACCGCTACACAATACCCACAGACCGCTACACAATACACACTGACCGCTACACTACCCACAGACCGCTACACAATACACACTGACCGCTACACAATACACACTGACCGCTACACAATACACACTGACCAATACACTAACCCACAGACCGCTACACAATACCCACAGACCACTACACAATACACACTGACCGCTACACTACCCACAGACCGCTACACAATACCCACAGACCGCTACACAATACCCACAGACCGCTACACAATACACACTGACCGCTACACAATACACTACCCACTGACCAATACACTACCCACAGACCGCTACACAATACACACTGACCAGTACACAATACACTACCCACAGACCGCTACACAATACACACTGACCGCTACACAATACACTACCCACTGACCGCTACACAATACACACTGACACTACAGCATCGGTGCATTTTATTATAGAGGCATTGGTGGACTACAAGGCCCAGCATTTTACTATAGGGGGCTCTGGTGGACTACAAGGCCCAGCATTTTACTACAGGGGGCTCTGGTGGACTACAAGGCCCAGCATTTTACTATAGGAGGCATTGGTGGACTACAACGACCAGAATGTTAGTCCCACCAATGCCTCCTATAGTAAAATTCTGGGCCTTGTAGTCCACCAATGCCTCCCATAGTAAAATGCTGGGCCTTGTAGTCCACCAATGCCTCCTATAGTAAAATGCTGGGCCTTGTAGTCCACCAGAGCCCCCTATAGTATAGCATTTTACTATGGAGGCATCACACGTTACACACTGACTTTCTGGCTGCTCCCTCCCTCTCCCCAGACGGGGGGGGGGGGGTAACAGAGAGGAGGGGGGTAAGCTGACCTGACAGATGAGCCCTCAGCAGACACACATCGGGAGGTTGGACTCCATGAGCAAGCAGGCACGATCATCGAATCCACAGTGCAGCCCCGCCCCCGCCTCCACACATGACCAGCACCAGCTCAGCATGGCCATTCACAGACCCCCATGTCTGCTTCCTGGAATGCCCCGCCCATCGCACATGGCCCGATCGGCCAACCACAGAGCACCCACTGGCTCAAAGAACATCTAAGGCCGGCCCTGCCTTCCTACAACTCCCACAATGCAGCGCGGCAGCAGCCAGCCAATTGGCGGCCACTGCTGCCGAGTTTTAGCAAAAAAAAAAAACAGCCGCAGCGGACGTTTTAAATGTAATGTGAGCGGCCTTGGGGGCAATTTCCACTTTTCCACCTGGCCCAGTCCGCCCCTGTGAATAACAACGTTCCTCATGGTGCTTGCATTCTGCCACCTTCTTAACATTGTTGTGAGTGATTTCTCTATTTATCCCTAGGCTTTAAGTAATATTAAGTGCTTCATGTTTTTTAAGCTGATGCAGTCTAAGGAACCATTGAATAAATCCACAGTACATGTTTTTGTTTAATATCCACCAATAAACACTTAGGGCCAGATTCACAAAGATGGGACGCCTGCGCGGCGTATTCCATTTACACTACGCCACTGTAAGCCACAGTGGCGTATTACGAATCCTCAATGAAATGCCGCTGTAGGTTACAGCGGCGTAGCGTGAATGGGCCGGCGTACGCGGGTGTAATTCAAATTTACTAGTGGGGGGCGTGATTTAGTATAATTATGAATGACCCGACGCAAACGATGCTTTTTTTACACTGCGCATGCGCCGGCCGTGGACGTACCCTAGTGCGCATGCGTAAAAACACATCGCAAATAGTCAATGAAAACGACGTGTACGTAATATACGCAATTCCCTATTCGCAAACGAGTTACGCAAACGACGTCCAATACGACGCGGTCCCGACGTCCATACTTAACATTGGCTGCGCCTCACTATAGCAGCTTTATCTTTACGCCGTACAGACGCTTACGCAAACGACGTAAACACACTGTGCCGGGCGTACATACGTTCGTGGAACGCCGTATCTACCTCATTTGCATATTTAACGCGTACGCGCCCCTAGTGTCCAGCGTAAATATGCATCTAAGATACGACGGTGTAAGAAACTTACGCAAGTCGTATCTTAGCGTAAGTCTGGCGTATCTTGTTTTCTGAATAGAAAACAATGACACGCCGGCGGGAAATTCGAATTACGCCGGTGTATCTATAGATACACCGGCGTAATTCCTTTGTGGATCTGGCCCTTACACTTTTTTCCCCCCAAACTTCAAGGTAGAGAACCTGAGTATCTCAATTGCACTGTTTGGAAAGGACAGCACAAGAACAGAGAGGTGGGAGGATGGGGGAGCAGAGAAGTGGCACATGGGTTGACTCAGTAGGAAATAAAAACAGCATGCATTTTTGGCTTAAAATAACTCATGATGTATTTTACTCAGAAGTAGCCAATGCACTATGAGTTGATTTTTTTTTGCCGTACATGATACATTTTTAACCGCTTGCCGACCAGCCGCCGCAGTAATACGGCGGCAGGTCGGCACGGGTGCGCGAGAGCCCGTAGCTCTACGTCGCGCCTTTCGCGGCCACTAGGGGGCGCGTGCGCGCCGCCGGCGGCCCGCGCGCGCGCCCCCCGCTCGCCCCCGAGTCCCGTGCGTGTGCCCGGCGGGCGCGATCGCCGCCGGGCACACGCGATCGCTCGTTACAGAGCGGGGAACGGGAGCTGTGTGTGAAAACACACAGCGCTCGTTCCTGTCAGCGGGGGAAACGCTGATTTTCTGTTCATACAATGTATGAACAGAAGATCAGTGATTCCCCTAGTGAGTCCACCCCCCCCCATACAGTTAGAACACACTAGGAACACACTTAACCCCTTCCCCGCCCCCTAGTGTTAACCCCTTCACTGCCAATGGCATTTTTATAGTAATCCAATGCATTTTTATAGCATTGATCGCTAAAAAAATGCCAATGGTCCCAAAAATGTGTCAAAAGTGTCCGAAGTGCCCGCCATAATATCGCAGTACCGAAAAAAAACGCTGATCGCCGCCATTACTAGTAAAAAAAAAATAATAATAAAAATGCCATAAAACTACCCCCTATTTTGTAAACGCTATAACTTTTGCGCAAACCAATCAATAAACGCTAATTGCGATTTTTTTTTACGAAAAATATGTAGAAGAATACGTATCGGCCTAAACTGAGGGAAAAATATTTTTTTTTAATATATTTTTGGGGATATTTATTATAGAAAAATGTAAAAAATATTGCATTTTTTTCAAAATAGTCACTCTGTTTTTGTTTATAGCGCAAAAAATAAAAACCGCAGAGATGATCAAATACCACCAAAAGAAAGCTCTATTTGTGGGAAAAAAAGGACGCCAATTTTGTTTGGGAGCCACGTCGCACGACCGCGCAATTGTCAGTTAAAGCGACGCAGCGCCGAATCTCAAAAAGTGCTCTGGTCTTTGGACAGCAATATGGTCCGGGGCTGAAGTGGTTAAACACCTTTATTTAATCATGAATGGACCTCTGGCTGAAGCAGGAAGTGAAACATTTAAAAGCGCTATTACCACTGCTAAATGTGACAGTTTCAGCTCAGGGCTATTGGTTGTCAGGGAGCAGGCACCCTACGACATCCTTATAACCAGAGACTCATCCTATTGAGGTGAATGTAAACAAAGAAGCAGGGACTGTATTACATAAAAAAAGGATAGGGGTTTTCCCAATACCAAAAACAAGCACTTCAGGCCTGGTATAAATTTTAACCACTTAAGTCCCGAACCAATATGCTGCTAAATGCCCAAAGGCGTTTTTACAATTCGGCACTGCGTCGCTTTAACAGACAATCGTGCTGTCATGCGACGTGGCTCCCAAACAAAATTTGCGTCCTTTTCTTCCCACAAATAGAGCTTTCTTTTGATGGTATTTGATTGCCTCTGCAATTTTTATTTTTTGATCGCTCCCAGAGGTAAGATCGCTCCCAGAGGTAAGACGCCCGCCGCATGTAGCGGGGGGGGGTCCCGATCAGACCCCCGACCCGCAAGAAGGCAGGGACGTACTAATACGCCCATCTGCCTTTACGTGCCATTCTGTGGACGTACATCTACATGCGGCGGGCGTTAAGCGGTTAAGTGGAACCCACAAAAGAAAGAAAAAACCCATACATTCTTTACCAGACTATTATTTGAATATGCAGCCTGGCTGGTCAGGAAAGGGGAAGAAGGGGTGCATACCAGGTCACATGCCCTCAAAGAAAAGTGATGTCAGGACCTGAGCTTGAACCTGGGACCTCTTCTGTGTCTGGCGCTGATGCTTCCCACGAGCTATCTGGGATGTTGGACAGCTCCCTGCCTGATCTATTGGACAAATCCTATCTGATCCATTGGACAACCCTAACTTGTGTCTTGATTGCTGTTGAACCTTGAACCCCTAGCTCCTCCCATGAACTTCCTATAAAAGCCTTGTCTCTGCACTTCCTCTTTGCCAGGTTATTGTACCTTCTGAGCCAGTGCTTTGCTATTTGACCTCCCTGCTGCCATCTGTATTTTGCTACCACTCATGATTGACCCTTGGCTTGTTCCTTGACTGCTCTGCTGCCTGACCCCAACCTGCAACTACTCGTTATCAACCTTTTGGCTTGCTTACTGACCACGCTGCTGTTTAACCCTTATCTGCTCATCCACTACTGGACCTGGCTTGCTCATACCCTGGTGTGGCGAACCTGAGGACTAAGACCTGGTACTAGCACGCAGCTAAATCTATCTCCACCATCAGGAGCTCTGGTGAACACCGGCTAGTACTGTACTTGGACTCCACACCTCAGATGAGCCTGTGTTATCTGCCAGAAGTGACTGCATGTATACCTGTCCCGCAACTGCTATAGCTACTGGTCTTCAAGCCCGGCGCCTGATTGAGACAAGTGTCTTTTCTCAACAACATTGGCCCGTTAATTATGGGGTCTAAAGGCAGGGGAAATATCAGAATCTGGTAGCCCCCTTTAACAATAAGAAACCCCCAGATACTGCCCCCTCCCCATGTTAATGAGTGATTATAAAAAGTACACAGTAAATTAAAAACACAAACAACATTTCTGACAATTTTCTTTAGTTATAAAAATAAATGTATCAATATTTATGTTATCTAGCAATGATAATCAGAGGCACAAAAGCAGTGAAATAAATTTGTGAAACTAAATAATGGACCCTGGAGAAGCCAGGGACAAGCACTGTGTGACTGGTGAGCGATGAACAAAATGCTCTGTTAGTGTGATAGCATTACATAATATGATCAACTGCTGTTGAATTCAATTACTCACATATACAAATACACATGTACTAAAAAACAGTGATAATTCATTTCATTTCTTAGACAAACATAAATATGTTACTGGCCAAAAAATGCCAGGTGCAATAATATCCCGTGAAAATAAAAATAAAAAATAAAAATATAGATATAAATATTGGTGTGAAAATAACAGTCAATCTGATGATTGGTGAATGCTAAATAACTTCTCCACTGAGTTGTTCCCACCACCGAAAGCAATGCAGGCTTACCGGAACCAATTGACTTCAGCTGGCTTACACCACTGAAAGTCAAGATAGGCTTGTATTAGCTGGTGTCAAAATGGGCTCCTTGACAGGGCAGTATTTTGGCTGGTCATCAAAAAACCTCTGTGGGATGGATGGACGAAGCCCAGCTGGGAGTACGATCCCCAAAATGGATGTTCTCACAATACGTGGATTTTGGAAGAGATAAGAGAAAGAAGTGGCCACATAGCGTAATCCTGTTATGTAGAAAATAAAATATTTATTTGCAGCTATCAAACTTACATTTTAGCTGAATAAAAAAACGCTTGTAGGGCAGCAGTGGAGTCAAAAGACCCAGAGACCCAGAATAAAGTATATAAAAATGTATGACATATTGATAAAAGAATTGATGTCCCATTCAACATTCATTCCTAATGGGGTATGGGTCTGGAGTTCATATATCCAGAAAGTTTCAAGGCGGGATACCCCGCGGGTCATAGCTCCACCTCTCCAGGGAGGGGTATATTTGTCGATGACGACAAACTGGGTGCCCTTGGGGTTCTTGTGATGGTGTTGCCTATAGTGCCGTGGTACCGGATGTTTAGTGTCCCCACCTATTATTAGTGCAATATGTTCACTAAACCACGAATGGTGCGACCAACATATTGCATGCCACAAGGGCAAGTGAGCAGATATACAATGTATTTGGTCGCACATGTGCAAAACGTTTTGATTTTGTATTGCTTCTTGGTGACTGATGATGAAAATACTGAAATTTTTCTTGTGATTATGGCATTGTGTTGGCACAACATATAGATCCAACGATATCTTCTCATTTTCGTTTATAACATGTTGCTCACTTCCTGCTTATGCTAAATGAAGCCAATTCACATTGAGGCTTGGATAGCAAGCCGCGGCGCCATCTTGGATAGACGGAAGTGCCGTTTTTCATTGCTGCAGGTGTATGGTGAGTCAGATCTCCACTTGATTGGACTGTAATTATTTTATATAAATTGGAGTGGGCTACAGTGGAGAGACACCCCAGACGAAGTGCTCTATTCACGAAACACGTCCGGATGACTCCACTGCTGCCCTACTTGTATACAAGCGTTTTTTTATTCAGCTAAAATGTAAGTTTGATAGCTGCAAATAAATATTTTATTTTCTACATAACGGGATTACGCTACGTGGCCACTTCTTTCTCTTATCTCTTCCATATTTATGTTTGTCTAAGAAATGAATTATCACTGTTTTTTAGTACATGTGTATTTGTATATGTGAGTAATTGCATTCAACAGCAGTTGATCATATTATGTAATGCTATTACACTAACAGAGCATTTTGTTCATCACGCACCAGTCACACAGTGCTTGTCCCTGGCTTCTCCAGGGTCCATTATTTAGTTTCACAAATTTATTTCACTGCTTTTGTGCCTCTGATTATCATTAATAGATAGTCATTCCAAGCGCTACACATTTTCTACACATCCAATACTTTTGCTTTTCTCATACGAGCCGTGTTAGCAGCTACCATTTAACCAAAATTGGCAGCGCGGGGTATTCTCCTTCCTTTTTTATGTTATCTAGCAATGCAGATCTACATCAATCATGATGTACCAATCTGCCGAAAGAAAACAACCTGTCAACCTCTAACACATCTGACACCATCACATCTCTCACACTGAATATCATCCCTGGATTAACCAATAAAGTAATATTTGTGGCATCATTGACCAAAAATGTATTCCCAGGTGACAGCTGAATGAGCTGGGTGGGGATAAGTCACTAGTTAGGACCCTAGTGGGTATTAGCTCCGGTGGACTTAAGCAGGATCTGTGACATTTAGAAGCAGTAGTACTAATTCTGCTTAATGCTTCAATTCTAATTTTGTATATTCGTTAAAATTCAAAAGGCTAGACCATGAGATAATTAACAATTTTTTTTTTGTGAATTTACTTTAATGTAACATCACATTTTTTGTGATAGTTATCCCAGGTAATTACCCCATTTGCGGTATGTACCACAAATGTGATAAATATCCCATATACACATTTCATGAACTTGCATAGATTTCAGGGATTCCAATAGTCTGGGAGATGGATATTATTAGACACCCCATAATGTAAAATAATGTATGAACTTTATGTTCTACGTAGTGTAAGATTTGGGGAATCAGACTCCAGTGGCAGGTGCGTTTTTAAGGGCTTGGTAGCCCACTTTTATTTAAAAACTCACAAAAGGTTCACATATGCAATAGCATCCCTCGCAGGGAGTTTCCACCATTACTGCATTGTAGTAAAGAGCTTAGCCTCCTGGCTTTCAATCCTGGCATCCGACGGCTTCAGGCCTCTAGCCTAAGCCCAAGTTCTGTTCCTCAGAACACACAGCATTTCCCAGAGATAAGCTCAATCCTTGCTTTTCTCCTAGTCAGCGACTTGCTGCTCAAACATAAAGCAGCATCTGCAACCTGCAATCCATGCAGCCTCTCTCTGACTCCTTTCAGAGAGTTGGGAGCTCACCTGGCTCCCAGGGACCAGACTTCCTGTCTGTGGGTGGGGCCCTGAGCCACAGCCAGGCCAGCACTAAAAAGCTGAACACACAGCTGTGTAATCAATGTGTCTGTCTCTCCAAAATATGGCGAAAACCAGCCATCCATCAGGCAAGACAGATCCAAACCATCACATACCCTCCCCCCTTGTTTCGAACCAGAGGGAGGAACACACAGACCCATCATCACTAATGGGTCACCTCTGTGCCAACCATTGGCTGCACAGGCCCATTTTTTTCCGGGTATGTTTCCACCAACCCTTCCCCGTGGCGCCTTTGTGCCAATTATCAGCAGCAGGAGTCCTAATCTGCCCAACCTTTCCTCTAAAGGGGCACTCCACCCCCCTCTTCTTCCGGGTGTGCTTCCACCAGCACTTCTTCCTGAACCGTGGGCTTCCACTAATCTCTCTATCCCTTCTATTTTCTGGCCTTAGGATCCTTCTTTTTCCTCCCACAGACCTACTCTCTTGGGACGGTTGGGGACCCACTTCCATGAAACCTGTCAGGGACTGACCACTCTCACTACCTGACACAACACCAACCGACATTTGTTTCTCAGGTTCACTATCGCCTATATGGTTACCCGTGGCAACCAAACCATCTGAGGTCAACACCACATCCTTCTGTTCAATCTCACCAGCAATGTTCCACAAAGGGTTATTCAACTCAGCATTTTCATTGGGACCTCTTGTCCCCTTGTTTGTTAGAACAGTGTCTATGGAGGGACCACCTACAGGCAAGCAGCTACTCCCTATGAGACAGTCCCACAGTTTCACATCGCCCCCTGTTGTCCAACACTCCAATAGCAATTGTCCTACCAACGCACATTTTTCCATACCAATCTCTTTAACCATTTCTGAGACCATTGGTACCTCAACCAGGATCTCTGAGCTGTCTGACAGTGCTCTACAGTGCTTCTCATACACGTTTTCGTTACAGTTACCACTACTGTTATTTCCTATCAAAGTGTCTCCAGGTACCTCAAACTGCACCTCTCTGCTAGTGATGCACGTAGGTGTACATTGGAAATATTTTCACCAATTCCAACAACATCCCAGTTATTTCTAGACATGCCGCATCTAAACACAGAACTTTAGGAACTTTTCCTTTACCAACGATGTGGAAGGGCTCATTTGCTAAGGCGTGAGAGGCTGAGTCACTTAAAGAGACCTCTACCTCAGAGGTAACTAACAAAACTTGCGACTCCCCTTGAGCACTGCAAATCGCATGTGCGACACTCATCCTCTCACTTTCAGCAACACTGAGCGATTCCAAATCGCTATCCATTACCATATCCTTCTGAAGCTCAACATTCCTCATCTCTTTTGCTGAGGACAAAACTTCTGCGATGTATGCGCCCTTTTCAGATCCTTCCAACTGGAGAGGGTTAACTTCTGCAAAAGCCAATGCACCCGTGTCTACCGGCCCTGCAGTCTCTCCATTTTGCATAGCAGAATTTGTGTCAACCGCAAACACATTTTTAAACATAGCAGGCTGCAATAAAATAACTTGACCACTGTGTGGCACTCCATTAAACTCATGAGGACTTTTTCTGTCAGCAGTGACAGACTGTAGTAACACATTATCACTACAAGTAATTTCAGACATTTCAGTTTTACCATTTTTCTCATCACGAAGGTCAAGTACCCTCTTATCTATCAGAGCGGCACCACAGTTGTCCCCGGAAACCTCTGGCTCCAACACACAGAGCTCCCTGGAGGTTTCTAAGGACACCTCTGCAACCTTACCTACTGTTGCTAAGGGAAATCGCATAACCTGCTTAGCGATCAGCCCTAGCTCATTAAGCATCACATCACCATAAATACCTGTATCAGCAACATCATCAGTATTCATAAACACAGCAGCTTTATAATCTCTATCAAATTGACTTTTGTCAGAACGCATGGCACCCTGCATGCGACTCAACACATTAACCTTCCTCTCTAAAGGAATTATTTTGCCCACTAGGGCGGCTTCACAGTTGTCCTGGGAAACCATTTGCCTTACCAATGCAGGCTCCTTAGCGATTTCCCTTGGCAACTCTGCAGCACCTGTCTCTATCGCTAGGGAACATGACACACCAACTGTTTTGGTCACCCCTAACACATCACTCTCAGCACCCTGCTGGACTACCTTAGGTGCACACAAAGTCCACATATCACTTTCAGTCTTTGATCTTTGAGCTCCACACTGCAGCAAGTCCATCTTTACACTTTCTGCAGATCTCCTCACCGGATAAATTGCTACTTCACTTGAATCACAAATTGCAACAGTCTTACCATATCTTGAAGCAGGTAACTCTGTCTTCATTTGAGGGCGTTGTCTTTCAGCTGCATTTTTACTGGCCAACTCCCCCTGGTGGCCACAGGATGAAATCACAGTAGGCAACTCCCAATGTTTAGCACCCCCTGCAGACACAACAGAAATCTCCTTGTTGCCAGGGGTGACTGCAAACATATCTGTAAAGGAACCTTGGCCCACCGATAAAGAGTCCTGCTCGGCAACATTACCTCCAGCTGCACCCCAAAATCTAGGGCAAGAAAATATGCCGTGCCCGAGCTGACCACATTCCAGGCATGGCGTTTGGCGACTTTCTCCTGTTGCTAAGGGAGATGACACTCTCCCAACACGCAGAACTTCACTTGCATCTCTATGGGGATGGCGATACACCTCTTCCCTGTAGCTCCTCCTTCCCATTGGCACATTTTCTCCGGTTGCTAATGGAAACGGTGCTCTCCTAGCTGCACGTTGCTGGCTCTCCGACACATGTAGACGTCTCTCTCCCTGAAGCGACGTTGCTTTAAACTTGCCACAACTCTCTGTAGGCCATATCTTTGTCTTGCAGTCCACTGACCTGACATCATAGACGTTGCTATGGGCAACTGCACCCATCTGCTTACTCTTTACATTCAGAGCAGGCTTCTCATATTTTTGCTTTGCTGTAGCTTGCAACAAAGGGCATTTGGAAACTTCATGCCCCCACTCACTTCATCGCAAACAGCGTACTTGTTTTTTACCACTTTGCACATTAATAGCTGGCCGGCCTGCACCAGCGTTGCTAGGGGCAACAGCATTAACTTCCCCTTTAGTTTGGTTCAGTGCGGCCAAGTGCCTCTTGCACCAGTCTGGGGCTTGTTCTGTCGGTAACAACCCCTCCATCCACAAAATTCTGTCTCTCATTTCAGCAAACATTGCTTCCTTTTTGCGTTTTGACATTCCCATCGCTGCAAACAGGGCAACGATTTATCACACAGTTCCTTTTTAAACACAGGAAATGTTGATGTACTGTCTCCAAGACTTGCCAACAGCACACTTTAAGGCGGCGTCCACACGGCCGAGGTTCTCGACAGAAACCAGCGAGAACCTCGCTGGGAGCCGCATTCTGCCGAGAACCTCGGCCGTGTGTACGCTCTCGGCGAGCATCCCGTCGGGAATGCCGTCGAGCAGAAATAGAGAGCATGTTCTCTATTTGCTCGACGGCCCGTCGGGATGAATGGCTGGTTGCCATTCCCGACGGGCGGGTCGCCGAATCTGACGGCCGGCAGAGAACCTCGACGGGCGGAACGATGTGTTCTGCCCGTCGAGGTTCTCTGCCGTGTGTACGCGGCTTCACATGCAGACTTCACTCTCTGCGATTCCACTTGAATCATCCATTCACTGTGCCTTCCAAATGGATATGTCTTCTCAGGCCACGCTGAGCTTACTTCCACAAATATGCCACCTGTATGCAACACAGTCCACTAATTGAACTCCTGTGTAATGCAGTTCTCCTGACTGCCACACACAGCTAACAGTAGTTCACAGCAGAAAACTTTAACTTTCAGTTCATATTGGCTGTTCATTATAGCATTGCTGCCAAAAACGCACGGTTGCTTTCTACTCACTGTTTGTTGGTATGCAGATCTGGAACTCTTCCAAACTGCCTATAGCAATACCTCCACCATATGTAAGATTTGGGGAATCAGACTCCAGTGGCAGGTGCGTTTTTAAGGGCTTGGTAGCCCACTTTTATTTAAAAACTCACAAAAGGTTCACATATGCAATAGCATCCCTCGCAGGGGGTTTCCACCATTACTGCATTGTACAAACTAAAGAGCTTAGCCTCCTGGCTTTCAATCCTGGCATCCGACGGCTTCAGGCCTCTAGCCTAAGCCCAAGTTCTGTTCCTCAGAACACACAGCGTTTCCCAGAGATAAGCTCAATCCTTGCTTTTCTCCTAGTCAGCGACTTGCTGCTCAAACATAAAACGGCATCTGCAACCTGCAGATCTGCACACACTAGCTGCAATCCATGCAGCCTCTCTCTGACTCCTTTCAGAGAGTTGGGAGCTCACCTGGCTCCCAGGGACCAGACTTCCTGTCTGTGGGTGGGGCCCTGAGCCACAGCCAGGCCAGCACTAAAAAGCTGAACACACAGCTGTGTAATCAATGTGTCTGTCTCTCCAAAATATGGCGAAAACCAGCCATCCATCAGGCAAGACAGATCCAAACCATCACAGTAGCTATGAAAGGCAAGAACACTTTTCCACTGAGTGCCACACTTTACACCATATTAGTAAATATATATTATGAAACTATATAGGGGCGTGGCCTGGTTCCGTTCCAAGATGGACACTTAATCCCAAAGCTCCTGTTCCATGAGGTCTAGCTATCCAACGAAAGTCACCACCACCCACATGAAACATGGAAAACACACCCTAGAGCGCTTCAGCGTCACACTCGCGATCACCCAAGACATGAAACTGAGTCGCCACATTCCAGAGATATTCCGGACGGCTCAGGGACACCACGCTCAAGTCACAGGCCTCATTCCACGAACCCCGCTCTTCGAGCAGAAACACTCACCGGACCCGAAGCCGCAGTCCTCCCTTGCCTGACATCCACTTCGGGGCTGCACTGAGCATGGCCCACCTCCGCATGTTGGCAGCAGACATCAAGAACAAGCTGTCGGTGACCATTGCGGAAGCGATTTTGGAGCTGCGTTTATACATACAGGCATGAGAGTTGAGGAAATGGAGGAGACGCAAGCCTGCCATGACACTTCACTATGCCAGGTACAATAAAGCACAGAATCACACGAGATCCATCGACACATGGAGGACCTGGAAAAACGTGGGAAATGCAGTAATCTACAGATAAGAGGACTCCTGGAGCCCATTGACCCAACTTGCCTGCTCGATCACTGCCCTGTTTAATGATTTACTGGAAAGGGCCTCTGATACACAGATAGCCTTGGAATGTCTACACAGAGCCTTACACCCGAGGGGCAGAGACACAGACCCCTGTAGAGATGTGATCTGCTGCCTCACAGATTTTATCTTAAAAGAAGATATCCTCCGCAAAGCCAGGGGCCGAGTATGCTTTTCATATCAGGGTACCAAAGTTAAGATTTTTTAAGATCGGTTCAACATAACACTGCAGAGGGGAAGGGAACTGAGATGTGTTGAGAGCAAGAGCGATTGTTTATCATTGGAAATTTCCCTTCTGTTTGTCAGCATTAGCAAACGGGCACAAAGTAAACCTCAGAGTACCGGAGGACTTGGATCACTTTTGTACTGCTTTTAACATTCCGCTTGTAGAACTGCCTGATTAGTAGAGCGACTTCCACCTCCCACCATTGCCAAGAGCCTCCTCCATGGAAGGCATCATCGAAGCAGGTAATTTCAGTATCAGTCGCCGCCAACGTGCTCAGCAGCAGGGAACCTGAGAAATGGCAGTCCTACAGCTTCCAATATACTGTTTTGGATTGCGACCGCTCCTGATAACCTATACCACCACTGCGCCAATGAAAACTAACGTGAAAATGGCAAAACGCAGCTACTTGGTGAAAAATGTGATAAATATCTGAGATTAAACCTATTAATCAAATAATGTGTAAATAGGAAAAACAGTAGCGCTGAAAAGTAATACACAATATAACACCAATTGTAACCGATGACAATATTGACGTATAACGTGAATATTAAAAATATCACCCAGTGACACATGACAAATTAATAGTCCATAAACAAAGCAAATGTTGAAGCGAAGATATTGAATCCAAAAAATACAAATGATGATGATCCAAATCTTCTTATATCTTAAATCTTCCACCACACCAATGTGTATGTGACACCACTCCCGCTGAAACTGCACTCACCAGCTAATATTGCCTTCCACTTTTGTGTTTGGCTCAGATGCTTGCCCATGAATCCCATGAGGAAGTCAGTGTGACGAAACATGTCAGGGGCGTGGCTATATGGCAATCATCCATACTGACGTGTGATGCCTGAGCTGAGAGCTGGACTCTGACACCGCGGTCCGGAGCTTTGGAGAGGGTTGAGTGTGGTTTCAGAGAGAGTGGTGTCACATACACATTGGTGTGGTGGAAGATTTAAGATATAAGAAGATTCATCATTTGAATTTTTTGTATTCAATATCTTCAATTCAACATTATTTTATGGACTATTAATTTGTCCCGTATCACTGGGTGATATTTTTAATATTCACGTTATACATCAATATTGTCATTGTTTACAATTGGTGTTATATTGTGTATTACTTTTTAGCGCTACTGTTTTTCCTATTTACACATTATTTTATTAATAGGTTTAATCTCAGATATTAGTCCTACAGCTTCACCAGATCATTGCAAGGTGCACCACTCATAGAGAGAGGTAACATACCTCTTCTGTACAAGAACTTTTGCCATGACACAGACACCCCTCCCTCTGGCAATTGACCTCCAAAATCTAAAATGGTTCTTAACCACTTGAGACCTGCGCTACAGACGAAAGACATCCACAGCGTGGCTCTCAAGTGCCGAGTGGACGTCCTTTTATGTGCATTACCCACCCCGCTGGGGGGCACGCAGCGGGTAAACACTGTGCCGGAGCATCACTGAGGAGCCAATGCGTGTGCCTGGCGGCCGTGATGTCTGGCAGGCACACGTGATCGGCGGTGACAGCAGGGACGTGGAGCTCTGTGTGTAAACACAGAGCTCCACGTCCTGTCAGGGAGAGAGTAGACCGATCTGTGTCCCTTGTACATAGGGACACAGCATCGGTCACCTCCCCCAGTCAGTCCCCTCCCCCCACAGAGTTAAAACACACCCAGGGAATACATTTAACCCCTTACTCACCCCCTAGTGTTAACACCTTCCCTGCCATTCACATTTATACAGTAATTAGTGCATTTTTATAGCACTGATCGCTGTATAAATGTGAATGGTCCCAAAATTGTGTCAAAGGTATCTGATATGTCCGTCGCAATATCGCAGGCCTGCCAAAAAAAATTGCAGATCGCCGCCATTACTAGTAAAAAATAAAAAATAAAAAGTAAATCATAAATCTATCCCCTAATTTGTAGGCGCTATAACTTTTGCGCAAACCAATCAATATACGCTTATTGCGATTTTTTTTTTTTTTTTTTACAAAAATATGTAGAAGAATACATATCGGCCTAAACCGAGGAATTTTTTTTTTTTTTTAAATTGGATATTATTATAACAAAAAGTAAAAAATATTGTGGGTTTTTTTTCAAAGTTTTCTGTCTTTTTTTTGTTTATAGCGCAAAAAAATAAAAATTGCAGAGATGATCAAATACCACCAAAAGAAAGCTCTATTTGTGAGAAAAAAATTATAAAAATTTCAATTCAATTTCAAATGCATCAACGCTGAAAGCTGAAAATTGGTAATGAAGTGATTAATCAAACCCTTATCTGAGAATTACACCTCTGTAGCCCGTACATAATACTACCTCCAGGCCAATTTGAACACCTCTACCCCCAGTACTATTTTTCCACTTCATACCCTGCATGTTCCCTATAATTCAACCCTGAAATAGACCCGGCTGAATGTTCACTACAACCACGCCAGTAGGAATACCAGAAAACATGGCACGCTTATTGTGAAGATCCCATGAACTAGCTGGAGCTAACCACCATCAATCCGACGAAGGAAAAAAAAAACTGAGGGAGACGGACACCCGCTCGCCTAACTTCAAGGAATAAACTCTGAAAATCCCAAGACTGTTAAATAGTGCCGGAAAACATATACCACCCTTTTTTCTCGCACTTGCAATTGCTTCCACCAGCCTTGGAATGGAAGACTTGACCATAACAAGGGATAGACCACTGACTTTTGGTTTCACATAAGTATACCCAGGTGGGGGTGGTTTGGGATGGGGGCCTATAGCTATGTAGGGTAATAACTCCCTATCAGGCTAATAGGAACTTAAAACATCCTATGAATGGGACCTAAAGTTAAAGGTACTGTTACCTGCTCTTTTTACATAGAGCTCACATACCTGATCTCCAAGGGAGGCACATGTAATCCTCCACACCAAAACCAGAACAAATCTATCCATATAGTTACTATGGACTGTTACGAGGCAAACTCTAATGCCACGTACACATTTTTCGGCATGTAAAAACAACGTTTTTCAGCATCTAGAAAAAACATAGTTTTTTTTCCAACTTTACCATTAAAACGAAGTTGCCCACACACGATCATTTAAAAAAAAAAATGCACTAGCAAAGCGTGATGACGTACATAACATATGACGGCACTATAAAGGGGAAGTTCCATGTGGGCTGCTGTAGCTGATTTTGTGTTTGTAAAAGACGATTCGCGCTTTTCTGTCTGTTACAGCGTGATGAATGTGCTTACTCCATTACGAACGGTAGTTTTACCAGAACGAGCGCTCCTGTCTCATAACTTGCGTAGGTTTTTAACGTCCTTTTAGCCCACACACGATCATTTTTTACAACCCGAAAAACGATCGTTTTTTTTTTAACCATTTTTTTCATGCCGAAAAATGATCGTGTGTACGCGGCATAACATCTCCACTCCCATATGTCTTCCATTACACACTCTCAGTTAGGAATGGGATACCCAAACTAAAACCCATGGGGCCTCCCGTGGTGGTCAAATGTGCCCCCCTCAGACTTGTCTGTCCTATGCTTATACTAAATGATTGCAAGAGTCACTGCCACTGTTGATACATCCTCCTTCGTGTCACATTCAGTTAGCCATTACTTTGTTAGGCTGTTATTCGTATTATAGTTTATAGTTGCCTGCAAAAAGACTAAGCCACCTAGGGGAGCCACATGTTATTTTTCCTGTTTAAACCTTTCATGCCTAAGCCTATTTCTGACAATTGGTGTTTACAAGTTAAAATCCGTATTTTTTGCTAGAAAATTACTTAGAACCCCCAAACATTATAAAAAAGTTTAATGCGTCGCCTATGGAGATTTTTAGGTACCGTAGTTTGTCACCATTCCACGAGTGCGTGCGTTTCATATTATGCAAAAAAATTGGGCTAACTTTACATTTTAATTTTTTTTTTTAATTCATGAAAGTTATTTTTTCCAAAAAGTTGTGTTTAAAACACTGCCGCACAAATACTGTGTGACATGAAATATTGCAACAATCGCCATTTATTCTCTAGATTCTCTGATATATATATATATATTTTTTTACCAGGTTAGAGTTAGAGGAGGTCTAGTGCTAGAATTTGGTTTTTCTTTGCTGCGCAAGCTCGCGGGGAGGGGGGGCACTTTAAAAAAAAATCTTATTTATTTTATTTTTATAATATTATGTGTTTTTTATTTTATTTTTTACATTTTAATCACTTTTATTGCTGTCACAAGGAATGTAAACATCCCTTGTGACAGTAATAGGTGGTGACAGGTACTCTTTATGGAGGGATCGGGGGTCTAAAAGACCCTTAATCCCTCCTTTGCACTTCAAAGTATTCAGATCGCCGAAAACGGCAGTTCTAAATACTGTGTACTTTTTTAAATCCGGCGCCATTGGCAGCTGAGAAACCCAGAAGTGACGTCATGACGTTGCTTCCGTGTTAACATTGCTGAGACTGAATCAAAGCCGTTTATGGCTTAGTTTCAGTCTGCGCCTGGACACCAGAGGCATCGGATGGAGGATCGGGTCTCCCCTGGACGGGAGGCCCGGTCAGAGCGGCGAGAGGCGGTGGGAGGGGGGGGTGTCCCCTCCCGCTCCTCCGGCATTACAACTGAGCGGCTTTTAGCCGCATCGGTTGTTATGTCTGGATAGCTAATCGCTCGCTCTAAACAATGGTACCGGGATGATGCCTGCAGCTGCGGGCATCATCCCGGTATAACACGCGAAAGTCGAAGACGCATATATGCGTATGCTCGGCGCGAAAGGGTTATACTTTTTTTGTTTTAAAAAGGTTTAATTCCACATATATGCTTTTTTTTTCACTAAGTGGTGGCATTTTTCACTGTTTTTATTTTTCATAGGCGCAGTGGTGGTCACATATCTATTACCAACAGTTTATTATAAGACTCACATGTTATGTTGATTTCCCACACACTAAGGCCGCGTACACACGATCAGTCAAAACCTGATGAAAACGGACCAAAAGACCGTTTCATCGTTCCAAACCCATCGGTCAGTTATCCTTCGGTCAAAAAAAAGAGAACTTGCTTTAAAATTTGACTGATGGACGCCTGACCGATGGGTCAAAACCGATCGTTAGTATGCAAAAGCATCGGTTAAAAGGCCGCCCATGCTCAGAATCAAGTCAACGCATGCTTGAAAGCATTGAACTTTGTTTTTTTCAGCACGTCATTGTGTTAAAACACGTGAACGTCACAGCGTTCTAACACAAGTTTTTTTAACCGATGGTGTGTAGGCACATCAGACCATCAGCCAGCTTCATCGGTTAACCTTTGGACCATTCTCATCGGAGGGACTGATTGTGTCTACGCTGCCTAACAGATCCATAAATCACTTCTCATACTGGCTCGGGCCTTCTGTAACATGAGGAAAAAAAAATCTCATGTTTTTTTTCTTTCATTTTTTTTTTTTTTTGCAAAGTTGGATTAGTTTTGTGCCCACTAACTATTAGGAACCTCATCACACAAACTGGTTGCTTCCTGAACCGGCCAAACTGATCACCCGCACAACACAACACCAACCTTCCAAACAAATCTTGAGAACACTGGCTGAGGTCACTACTACCCAAAACCTTTGATTGGTACTTGCCCCCCCTACACCCCTCTTAAACTAACCATCCCTCTTATTGGCCACCCAGACCTCTTAGGAACACGAGATTGACTCCCTTTAGGAACCGTAACCAACTACCCTCTCACACAGTGGACTCACTTCCAACTCACCCTACCTGGAATTGTACCTCACAGGTGGGACCAGAGGTCCATACGCGCCTCCCAGTCGTCACACAAACCCTCCCCACATTTTCCTAAACACACCTTCCTCTTTCCCCTGCACCTCAAACGCTCTCCTTCATTTCCTACGCCACCCCCCTCTGCCCACCCTTCTCAAATCCCCTCCCCCCACCACCTACATCCTACCAAGGGGACCCCTCTTCCTCCTCTCCCCAGACAAACCCTCTCCCAGGGCCTATGTATCCTAATCCACCATGGCTTCACCCAAGACCAAGTCTAAACGCCCTACCCTAAAACGAATCTCTCTAAACGTCAAGCGATTGAACAAATGCTCACATGTCCTATCCTGCAAGCGAAGTATGGGGGCAAACATAGTATTTTTGCAAGAGACCCATTTCTGCTCAAATACTGTACCTAAGCTATTAGTAAATCATAAAGCGGAATTAAATCCATTAACTTAACAGTTTAAAAAAACATGTATATTCTTGGAATGCCAGGATTGCTAACTGTAACACTTGCTCATGCTCTCAACCAAATGGTCAAACCATCAAATGGTTGGTGTCATAACGGATCACATGTGCAGCACGATAACGGTTGCAAATCAAACAGAAGCAGCTTCCTTGGCTGTAAAGAATAGCAGGTTTTAATTATGTTTTAAAGCTGTCAGTAGATAAGCCTCTACAAATTCAGCAGTGCCTAAAAATGAAGAGCAACTGAGCATGTGCAAAGCAGGAAGGCAGTGTATATTAAATTGGATTTTAAACAGTATAGGCACATGTTTTACTGTTTTACATAGCTATACCTGAAAAAGGGGCCAGCCTGAAGTAATGAAGCAGGAAATAATTTTCTGACTAAAGTTCCACTTTAAACTTCAAAAATGAAAGCTAGAAGCTGATTGGTTGTCATGTTTTAGTCTTAGTAAGTCCAGTCTTAGACCCATAGATCTAGAAGTATAGCAAAAGCTATACTATTATCACACAATAAAAGTGTAAATGATAACTTCCAAATGGGTGACAATAGCTTGCTTATAGGCTCTTTAAAGGGCACAAAGTAAACAGTAAAAAAATGCATTTTTTTCATTCACAACTATTGGGTTGAACCAAGATTTGTAAATTTTGCTCATCTCAAATTACTAAAAATAAAAAATGTAGACTCTGGAAGGAGCATTAAATATACATATGTGTGAAAGATATTGCTACTTTTTCATAAAATGAATTGAAGAGCAGACTCAGCAAAGATTGAAAGCTATAATTGTAATTGTGACTGAAGCATGTGTTCTATAATCAAACAACCCTTTCTGAAATCAATCTTTTTTGAGTTTCAAAAATGTATTAAGATTGTTACCCCCCCCCCCCCCCAATAAAATAAAATTGTCGGCTGTAAACTGTATTTTGCTAACAGAAATGGCCTGTTAACACCAGTGTGTTGCTTTACATGTGTTGTGTTAATGTGCTGTGGTGCATTTTCCAATGCACCTGCTTTGCAACGTATGTGAAATGCGTGACAATAGGTCGATGTGTGCTGCGTTGCTGAAAATGCTGCTTGTGCAATCATTGATCCATTTAGGCATTCTGGGCAGCTCATTGAAATGATTCGGCTGCCTCAATGCAACACAAGCTGAGGTGCAATGCAACAGGCATTAATGCACCACAGTAGAACAGACTCGTGGTAATGAGCACAAAGTAAAAGTGAATTAAGTTAAAGGATCACTAAAGGAATTTTTTTTTTTTAGCTAAATAGCTTCCTTTACCTTAATGCAGTGCTGTTTTCAAGTTTTCATTGTTCGTTTTTGCTTTGAAGTAGCTGTAAGACTTCTTTGATCTCCACACTTTCTGGTTGTCTGGCTCCTTATGAAAAAAACTCATGGCAGATTTTCACTGTGGTCCAAGCTGTGTGTCTAAAACTCCTCAGAACCAATCAAAATAATTTTAAAAACAAAACACTGCCCTGGATTTGTTTGTTTTGTTCTGTGTGTCTTCTCTACTTCACAGAAACATGAAACCATTTTAAAAATGAAAGTGAAACTAGAGGCACATTATATGATTGATTTTTATCTATTTTAATCATTTTTAAAATTAATCAGTTAACTTTTATGTCTCTATACCCTGTAAACAGCATTCCTTTAGTGACCCTTTAACTTGTTGCATTGAGTATGCAAAACATGTTGTGGCATAGTGTTGTAATTGATAGGGGAATTCCTGCCTTTGGTGAAGATTTGGAACGCACACTGGCTCCAATGCACGGCATGCGAGTTGGGATTTTTTTTTTTTTAACATTGTATGCATTTGTATGGAATAAATATGTTGCGCAATGATACTTTTGATTAAGCGAGAGAGGAGTGCAATATAACATACAGGATCCCTGGATGTCACATTGATTATCACAGTTGACTCGGCATCCCTGGTGGAGTGGATAATTACACTTATTATTGGAGGATTTTTGGTGAGTAAGTAGTTTGGACGATGGAGGATTATACACACAGTGGTGAAGAATAGCATGTATGGCATTGAACTGGAATTTGGAATCACAGGAGTGATTATACACCCATTTTATTTTGCACAAGTATACTTTTTGTATATATTATGAACTCAAGTATGAATAAGAATTAATCTAATTAGTGCAGCTATCATTAAAAGTATTGGCTTATCTGATATGTCACATTGGAGTGAAAACACTGTAGAAAACACTGTAGAAAACGCTGCAGCTGATAAATGTACATCAGATCTTTATTTTACAATTATATATTTTGCACCTGTGACGCAAATATCATATATGACAGCTGGATGCTATTGGCGCTTTTCTTTGGATGAGAAGAAAAATGTTTATTTTCATATCACAAGGGACTTTTTTTGTTTTTACCTTTTTGTCTTTTTTTTTTGGGGGGGGGGGGTTATATTTTCACTTATATTGACCTCTTAAGATTTATTTGGACACTATGGGCCAGATTCAGAAAGAATTAGATTCCCGCAGAGTATCAGAGATACTCTACGCCGCCGTACTTTACCTGGCTCTAGGAGGAATTCAGAGAGATTTTGGCCCGTAGTGTATTTCTCCCGGCGGAATCAAACTACGCGATTAGGGGGCGTGAGGCATTTAAATTAAGCGCGTCCCCGCGGCGATCGAACTGCGCATGCTCCGTTCAGAAATTTCTCGCCGTGCATTGCGCGAAATCACGTCGTTGCGTCATTTTTTTTTGAGTAGCGTCGTTTACGGACATTCCTATTCCCGGACGACTTATGCAAAAAATAAAAAATAATTTGAAAGTCGACGCGGGAACGACGGCCATACTTAACATGGGCCGCGTAACGTTAGACCAGCTAATAGCTGGTTTAACTTTACGTAGCGAAAAAATGATGTACGCGATTGCGAACGACGCTCGTAACTTCGTGTATTGCCGGAAAAAGCTCATTTGCATACCCCGACGCTGAAAACTACGCAAACTCCACCCAGGGGCCGCAAAAAGATTGCAGCGTAGATCCGAAGGCGTACCAAGACGTAAGCCTGTCAGATCGAAGCCCAACGCCGCCGTATCATGGTTTGAGGATTCAAACTAGTGATACCGCGCGCGTAATTTGAAAGTAATGGCTCTCTGAATCTGGCCCTATATGTGTGCAGGGTTATAATTATCTGTTTGCACCTAACTTTTGAAATTTCCATCTATATATTTATATTGTTTAGTGATCGGTGATGCATATTTAATGCAGCACTGTGACTTTACAGTTTTGTACTTGGGGTGATATCTCCTAGTGGTGTTTACAGCCTTTGTTTTATTTTTTGTTACACACTTGTGCAGTTTCCTTCTTTGTACAAAAATGTTTCCTGCCTAAATGACCATTTGTTCACAAAATTAACACTCAATGGTACCAGATAATATTGAAACCATTTTACAGAATGAGAATGTATGAAAAAGGGCAGGTACATATTTTTGGGCAATAGTGATCTAAAGCTCACCACACATAATATTACAATCTGATTGTACAATCCCCTTTAGCCCTCCCAACAACCATGTAGTGCAAGGGTCTGCTTGGTTGGATTCAAAATAATTAGACAAGCTAGGTACATTTTGGTAAATTTAACGTTTATAGTCCAAAGATTGTACAGACAGAGTGTAATGCATATTGTGACCTCATGAAAAATGCTCTGTATGAACAGTCTTTCCACATTATTTTTAGAATATTTTTCCATTTCTTTAGACCTTTAACCAACATGCATTGGTAGGTAATTAGCTTGCTGCTGTCATTCTACAGCAAGCTACAGTCGATGCGGTCCAGTCCCAGCTTCAGCTGTCAGTGGTGGCTTCAGTGTGGAGGCAGTTGCAGGAGAGGCAGCTGACCATGGAAGCCCCATAGTAAGTCTATAGACTCCCCAGCCATCGATGTCGCTTCCCAGCCATTTCACAGCTGTTGCTAGTCCTCCCTTGCACACAGCTTTTGCCGCTAGAAACCAGAGGGGATCGGCTGCAGAATAGGCAAGTACAATTATTTTTGCCTTATAGGGTTAGATGGATTAGGTTTACAATGTGACAAAAAAAAGAAGACAAAAGAGTTGCTTTGTTTTTGCCTGGACTTACACTTTAAAGCTTGAGGCAGACATGCAACTAATATTTAACAGTAGGTTTCTTTCTAAGATTTATATACGCCAGTGCCAGAAATGTTTTAATGTAGCCTTTTTTTGCATCTCAGTGTCTTAGATGTGATTTGTATCTAGTTGATTTCTACACTTACAATACGTTAACATGCATGTATATATCTGAAAACTCAGACTACACTTTTACTCATTTTAGCTTTCAATAATAAATGTTTTTTCTTTATTTATTTTTAACAAAAAGCCCTAATGCAAACTAAAAATGTATTGTAAAGGATCAGCTGAGTGCTTCCATCTCAATAAAATGTAGCTGGGTGGCAATGAAATACCACCAATGTCAAAGAAACTGTACACATTGATGACATATATTTACCACAAAAGCAGCAATGCAGTTCTCTAAATAATAGTTTACATCATTATATTTTATATTAAATGTTCTGTTTTGTATTGTTTTGATGTCCTGATAGCTCACTGCTGTTAAAATCGAGCAGAAAGCTGCACTGCAATTGCACATTTGTAAAGGATATAATCATTAT
This sequence comes from Rana kukunoris, assembly GCA_029574335.1. Taxonomy (NCBI): domain Eukaryota; kingdom Metazoa; phylum Chordata; class Amphibia; order Anura; family Ranidae; genus Rana; species Rana kukunoris. Next base: position 77,120,525 of record CM056054.1, on the reverse strand, counting down.
TGAGGTTGGTATACAAAATAAAGTATTTGTGCGTCAGGCAGTCTGGATCATATAACACCTTTTTCTTATGAAGTCAGCATGTCATGTGTTTCTTTATTGTTCCTCCATTACTCAGTAATATAATTACATTAGTAGTTGTGTATTTTTTGTTATTTTACGTTTCATCTAGAAATACAGTAATACAGTTCCACAATGAACACATACAGTGCTTTCATCCCAGAAAATGGCAGTCTGAGTCAGACTTTATGTAACTTTCTGTCTTTCTATTATGAAAGCCTACTGCTTTGTTATATGATATTCTAAAGTTGCTTTAATGTGTGTCCTCCCACAAAGATGTGCTGTTCTAGGGATATTGATTCATATATGGCGTTTTACTCACTATAATATGCTTGATTACTTGTTTACTTTATTTCTTGTTTATCTAAATGTCTCTTGTTTTAACTGCTTATATGCTTTTAATGTGTAGCTAAATTCAGAAACAGTGACAAGACATGTTCTTTCTATATTGGCTGTAAAACTGAATCAGGACTGCCTGTGTTGTCTAAGGCCTCGTACACACGAGGCAATCTATTTGTTCAAATCGGTCGGACCGACCGATTTGAACAAATCTGTCTGATAGGATTTTGGTTTGCTCGCGTGTACACACGAGCAAACCAAAATCCCCGCCAGCAGACGGCGCGCTGACGTGTCGGTGACATGGCGGTGACTTTGACGTCACCGCACCAGGAAGTAAAACACTTCCGCGCATGCGCCGAATCCATTCGGCGGCGGTGCGGGACGACATGTCTGCTGGTAAGTGTACTAACCAGCAGACATGTCGGGCGGACGGATTCCCACCCGATAGATTTCAAAGCATGCTTTGAAATCTGTCGGGTGGCCAAATCGGTCGGCTCGGCCGTACACACGATCGAATCTGTCTGCTGGGACGGTCGTGTGTACGAGGCCTAACCGTAATTAGTCAGCTATAGATTTGCAGTCTAAAATGACAGTTGGAATCTCAAAGTGGTACAAGACAAGAACAGAGGGGCAGACACCACCCTTGTGAAATTTCTTATCCTTTTCCACTGACAACTGTTAAAAGTGTAATTGTTCCCCTGTATTTTCTTTGATGTTGCAGGAATTAAAATTAAAACCACCTCAGTGGGGAGACTGCAATAAAAACTATTTTGAGAATCCAATTTCCCCCTTAACTGATGCATCATATCCTGCTGACAAATTAGTGCATATATTCTTTATTTGGATATTTAACGTATGGGATACAGAAAAAGGGGATGGAAGTATTTGGGGGGACATCCCAAAGACTGGGTGTAGCAAATAATGGTCAGTGGGTAGGTGACTATACTGTGAGGAAAAACAGAGAATCTATGTGGTGACTCTGACGTGATATAGTGAAATTGACAAATAACAGTAATCCTGAAGCAATATAAATATCCAACGAAAATGAACTAAATTAAACCGTGCACATAAAGAACTAAAACAGTGAATGGCGGGTGATCATATAGCATCCAATGTGAAAAACTGATCAAGCAATAGGTCCACTAGAGCCAGCAAAGCTCTAAAAGCAAAGTCATATAAAAGAAAAAAGACTCATGTGCTGAAGATCCTGCCACCAAACAAAGCCAAGATAACTGCCTGTGACAATTTATAAATCTTCAGTGGACCCACCTCTGTGTCTACAAGCAACTTATCTCACTGCTCACAATCCACGAGAGCGCCAAGCTCGTATGTCCCCCAGTGTGTTTTGGTCCTTGTCAGGGGTCAAGTCCTGGGGAAAAAAGTGTGGGAACTCCCACCCAAGATCCACTTCCCCACCAAAAAAAAAAAAGATACGCTTATATGCATGATTACTAAACCACATGTTTTTTTTCCGGTCCACTGTACCTTAGTCCTTTATGCTACTGGCCGCTTCCTGTATATGGATTCATCGGGTAGTGTGTGGGTATTCCGTCACTTCCTCGATGCCGCAATGTCTCCTGGGAGCTTTTGTCATTGTTCCCAGGAGACATTGCAGAGGTCTGCCGCGAGTTATCGCAGTAACTTTAAGCAAGTTCTTTCTAAATCCCACGATAACTCACGGCAGACCTCCCCAATGTCTCCTGGGAACAATAACAAAAGCTGCCAGGAGACATTGCCGCATTGAGGAAGTGATGGAATACCTGCACACTACCTGATGAATCCATATACAGGAAGCGGCCAGTAACATAAAGGATTACTAAGGTTTGCCTGCCCCTGACAGTGACTCGAGCTGGGCATCGCCGCTTAGTGAAGGATTGGCTCAGGCGGCTCGGCTGCTCTTGGCTGCTCTAGTCCTGCAAAGTGAACTGAGTTCCTGCTGTGAAAAAAGTGCAGGAACTCCGTTCCCATGCGTTCCCACAGGACTTGAGCCCTGGTAGTGGTCCACTCCGACTCGTGGATTGATGCCCACACTTTACCTTTGTTTGTTCCTGCTCCAGTCAGGCTTATTGGGTTACGCTATGAACATGCTATCTGTTCTTATGTTTTCATACACGGGAGTTGCCTGCTACTAAGGACACTGCAGCAGCAGTAAGGAGACTACTGTTACCAGGGTTACCAGCACTTAGATCTGTGGCCCATCTATGCTGTTTGTCTAAACAGCAGTGAGGTAAGCTGCTTGTAGACACGGAGGTGGGTCCATTGAAGATTTCTACTGAAGATTGTCACAGGCAGTTATTTTGGCTTTGTTTGATGGCGGGATCTTCAGCACATGAGCCTTTTTTTAGAGCTTTGTTGGCTCTAGTGGATCTATTGCTTGATCAGTTTTTCTTTTTTTTTTTATTAAATTCTTTTTATTGTTATTTTAAAACCATATTACAATCCAACAAGCAAATGTACAAACATTTTACATACAGTATGTAGAGAAAAGAAACAAAGTGATTCAAAGCTAATTTAGAATTACATATAACCGATTAAAGGCCACTGCGTCTGTTGGATATGTAGTGGCTATGTGTGTTACCCTCCCCCCTCTCCCTCCCACCCTCCCCCCTATCGTTCGAGAGCATGCAACCTCAATGTTAGCTAGCACCATAAGTCGCAAGTCCTACCTTTTCTTGTCGAGAAAAGCAGTCAGGGCCGGACAAGGTGCACCAGCCAGCCGCAAAAAGGCCCCCGCCAGGATCACAGCTAGAGTTGTCCTTGGTGGCCGGAGTCTTGGAGGGCCTGGACAGTATAGCTTTGTCTAGTGCTAGGTAGAATACTCAATGCCATACTGCCAAAGGCCCCATAGTTTGACAAATTTGGACAATTTCCCCTGTTTAGTGAAGTGGACTCTTTCATTTGATATTGTTTGTTTCATAGCCGCCGTCCAATGTTCTAAGGTCGGGGGAGCCTGTGTCTGCCATTTTTGGGCGATTACCTTGCGAGCCTGAAATAGGCTCCTTAGTATAGCCTCGAGTGTTCCCTGCAATATCCAGCTGTTATCTATGCATCCCAAAAGACATACCCTAGCTGTTGGCTCAAGTAGAGAACCATATGTCTCATTGATCCGTTTTATAACTCCCACCCAGTAGCCATATAATTTTGGGCACTTCCAGACCATATGTAGTAAGTCCCCTTTGTTATTACATCGGGGGCAATAGTTGTCTTGTCTCCAACCTAACTTAAACATTTTATGGGGGGTATGGTAGACCCTATAAAGAAGAAATAGGTGGGACAGTCTTTGGCCCGGGGCAATGGACACCGAAGTGCCCTGTTGGATAATCCTGTCCCACTGTTGTGGGGATATTGGTCCCAGGTCGTTCTCCCATGCCTCTTTACTTTTGCGCGGGCCTGCTTTGCTTAATGCCCTGGCACCCAGGCTACTGTACATCCCTGATATTAAACCCTTAGCCGCTGTTGCCCCAGTTACAGCAAGCAAAGCAGGAATCTCAACCCACTCAACCATCTGCGGGCCAAATTGTGTCTGTATAGCGTGGCGGATCTGTAAGAATTTAAAAAAAGTTTTATTGGAGATTCTGAATTCTTTTACTAGATCTTGAAATAATTTCATAGTGTACCCTTTGAACAGATGCTTAAGGCGACTTATGCCTTTGCTCGTCCATTCGGGCGATATCTCAATGCTTAGGGTCTCTTGTAGGTTATTGTTGTTCCAAAGAGGGGAGAATTCTGTCAGACCAGCGTATCCCAGTATTTTTTTTGCTGTGTACCATGTTTTAATAACTAGTTTTGTAATCGAGTGGTTGTGGCATAAAAAGTTTGCCTCTAGGGCTTCCACTAGTTGTTTATGGGGGTTATCTGTCAACAAAAGTCGGGTGTTAGAGCCGTCTCCTCCTTTTGATCAGTTTTTCACATTGGATGCTATTTGATCACCTGCCATTCACTGTTTTAGTTCTTTACGCGCATGGTTTAATTTAGTTAATTTTGGATGTTTATATTGCTTTAGGATTACTGTTGCTTGTCAATTTCACTATATTATGTCAGAGTCATTACATAGATTCTCTGTTTTTCCTCACAGTATTGTCACCTACCCACTGACCATAATTTTCTACACCCAGTCTTTGGGGGGGGGGGCATTACTTTTTTAGGCCCCATATGTCACTTTCTCAGCACAGTCACTTTTGACACCGTCTTCCAGGATCAGAATTCCTAGTGTCTGCAGCAGTGTTCTCTAGATCAGTGCCTTATTTTAGACAGCACAGGAGTTCCCTCAATATTCATTGGGGGGACATGCCATTAATTCTTGCATGTCAGAGTCTTGGGCTTATATAAACTAATTATGAACTAATTAAAATGATCCATGGGGTCCACCTGTTTATGAATGAGGCATAGGTGTTGTGGGATTGGGCTATCAGTTGCTTTCTTCTCATTATATGACATTTATTTACCAGTCATGTATGATCTGCAGAACTGGAGACAGGAAAGGTAGATAATGCAAGTTCTGAGGTTAGGGTGATTGTTGAGGATGGAACTTTAGTATGGGTTTAGACTAGTCTATCTCATCCCCCACAAGGCTTGATTAGAGGGCATTCACAACATATGTGGTCAGTATGCCCACATTATGTACAGTGCCCACAAAGGTAAGCGTTGATATTAGATACAGTTTATAAGGCAATCTGTACCAGTACATCAAAAGCTTAAAGGGTAACTCCGCTTTCATGGAAAAAAATTATATAGCATATACAATTACTAAACAACTCCATATTGTAATTAATTGCTAATAAAAACATTTGGGGGGCTCCCACGTCCTTCCCAAGATGGGGATATACCTCGGCAAGGAATGTGAATTTAAAATCTGCCCAAATAAGGGGATATAACAACTAACAAAAATAATTCAAATCAAAGTATATTTTTTATTACAAAATAAGATAAAACCATTGTCCATTTGTTAAATATTCATGTCAAATCCTTTCTTCATACAAGAATTGTTACAGTATCTCAGCACATAGAATCCCCAGGATCTACACTAAAATCTGCATACAGGAGATGGCAAAAAAAAAAAAAATGTGTTCAAATGTTTTTTATTGAAGATAATAAAAAGACATACATTGCAAAAACTTAAACTATAGTTATCTCAGAGCGAAAGGGGGGAAAATAGGATGCAATGACAGGGACGCAGCCTGCTCTAACATAATTCAACTAGTAAGATATTGTCAGAGACACGAGTACTTACCGAGGCCGAGATGCTGAGGACTGCTCACCTTTACGACCAAGCGCACCTGCCCCCTGGAATTTGAGACAGGAGGCAGAGGCACAAGGAGGTACCGGTACCAGCGGATTGGTAGATGGGATGCAGGTGGTGGAGATCAGCGGCTGAGACGTGCTGCAGGTGCTGGAGGGTCACCAAGGCAGGTGAAAGTGGTAAAGTCCCAGTGCACAGTTCAGAAGCCAACAGACTAATGGTAGCAGATCCGGGGTACAGGTAAAAAGTCTGGGTTCAGGGTAGAGCTAAAGACAAGTCCAAAGGTGTAAGCCGAAGTTCAAGGGCAGGAGACAGAGGCAAATCCAGGTCACGGTCCGAGGTCAGAGGGTTCAAGAAGGCAGCAGAGTCCACAAACAGGCCGAGGTCAGGTTTCCAGGCGAGAGCTGAGTCGGGAAGTAAATTCGGGTCAAAGAGCACAAGTCAAAGTGTCAAAGCCTTACTCAGAGCTGACGATAAACCAGCAACCTGTGCAAAGACAGGGGCTGGTTTAAATAGGGCTGTCAGGTCTGTGATTGGTCCCGGGAGGAGGCGCGCACATCCGCGAGCTCGTGCACGCGCCGCACCGCCACGCCGTGCACGCGTGCCCCAGATGCGCGGGCACGTGCCGTGAAGCGATTCTAGCGTGCCTGTGCACAAATTGAGCGCTGTGAGTGCTGGGACCCTGACAGTGCCCCCCCCAAGGGGCGGACTCCGGACGCCCAGGCTGGACATTATTTCTGGGTGTTCCTGATGAAAAGTTTGGATTAGACGTGGAGCATGCAGATTTCTTGCAGGTTCCCAGGAGTTATCTTCCGGGGGATAGCCCCTCCATTTAATCAAATACTGAAGTTGTCTACCTCTTTTCCTACAGCTGATGATGGACTCAACTTCAAATTCTTCCTCTCCCTCGACCTCTACTGGTGGAGGCGGAGGTCTTTCTCTTCCTTGGAAAGGATCAGGGGTAACAGGCTTTAGGAGAGAGGCATGGAACACTGGATGGATCCTGTAGGAATCCGGCAACGAGAGTTCAAAGGCCACCGCGTTGATCTTGCGCTTGATCCTGAAAGGGCCAATGAATCTTGGACCCAACTTTTGAGAGGGGACCGGTAATCTTAGATTAGAAGCAGATAGCCAAACCTCTTCTCCGACTTCAAAAGTAGGGCAATCCTTCCTTCCTTTGTCGTAGAATCTTTTGTAGTCCTCCTGGGCCCGTTGCATCACTCTTTGTAACTGTAGAAAGTTTAATTGGATAGTCGTTAAGTGCTCTTGGGCCGCCGGAACAGGTGTTTCTGGGAGGGCATCAGGAAGAAAGGGCGGGTGAAAGCCATAGTTGGCCCAAAAGGGTGTTTGATTCGTGGTGGCATGGACGGAATTATTATAGGCGAATTCAGCGGAAGGTAAGAGGGATGACCAGTCATCTTGAGAGGCGGAACAGAAACATTCGGAGGTACTGCTCCAGCGTTTGGTTAGTCCTTTCCGTTTGGCCATTACTCTGGGGGTGGTAGGCAGAGGAAAGGCAGGTCTTGACTTCCAAAGATTTACAGAGTTCCCTCCAAAATTTTGAGGTGAATTGAGAACCCCTATCTGAAACGATGCTTCTGGGCACCCCATGGAGCCTGACGATTTCCCTGAAGAAGACTTTGGCTGTCTCTAGGGCAGAGGGAGTACCGATCATGGGCACAAAATGTGCCATTTTGGAGAGACGATCTACTACGACTAGGATTGTGGTGAAGCCTTCAGAAGGTGGTAAGTCGACAATAAAATCCATAGAGATTTCAGACAAAGGCCATTCTGGAACTGGTAGAGGCTTGAGTAACCCCCAGGTCTTGGTTTTAGGACCCTTATTACGTTGGCAAGTGGTACAGGATGCAACGTAGGCTTTACAATGTTGTCTGCAGCTTGGCCACCAAAAGTATCGTAGAACCATCTCCGTGGTCTTTCGTGCTCCAAAATGACCTGCTAGTTTACGGTTGTGAAAGGTGCTCAAGACCAGTTGTCTAGATTCTGATGGAACGAAAATTTTCCCTCGGGACAAAAAGATATCGTGATGTTTTACCAATGAAGACACCTCTGGATCAGAACATTGTCTGGATGCAGCCTTAATGGAATTTAACAGGTCAATTTGAGAGATTAATAGAAAATTCCGAGATGACAAAATGGTGCTTGGTTCAGTTGTGGATGGAGTTTCAGGGAACATTCTAGAAAGAGCGTCTGCTTTTCCATTCTTTGAACCAGGCCTATAAGTGAGATGAAAATTAAACCGAGAAAAGAAAAGAGCCCAGCGGGCTTGCCTGGGTTTTAAGCGTTTTGCTGTCCGCAGATATTCAAGGTTTTTATGATCGGTAAAGATCATTATAGGATGAGCCGATCCTTCTAGCAGATACCTCCACTCCTCTAGAGCAAATTTGATAGCAAGCAGTTCCCTGTCCCCAACATCATAATTCTTTTCGGGCGGAGTTAATCTCCGAGAGGCATAGGCCACAGGGTGTAGTAGGGACTTTGGCCCTTGTCTCTGAGATAGCACGGCTCCTGTAGCAGTCTCAGAGGCATCTACTTCCAAGGTAAAAGGCAGCATTGGATCGGGGTGTCGCAGAACAGGAGCGGAAGAAAAAACTGATTTTAGTCTCCTGAATGCTTCTTGGGCCTCTGGTGACCAGCAAAAAGGATGACCCTGGCGGGTAAGCTGAGTAATGGGGCTCACGATGGAGGAGAACCCCACAATGAACCGTCGATAAAAATTGGCAAAGCCGATGAACCGTTGCACCCCTTTCTTGTCCACCGGGGCTGGCCATTCCTGAATAGCCTTAACCTTTTGAGGGTCCATGGCGACCCCACTGGTGGATATAATGAATCCCAAGAATTGCACGGAAGATTTCTCAAATTCACATTTCTCAGCTTTTAAGTAGAGTTTATGTTCTCTGAGTATAGTAAGCACCCTTTTTACATGGCACCTATGTAGGTCTAAGGAAGGTGAAAAAATGAGGATGTCGTCCAGATACACGACCAGGAAATCGTCCAAGTGTTCACGGAAAATATCGTTAACTAAATGCTGAAAAGTGGCTGGGGCATTGCAAAGTCCAAAAGGCATAACAAGATATTCAAAGTGCCTGAATCTTGACCTGAAGGCGGTTTTCCACTCGTCTCCTGCCCTAATTCTGACAAGATTATAAGCACCCCGTAAGTCCAACTTAGAGAATACTTGAGCTGATCGGAACCGCTGGAATAATTCTGATATGAGGGGAAGCGGGTATCTGTTTTTAATCGTGATTTTATTGAGCTCTCGATAGTCAATACAAGGTCTAAGAGTACCATCTTTTTTCTCAACAAAAAAGATTCCCGCTCCAGCCGGGGAAGACGAGGGACGAATACATTTATTTTGCAGATTTTCATCAATATAGGCCTTGAGGGCTTTTAATTCTGTCTCGGACAGCAGAAAAATGCGGCCAAAGGGAATCTCGGAGCCGGGTAGAAGGTCAATGGGGCAATCATATGGTCGGTGGGGCGGAAGGCAGTCGGCTTGCTGTTTGTCGAACACATCCGTGAATTCCAGGTAGACGGAGGGAACGTTCTGGAGAGTTTCAGGCGAGGTTGTCACGGCAGAGCAGGAAACAACTGGAGGTGGAAGGCAATTCTGTGAACAATATGGGGATGTAAAGTTGACCTCTTTCTTTAGCCAGTTTATGACCGGTTGGTGTGCTTGTAACCAGGGAAGACCCAGGATGATGGGAAACAGTGGGGAAGGAATGAGATCCAGGCGTAGAAATTCCTGATGGCCGGAGTCGGTGGTGGCACAGATAGGTTTGGTTTCTTGTGTGATAAGTCCAGATCGGGGTAGAGAACCGTCAGCTAAATGAATTTGAAAAGGATGGTTTTTGTTGCGAAGGGGTACATGAAGCTTTTGAGCCAATGTAGCGTCCAGGAAACAGCTGCATGCCCCGGAATCAACTATGGCCGGTAGGCGGGTTGCCCCTTCTGGTAACTGCAGGGAAATGAAAAGAACAACATGAGTCTGAGAAAGGTTTGCAATATTGTAACTGCGAGTAGGTTGTAGTTTGGACTTACTAGGCCTTGTTGGACAGGAGTGAAAGAAGTGACCGGCTTCTCCGCAATACAGACATAGGTTGTTTTGACGCCTTCGCAGTCTCTCCTCGGAGGTAAGCGGGGTTAGAATCAATCCAACTTGCATAGGTTCAGGATCCGGGAGGTTTGTGTTTTGAGGAGCTGCAGGTGGCTGTGGAGCCGGAGTGAGTTTTGGATGGGCCCAGGTAGAGCGTGGAACTTGATACCGTTCAGAACGACGTTCTCTCAGGCGTCGATCCAGCTGCGTGGCAGTTTGAATCAGATCTTCCAGAGTGGCCAGGACTTCTGTCCGGGCCAGTTCGTCCTTAAGAGACTCGGACAGGCCTTGGCGAAACTGGTATTTTAGCGCAGCCTCGTTCCAGCCTGTGTCGGCTGACCATTTTCGGAACTCGGCTGTATAGTCCTCGATAGGCCTTCTACCTTGGGTAAGGTTATGGAGAATGGTTTCGGCAGTGGCCGTACGCTGTGGGTCATCATATAACTTTGCCATGTGTTCAAAAAAGGTGTCTATTGTGTTTAGGATTGGACTCTGTTGCTCCATGAGAGTGTGAGCCCAGGCTTGTGGTTCTTCCGAGAGGAGAGAAATGACGAAACCCACTTTCACAGTCTCTGAACAAAAGGTTCTGGGCTGAAGAGATAAGTACAAGGAACAAGCATTCTTAAACGCCCGATATTTCCGGCCCTCACCTGAAAAACGTTCCGGGATAGGCACACGTGGTTCCGGATGGGTCACCATTACGGCCGAGCTAGGGGCGGCTTGAGGTGCTGCAGCTCCAGAGGATGGTGGTGCAAGTGGAGATGAGGGTCCAGGAATCACGGCCAGTTGTTGGAGACGGCCATCTATTTGTAGCCATCTTGGAGTTTTTGAACTGCGTCAGTAAGTGCGGACACTTGCAGGCAGAGTGTCTCAAATGGTGAGCGCGCCCTGTCGGCCTCAGACATCTGGCTGGTTTATACTGTCAGAGACACGAGTACTTACCGAGGCCGAGATGCTGAGGACGGCTCACCTTTACAACCAAGTGCACCTGCCCCCTGGAATTTGAGACAGGAGGCAGAGGCACAAGGAGGTACCGGTACCAGCGGATTGGTAGATGGGATGCAGGTGCTGGAGATCAGTGGCTGAGACGTGCTGCAGGTGCTGGAGGGTCACCAAGGCAGGTGAAAGCGGTAAAGTCCCAGTGCACAGTTCAGAAGCCAACAGACTAATGGTAGCAGATCCGGGGTACAGGTAAAAACTTGTTTGAAGAGTTTGCGAATGAAACTGACCTGATGAGACTTAGAAGCATATAGTGCCACCACTGTGTAGGGTTGAACATTAATGTCACACATGACTATAATATACCTTCCCTCAGGGTCTGTGATAGTGGTTTTAAGTTGTAAAGCAAGAGTACCTTTGAATAATCTTTCTGGGAACATCTGGGTGTGTCAGAGGACTTGAAGTGGGTCTCTTGAATGCTCTCGGGTCCTCAAGTGTCCCAATTTTTTTTTCTTTATACCAGGGCACTTTCATCCTGAGTTTCTCCTGATTCCTCTGATTTTCAAGTTATTTCTTCTAAAACTATCCTCCATATCAGCTATCATATCTTTTAGCTATGCGATGTCTTCCTTTTGACCATTATGTGCATTTACCATGGTGTTAAAGGATACTGAGTAATCCTCAATGGTGTTTTCAATATGGTTAATTCTCTTCCCTAAGGCCCGCACGCTTGCCTGACATGGTCGATACCTAATATTATGTTAGCTTGCAGAGAGTATTTCATAGATAGGAGCCTGTCCTTGAGCAGAGTATCAGAGATGGGGAAGGAGGCAATAGGGTCTCTGACAGCAGGTGTAGGGCCTGATGTGGTGGGCTGTGGCCCAGCTATTTTCATGTCTAGGGCAGTGTGCGGCCTACCTGGTGACTCCATGCACAGCCGTGACTTTGCCGGGCTTCTGGTGGACGATGACCCGCTGTTGTGTGGGTGGATGTCGGGTCCTGGATCACTCAAACTAGCTCCTAGTGAGGTGCCCATAGCCTTGCCATCTGGCAGATTAGAGCGGCCACCACCACCATTTTGGTGTGGACCATGGGACATCGTATGGAAGAAACCAGACATTTTCCATGGCTGCGGGTAAATCTTCTTGCACTGGGTCATGAAGGATGGTCCTTGGGTGCTATAGGTGCTTGGTGTGGGGTTCTGGCTGCTGTGAAGGCAGCATGCTGGCAGGCATGTCCCTGGAATCCCCCGGTGGATGGACAGAGCTCTCAAGGTTTGCAGCGATCTCGGAGCCCAGTTTTTTTCAATAGTACATTTTTATTTGGTTTTCCAAGAAAAAAAAGGTACAAAAGTCACAAGAACAAAAGGAGATAAATACATAAGAAGTAGGCTTCAAGCCTATATTGCAGTTCAGAAGAAGGTTATAACATGCTGTATGCAAAGGCAACACCGTAAGTTACGTAATACAAAGTGTAATAACATATCAACTACGGACCGCCATGGCGGATGATTGAGCACCGTATATTGAGAATATTGCAGGAGGTAGGGAAAGACCTGTGTCCAGGATCCAAGCAGGCCCCCCTCCCCTGGTATAAGAGTCAAGCAAGCCATAACAATAGAACAAGAATCAAAGATACATTCAATCCACCCCAACGTCTCTGGGTGGACAGCCTATATTTACTGGAGGTAATGGAATTGAGGGGTTATTTTTGAGCCAGAGTAACCATGGGTGCCATTGTCTGAGGATAGTGTCTCTGTTTTTGGTCCGCAGTGCTAGTGTGTATTCGTATGTAAAATGTAGATGGGTAGTTTGGATCACTTCTCCTAGGGTGGGTGGGGAGGGTTTTTTCCACCTTCTAGCGATGTTCAGGTTCGCTGAAAGTAGTACGTGGGCAAGCGTGTGTTTCAAACATTTCGGGTACTGATCCAGGTCGAGGAGTAGGATTGCTAGGCTAGGTGTCGGAGCTATCTTCAAATGAGACATTTCAGATAGTAGTAGGAAAATGGATTCCCAGAAACAAGATAGAGAAGGGAAACTCCAAAAGATGTGGAGCATGTCTCCCTTCTCTCCACATTGTCTCCAGCACTTGTTGTCTCGGAGAGTATTATACTTAGACAGTTTGTCAGGGGTCAAGTACCATCGTTGTGTGATTTTAATGGACAATTCCCAAAGTGTAGAGCAGCATGTCACGTCAAAGGGTGTTTTGCAAGCTGTAGCCCATTGTTCTGTGGTAAATGTGTGACCTAAATCTGACTCCCATTTGAGTAAGGGGGCGATTTAGAAAAATCATCTTTCCGTTGTAGAAAAGTGAAATGCCTTTTGACATAGGTTTGTCAGTACTAAGAAACATCCAAGCAGGACGGGGGATATTGCGTTCCCATTTGGGTGAGGTATGAAGGTAGTGTCTAGTTCTTAAGTAGAGGTAGAGGTCTGAGGTAGGGATCGGAGAAGGATTTAAGTTCTTTACCACTGAAGAGATCATCAATGTATAAGATACCTTTCTCCCTCCATCTCACGTAAGATATCAGACTAATGTTGTGTTGCAATACTAGGATGGGGATCCTAATCTTGAACAGCTCCGGGTGATCGCGAGTGAGGTGTACAAATTTGTTCCACACACGGACCGTAGCCAGCATAGTTGGAGGAACAGAGGAAGGTAGTTTAGATGAAGGGGAAGTGGATAGTAGCCATGTGGCTAAGTCTCCACTTGGTACATGTGTAGCTTCAATTTTCCCCCATATGGTACGTGGGGAAGGCGAGAACCACTCTCTGACCTGGGTGAGCACCGAGGCCAGGTAGTAATCCCGAAAGTCCACATAACCTGTGCCCCCAGCCTTGCGGTGTTTGATCAGTCTGGGGTGTGCACATTTGGCTTTCTTATCTTGCCAGATGAAAGAAGAGAGTATTGTTTGTAGAGATTTGAAATAATAGAGGGGGATGATGATAGGAAGGGTTCTGAACAAATATAAGATTTGAGGAAGATGAAACATTTTAAATGCCGCTAGGCGGCCCATCCATGACAGTTCCTGAGACGCGAGCCTGCGCAGATCCTCTTGTAAGTTATCGCGAAATACAGAGTAGTTATGTTTGAAAAGCTGCTTAGTAGTGTTCGTTAAGTGGACTCCAAGATAGGTTATGTCGTGGTCTGCCCAGGAATATGTGAACAATTGCTGTAGTAGTATGCGCGTTGGGGAGTTAACACCTAGATTCAAAACATGAGATTTGGACTCGTTGACTTTATAGTAGGAAATTCTGCTGAACCAGGCTAGCGTCTCCTGAACCTCCGGGAGGGATGAGGTGGGGTTGGACAACATTAATATCACATCATCCGCAAAAAGGCTGATTTTGTGTATCTGGTCACCTATAGATATTCCCGTGATGTATGTATTAGATCGTATGTGCTGCGCTAGAGGTTCCATCTCCAGGTTGAATATTAGGGGGGAGAGGGGGCACCCCTGTCTAGTGCCATTAGAGATTAAAAAAGGGGAAGATAAGGAGTCAGCTGAGTACACTTGGGCAGAGGGGGTGGAGTATAGGGCCATAATGGCACTATGGATTGGACCCAAAAATCCGAATTTTAGTAATGCCGAGGAAAGGTACCCCCAATGCACCCTGTCAAATGCTTTTTCAGCGTCCAGGGACAGGAGAACAGAGGGGGTACCAGAGCTTCCAACGTGGTGGATAATGTGAATCATTCTCCTTGTAGCATCAGAGGCTTGTCGGCCCTTTGTAAAGCCCATTTGGTCCATATGGATGAGAGAGGGAAGGATATTGACTAGTCTGTTGGCAATGGTTTTCGCATAAATTTTTTCATCTACGTTAAGTAGAGAGATAGGACGAAAGTTCTGGGGTGAAGTCGGATCTTTTCCAGGTTTAGGGAGGGTGACAATTATTGCATTTAGCATTTCCTGGGGGAAGGATGAAGAGGATGCAGCAGAATTGAAAACTTGGCATAGGTAGGGAGCCAGGATGTGATGGAACTTTTTATAATACTCTCCAGTAAACCCGTCAGGACCTGGGGATTTGGAGTTAGGGAGATGTTGAATAATGTGTTACTTCAGGGATCGTAAAGGGAGCGTTAAGATAGGTCAACTGCGATGGGGAAAGGGAAGGAAGACAGACATGCGCTAAAAATGTATCAATGTCACCTTGGGAATTGTGCACAGTATTGGTATCTCTACTTATGTTATACAAGTCTGCGTAGTACGCCCTGAAGGCGTTGGCGATCTCGTGTGGCTTAAGTAGTTTACTTTTAGTGTGGGGGTGATAGAGGAAAGGTATTTTAGACTTGATTCTGTGACCTCTAATTTTTAGGGCCATCAGTCTACCTGCCTTGTTGCCCGTGGCGTATGTGGTAGCTTTGAGTCTGGTGTAAGCTTGTTCATGAGATTCCAGTAAGAGAGCTTGTAGTTCCTGGCGTAATTTAAAAATTTTGGTTTGAAGGGTGGGAGAGGGGCGGGATTTGTTCTGGGTTTCAGTGGCTTCTATATCCGCAGAGAGCTGGTCCATTTTCCGAGACCTGTATTTCTTGGCTCTAGCCCCATTTGTATTAGAATGCCTCTAGTGACGGCTTTGTGGGCGGTCCACACAACCACCGGGTCGGACATTGATTGGGAGTTCAAGGAAAAAGAATCCATCAATTGTTGTTGGATAGAATTAGCAACAGCAGAATTGTGGAGGAGAGAGTCATTAACCCTCCAAAGGTAGGAGTTGGGAGTTTGTGAGCGGGCATCAATAGTGATGCTGATAGGAGCATGATCCGACCAGGTGGCAGTATGTATCGCCGATGCTGATACTTTTTGCAGTAAACCCTTGTCAGAAAGAAACCGATCAATCCTTGAGTAGGTGTTGTGACGCGGTGACAAAAAAGTATAATCACGTTCACTTGCGTGACAACACCTCCACACATCGAATAGGTCATTGAAAAAAATGAACTTAGCCAACGTTGATACGCGTCTTTTTGCTCCAGTTGTGGAGTCTAGTCCATAATCTGGAACTAGATTAAAGTCACCGCAGAGTAGTAGGTGGCCCCGTTGGGTGCTTCAGGACTTTCTTGAAAAATGACATTTGGCGCTGATTTGGGGCATACAGTGTCACCAGAGTATATTGGACATTGTTGATTTTACAGATTAAAATAATGAATCTACTTTCAGGATCTATTGTGCAGCTCTGGAGTTCGAAAGTGACAGTATTACGTATCGCTATCAGTACTCCTCTCTGTTTTTTCTTGTAGTAGGTGGAGAAAACATGGGGAAATAGTCTATGTTTGCATACGGGTACCAGGTCCTGGGCGAAGTGAGTCTCCTGAACACATAGAATATTGCAGTTATGTGATACTGCCGATTTCCACATAGATGAGCGCTTAGCTAGGTGGTTTAGACCCTTCGCATTCTGAGAGAGGATTGAGAAGGACATGTCACTGGGTGGGTGAGAGTGAGACAAGTGCGGAACAGTAACTCATGGTTAGCAGCGGTAGTGTAGTAGAATAATACCCTCAGGAAGAAATTTGACTCCTCGAGATGATCCGCTATCTGCAGCAAGACAGTCAGTGGTATGCGGGTGCTGGAATAACAAAGTATACAGGTGTGAATATGTTGAGAATCCGGACAAGCACAGATTGGTCAATGTGCTTTGTTAGTGTTGCGGTGGGATCCTGTGGAAAAGGGATTAGATTTCCCTGCAGAGGCATGGTTACCCTGCCCTTGTGAGTGACAAGAATGGTAGCTGGATGGCGCCATTTATAAGTGATCTTATGGTTGGCAAGGGCTTTTGTCACTGTTTTCAGCTGTCTTCTCAGTTGTAGGGTATGCTGGGATAAATCAGCGAACAGTTGAATATTTGCGTACGGCGCAGGGAGAGTGTTGAGTGTCCGAGCCCTGGAAAGAATCTGTTCCTTCTCTTGAAAAAAGTGGATGCGGAGAAGCACGTCTCTGGGGATCTCGTCTCCCAGATGGGATGGTTTGGCAATCCTATGAATGTGGTTAATGGTGCGCTCTATAGGGGACAGCTCCGGCAGCAGGGTGGAGAACATGGCGCTGGCGTATGCGTGGAGGTCTGCGGGGGGACCGACTCCGGTACCCCGCAGATTTTGATATTATTACGACGTGACCGGTCCTCGAGGTCCACCAGCTTGGACTTAATCCATGCCGTATCCTCTTTCTGTGACATGCACTCATCTACCAGGTCATTCACTGTGTCTGTGTATTCCTCCATCTTGTCTTCAATGTAATGTCCCCTGTCCCCTAGGTGTCTCATATCGGCTGTGAATTTGTGGAACAGCGATGTAAAATTAGACATGAGGGAGGACTGCAGGGTCATAAGCATGTCCTTCATTGTAGTATCCAGGACTGGTTGTCCTGAGGTGGGGAAAGCTGCGATGGACGACTGCAGGGAGGGGATGGCTTGTGTGTCATATACAGCGTACTCACTGCGGTCCCAGGTTGAGGATCTGTGTCCAGGCGCATCCGCGCTTTAGCAGGGCTTTGAGAGACCGGAGATAGCAGGGGAGAGTGAGTGAGGGGGGGAGACGACAATCCCCCTCCTGTATCCTGCAGACCTTCGCTCGGGAGGTCAGTGTATGCGGAGGAGCGCCGCGTGGCGGCTCCGGCGGCGCCATCTTGCCTGCTGCCCCGTCGTTCTCGCTCAGGTACGAATGAGAACGCTGTCAGCTTCTGGAGGTTTCTCTCCTCTTTCCTCTTGCGTGACATCGCCCCAGCAAGGTCCGGGCTGTAGCAAGCAGTGTGGGTCTCCGATGGAGCGGGAAGCTTGTCCGTATGCTATATTTGTCCGGCCGGCTTTAGAGAGCTCTAGGCTGAGGCGTCCATTCCTCTTCGTGCGCAAGCCACGCCCCCCATACAGGTAATTTTTGATGGAACCTTACTCAACAAGTAACAAAGAAATGGAGAGCCTGCATGGTCATAGTCTGCCCCACTTGAGAGCATATTCAAATGAGGATGAAATAAATGGTATTGCATAGCCACTACACTAGGCTAGTGCAAGGCTTTAGTCTCTGAGGAAGGCCACCAAGTCACTTATAAATATACAGTACATCAAGGCATAAAAGATTACCATATGGGTTACAACCCAAGCTGGGGACCTCACTCCAAGGGTTGTAGAGAGGAATACATATTGACAAATTGTATTATATAACTGTCTCCTTAATTCATATTGTTTATGCAAGTGGTTTTCTCTCTATACTGCTAACGTCTACAACAGCTTAGCATTGCTGTATGTTTTTTGCAAAAAATGTACTTTGACAATAGTAGAATTTATTAATATATTAAGTTACAGAATGTTGAGATTCTAATTACACAACTTCTTCTCAACAGACACTTCAAAGATGAATAATGTTCCAACATCCCCGCACCTTCCACAGATGGCACATCCACATTCCTTTCCAACTATGGGGCAAATTTCAAATCCGTATGAGCAACAACCTCCGGGAAAGGAGCTTAACAAGTATGCTTCTCTGAAAGCAGTTGGTAAGTGGATGTCCTGCAGTTATTACCCTGCTATTCTTTTAGTAATCAGCTAGCTAACTATGTGAACCCAGACATATGGAAAATGCAAGTTGTACAGATGTAAATTTTTTTTTTTTTTTAACCCTTGTATATTATATTTCTACATTTACATGTACATTTATGGCAATTAGGTTGGCCATACATCTGTTTTCTGTTATTACTGTACTATACTGTAAAATGCCATCAATGAGAAAGGGAAAAAAAAAACTTGCTGCACTCCATTCATCATTATGCTAAGAGAAATAAAAACAGGTTAAAATAAAGCATTGAAAATTAAGCCATGCCTATTTATTCTCACTAAATATCAGGAATATTGCTTCAATACTTGAAAAGAATAATGTAGCCCAATGTGTTTTCAGACACTATTCTTAAGTGCACCGTGCCTTAACCACCTCAAGTCCGGACACTTCTACCCACTTGCAGTCCAGGCCAATTTCAAGCTTTCAGTGCTGTTACATTTTCAGTGACAATTACTCTGTACTCAAGTGAAATATATAAAAAAAAAAGATTGAGATGGATATAGCTTTTTTAGTGCCATATTTAATCAACCCTGTATGTATATATGTATGTGTGTGTGTGTGTGTGTATATGTGTGTGTATATATATATATATATATATATATATATAGATATATATATATCTATATATATATATATAATATGGGGAAAAAAAGTTTGAAACATTTTTATTATACAATTTTGCAACCTAATACTCTTTTTCATAAATGTAGGCCAAAATGTAATCTCTATATACTATACTCTATATACTATGTATGTATGTATGTATGTATGTATGAGAGAGAGAGCGAGAGAGACTCCAAAGACATTACTAGCATTATTAAACAAAAAAAAAAAAAGAGTAAGAAGCAACATAAAAACCCAGCAAGGACAATTTACTTTAGGAATTAAAGCGTTCATCTCAAGATTAAAATGCATGTTTTTCTGGAAGTAACAGTTATACAATGAGAATAAATGTATATAGTGAATCTTTAGTGAAAAAACATAGCAGTGCTCTGTTTCATAAAACAGTACTAGTAAAGTGATTATATTAAAATAACATAAACACATAAAAATTAGCATATAAAAAATGTATCTCATTGATAAAGTCTATACTGTCTATACTGACGAAACATGTCTGGGCGGGGCCTGCACAGCAAATTTTTGTGATCCCTATACATACTATCACTGCTGAGGAAGGTAGCTGTTCCAGCTGGGGAAGTGAGCGAGCAAGTGGAGGATGAGATCTGCTGGGTGTTCTGTGTCCTCCGTGACCGCAATAACCTAACCTCTTACTGCAAGTCTCCTTCATTAGAGAACTTTTTTTTTCATATTAAAATTTTTATTGAAAGGTTTTCACATACAATATCTTGCAGAACGAGTAAACAGTTCAGCATAAACAGGTTGGACTAAATGTATACATAAGAGCTTATACAGGTATCACCATTAAACAGTAGTCGTATCAGGTTATCAGCGAAAATCTGGTGAACACAAACATAGGTAGACACATTCGACCAACGCCAGCTCTACAACTACTGTAGTCTAATCAACAATAAAACATGGAAAAAACCCATTTTAACACATACATAAAAAAACAAAAACAACAAAAGTAAAAGAAAAAGGAGGGGAGGATTGAGATGGCAAACTGCTTTGACCGATGGGTCTCTATGAAGCCGTTATGGAGAGACCTGTGTTACCTTTAAAATCTTATATTTGAGATTTAATATCTCGCATATATGATATATGGTTTAATGAGAGTTCTGTGACAGAGTGGAAGCTTTAACATAACACACATTTATTAGAGAAAAGATATTAGCTTATCTAATACACTGCATACATTTACAGTATTTAAAGTAAGGGAGTAAAAGTTAGTTTGCTAATACAAATTAAGTACATCACACAAAAATATCACACAGTACAAATTATGACAAAGATATGGTAAGTGCGTGGGAGAGGATTCCTTGATATTACCTTGAGAATGGTCTTCCCTGGGCCCAGATATGTTCTGATTCTCTCTCTCTCCCCCTTACTAGATACAGCCTACTTAATTTATATCTCTGGGGGCCAACTCTGATTGGCTCTGGGTCTTGCGCCCAAATATGGTGTTTCCTTAATTCAATTTAGGGGTAAATAGAGTTTGTAGACAAGAGGAATCCCTTCATGTGTTCATTAACGTTCTAACAATGACTCTTGTACAATGGCTATTTATGTCACAGGAAGGCCATTATGACATCTCCCTGAAGTCTAACGTCCCGTGGCTATTTCTTCCTGGGTCGTTTGAAATTCAAAGAGGTAAGGGGAGACGACCGGTCTGCTATACCTCTTTGAATATCAAATGGAGGAGATTGAATAGATATTCAAAGACAAGACAGTGAAACCACTTAACTCTTTCCTGAAATCCTTTCCAACACACTATCCATCTTATCATATCGATTATTATATTTATATGTACATTTATTCCTAGTTGCTAATGGTGATTAGACATAACATTTTTTTATAAGGCAACAGATGACCCCTTGTGGCACGTTGAGATAGATGAGACGAGGCCACACTTAAATGAGTAATTGTTTATGTCTAATCTCCATTAGAATGTTAAGTTTCTCCCTCTGCCACCTCAGAAGTCGGTTCAGATATATTACCATGCCTGTCATGAATATCAATATCCCACATTGTAATATAAGAAGCCCTTTTATACCCATTTCCATCCAGGTCCGAGTGGTGACTAAGCTAAAATCCCCATCATGTAACCGTTCATTTAACCTTTCTTCGGTTTTCACCATATCATTACTAATTTGAATTATATGGGTATCCTTCCTTGCAAGCAGATTGTGAAGGTTTACTGACAAAGTATCAATTTTTACATCAAAATGGGGTATGTATGTGCTAGGATCTGGGACATTAGGGGTACTCTCAATGATATAGTCATTTGTTAGCACAGGTATGGGGTTACTATAGTTTTCCCAATAGTAGTGTACTCATGAGGAATGAAGCAAAAATTTGGATAGGGTATTGGACACGACTGACCCCCATAGAGAAATGTCTGATGATTGATGATGACACAGTACAGTCCATCCATGTGGTAGGTGACTCTTGCGCTTGGTGTTCTCCATTTTGACAACTTCACTGGGCAGTTAGCCTCCATTTCATATGGAATGGTTTCTTGAGGGTTTTTTTGTGGACTTTCCAGTTGGGGGTCCCTTGCTACATTGGCTGTGGGATCCGGGTCTTTGTTTAGATCACAGACTGGAGTGTCAATTTCAAAAACATCACAACAGCATAAGTCTCTATTGTCTTTGACAGTGCAGTAGGCATTGTGTGGTGCTTTTCATCGCCCTTGAACTTGAATTAGTGTTTCGGGGAGGTGCAACCTTTCCTTGTACACGTCATTCTTGTACACGTCATTCTCGAGGTATCCGAGGGAGTGTATGGACGCCATTGTGTTAAAGTAGTCCTCTTGTGGATGGAACATGGGCAGCGACATTGTGAAATGTACATTAGGTCACAGTAGGTGCACAGTGACTGGCTTTTCTTGCAAGCAAATGGCCCTCTATTTGGGTGTGGTGTCACGATCCCTATACTTCGAATGGTGGAAACTGGCAAAGGTTTGCACTTGTCTCCAAGAAGGACATTCATCCCACCACTATTATTAGTGTGAGTACAATACCATTGGGTAAGATCTGTATCTTTTAAGATATCAGGGATTTTACCGGCTTGAATATATCGGATGACATTAGTGACCTTAGTTAAAATAAAATTTCCCTACGCAGTGCCTATTACCTCTTTGCCCATACCATCCTCTCTAGCTTTATGTTATAACCTGTAAACCTTTCCTCCTCTGCAAGCCCCTCAACATCCTGCAGAACTGGTTACCGCACTTGCCGACCCTCTTCCTGTTCGAAATTTCCGATATGCCTGCGAATTGCTGACAAATCGGCTCGGTTCCAAATTGACATGCCAGATCCAAAAAGTCCTGGGGCGGCTGCGAGTATGCTGTCCGTGCCCTTTAACTTTCTGGATCTGAAAATGCCCCTGTGGGGAACAAGGTTTGGTTCTGCAAATGGATCCTGAGTTCGGCTTGCATGGGAGGCAATCAAATCTACTAGCAAGGAAGAGTAAAACAAAGATACATTTGTCCGGGCACATGAGCCAAATTCAGCCATGTTCCACTGGGACAAATTCAGCACCACTGGCACATGAATGAACTTGACGTTATTAAACAATATTCCCGGGATTGAGGTTGCCGTTAGGCCACTAGGTGGTCCCTCTTGCAGTGATGGGCATTCCAAGGATGTTGGTTCGTAATAGGGGATTGCAGCTGTATGTTTGGGCAAAGTTGTAGGAGCAGGGGTGTTCGGTTTTGGGGACACCTGTAAGGTAATTTTCCTGGTAGTCCGTGGCACTCCCTGCACCACCATTCATCCAGATTAGATGATTATCAATGGGGCTCCACCAATAAACTTGCTCCCCCACAGTTCCTACAATGGCCACAGGCAATAAGACGGATTCCCCCTCTATGCAGTAGATCAGATTTTGTTGCATGATCACGCTGATGAGCGGTCCAGTCTCTTCTCCCTTGGTATGTCCGATCAGTTGGAGCAGGATCACAATCCACATCGACTTCATGGCTCTAAAAGGGAAGAAAGCAGAACATTTTAGTTGCAGAATTTTGTGAGGGCACAAACTATGGGGCACAAGACTGAGTCCATCAAATTCAAAGGAATTTCCCAGATCTCCCCCCCCCCCTGTGCTCCTGGTTTGGCCAAGCAATCTGCTACTTCATTTTGTTCCCAGTATGGGGCAGTGTCTGTATGACCTTTTTCTTTGCACCCCCATGTTTTGACTGGCAACTTTGGCACCAATGTTACAATATATTTCAACAGGGATGCATGTTTAAGTGGAGACCCATCTGAGGACCTGTACTGGTGGGTGTGCCAGAAGGGCAGAAATTCTGTAAGAGCATTACAGACCCACGCATAATCTGAGTATACAACAATTTCTTGATCCCCATTCATCCGTTCTAGGGCATGAGCAATCGCAGCCATCTTAGTGAATTGTGCTGATTTGACTCGACATGACCGCAAGATTGATGTTTAGGTCTTTGCATGTGGATCGATAATGTATATTTCAAATCCTGCATGTGGGTAACCCTCCACGTAAAAACATGATCCATCTGTGAATATTTGGACTGCCTTTTTATGAACATTTTCCTTTGCTAACAAGGGTCTAAAGAATTGTTGTGCCCCTGATTGTGGGGTGACATCACATTCATGTGATATTCCTTGGTAAAATAGGCCATGGGCCCAAGTGGAAGGATTATTTGTTTGTTTGACTTTAATGTCTTGCTCCTGGAGCAACAGAGCCCAATGGGCCTGTCTGGCATTGGATACATTGCCATCCTTCATTCTATCTGTGAGTAGAAACTTTGTGGGAGTTGTGTGCAGGACGACTGGGTTAAGTCCTATGTTGTATGTGAAGTATTCCACTGCCCACAACGTGACAAGAAGGTGTTTTTCACATAGAGAGTGCTTCATTTCCACAGGAGATAATGCTTTAGAAGCATATAATATGGGTCTATGTTGCCCCTGGATTTCCTGTGACAGAACAGCTGACATGGCTGTCTCTGATATGGCTGTCTCAATGTGAAAGGGCAGTTGGTACTCTGGGTTGGCTAATACTAGCGCTTGCGCTAACACTTCTGTAAGCTCCTGCACAGGATCGGTGTGTTGCTCAGTCCCGTGCCATTGGGTATCCTTTTCCCCCCAATCATACAGTGGTGCTGACTTATGCGCACCATCAGGGATGACATCCCGCAAATAATTTACCACTCCTAGGAAAGATCTGAGAGTGGGCATACTTACTGTTAGAGGAAATTGTAGAATGGTTTTTACCTTCTCCGATACTATTTTACTACCGTTTGCTGTCACTGTAATCCCCAGGAAAGATACAGATTCCTGGGCCAATTGTGACTCCATGGGATTACACTTCTGTCCCGTTTTTTCTAGGATCCGTCGGAGTTCCTCCAGTAGCCGCAAATGCTTTTCTTTGTCGCATGTGGCTATAAGCAAATTGTCAATGTACTGAAAAAGATTCTTAGTAGAAGAAAAATCTGTTAAAATATCTCTCATGGTTGCATGTGAAGTACTGTGTTCATTAGATTCAATTTTGCCAATGCAATTGGCCATATGCATAAGGATCTTTGAATTTTGTTGAATTGGATATACATTGGAAATCATCTCATTCCCTTTGCTTTTAAACCCTACAAATGTTTGGCTTGTTTCCTTAGAAGACAAGATCTGGGTGCTAGCCATGATGGGGAACTTGTCATGCTCCTCATTTCTGGATAGCTGGTTCCCACTTTCTGGTGGGTCTATGACCATGGGGCCTTCTCGATTTTCCTGTGGCTCTGCGATTTCTCCCATCGCCTCAGGAAAAGTAGAATACGGATTCATATACTCTTCATATTCCTCCGTGTCCCCAATTTCAAAGGCACAGGTAGGTGCTGTAGCATTACTATGTTCGCATATGCTAGCCACAGCCTGTCCTTTAAATTTCCCTTTCTTAGATTCATGTAACTGCTCTTGCAGCACTTTGTATGCAATAGTTACATGGTCCAGTTCAGTTTCAACTTTAGTTAGCATGCTTTTATATTGTACCACGTCTTTTTGGGCCAATATGTAATTTTTTAAATTTTCCTTCTGTGAGGCAATAATTATTTGGTTAAGGGTAGTTAAGGTTTGTAATTGGCTTTGTAAAGCTGAATTCTCCTTTTCCCTCTCAGAGATTGTAATATTTTTATTATTCACTATACCTTCCAATTTCTGTATTTTAGCATTCCTAGCCATGCAAGCCGTAAACATGCCTGCTAAGGCTAGATTTTTAACTTTCCTGTTGTTTTTGGTTGCTTTTGCTTTTTCTTCTAATACTTCAGTATCACAGGTAAAACCATTGGGCCAGATTCATAGAGCAATTACGCCTGTCTAACTGGTGTTAGACAGGAGTAATTTCAAATTTCGCGCGCCGTATCACTAGTTTGAATCCTCAAACCATGATACGGCGGCTTCGGGCTTCGATCCGAGAGGCTTACGTCTTCGTAAGCCTTCGGATCTACGCTGCCATCTATTTGCGGCCGCTGGGAGGAGTTCGCGTCGTTTTGATGCATCGGGATATGCAAATGTTTTTTTACGGCGATTCCCGAAGATACGAGTGGTCGTCGCAATCACTTTCGTCTATTTTTTTGTACGTAATGTTAGAGCAGCTTTTTGCTGCTCTAACGTTACGTAGCCCATGTTAAGTATGGCCGTCGTTCCCGCTTCGAATTTATTTAATTTTTTTTTTTTGTTTACGTAACTCGTTCGGGACTAGGATCGCCCGTAAACGACGCTACCTAAACAACGAATGACGTCACGACGTGATTTCGCGCAATGCACGGCGGGAAATTTGCGAACGGAGCATGCGCAGATCGATCGCCGCGGGAACGCGCCTATTTTAAATGATTCACGCCCCCTACTCGTCTATATGGATTGCGGCGGGAGAAATACACTACGCCGCCGTCGTTTACTGGACAAAATCTACCTGAATTCCACGTAGAGCCAGGTAAAATACGGCAGCGTAGTGTATTTCTGATACGCTACGATAATCCATTTCTGTGTGAATCTGCCCCATTGTTCCTATGTTTACGCGTAAACGCGGCTACACAACTTTCTAGCCAGGCATCCATTACAGCTAGTATGCACAATTTGTGAGCTGAATTAAATTACTTGTTCCCCTCTACTATAAAGTCACTTACAGTAAAGGAGAAATAAGCAGAAAAAGCAACAAAACAAGAGAAAATAAACCAAAATCATAAACTCCTGAAAATACAGTAAAAACAATATTTTCAGCTGTCCATCTAATGACAAAAATCTATTTAGATTAGTGGGAAAAACTAATTATCCTTAACAAAG
Source organism: Rana kukunoris (assembly GCA_029574335.1). Classification (NCBI taxonomy): domain Eukaryota; kingdom Metazoa; phylum Chordata; class Amphibia; order Anura; family Ranidae; genus Rana; species Rana kukunoris. Next base: position 77,094,373 of record CM056054.1, on the reverse strand, counting down.
CATTGTGCCTGCCTTGTCTGAGTTTACACCATAGACCAAGGGAACAATAGAAGCCCCCAAGGATCAATTAGGATGAACACCTCTAAGCTTTCAATAGCAAAGGTAAACACAGCCGTGTTTACCCTACTTTTTGTAAAATTCAATTCAGTAAAAGCTGAACTTATTCCAAACAACACAAAAAAAAAAAAAACAAACAAAAAAAAAAACTTCAGTATAAACGTCCAGCGTTTTGTACTTAATACTAACAATGAGAATCGTACTACTTGTAAAATTTCCACAGATAAAAAAAAAATCAAAATCAAAGAACAAAATCTTTTGTAGGTTTGGTTTCAATGTTAGTGGGCATACCATTTAACTAACAAAAACTTGTTGACTAACAACAACTTGTTAAACCTTTTTCAACAACAAACGGCCAGATCACTTTCCAGTGTCTAATACCACCTACAGACAACAGACAACAAGCACGTTTCTGTGTCTTAAACAACAACAAAAAATCAATAATAAAAAAAACTAAAAGCTAAAACCTAATAATAACACTGATTATTAATAGTAATATATATATAAAAAAAAAATGAATTATTAAAAAAAATAAAAAATAAACATTTTTTTTTTTATTTTTTTTTCCACAAAACGAATGACAACTCTTTCAGTGTGTCAATAAGCAATGATATTTAAAATCAAGCAATCAATATAAAATCAAAAAACTGTGTACTTCCTCCCCATAACATTGACCGGTATGTTTATGGTACATCTAAAGTATGTTTATCAATTTATGATTTTGGGGATATTAATAAATAAAAAAAAACTTTAGAGGTTATACCCAGTAATAAAAGTAAAAATATTTACCTATATTCTCCCTAGCTAGGTAGGATAAACGGACTCAGTTTGAACTCCTACTAACCATAAAAAATATTACTTATATATAACCACTAATAAACATAAAAAAAAAAAAAAAAAAAAAAACAAGAAAATAGTTGTATATATTTTCCTCAGCTAGATAGAATAAACTGACTCAGTTTGAATTCCTACTAACCTTAAAAAGTTACCAAAAAAAAAAAAACACAAAAAAAAAGAACAACAGAATATTTGCCTATATTTTCCTTAAATATTTTGTTATTATATTAAATACTTTCAGTCTTGTTCACAACTTTGTGGTCGCCAACTGTTACCTTTAAAATCTTATATTTGAGATTTAATATCTCGCATATATGATATATGGTTTAATGAGAGTTCTGTGACAGAGTGGAAGCTTTAACATAACACACATTTATTAGAGAAAAGATATTAGCTTATCTAATACACTGCATACATTTACAGTATTTAAAGTAAGGGAGTAAAAGTTAGTTTGCTAATACAAATTAAGTACATCACACAAAAATATCACACAGTACAAATTATGACAAAGATATGGTAAGTGCGTGGGAGAGGATTCCTTGATATTACCTTGAGAATGGTCTTCCCTGGGCCCAGATATGTTCTGATTCTCTCTCTCTCCCCCTTACTAGATACAGCCTACTTAATTTATATCTCTGGGGGCCAACTCTGATTGGCTCTGGGTCTTGCGCCCAAATATGGTGTTTCCTTAATTCAATTTAGGGGTAAATAGAGTTTGTAGACAAGAGGAATCCCTTCATGTGTTCATTAACGTTCTAACAATGACTCTTGTACAATGGCTATTTATGTCACAGGAAGGCCATTATGACATCTCCCTGAAGTCTAACGTCTCGTCGCTATTTCTTCCTGGGTCGTTTGAAATTCAAAGAGGTAAGGGGAGACGACCGGTCTGCTATACCTCTTTGAATATCAAATGGAGGAGATTGAATAGATATTCAAAGACAAGACAGTGAAACCACTTAACTCTTTCCTGAAATCCTTTCCAACACACTATCCATCTTATCATATCGATTATTATATTTATATGTACATTTATTCCTAGTTGCTAATGGTGATTAGACATAACATTTTTTTATAAGGCAACACCTGCCTAAGGGGCATAGTAATCGGTAAGTATTTTAAAGGAAGGAAAAAAATCACATCACTTGGCGTTCTCCGTCCAGATCTGCCACTGGCTATCAAAGCACTTCTGGCTCCATTAGCGCTGGCTAACAGAGATTCGTAGACATAATTCGTTGGTACAATAGTAAGGGCTTCAGATAAATTTGGTGCAGTATCCGATTTCCAGTTTCTGGCTATAAGCGTTCTAGCTGCTAGGAACACATGCGTGACCACCGTACGGAATTGAGGAGGAAAGGTGTCTATAGTCAGGTTCAGTAGGGCTAGTTCGGGCGATGGGGCAGCAAAAAAAACTGTCACTGAGGAGATGAATTTGAATATATTGCTCCAAAAACTAGTGAGGTTCTTGCATTTCCAGAAAACATGTAAAAGATTACCCACTTCCCCACAACCTCTCCAACACAGGGGCGAGTTGTCATGTGAGAATTTGGAAAGCCTATACGGGGTGAGGTACCATCTTAGGTTGATCTTTTGGGTGAGTTCCCAGTGGTTTGTGCATCTGAATGCCTTGTACACAGAATTAATGGCGCTTTTCCACTGTGAAGCTGTAAATGGCCTTCCCAAATCACCCTCCCATCTAACAAAGGGGGCAGACCGGACAAACTCCCGTTTAGTTTGAAAATAATTGTAAAAAAGAGGGATACCTCTAGTCGAAGAAGACGGGGAGGTGAGAAAGTTCCATACCGGTTTTTGTATGAATATATGGTGCGTTCGGAGAGAGGTCAAAAAGTGGGACACCCTAAAGTGTTTAAAAGCATCAATAGGAGGCAGGTTATACTTGTGGAGTAGAGATTGGAAGGGGACGAGACGGGCATTGCAGTAGAGGTCGGAGACATAAGTTATCCCTTTATCGCTCCATCCTCTAAGGTCCACATCAGGTACCGTTCTGGATGCCGTGTGACTGTGTCGAAGGCAAGAACGATGCCTGTAGCCGCTGATGTTTAAGGTCCACTGGCGGAGCTGTGTGGTTAAGCGTCCATCCAGCCGCGCGCTCTAGCCACGCCACCCTTTCCCGTCCTTTTCACATCACTAATGGCACGAGGCAGGGCTGTCCCCTGTCTCCTTCCATTTTTAATCTCCTTATTGAGCCGTTAGCGGAAAAAATTAGAGTCCATCCCCATATTCACGGTTTTCTCATCCAGGGTTCGTCCCACAAAATAAATCTTTTTGCGGACGATATTTTATCAATTACGTCCCCGGGGACATACTAAAACATTTAATGTGAAATTGGCTTAATGTAGCTTAACGAGCAATAAAGTGCCTAAACCTCAATCAATTGCCCTGACACTTCGCACAGCCTAAGATCTCAACTACCCAAACATATCCTATACGTTTTGTGCTATTTGGTGTCCCACAAGGCAAACTAGGTACATTTAGCTTGTTTTTTGGGGAGCTTAATGTGGCTTAACGTACGAAAAAGACTTTGAATGTTAACCAATTTCCCCCAAACTTCACACAATAGAAGACTCTGTCCATGGCAACATATTCTGAAAATGTCAGCTAATTTAGTTAATCACACCAAAAGTTATTCACATTAAGCTATATTTTACAATACTAAAACATTTAATGTGAAATTAACTTAATGTAGCTTAACGAGCAATAAAGTGCCTAAACCTCAATCAATTGCCCTGAAACTTTTCACAGCCTAAGATTTCAACTACCCAAACATATCCTATAAGTTATGTGCTATTTGGTATCCCACAAGGCAAACTAGGGACATTAATCTTGTTTTTTTGGGAGCTTAATGTAGCTTAACGTACGAAAAAGACCTTAAATGTTAACCAATTTCCCCCACACTTCACACAGTAGAAGGCTCTATAGATGCCAACATATTCTGAAAATTTCAGCTCATTTGGGTTATCACACCAAAATTTATTCACATTAAGCTATATTTTACAATGCAAAAACAGAGCTTAACGTACCATAATGTACCTAAACCTTAATCAATTGTCTTAAAACTTTGCACAGCATAAGATCTTAACTATCCAAACCTATCCAAGAAGTTTTGTGTGATTCAGGGTCCCACAAGGCAAACTAGGGACATTAAGCTTGTTTTTTGGGGAGCTTAATGTGGCTTAACGTACGAAAAAGACCTTAAATGTTAACCAATTTCCACCAAACTTCACACAGTAGAAGACTATATCTACGCCAACATATTCTGAAAATTTCAGCTTATTTGGTTAATCACACCAAAAGTTATTCGCATTAAGCTATATTTTACAATACTAAAACATTTTATGTGAAATTAGCTTAATGTAGCTTAACGAGCAATAAAGTGCCTAAACCTCAATAAATTGCCTGAAGCGATTTGGTGTTCCACAAGGCAAACTAGGAACATTAAGCTTGTTTTTTTGGGAGATTTACGTACAAAAAATACCTTAAATGTTAACGAATTTACCCCAAATTTCACACAATAGAAGACCCTATCCATGCCAACATATTCTGAAAATTTAAGCTCATTTGGTTAATCACACCAAATGTTATTCACATTAAGCTATATTTTACAATACTGAAATTGGCTTAATGTAGCTTAATGTAGCTTAACGAGCAAAAAAGTCCCTGAACCTCAATCAGTTGCCCTGAAACTCTGCACACCACAAGATCTTGACCTTTCAAACATATCCAAGAAGTTTCAAGTGATTTGGTGTCCCAGAAGGCAAACTAGGTACATTAAGCTTGTTTTTTGGTGAGCTTAATGTGGCTTAACGTACGAAAAAGACCTTAAATGTTAACCAATCTCCACCAAGATTCACACAATAGAAGACTCTGTCCATGCCAACATATTCAGAAATGTTCAGCTCATTTGGTTTATCACACCAAAAGTTATTCACATTAAGCTATATTTTACAATACTGAAATTGGCTTAATGTAGCTTAATGAGCAAAAAAGTGCCTGATCCTCAAAAAAAAATTGCCCTGAAACTCTGCACACCCCAAGATCTTGACCTTTCAAACATATCCAAGAAGTTTCAAGCGATTTGGTGTCCCAGAAGGCAAACTAGGTACATTAAGCTTGTTTTTTTGGGAAGCTTAATGTGACTTAACGTACGAAAAAGACCTTAAATGTTAACCAATCTCCCCCAGGATTCTCACAATAGAAGACTCTGTCCATGCCAACATATTCAGAAATGTTCAGCTCATTTGGTTTATCACACCAAAAGTTATTCACATTAAGCTATATTTTACAATACTGAAATTGGCTTAATGTAGCTTAATGTAGCTTAATGAGCAAAAAAGTGCCTGAACCTCAATAAATTGCCCTGAAACTCTGCACACCCCAAGATCTTGACCTTTCAAACATATCCAAGAAGTTTCAAGCGATTTGGTGTCCCAGAAGGCAAACTAGGTACATTAAGCTTGTTTTTTTGGGGAGCTTAATGTGGCTTAACGTACGAAAAAGACCTTAAATGTTAACCAATCTCCCCCAAGATTCACACAATAGAAGACTCTGTCCATGCGAACATATTCAGAAATGTTCAGCTCATTTGGTTTAACACACCAAAAGTTATTCACATTAAGCTATATTTTACAATACTGAAATTGGCTTAATGTAGCTTAACAAGCAAAAAAGTGCCTGAACCTCAATCAATTGCCCTGAAACTTTGCAAACCCCAAGATCTCGACCTTCCAAACATATCCAAGAAGTTTCCAGTGATTTGGTGTCCCAGAAGGCAAACTAGGTACATTAAGCTTGTTTTTTTGGGGAGCTTAATGTGGCTTAACGTACGAAAAAGACCTTAAATGTTAACCAATCTCCCCCAAGACTCACACAATAGAAGACTTTGTCCATGCCAACATATTCAGAAATGTTCAGCTCATTTGGTTTATCACATCAAAAGTTATTCACATTAAGCTATATTTTACAATACTGAAATTGGCTTAATGTAGCATAACGAGCAAAAAAGTGCCTGAACCTCTATCAATTGCCCTGAAACTTTGCAGACCCTAAGTTCTTGACCTTCCAAATATATCTGCACAATTTCAAGTGATTTGGTGGTCCACAAGGCAAACAAGGAACATTAAGCTTGTTTTTTTTGGGAGCTTAACGTACAAAAAATACCTTAAATGTTAACCAATTTCCCCCAAATGTCACACAATAGAAGACCACATCCATGCCAACATATTCTGAAAATTTCAGCTCATTCGGTTAATCACACCAAAAGTTATTCACATTAAGCTTTTTATTACAATACTGAAATTGGCTTAATGTAGCTTAATGTAGCTTAACAAGCAAAAATGTACCTAAACCTCAATCAATTTCCCTGAAACTTTGCACACCCCAGGATCTCGACCTTTCAAACATATCCAAGAAGTTTCAAGCGATTTGGTATCCCAGGAGGTAAACTAGGTACATTAAGCTTGTTTTTTTGGGGAGCTTAATGTGGCTTAACGTACGAAAAAGACCTTAAATGTTAACCAATCTCCCCCAAGATTCACACAATAGAAGACTCTGTCCATGCCAACATATTCAGAAATGTTCAGCTCATTTGGTTTATCACACCAAAAGTTATTCACATTAAGCTATATTTTACAATACTGAAATTGGCTTAATGTAGCTTAACGAGCAAAAAAGTACCTGAACGTCAATCAATTGCCCTGAAACTTTGCAAACCCCAAGATCTCGACCTTCCAAACATATCCAAGAAGTTTCCAGCGATTTGGTATCCCCGAAGGCAAACTAGGTACATTAAGCTGTTTTTCTTGAGGAGCTTAATGTGGCTTAACGTACGAAAAAGACCTTAAATGTTAACCAATCTCCCCCAAGATTAAGGCCCCTTTCACATTGAGGCGTGGAGCCGCGGTGACGGTATAGCCGCGCTATTTGCAGCGCCGCTATACCGTCGTGTTTACCGCGATATTCGGGCGCTAGCGGTGAGGTTTTAACCCCCGCTAGCGGCCGAAAAAGGGTTAATACCGCCCGCGTTGCGGGCGGTATTACCGCACTATTACCGCGGTTTCCCATTGATTCCAATGGGAAGGCGCGCGATAGGAGCGGCTAGCAGGACTTTTGGAGCGTTCCTGCTAGCGCACCGCTTCAGTGTGAAAGCCTTCAGGCTTTCACATTGAACACTACAGGGCATGATTTTTCATGCGGTATAGCAGCGCTATTTTTAGCGCTGTACCGCATGAAAAATGCCTCAATGTGAAAGGGGCCTAACACAATAGAAGACTCTGTCCATGCCAACATATTCAGAAATGTTCAGCTCATTTTGGTTTATCACACCAAAAGTTATTCACATTAAGCTATATTTTACAATACTGAAATTGGCTTAATGTAGCTTAATATAGCTTAATGAGCAAAAAAGTGCCTGAACCTCAATAAATTGCCCTGAAACTCTGCACACCCCAAGATCTTGACCTTTCAAACATATCCAAGAAGTTTCAAGCAATTTGGTGTCCCAGAAGGCAAACTAGGTACATTAAGCTTGTTTTTTTGGGGAGCTTAATGTGGCTTAACGTACGAAAAAGACCTTAAATGTTAACCAATCTCCCCCAAGATTCGCACAATAGAAGACTCTGTCCATGCCAACATATTCAGAAATGTTCAGCTCATTTGGTTTAACACACCAAAAGTTATTCACATTAAGCTATATTTTACAATACTGAAATTGGCTTAATGTAGCTTAACGAGCAAAAAAGTGCCTGAACCTCAATCAATTGCCCTGAAACTTTGCAAACCCCAAGATCTCGACCTTCCAAACATATCCAAGAAGTTTCCAGTGATTTGGTGTCCCAGAAGGCAAACTAGGTACATTAAGCTTGTTTTTTTTGGGGAGCTTAATGTGGCTTAACGTACGAAAAAGACCTTAAATGTTAACCAATCTCCCCCAAGATTCACACAATAGAAGACTCTGTCCATGCGAACATATTCAGAAATGTTCAGCTCATTTGGTTTATCAATTGATTAACCACTTCAGCCCCGTTAGGATTTGCCCCCCTATTGGCCAGGCTATTTTTTGCAATACTAGACTGCGTTGATATAACTGACAACTGCATGGTCATGCAACGTTGTACCCAAACAAAATTGACGTCCTTTTTCCCCACAAATAGATCTTTGTTTTGGTGGTAATTGCTCATCGCTGCAGTTTTTATTTTTTGAGATATAAACAAAAAAAGAGCGTAAATTTTGAAAAAAAAAATACTTTTTTTTTACTTTTTGCTTTAATAAATATCCCCAAAAAATCAGTTGAGGCCAATTTGTATTTTTATACATATTTTTGGTAAAAAAAATAAAAAAAATAGCAATAAGTGTATATTGTTTGGTTTGGGCAAAAGTTATAGCGTTTACAAAAAAGGGAATAGATTTATGGAATTTTTATAGAATTTGTATTTTTTATTTTATTTTTTCAGGTAATGGCGGGGAGTTGCGATTTTTACCGAGGCTGCAACATTATGGCGGACAGATCGGACACTTTTCTGGGACCGCTGACATTTATAAAGCGATCAGTGCTATAAACATACATTAATTACTGTGCAAATGTCACTGGCAGGGAAGGAGTTAACACTTGGGGGCGATCAAGGTGTTAAATGTGTCCTTAGTGTGTTTCTAACTGTGAGGGGATGGGAATGACAAGAAGGGGAGCCAGGTCTTTGTTCCTACTTAGTAGGAATAGACAATATGTCTCTCCTCCCCTGTCAGAACAGAGATTTGTGTGTTTACTCAAAATGTCCCTCACCGCGCAGTGGGCACGCGCCTGCTATGGCTCTTAAAGGACATTTATTCATTTGTGTTGACACATGAAAAGATAAAATATTTACAAAAGTGTGAGGGTGTACTTACTTTTGTGCGATACTGTACCTCCTCTGTACAGTGTTTTTTCAAAGAGCAGTTCTGATCCTCCTCTTCTCAGTTTCCTCCCTGGCGCTCCTGGCTGCTCCCTCCTGCCAAATGCCCCCACAGCAACTAGCTTGCTATGGGGCACTCGAGCAGAGCCGCAGCTTTGTGTGTCCATTTAGACACAGAGCCATGGTTTGGCCCCGCCCCCTCTCTCTCCTCAATCTGTCCCTTGGCTCTCGGGTGGAGGCGCCGTCATCTTCAGTAAGGGAATCAGGAAGTGAAGCCTTGCAGCTTTACAGCCTGGCTCCCTACTGCACATTCTCGAGTCGCTCTGCGCAATCCTACTGGTCCCTGCTGTCTTCTGGGACCTGTGTGTCTCCCAGAAGACAGTGGTGGGATGGAGGAGGGGCTGGACATAGTGTAGATATCAGTGGGTACTACGGCTATATATGCCCGGGAGTGGGAGCAAAACACCTGTATTAGACAGGTATCTGCTTTCCCCTCCCCTTGAAAGGGGTGAAATGTGACATGACACGGAGTCGGGGAGAATACCGAAAAAAGGAAAATTTATTACCAAATACTTACGGTAATTTTCCTTTCCTGATGGACTCCATGGCAGCCTACGTGGGGGTAATCCCGCCTCCTCTCCAATGCTATAGGACCCCATACCCATAAAGCTTTGCTCACCTTCAGTGCTGGTGTTCCGTAACTAGCCGACTCCATGCTTACTGGGTGGGTACTCCGTCTGCCATGGAGTCCATCAGGAAAGGAAAATTACGGTAAGTATTTGGTAATAAATTTTCCTTTTTCCTGACAGACTCCATGGCAGCCTACGTGTGGGAAATAACTAGCCAAACCACACGGGTGGGTATGCTGAACAAAAAATAGTTTAATTTGTCCTGTCGGTCGACAGGATTGAACGCCCAAAGTTTACAGAAGAAAGGGATGCAGGTTCAACACAATAGTGGGACATAAAGGTATTAATGGAGGACCAAGAGGCCGCTCTACAGATAACGTCCGGAGCCACATGATGGGCAGCTGCCCAGGAGGTTGCCATCCCTCTGGTAGAGTGTGCAGTCACCACCTGTGGAGGAGCCAAGCCCTTCACTTTATAAGCCTGCTGAATCGCGTGGATGATCCAAGCCGCAATGGTTCTTGAAGAGGCCTTCTTCCCTTTGTTGATACCTGAGTGCAGGATGAACAGATGATCTGAGCGTCTGAAAACAGAAGTTACTTGGATGTACTCCGTAAGGATTTTCCCTAAATCCAAAGGGTGAACACTCTCTGACTCAGAGTCTCTGAAAGTAGGGAGAACAATCTCCTGGTTGGCGTGGAAAACCGACGTCACCTTCGGGTTGGAACCCAGCATGGGAATCAGGACTACTCTGTCTGGAAAGAATGTTAGATACGGCTCTTTGTAACCCAGGGATCCAATCTCAGAGACTCTCTTAGCAGAAGTGATGGCGACCAAGAAGGCCACTTTAGCCGAGAAATCCTTCAGTGAGAATGAAGGAGATTCTGTTGTATTAAGTCCATTCAGAAAGTCCAGAACCAAGAGAAGATCCCACTTGGGGAACCTTGGCTTTCTTTGAGGCCTTAGCCTTGAAGCTCCATGGAAGAATTGCTTAACTAGCGGATGTGCCGCCCAAAATATTCCGGAGAAGGCAGATAATGCTGAAACTTGCACTCTTAAGGAACTTACTGATAATGGCAGATCCAACCCCGTTTGGAGGAACCTTAGGATATCCTGTATTCCTGGACTTGTAAACGATGAGCCTGATGTTAAAGAAAACTCCACAAACTTCGCCCAAACTCTTTCATAGACTTTATTTGTGCTTGGTCTTCTTGAGCTCATCAGAGTTGCGATCACCCTAGGAGCGCAGCCGAGGACTTCTAACCTCTCCCTCTCAAGAACCATACCGCTAGCTTCAGTATGGACGGAGCGGGGTGCAGGAGCGCCCCCTGGGATAGAAGATCCAGTCTGGCTGGTAGAGGTATCGGGTCCCGGTAACTCAGTTGGACCAAGAGGGGGAACCACGGCCTGTTGGGCCAGTAGGGCGCCACCAGTGTTAACTGTACTGCCTCCGACTGGAGCCTCCGTAGGAGTTTGAGAATCACTGAGAACGGGGGAAAAGCATACGCCCTCTTGAATCTCCACCCGTCTGTCAGGGCGTCCGTCCCCGTTGCTTGACTGCAGAGACCCCTTCGTATAAAACCTCTTCAGCTTGTGGTTGAATAGAGAGGCGAAGATATCCACCTGGGGATTGGTCCCCAGGGACAGAATCCACTGAAAAGACTCCTCGTGGAGGGACCACTCGTTGACATCCACCCGAGTGCGTGACAGGAAGTCCGCCTGGGAATTCTGTTTTCCGGGAATATAGTCTGCGGACAGGTTCGCCAGATTCTTCTGGGCCCAGCCCAAGATTGGTTCGATCTCTCGTAAAAGAGCTGAGCTCCTTGTCCCTCCCTGTCTCTTGACATAGGACACTGCCGTGGTATTGTCCATCTTCAGTAATACCGACTCTCCTTTCAGAAGCTGGGGAAAGGATTGGAGGGCGCACCAGGCCGCCCTGATCTCCAGGATGTTCGAGCCTGGGTCGCGAAGGCGGGCATCCCACTTACCCTGTGCGATCTCTGTGCCGCATAGGGCTCCCCAGCCGGAGCCGCTGGCATCCGTTATCACCGAAACCCAGGATATTGGAGCAATGGAATGGCAATTCAGGAGATTCTTCCGATGAAGCCACCAAAAGAGGCTGTTCCTCATGGATGGTGAGATGAAAATCATCTGGTTCTTGTTCCCGGACTTCCATTGTTTGAGGAAGCCGAACTGAAAATGACGTAGCCTCCACAATGCCCACTTCACCATGGGAGATGTTGAAACCATTGTGCCTATTATCTTCAGACATTGAGAGGCTCTCAGATAACGAACATCTAGGGCCTTGGCAATCCTCTCCTGAATCACGGGAATCTTCTCTAGTCTCTTTTGCGGTGTCGAACTGGGCTCCCAGATATATTAGACGTTGCGATGGCTCTAGGTGACTCTTTTCTAGATTTAAAAGCCAACCGAATTCGGTCAGGATCGAGATCACCTGATCCCTCTGTTCCAGGAGATGAGCCCTGTCTTGAGACAAGACCAGGAGGTCATCCAGGTAATGATAAAGACGAATCTTCCTCAGCCTGATCAGGGCCACAACTGCTAGTATGGTCTTCGTAAACACTCGTGGGGAGGTTGTCAGCCCGAACGGCAGACAGATGAATTGGAGGTGCTCCTGCCCTACATGAAATCTGAGGTACTTCTGGAGTTCTGCTGCCACTGGCACGTGGAAATACGCATCCTTCAGATCTATCGAGATCATCCAATCTCCTGGTTGAATGGCTAGCTGGATAGTGGACAGAGTCTCCATCTTGAATCTCCCTTGTTTTATAAACTGGTTTAGGTAGGTTAAGTCTATGACTGGCCGCCACGATCTGTTCTTCTTTTGAACCAGAAAGAGGGGGGAGTATACCCCAAGAAACAGTTCGTCCTTTGGGACGCTTCTCACTGCCCCTTGGGCCTTCAGCAGATCCACATAGGACAGAAGAATTTGCTTTTGTTCCGCTGGCTTTGGAAGTAGAGTAGGGATGAACCTGGGAGGGGGAATGTTGGCAAAAGACCAGGCGTGAAGACACCGTCCTGATGACCCACGGGTCTGTGATCGAGGCCGCCCAGACGTGCCGAAAGTTTTGCAATCTTGCCCCCACTCGAACCGCCTGGACGTGCTTCATGTCAAAAAGACTTCCCCTGCTTGCGCCCACCGGACACCTGATTCGTGGAAGCTGGTTTACGGGAGGACATCTGACCTCTGCCCCAATTCCTCCGGAAATTCCCGCCGGGTCTATAGGCACGCGCTTCCCTTGCGCGGTCTGGGCTACACTTCCTGAACTGTGGTCTCCTTTTCCCTGGCTGTCGTCTGTCCTGGGAAAGGAACCCCGATTTACCCCCTGTGGCCTTAGAAATGGCATCATCCAGCTTGTTGCCAAACAGTGATGAACCCTCGAAGGGAATTTTACACCAGTTCTGTTTCGATGAAGGATCAGCGACCCAGGGACGAAGCCACAAGGCCCTCTTGGCTGTGACTGAGGACAGCATAATCCGGGCTAGTAGTCGAACCAAATCCACAGAGGCTTCTTCCAGGAATGCAAAAAAAGAGAAAAAAAGAAAAAAAGTGCAAAAAAAGAAAGAAAAAAAGTGCAAAAAAAGAAAAAGAAGAAAAGAAAGAAAGAAAAAAAAGAAAGAAAGAAAAAAGAAAAGAAAAAAAGTGCAAAAAAAGAAAAGAAAAAAAAAGAAAAAAGAGAAAAGAAAAAAAGAAAAAGAAAAGAAAAAAAGAAAAAGAAGAAAAGAAAAAAAAGAAAGAAAGAAAAAAAGTGCAAAAACTTGTTATCCACTGGTGTGTTGGCTGCCTCCAATCAATTATTGAATTGATTTTCATTATATATATTGATTTGTATTCACTTTGTGTACATCACCGTCAGTTTTTAGCGCAATATTTTTTGTTTATTTCTTCCAGGAATGCTACTGCTAGCTTCAGTTCTGACATTGCCGAACTTCCGGCCGGCTCTTCGGAAACGCCCATCAGAAAGGAGTCCACGTTCTCCGTCCAGACTTCCATTGCCTTAGAGAGAGCCGCAAGGGCTAGAGCGGGCTTACAGCCCATACCTGCCAGACCATATATCCTTTTTAGATCCAGGTCCATTCTTCTATCCAGACTATCTTTGAAAGACACTGAATCAGACAGAGGTAATGTCGCGTGCTTGGCCAAGCGCATCACTGCTGCGTCCACTGACGGGACGTTCTCCAGATATCTGACATCCTCCCCTTTAAACGGGTATAAACGGGAAGTTTTATTAGACATAGAGGACTTTTTGTCCACCTTGCTCCACTCCTCTTCGAAGATGCCATTTAGCTCTGCAAGTAATGGAAAGCTTGGGCATTCTTTCCCCAGACGTTTGAAGTATTTCATCTGTTTAGCTGGGGCAGAGGATGGATCTTCCCACCAGAGTGCCTCTTTAACGGCTTTAATGAGTGGGGTTACTTGGGCAAAGTCCAAACTCCAGATCTTCCTCATCGCTCTCCGAGTCGCCCTCCAGGGCCACTGGGACAGGGGTGCGAGGTTGAGAGGGGCCTGGATCCTCATGGAACTCATCGGCCGTAGGGCCAGACCTAGCGATACTGGCTTGCCCGTGCGTGTGAGACGCGTCCCTCTCCCTTAGGGACTTCTGCACCGCGCGTTCGACCATGGATTCAATCCGTCGGTCTTCTGTCTACTTTTCCCCAACCGCCTGGGCATAGCAGTGATTGCACAGCGATTTACCCTCCGGGACTTGTGAATCGCATCCCCAGCAGGTTCTGCGCCTAGAGCGGCTATCATGGCGGTGGGAGCGGTGTCTTGAGGAAGAATGTGACCTTCTCTCATGGTGACGAGAGCTAGATGAGGAGCTGCGTCTCTTAGACTTTGAAGAGGAATGTTGATTCGGCCTGGCAAGGTCTGAGGTGGACTTGCTTGGTGCATGAAGTTCTGAATCAGAAGGGCTGCAAAAGAAATAAGTCAAGGGAGACTCTATAAGGAACAGGGTTGCAACCCTACACCCCCCCTCCAACTGCACATACCTTGTGCGTGAGGGCTGGCCATGTGCGGGCGGTGACTGGTCCATGATGGCTGGACCGATGCAGCAGGACAATATCAGGTAAGAGGAAGATAAGAGTGATAAGGACTGCACCCTAAAACGCATACATAAACCATATAAGCAAACAAGAAAGAAGGAAATACATAATGAACCTGCCTAGCACCTACTGACCTGAAAGTCTGGCAATGATCAGCTGCTCTCCTGAAGGAACGTGTTCCAATAGCTATGGGGCGAGCAGCTGATTTTAAAATGCCCGCTGGTGACGTCACACGCCACCCTGACGCGTGCCTGCGCGGTAGAGAGCTCCTCAGCGGCGCCTGCGCGGACGCGCATCTGCGCATGCGCATGCGCGTGCGCATTTGCGAGCCAAGCCTCGATCTGAAGGCGGTTATTGCGCATGCGCGTGCCACGATGGGCCGCAAACCCCGGAAATGACCTGTGCGGCTGGAACGCAGAAGCGTTCCAGCCATTCTAACTACCCCAACCCAGGAAGGGAAAGAAAGAGAGAGCCAAACAACGTGTGAGACAAACAAAACACAGCTGCCATGGAGGTGAACAGACCTTGCCAGCCGAGGTATCCAGGATCCTTGACACACGCAGCCAGTCACAACAAGTGCTTTGCTGCAAGAAAGCTCACCACCCGCCCGTGGCTGGGATCCGAGCTGCACCGCTTGGAAGTGTGTCATTCCACTGCTTGTACTGGACATCCTGAACACATCTCTTGAGATCCATGGAGGAGGACAAAAAAGGAACACCAGCACTGAAGGTGAGCAAAGCTTTATGGGTATGGGGTCCTATAGCATTGGAGAGGAGGCGGGATTAACCCACACGTAGGCTGCCATGGAGTCTGTCAGGAAAGTGGAAGTTCCATTTTTATGTGTAAGTCCGCTTTAAGATAACGACGTAATATATAAAAAAAATTGTAAGTTCAAACAAGTTTTTTTTTCTGTGAATATTGTCCTGCAACAATTTGCAATCCTTAGACAATTAAATGTAATAAAACTAAACAAAAGGCATTTTTTTTCAGCAGTAAATATATGTAAAAAGTTCTAAAAAATATAAATAAGCGAAGCAAACTGATTTTTTTTATTAGATAAATAAAATAGAAAAGAAAAAAAAATCACCAGGAAAAATACATTTGAATAGAGAAGGGGAATATAGAGTTAATCAGTGCTGATTAGAGAAAACTAAAGGGTTAATAAGGGGTTCAACAGAGGAACATGTAATTAGAAAAAAAAAAATGTTTTGCCTTGTCATGGTTGCTTTAAGTCTCTTCACCTGCAAATCAAAGTTCATCCCTATATAGAAACAAAACACAGAACATTACAATTGATACAATGTTTCAATGTAACTTTCTGTGAAGTGTTTGTTGATAAACTTTGCCAGCTGCTTCTTTGTTTTATTTATTTTGTCAGCTGCTGCTGAATTGCTGTGTACTGAGACAGGGAAGGGTAAAATATACCTTAAAGGGGTAATTCCCCCAAAAAACTTTTTTTAACATTGATTGAGGCTCGTTATGTCAAGGGGAATCGGGTGTTTTTCTTTTAGAATCTAAGCAGTACTTAACGTTTTAGAGATGCATCGTCTCCGTCGCTTCCGGGTATGATCGTCTGGTCTGGGCGCGCCTATTTGATTGACAGGCTTCCGACGGTCGCATACATCGCGTCACGAGTAGCCGAAAGAAGCCGAGCGCCGGTGCGGCTCTATACTGCGCCTGCGCACCGTCGTTCGGCTACTTTCGGAAAATCGTGACGCGATGTATCCGAATGTCGGAAGCCTGTCAATCAAATAGGAACGCCCTTCCCAGATGACCATACCCGTAAGCGCCGGAGACGATGCATCTCTAAAACGGTAAGTACTGCTTCGTTTCTAAAAAAAAAAACACCCGATTCCCCTTGACAAAACGAGCCTCAATCAATGTTAAAAAAAAGGTTTTTGGGGGAACTACCCTTTTTGTGTGATAAACCAAATGAGCTGACATTTTTAGAATATGTTGACATGGATAGAGTCTTCTATTGTGTAAAATTTGGGGGAAATTGGTTAACATTTAGGGTATTTTTTGTACGTTAAGCTCCCAAAAAACAAGCTTAATGTCCCTAGCTTGGATATGTTTGGAAGGTCGAGATCTTAGGGTGTGCAAAGTTTCAGGGCAATTGATTGAGGTTCAGGCACTTTTTTGCTTGTTAAGCTACATTAAGCCAATTTCAGTATTGTAAAATATAGCTTAATGTGAATAACTTTTGGTGTGATAAACCAAATGAGCTGAACATTTCTGAATATGTTGGCATGGACAGAGTCTTCTATTGTGTGAATCTTGGGGGATATTGGTTAACATTTAAGGTCTTTTTCGTACGTTAAGCCACATTAAGCTCCCCAAAAAACAAGCTTAATATATCTAGTTTGCCTTCTGGGACACCAAATCACTTGAAACGTATTGAATACAGGGCCGGCGCTAGGCATAGGCAAGTCAGGCGGCTGCCTAGAGCGCCAGGGAAGGGGGAGCGGCAAAACCCGGATCCCCAGCCACTCGCTGGGGATCCGTATCATTAAAATACCTCCTGGCCCTTGATTTTTAAAATATTTCCAGCCTGCAGTGCCGCCCGTAGAAGCGGCAGTGAGATGAGGGGAGAGAGCCGGGACAGCAGCTGGCCGGAGGTGCTGGTGGTCGGACGGGTCGATGGAAGTTGAAGCGGCCAGTGCACTGTGCAGGAGGCGAGATAGTGACCAGATATCTCCCGATTTCCCCGCTTCCCCCCCCCCCGCTTTTGTCCCCGGATTGCAGGCAGGGGCCGTGGGGGTCTAACTCTATTTTGCAGTCACTGATTTTCTCCCCCTGCAGTGCTGATTCAGCCCCGATCCCCCCGAGCGGCGCACAGCTGATTGCACACAGGCACACATAGCTGTGCTGGCCGCTTGAATGAATGGAAGGAAGGAGAGAGGAGGAGGCGAGTCCCAGCCTGACACTCGTGGAGGAGCTTCACAGACAACACTGCTACACCCGACTGTTGTCTGCAGCCAGAGTGACTGATTACACACGATGAAGAGCCAGAAGAACCACATGAGGTACAGAGAGAGAAAGTGGGGGGGGGGGTGTTTACAGTATAGAAAGTGGGAGTTATAGTATAGAGAGGGAGGTGGGGGTGTTACATTATACAGAAAGAGGGGGAGATACAGTATATACAGAGAGATGTGGTACAGTATATACAGGGAGAGAGGGGAGGTACAGTATATACATAGAGAGATAGATGGGGTACAGTATATACAGGGAGAGAGGGGACAGAGTATATATAGAGAGAGGGGGGGTACAGTATATATAGAGAGAGGGGGGGTACAGTATATATAGAGAGAGGGGGGTACAGTATATATATATAGAGAGGGGGGGTACAGTATATATATATAGAGAGAGGGGGGTACAGTATATATATAGAGAGGGGGGGTACAGTATATATATATATATATAGAGAGAGAGGGGGGGTACAGTATTTATATAGAGAGAGGGGGGTACAGTATATATATAGAGAGAGAGGGGGGGGTACAGTATATATAGAGAGAGGGGGTACAGTATATATATAGAGAGGGTACAGTATATATATATATATATATATATATATATATATATATATGAGAGAGAGAGAGAGAGGCGGTACAGTATATATATAGAGAGAGGGGGTACAGTGTATATATAGAGAGAGGAGGGTACAGTGTATATAGAGAGAGAGGGGGGTACAGTGTATATAGAGAGAGAGGGGGGTACAGTGTATATAGAGAGGGGGGTACAGTGTATATAGAGAGAGAGGGGGGTACAATGTATATATATAGAGAGAGAGAGAGAGAGAGGGGGGTACAGTGTATATAGAGAGAGGGGGGTACAGTGTATATATATATATATAGAGAGAGGGGGGGTACAGTGTATATATATAGAGAGAGGGGGGTACAGTGTATATATAGAGATAGGGGGTACAGTGTATATAGAGAGAGAGGGGGGTACAGTGTATATAGAGAGAGAGGGGGGTACAGTGTATATAGAGAGAGAGGGGGTACAGTGTATATAGAGAGAGAGGGGGGTACAGTGTATATATATATATATAGAGAGAGAGAGAGAGAGAGAGAGAGAGAGAGAGAGAGAGGGGGTACAGTATATATATAGAGAGAGGGGGGGTACAGTGTATATATAGAGAGAGGAGGGTACAGTGTATATAGAGAGAGAGGGGGGTACAGTGTATATAGAGAGAGAGGGGGGTACAGTGTATATAGAGAGAGAGGGGGGTACAGTGTATATAGAGAGAGAGGGGGGTACAGTGTATATAGAGAGAGAGGGGGGTACAGTGTATATATATATATATAGAGAGAGAGAGAGAGAGAGAGAGAGAGAGAGAGAGAGGGGGGTACAGTGTATATATAGAGAGAGGGGGGGTACAGTGTATATATATAGAGAGAGGGGGGTACAGTGTATATATAGAGATAGAGGGTACAGTGTATATAGAGAGAGAGGGGGGTACAGTGTATATAGAGAGAGAGGGGGGTACAGTGTATATATATATATAGAGAGAGGGGGGTACAGTGTATATAGAGAGAGAGGGGGGTACAGTATATATATATATATATATATATATAGAGAGAGGGGGGTACAGTATATATAGAGAGAGGGGGGTACAGTGTATATATATAGAGAGAGGGGGGTACAGTGTATATAGAGAGAGGTGGGTACAGTGTATATATAGAGAGAGTATATAGAGAGAGGGGGGTACAGTATATATAGAGAGAGAGGGGGGGGTACAGTATATATAGAGAGAGAGGGTACAGTATATACAGAGAGAGAGGGGGGTAGAGTATATACAGAGAGAGTGGGGGTACAGAAATAGAGAAATATAATTATGTATAATATCAATAAATGCATTGAAAATATTTTTTTCTAGTGTATTTTCTTAACATTTGGTAGTCATTTCCCCAAAAATTCTAAGAAATATATATTTTTTTATCTTATGGGCAACATGTGAGAAAAAATGTATATATCATTCCATAAACATACACCACATACCTGATTTGAGGGAAAAAAAAATGCCCCTGGGTTTAATTAAAAAAATCTGGTCATCTTACCCTAATGACCCTGTTCAGCACCGATTCCCCCTGCTGGTATTTCACCAAAGCTTCTAAAAAAAATTGAAAAAATAATACAAAATATAAATAAAATTGTAAAAAAAAATACAAAAATTAAATAATAAAAAAAACTACTAACGCTGTCCACTACCATACTAAATTGTGTGAGTGTGTAAATGAGTGTGAGTGTGTGTATATATATATATATAGGGCCAGATTCAGGTAGATGAGAGTATCTTTCCTCTGGAGTAACGCTTCTCATTTACGTTACTCTGAAGACCCTTTCAGCGCAAGTCCTGTAATTCACATAGCAGTTGCGCGTAAACTTGCGCCAGAGTAACGATAATGCGCTGGCGTAACCCGACGCAAGTGGAAGTGGGTGTGATCATATGTAAATGATGGGCGGAGCCCAGCGCAGAGGCTTACGTTCAGCGCATCATCCACGGAGCATGCGCAGTGAGTGCGGCTCCACTCGCCCCCCTTGTGCGCATGCTCACAACTTCCGTCGGCACCACTTCCTGGGAAACGTCAGCGCAATGCGTTCCCCTGGGCGCTTAAAAGCGCTGGCGGAAACGCCATTCCGGCGCAAAAGTAGTTCCGCTTCCCCCCACCCCAGGGAAGATACTTTTGTGCTGTGATGGCTGCTCCCGCTACCCCCAGAGAGAGGAGGAACCTGAATTTTAATGCCCAGGAGGTCTCAGTGATCATTTCGGCAATGGAGAGGGATAATGAATTTCTCCATGGCAAAAAAAGCCGCAAGACCAGCCGGGAGAGGAAGCAGGGCATCCTGGAGTCGATTGCTGCCAGGGTCAATGTCCTGGGCTACTCCACCCGGACTGCTGGGGACATACAAAAGAAAATAAATGACCTGCGGCGCAAGGTGAGGGACAAGGTGGCCTCCATCAGGAGGTATGAGAGGGGCACAGGTGGTGGTCCCCCATGTCCTGTCACCCTGACCGCAGAGGAGGAGGTGGTTGCTCGCTGCCTGGAGAGGGAGCAGGTGGAGGGGGTCGCAGGCTATGACTCCGTGGAGGAAGGCACAAGGACAGGTAAGTGTTTTATAATCCCCTATTTGTTGTTTAGCATTTGGGGGGGGGGGTACATGTGCCAAGTGTGTGGGACCACCAACATGTGTCTGCTTTGTGTCATCCACAGATGACGGAGCTGGGCCATCATCTGTCAGCGTGCATTCCACCCCATCCCCCCCACGCCATCGTGTGCCTGAGCCACTGGGTGGTGAAGAGGTTGTGGAGGAGGAGAGTGGCCACACCACACCTGCCGAGGTGGTTGTGGAGGATCCTGCTGTGGCAGAGCAGGACTTTTCATTAGTGTTGTCTGTCTCCTCCCCTTCTCCTGGGCCGTCTGTCGTCCCCTCCCCCATCCTTGGAAGCCCCTCAAGGGCGACTCCTTCCACCCGAGGACATCCATCTTCTGGCCCCAGGAAGGCGACCCAGAAGACCAGGGGGGTGTCTGATGGTATACAGGACCAGTTGGCGAGGGATCACGCCAGGCAGACGGAACAGATGGGGGCCATAGCGGTGCACTTGGAGAAAGTGTCTGACAGCCTGGGCTCCGTTGCCAACCTCAGCAACGCAGTGCAGGATGTCAGCTGTAATTGCGCTGCAGTGGTCACCACTTTGGGGGAGGTGCAGGGGGATATTCGGCACCTTACTGCAGCCGTCCAGGCCAATAGTGCTGCCATCCGGGACCAGGGGAGGCTGAGTCGGCGGGCCCAGCACTACCAGGTCACCCGTCAGCTCCGGATGCAGGCCCAGACCAACTCCTACCTTGGACGGATAGCCAGGGCCTTGGAGGGCACGCAGGCCACACCTGCCAGGAGTGGCCCACCTGGGGATCAGCCACCTCCAGATGCCCCCCCACCCCCACCCACTCCATCCAGGCAGCTGAGGAGCCAGAGAGGGGCCCCCAGAAGAAGCCCCCGGCATCCCCGATGAGGCCTTTTTTTTTTTGTTGTTTTATATTTTTGATTTGGACATACTCAGGTCATGAGTTTATTTTTTCTTTTTCTCAGGTTATGAGATTTTGTTTATTTTAATTATCAGGATATGATATTATTAATTTATTTTTGTACTGCACACGGTCAGGAGTGCAGGGGACAGTGTGAATGGTGTGTGAATGTGAGGGGGTGGCACTCCTGAAAGTAAGGGGTGTCACCCTCGGCCGTGGTGGTGAAGTTAACCCCACGGCTGAATGAATCACGTGTGAAAGGTGTGTGAATGGACAGTGACATCATTGGGGCCTTGACGCTGGCGTTACTGCTCCCAACTCCTACATGCTGGACTTGGGCTAATCCAATGCGATGTGCATGTGGTGTGTGTGATCCAGTGGTGTACACGCGTGCACTGTCTGTGTGATTAATGTTTTGGTTTAGTGTCCAAAGATGCCTACGGCGAGGACCCTCCTGACTGCTCTTCCATCAGCAGACTGGGTGTCCTCTGGCAGGGGGGGGCTGTGTGGGTCGGGGGTCAGGTCATCACGTATGTCAATATGCAGGCCTTTTTTCATAGCAAAGTTATGTAGTATGCAACATGCAGCGATGATCTGACACACAAAGGTAGGGGAATACAATAGGGCCCCCCCAGACTTATCCAGGCAGCGGAAACGGGACTTCAGGAGCCCAAATGTTTGCTCCACCACTGCACGGGTTTTGATGTGTGCTTCATTGTATTTTCTCTCTCCTCTGGTTTGGGGGTTCCGGAAAGGAGTCATTAGATGGGGTCCCAGTGCATATGCAGAGTCACCTGTAAGGTAAAAGACAGGAGAATGTTAGTCATGCATGTGCGATTTCTGTTGTGCATCACGGGAGGGGATAGTCATGCCTGCCATCCATGTCACTCACCAACCAGCCAGCTGTCCCCATACATGTTCTGGTTAAATTCTGCTGGGATGGGGCTCTGATTGTATATGTAGCTGTCATGGCTGGACCCGGGGTGTTTGGCACGGACGTGCCATATGAGGCGTTGGGCATCAGCTATCACCTGTACGTTGATGGAATGCCAATGCTTCCGATTGCGGTATATGTGCTCTGTGGCACTGGGGGGCTGTAGGGCCACATGTGTGCAATCAATGGCCCCCACAGTGCGTGGGAATCTGGCAATGCTGTAGAAATCTGTCATAGCCTTCTGCCGCAGCTCCTCAGTGGTGGGTCTGATGAACTGGTTGGACATGCGTCTGAGGATTGCAGGGACAACCTGGTGCACACATCTGCTTATGGAGGATTGTGACATCCCAGCCACCACTCCACTTGTACGCTGGAATGATCCACTGGCAAGGAAATGAAGTGTTGCCAGGACCTTCACCAGTGGCTGCACTGCTTGTGAGCGGTATGTCTTGCTGGTGATGTCACCCTGCAGGGTTGTGGTTAGTTCAAGTATTGCAACAGGGCTGAATCTGAAGAGGCGATACACCTCCTCCTCCCCCATGCCAAAGAGGTTCATACGAGTGCGGTATATCCTCTCACGTGCCCGCCTTCTTGGTTCCGGGGGACCCATCAGTAGTTCTAGGACCACAATTGCCCCTGGCATGTTGGCACACAGAGCTGTTGTCCTTGCAAGTGGGGGTGCTCAGCAAGCTCCTATCGTCGGTAACGCTGCTGTAGCTGCTCTCCTGCTGACCTGTGACCGTCTGGAGTAAAGATAAAGCAGCCTTTTGTAGAAATAACTTTGCGCCGGACGGACCAGATACGCGCGGCGCATGTAGCCAGCGTATGGTGCTAATCCGTTTGTGAATTGGGAAAAATACCTCATTTGCATATTTGCAGGGGAAATCAATGGGCGCGACTGATGCGCCCAGCGAAAATAAGCGCTGACGATACTCTGGCGTCGGAACGTTCCGCCGGTCGCAAATGACCCGTTATTGGGCGCATCTAGTTTGCTGGGTACGGGCACATAGAAACGACGGCGCATCATCACAGTTACGCGGCGCATATCCAAATACTCCAGCGCAAGTGTTCGTGAATCTGGCCCATAATATATATATATATACACAGACACACACGAGTGTTTGCGTTTTGGGGTGCACACCCTAATGCATTAGGCCACTCACAAATTTAAAAAAAAATGTACAGAGGGGGAACTGGTGTGTGTGTGGTCAGATGTGTGGGGGGCAGAGTGGGAATTGGTGGGGGGACAGAGATGTGCAGGGGGGTACAGTGGGAACTGGTGTGTGTGTGGGGGGGGGGGTACAGAATGGTAACTGGTGTGGGGGGGACAGAGGTGCAGGGGGGTACAGAGTGGGAGCTGGTGTGGGGAGACACTTGAGTGAGGGGGGAGACAGGTGTGTGTGGGGGGGGGGTACAGAGTGGAAACTGGTGTGTGTGTGTGTGGGGGGGGGGGACAGATGTGTGTGTGGGGAGGCAGAGTGGAAAATGGTGTGGGGGGCAGATGTGCAGGGGGGTACAGAGTGGGAACTGGTGTGGGGGGAGACAGATGTGTGGGGGAAACATATGTGCAGGGAGGTACAGAGTGGGAACTGGTGTGTATGTGGGGGGGGGGCAGATGTGCAGGGGGGTACGGACATGGGAACGAATGGCGTGCGTGCACGGGGGGGGGGGGGGGCGTCAAAATGAGGATTTGCCTAGGGTGTCAAAAATCCTTGCACCAGCCCTGATTGAATATGTTTGGAAGGTCGAGATCTTGGGGTGTGCAAAGTTTCAGGGCAATTGATTGAGGTTCAGGCACTTTTTTGCTTGTTAAACTACATTAAGCTACATTAAGCCAATTTAAGTATTGTAAAAATGGAAAATTGTATCAAATACTTTTTTACCGTAATTTTCCTTTCCTGATGCCAAGACATGG
The DNA here is from genome assembly GCA_029574335.1 of Rana kukunoris. Taxonomy (NCBI): domain Eukaryota; kingdom Metazoa; phylum Chordata; class Amphibia; order Anura; family Ranidae; genus Rana; species Rana kukunoris. The sequence goes on along the minus strand of CM056054.1, from coordinate 77,070,005 downwards.
CAGCATACCTATGATATAGCCCCGCCCCTATATCCACCCACAGGACACGTGATAACTCTCTATAAAACTCTGACTGAGAGCTACCTCCCCCATTCTCCGTATAAAGTACAAAAGATCAGAGGGAGGGTTTGTATGCTGCCATGTCTTGGCATCAGGAAAGGAAAATTACGGTAAGTATTTGATACAATTTTCCATTTTCCTGACGCCAGACATGGCAGCATACCTATGATACATGAAGAGCTTTCTAGAGGGAGGGTTTAATGCTGTAACTTAAGACAAAGAAGCTTGAATAAACTTCCTCCCAAACTCTACCGTAGTAAGAGCTGCTAGATCCACCCAGTGGTGTATTAAGAACATATAATGTGATGACCAGCTAGCCTCTTTGCAGACTGTCTACAGAGACAACCCTGCCTGTGCTATCCAAGAAGATGACATCACCCTGGTTGAGCGATGAGCTCCAACCATCTCTGGAGGATCCTTACCGGCTCCACATGCCCAGTGAGTATTTTCACGATTCAGGCCGAGATGGTTCGGGCCGAGGCCACTTACTCTTTAAATCTTAATCATTCTGAATGTAGAAGTAGCCTGAGATGGACATTTCAAAGTCCTCAAAGCCTAACTTGAGCAGATCGGCATCTGATTGCACTGGGAAGGCTGGAAGCACCCATTCACTGGAAAGACAAAACATGGATGTCACGCTTTGGAACAAAAAGATCTCAGCCCCAACCCTGTCTCGGAAGAACATGGAATGAGGTTCTGCCGCCCCAAATTTTGGAGTCGACGCACTTTCCCCCGAAATCAAGGCTAATAAAAAGCCGATTTTAAAGAGATCTCCCATAAAGAGCAGTCTTCTGTCAAGAGTACAATGAGGGTTTGCTAGAAAATTGAGGACTACTGCCAGGTCCCATTAAAGGAAACCTATTTCTCTTGGGAAGGCATAGTCCAAGTACCTCTCATAAAGTGATCCATCAGCAGGTTTGCTGCCCATTTTTTTTTTTGGGGGGGGGGGAAGCCAAGATGGCAGAAATTTTCACCTTAAGCAAACTGAGCTCCAAATCCAATTCAGATTGTAGAAAATACAGGATTTGAGATACATTTGGGTCACAAGAGTCAAACTGATGCCAAGCTGCAAAGCTTGTGGGCCTAATCCATACTCTGGAGTAGATTGCAGAGTTCTTTGAAGGGATCAATCGATGCTGAGTTCTAATCCCCTCTGGAAAACATCTGGAAAACTCTTGTAACCTCTGCCTTACAATTTCCAGGCTGCTAAATTTAGACGTGATGGTTGCCAATGTAGTGCATCTCCCTCAGATAAGAGGAGATGAGGAGTCACAGGCAGAATTATCGGTGTGCACACGCTGATACCCATTGCCAGAGAGACCCATGGTCTGTGAGGCCAGTAAGGAAAAACCTGTGATGACTGTCCAAGCTCAACAATTTCTTTAATCCTAAAATTCCTGGAGGGAAGGTATAGGCCAGTTGCCCAACCCAAGGCTTGGTAAAGGCATCTGCCCCCTTCACTAATGGATGAGGGTAGTGTGAGAGGAACCGGTTCCCCTTGTAGCAGGCCGATGAGGCAAAACAGATCCAGTTGTGCGAACCTCCACTCGTGGATGATCCCTTGGAACACTTCGTTGGGATCCTTGAATTGCCCCGGATAAACAATCCGCTTCCAAATTCTGATAGGCTGGAAGATATATGGCAGATATATGGCCCTCAAATCTGGGAGATATTGCTGGGCCAAAGTCAGGATTGGTTCCACCTCTCCCAGGAGGGACTGGCTGTGCATGTCACCTTGTCGCTGTATATGGGACTGCTGCCATGTGGTCCAGACAGAGTAGGACTGGCAGACCCTATGTGTGTGGCAGTAAAGTGTTCAATGTCAATACTGTCAATGTCAATATTGGTAGGAGTTCCAGAATATGGAAACTAGGCCCTGAGTGGGAAATTCCCACCTGCCCTGAATCCTGAGACGCTCGCAGGTGGTGTCCCACCCTGCTGTGCTGGTCTCTGTAGCAATAATGATCCATGGCTGCAGCCCTAATAGACTAAGCCATTTAGCAGTTTTCTTTTTTTTTTCTTCAATCACCAGAACTTTGGTGCCTCTGGCTAGACAAAACGCTTCCATTGCGTCAGGAAGCCTTGTTGGAAAACTGAGTTTCCAGTGAGCCCAGAGGATCATCGGAATACAAAAGCCATTGTCCCGAGAGGACGCATGCACTGGGATGCTGACATCAGTGGTGCAGCCAACGCCTGTTGGAACATCTCCCTGACTTTGAGGAGTTTGAGGTGGCAAAGAAACTGAGGCTGCCTGAGTACTAAACCAGGCTCCTAGGTAGAGCATATTCTGCATAGGCGCCAACTAGTTTTGGCAATGCTTGCCCCCCCAACTCAAACGGGTGGTATGACTGAAGGACATGCTGATAGGTATACTGCAGGTCCACTGAAATCCTCCAGTTACCTTGTTGAATGACCTGGATTTATGGTATGGGGAGACTCCATCTTGAGTCTATCTGTATAAATTTATTCAGCCTCTTGAAGTAGTTCTGGAGGCTGCCGATTAAATTACCAATGGCCTTGCCATTGGTAATGATTAAGCACAAAATGAATGGTTGAAATGCATCTATGTGAACTTGTGTTGGTGTCATCACTTTGAACAATAAAAGAAATATCGAAATTCCTGGATGCGCAGCCATTTCTTCTCTTACATGGCCTTGCACCACTGAGGGCTGAAACCGCCATTCTTCGGTAGTGGTCTTACCGGAACTGGGTCACTTTGAGCCACCTGGCTCCAACTGCCTCCTGGGCAGGCCTGGCGTTAAAAGGGCTTCTGAGTATCTTGGGGAGCCGCATGGGTCTTGGCCTCCTGCGATCTTATAAAGGTTAAATGTGTACCCCTCTAACGCCTTCTGACGCCCTTGGATGGGCGAAAAGCCTCCAAAATCGCAGTACCTGTTTAGCGCTCCTCTGAATGGTTGCCCCCTCTGGCTCTTCGATCCTGGGGCAGAAGATCTGATTTTCCTCCTATAACCCTGGAGAAGATAGTTTCCAGTATTTTGACAAAACAGCGCCTTCCCATCAAAAGGCAGCTTACAGCAATTCAGCTTTTAGGATGGGCCAGCCGTCCAGGATTTTGCCCCAGTGCACCTTTGGCTGTGACCGAGCCAGGGATGGCTCTGGATGACCATCAAATGATGTCTATAGCTGCCTCACCTGTAGAGTCCTCTGAAAGTTATCTCGTCAAGAGCCTTGATGACTCTTCTCTTTGGCAGCTGGGTTTAATCGCATACTCCAAGTTCTGTGTCCACATACTCACATAGCACTTGCTACAGATTCTAAGCAATGCGTCTCACAAGGATCTTGTGAAAGGAGGAAGAACCTTCCATCGGAAGTGTCACATTCTTGGTCAGTCTGGTGACTGCCGCATCCACCGTTGGAGGGTAGATAAAGGAGTCGCATCCTTCCCCATTAGTGGAAACAACTTCTGCAACCTATTGGTTGAGGAGGATTTTCTCTCTCCCTTTTCTCATTCCTCCTGAAAACAGGCTTCCTATTTCTGTCATAAGAGAAAAAAGATAGCTTACCTGCTTCTTTAGATTCCTCCTATGGAACCCAAAGGCTTGCTCACACTTGCAGCCGGATCTGCCGTTGTCCTAAAAGGCAATCTGTGCTTAGGTCACCTTTCAGAGGTATTTGAATTTGTCACTTAGAGTAGACCAATGTATATGCAATGCGATTTTCAAAGAGCGATTTGTACACAATGTTGCAAATCGCATTGGTGCGGCCCATTCACTTGGTTGCCCTATGTGCGCAAATAGAAGCCCCTGCTCCTATTTGAGGGCGACCAACTTTGCACAATGTTTTGAAAGGTGCGTTCTCCAACGTGACCTATCACAGCAGAATCGCATGGCATTTGGGGTGCCCTGAAAGAATAACGGTACCTAATGCATATTGTACAGCGATTGTCACACAATTTTAAATCAGATTGTACGGTGTGTAATAACTGGTTTTCTCCTTCTTTGGAGGAGGTACCGGATCCACCCATTACAGTGCAACTTTACTGCCATAACAAATGAGGATATTAGCATAAAACAAAGCCTCAACCTTCAGGATCTTCTGTTGAGGAGGAGGCAATATCATCTCCGTCTGCCTGAAAGGTTGGCTATAATACTGGGTTTGGGGAACTAGCCTGCTTAATCTGCTGAGCTGGAGTCACCCCCGAAGTGCCTGGTACCCCTCCAGTTAAAAAGGGTTGAATGGCTAGGTTTAGACCTGGTGTAGTGCCTATACCGTCCATCCACTTCTGTCCCTGGCTGCCCGAGATGACTGGAAAATTCAGCCAGGGGGTTGGGGACTATTTTTCTGAGCAAGGTGACACCTGCTGACTCCCAAACTCCTCTCTGGCAAGCTGCCTGAAGCAGTCGCTGCAAAGTAGCATTCCAGGCATAGGGTCATCTCCACATGACCAACATTCGCCTTTCGGGCCTGAGCCCTCAGAGGAGAAGCTGTGTGCGTTCTTTTAAGCGTACATTTGCACCCTTTGTACTGGGGTCTACCAGGACTGGAGGAGACATCTTCCGCCCTGAAAAATCCTGATGGTCCAGAGAGGGCCTCTGAACCTCCTTGAGCAGGTGTGAGCGGCCGGGGTTGCAACAGATAAGAAGGCACGCTCGTCAGGGCTCAATGCACTCTTTTCTCCCGCATCTTCTTACTTACTCTACCTGATAGTGGGGGTGGTCTTTGTTATGTGGCAGTAGGCTCATGGGAGTTACTGAAAGGTGCATGGGGGACTGCATGACCACAGAAATAAAGGAAGTGAAAGAGAAAAATATATACATATATCTCAGCATTTTTTTTTTTTTTTTTTAACAAATAGTAATAATTTAAATAAAATAATCAGGCAAAAACCAAAACCCCCCATCCCCCTAGTAAAACATTGCTCCTTACTCCTCTCTCCCCCCATATATCCCCATTACTAGGATAGATAAGACTTACCTCAGAAGGAGATGCTTAAAAAGCAAAGACATTCATTAGCTGTTTAACTTCTCCCTGCCATTGAATCACCTGAGACTCAGTCCTCTCTCACTTCTACTATAATACAATTAGGAAGGCCAACACCCATCCACACAAAAGGACACCTTTAAGCTGGCTACACACCATACAATCTTCTGCAGATTTTTACCCTTCAGATTTATCAAAACCACACAACATGAGGCCAAACCCTAAAGCCTCAACCTGTATGCAATCAGGCAGGCACCACATGGTCCTGGCAATTCTAAAGGAAATCAGACAACAAAAGTTGCAGTGTGTATGGAGCCTTTAAAGACATGAGAACAAGAAAGAAACTGACAGACCTGGAAAAGGGCTTCCATAGGAAAGAAGGCATCATGCAGTCCCAGCTTGCTCAGACTCCATCGCCGGCAATGCCAAAGGAGGACTGTCGTCTCTGATTAGAGAACACCTCAACCCCAGAAGACCACCAGAAGGGTTTCCCACCTTGTTGGTGCATTTAGCGTGCCTAAGATGTGGGACCTCGAACTGGGAGAGGCTGAACCCAGCCGCAACTTCGACATAGTCGGCAGGTAAGGGATTATCCTGAATGCAACAGTCCGTAGGTTGATCTTGAGGACAAAAAAGGAGAATGGGGGAGGTAGCTCTCAGTCAGAGTTTTATAGACAGTTATCACGTGTCCTGTGGGTGGATATAGGGGCGGGGCTATATCATAGGTATGCTGCCATGTCTGGCGTCAGGAAATATAGCTTAATGTGAATAACTTTTGGTGTGATTAACCGAATGAGCTGACATTTTCAGAATATGTTCGCATGGATAGGGTCTTCTATTGTGTGAAATTTGGGGGAAATTGGTTAACATTTAAGGTCCTTTTCGTACGTTAAGCTACATTAAGCTCCCCAAAAAAACAAGCTTAATCTACCTAGTTTGCCTTCTGGGACACCAAATCGCTTGAATCTTCTTGGATATGTTTGGAAGGTCGAGATCCTGGGGTGTGCAAAGTTTCAGGGCAATTGATTGGGGTTCAGGCACTTTTTTGCTCGTTAAACTACATTAAGCTATACATTAAGCCAATTTCAGTATTGTAAAATATAGCTTAATGTGAATAACTTTTGGTGTGATTAACCGAATGAGCTGAAATTTTCAGAATATGTTCGCATGGATAGGGTCTTCTATTGTGTGAAATTTGGGGAAAATTGGTTAACATTTAAGGTCTTTTCTGTATGTTAAGTTCCCCAAAAAACAAGCTTAATGTTCCTTGTTTGCCTTTGTGGACCACCAAATCAATAACTTTAACTTTTGGTGTAATAAACCAAATGAGCTGAACATTTCTGAATATGTTGGCATGGACAGAGTCTTCTATTGTGTGAATCTTAGGGGAGATTGGTTAACATTTAGGGTATTTTTCGTACGTTAAGCCACATTAGGCTCCCCAAAAAACATGCTTAATATACCTAGCTTGCCTTCTGGGACACCAAATCACTTGAAACGTATAGAATATGCTTGGAAGGTCGAGATCTTGGGGTGTGCAAAGTTTCAGGGCAATTGATTGAGGTTCAGGTACTTTTTTGTTCGTTAAGCTACATTAAGCCAATTTCAGTATTGTAAAATATAGCTTAATGTGAATAACTTTTGGTGTGATAAACCAAATGAGCTGAACATTTCTGAATATGTTGGCATGGATGTGGTCTTCTATTGTGTGAAATTTGGGGGAAATTGGTTAACATTTAGGATCTTTTCTGTATGTTAAGCTTCCCAAAAAACAAGCTTAATGTTCCTGGTTTGCCTTGTGGACCACCAAATCACTTGAAATTTTGTAGATATGTTTGAAAGGTCAAGATCCTGGGTTGCGCAAAGTTTCAGGGCAATTGATTGAGGTTCAGGTACTTTTTTGATCGTTAAGCTACATTAAGCCAATTTCAGTATTGTAAAATATAGCTTAATGTGAATAACTTTTGGTGTGATAAACCAAATGAGCTGAACATTTCTGAATATGTTGGCATGGACAGAGTCTTCTACTGTGTGAAGTTTGGTGGAAATTGGTTAACATTTTAAGTATTTTTCGTACGTTAAGCCACATTAAGCTCCCCAAAAAACAAGCCTAATGTCCCTAGTTTGCCTTGTGGGACCCCGAATCACACAAAACTTCTTGAATAGGTTTGGGTAGTTAAGATCTTAGGCTGTGCAAAGTTTTAAGACAATTGATTGAGGTTAAGGTACATTATGGTACTTTAAGCTCTGTTTTTGCATTGTAAAATATAGCTTAATGTGAATAAATTTTGGTGTGATAACCCAAATGAGCTGACATTTTCAGAATATGTTGGCATCGATAGAGCCTTCTACTGTGTGAAGTTTGGGGGAAATTGGTTAACATTTAAGGTCTTTTTCGTATGTTAAGCTACATTAAGCTCCCAAAAAAACAAGCTTAATGTCCCTAGTTTGCCTTGTGGGACACCAAATAGCACAAAACGTATAGGATATGTTTGGGTAGTTGAGATCTTAGGCTGTGCGAAGTTTCAGGGCAATTGATTGAGGTTTAGGCACTTTATTGCACGTTAAGCTACATTAAGCCAATTTCACATTAAATGTTTTAGTATGTCCCCGGGGACGTAATTGATAAAATATCGTCCGCAAAAAGATTTATTTTGTGGGACGAACCCTGGATGACAAAACCGTGAATATGGGGATGGACTCTAATTTTTTCCGCTAACGGCTCAATAAGGAGATTAAAAATGGAAGGAAACAGGGGACAGCCCTGCCTCGTGCCATTAGTGATGTGAAAAGGACGGGAAAGGGTGGCGTGGCTAGCGCGCGCGGCTGGATGGACGCTTAACCACACAGCTCCGCCAGTGGACCTTAAACATCAGCAGCTACAGGCATCGTTCTTGCCTTCTACACAGTCACACGGCGTCCAGAACGGTACCGGAGCAACCCGCAATGGCCAGAAGGAAAAAAGAATCCGCGGGAGTAAAGAAGCTGCCTCACTTCTTTCTCCCTGCAGAGCAGCCGCGTGTTCAAGATGGCGCCAGCGGCTGCTCTCCGACATCCTCCAGCGGCTCCTCTCGCTCTCCACAGAGCCCTGCGTGCTCCGGGGCAGTGAAAGCTTCCCAGCCAAGATCTCCAACGGCCTCAACTCCTATGGTACAGAGCCCTGCCAAATCGAAGCCCAGACTGTCAGCTGGCTCTTCTCCCATAGAGGTAAGCCCAGCCTGCAACTCAGCTGACGCTACAAAGGAGCTCTCTGATTCATTTAACTCCTTCCCTGCCACTGCTCAACCTGTCTCTGAATCTACTCTAAAAGACATGTTGCTGTCTCTGCGTGCTTCCTTGCAGGCAGACATGGTGCAGTGTGTTGCTAATTTTAAAGCTGAAGTGCAGGAGCTGGGGGCAGAGTTGATCAAATTGAGAACAAGATGGGGGAATTTGCTACATCTCATAATTCCCTGATAGACTCCCACAATGATCATGATGAGCAACTTGAAGCCCTCAGGGCGAAAATTGCTGACCTTGAAGACCGCTCGAGGCGGAATAATTTGAAGCTTAGAGGGGTCCCTGAGACTGTTTTAAATACCCATCTAAATCAGTATGCCTGTGATCTAATCCGTGCGGTGTTACCATCTGTCCCGGAGGCTGAAGTAGTAGTTGACCGAATACATCGTCTCCCGAAACCTTCCTATCTATCGGATGATGTCCCGAGAGACGTTATCATGAGAGTGCATTTTTTCCATGTCAAAGACCAGCTTATGGCTAGCTTTCGGAAAAACAACCAGATTCCTTAGCAATTTTCTCGTCTCCAGGTATATGCAGATCTCTCACAATACACGCTACAAAAGAGAAAGTCACTACTACCGATCACTAAGGCCCTCAGGAACCATGGCATCACATACCGGTGGGGCTTTCCGACTAAGATTACCGTCACGTACAATAACACCACATCAGCGATAACCTCTTTGGATGATGGCCTAGCTTTGCTTCGCTCCTGGGACATTCTGCCAGAACAGGACTCTCCCTCCAGAGTGTCTCCTTCTAAGGTGGATACGCGAGACGATTGGCAAACAGTTTCCTACAAGCGCAAACAGAAAAGCCGGGCCACTTAAACACTTATGCCTGCTAGCATATACAAGTTATCTACTTCCTCTTTGGTCCTCTGGGACGCTTAGCCCAAGATGCTCCCTCTACAATTTTGGTGCACCGAGTGTACACCCAGATTCCGGCTGGAATCGCCTATCTTTTTACTCCGTGTTTGTTGTTCTTTTTCTTTCTTCCTTTTGGTTCTAGTTTTCGTTTTGGACTGCAGGTCGGATGTTATGGCAGGCGGCTTTCAAATCCATTTACCAAGCTTCCAAATGTGCAAACCACTGGGAACTGGCTCATAAAATTGCTCTGAGATGGTATCTCACCCCGTACAGACTTTCTAAATCTATAACCTCCTACTCTCCGCTGTGCTGGAGAGACTGTGGGGGGATAGGCCAGATCATGCATGTCTTTTGGTCATGCAAACACCTTACCAGCTTCTGATAGAATAGAGTGTTTTCTACAATTTCTAGTATCACTGGGATCCTTACTTCGCCCTCTCCGGCCCTAGCGATTCTTAACTTGGGTATTGATCTTTTCCCTCCAGACTGCCGGAAAATTGTCACCCACATCTTGTTGGCCGCCAGGCTGTTGATTGCCAGAAAATGGAAGTCTAATGTATCCCCTAGCATATCGGAGCTGATTGATATAGTTAAACAGAATTTCACATATGAAAACTTGTTGGCATACAAACATGGTTCTAAGCGTGTCTTTGACCGCCAGTGGCATTTATGGGTTCTCTGGGCCAAAGATCGCTAACTCCTTCCTATACTTTCTACTTTGGATCAATCCACTTTAGGACCCGAATTTCTGACTAGATGACCTCAAAATCTTCCGAATACGACTTGCTGTTTATATGTTTATTTTTATTTTTCTCTTTTTTGTTTTGTTTTGCTTTAGCCAATTGGTATGTTGTTCCTCAACTGACCAATGGATCTCCTGCCTTAGTTACGTTGTTAATCTCTTATGTTTCTGGTAACGTGCCATGAATGTGTCTGTTGATATGTACTGACTGTTATCTGACTGATATCTTGCCTTTCGCATTATTGTGCTCTGTATGTTATATCTTACCTTGCAGTCCATGTTACTGTCTCTCTTATATTTTCAATAAAAAGAATGAAACAAAAAAAAAAAAAGGACGGGAAAGGCTATTAGAGGTGTAAACCTGGGCGGACGGGGTCGAGTAAAGGGCTTGGATGGCCGTCAGAATGGGGCCCTGGAAACCAAATTTGGTCGATGCATGTGTCATGTATCCCCAGTGCACCCTGTCAAACGCCTTCTCCGCATCCAGAGCTAGGAGCAGAGAAGGCGTCCGTCAGGACCACGCATGCTGTATAACCCCAATGATCCTACGTGTGGCGTCTGCCGACTGTCTGCCGGAAGTAAAGCCGGATTGGTCTGCATTAATTAAGGTCGGCATTACACCTAGAAGTCTATGAGCTAAGATTTTTGCTTACAGTTTGACGTCCGTATTTAGAAGTGAACTGGGGCGAAAGTTAGAGGGGGTGTCAGGGGACTTACTAGGCTTAGGGATGGTGACCACATAGGCCCTAAGCATCTCTTCGGGGAATGTTGCCGATGAGGCCGTCTGGGAGAAGACCGACTTTAAAGAAGGGGAAAGAACCTCTGCGAAGACCTTATAATAGTCATTGGGGAGCCCATCCGGGCCGGGGGACTTTCCCAAAGGTAACTGTCTTATCATTTTTTTAGTCGTTTAATTAGACAAAGCATCGAAAATCGTCTGAATACAGTGAATAGGTAGGAATTGAACGACGAAAATTCAACAAAGCATCGAAAATCGTCGGATCTGAACGAAAACGAAAATAAAGCATTTTTTATGTCGGATCTTTCAGTTTTCGTTTCTTGCGCTTTTGTTTTCGTTTGTTAAAACGATAATGAAAATACCCGAATGCACATGTCTACTAAAGATTCAGGGCCAGATTCACATAGAATCTACGGCGGCGTAGCGTAAGCCATTTACACTACGCCATCGCAACTTAATGGAGCAAGTGCCGTATTCCCAAAGCACTTGCTCCGTAGTTTGCGGCGGCGTAGTGTAAATGGCCCTGCATATCCCCGCGTAAATTAAAGGGGGCGGCTTGTATTTAAATTAAGCGTGCCCCTGCGTCGATTGAACTGCGCATGCGCCGGCCGGGAAAAAAGCCCAGTGCGCATGCTCCAGCTCACGTCGCAAAGCGTTGTTGAAACCTACGTCAAAATGACGTGATCGTCACTTACGCAATGCCCTATTCGCGAACGACTTAGTAAAACTACGTGACCGATGGAAAAAGACAACGCTGACCCGACGCCATACTTAACATGGCAACAACGGAACTTCGTAAACCTACCCCTCATATAGCAGGGGTAGGTTTACGCTTACGGAAATGACGTAAACGACGACGGGGCAGCGTAAAAACGTTCGGGAATCGGCGTATTAGGCTCATTTGCATAGGCAAATGAGAAAACAACGTAAAGGCCACCTAGCGGCCAGAAAAGTAATTACATCTACGATCCGACGGTGTAAGTGTTTTACACCTGTCGGATCTTCACTGTATCTATGCATAAGTGATTCTAGAAATCACATGCATAGATACCCAGTAAAAAAAACAGATACGACGGTGTTTCCTGCGATACACCGTCGTGTCTCTTTTGAGAATCTGGCCCATACTATATACATTTCTATTTAAGTAGCAGCTGTAGGTAATCAAGTTTATCCTGTGCGCAGTGGTGGTTTAGAAAGTTACTAGGGGGCGTTAATTAGCTTTGTTTACCAGCGTTTATTAATGAGAATAAATGGTTGACACTTGTCTTTTTTCAACCTCACCTACTATGTAACTATGTGCTATTAATATATAAATACAAGTCCATCAAGTCCAACCTATGTGTGTGATTATATGTCAGTATTACCTTGTATATCCCTGTATGTTGTGGTCATTGCCGCTCTTATGCCGCGTACACACGGTCGTTTTTTGCGATGAAAAAAAACGACGTTTTCTGTGAAGTAAAAAACGACGTTTTTGAAACGTCACTTTTCAAAGACAATTTTGCATACACACCATCGTTTTTTCACAAAAAGCGAGGTTACGTTCACCACTCTTTTCCATTGAAGCTCGCTTCATAACTAGCTTCTGGGCATGCGTGGGTTGAAAAAACGTCGTTTTAAACAACGTTTTTGCTACACACGGTGACTTTTTGTGAAACAAAAAACGACGTTTTGAAAAACGACACAAAAAATTCAAACATGTTGGAATTTTTTTTTGGTCGTTTTTTTTAAGACAAAAAGCGACGTTTTGCCCACACACGATCAATTTAAATGACGTTTTAAAAAACGTCGTTTTTTTTCATCGCAAAAAAGGACCGTGTGTACGCGGCATTACAGTAAAGAACCCTCTACGTAGTTTGGACACTTCAATACCGGGCTTTTATATACACCTCAATACCGGGCCTATTCTGGCACTTCTCTCCTACAATTACGCAGAACCCCCAAACATTATATATGTTTTTTTTTAGCAGACACCCTAGGGAATAAAACTACGGTCATTGCAACGTTTTATCTTGCACGGTATTTGCGCAATAGGTTTTCAAACGCATTTTTTTGGGGAAAAAAATTGTTTCATGAATTAAAAAAATAACAAAACAGTAAAGTTAGCACAATTTTTTTGTAAAATATGAAAGATTATCTTACACAGAGTAAATAGATACCTAACATGTCATGCTTTAAAATTGCGCACACTCATGGAATGGCGCCAAACTTCGGTACTTAAAAATCTCCATAGGCAAAGCTTTGAACATTTTTACAGGTTACCAGTTTACATTTACAGAGGAAATCTAGTGCTAGAATTGTTGCTGACACGCTAACGCACGGTGTGCGACATGGCTCCCAAACAAAATTGGCGTCCTTTTTTTCCCACAAATACAGCTTTCTTTTGGTGGTATTTTATCATCTCTGCGGTTTTTATTTTTTGCACTATAAACAAAAATAGAGCGACAATTTTGAAAAAAATGCAATATTTTTTACCTTTTGCTATATATAAAAAAACATATTTTTTCCTCAGTTTAGGCCAATACGTATTCTTCTACCTATTTTTCTTTAAAAAATATTGCAATAAGCGTTTATTGATTGGTTTGCGCAAAACTTATAGCGTTTACAAAATAGGGGGTCGTTTTATGGCCTTTTTATTAATATTTTTTTTTTTACTAGTAAAAAGTTTTTTTTCAGTACTGCGACATTATGGTGGGCACTTCGGACACTTTTGACACATTTTTGGGGCCATTGGCATTTTTATAGCGATCAAAGCTATAAAAATGCATTGTATTACTATAAAAATGCCACTGGCAGTGAAGGGGTTAACACTAGGGGGCAGGGAAAGGGTTAAGTGTGTTCCTGGGTGTGTTCTAACTGTATGGGGGGATGGCCTCACTAGGGGAAATCACTGATCTTCTGTTCATACATTGTATGAACATAAGATTAGCGTTTCCCCCACTGACAGGACCAGGAGCTATGTGTTTACACACATAGCTCCCGGTCCCCGCTCTGTAACGAGCGATCGCTTGTGCCCGGCGGCAATCGTACCCGCCGGGCACGTGCGCGGGACTCAGGGGCGAGCGGGGACGCGCACGCGCCCCCTAGCGGCCGCTTAGGAGCGGACGTATAGCTATGGGCTCTCGCCCAGCAGTGCCACCGTCCCGCAGTAATATGACGGCGGGCGGTCGGCAAGTGGTTAAACACACATGTTCTTAAATGTAAAAGGTCAAATATATCTCACGTTATATACACAAAGGTAACAAAACACTAAGGTAATAAAATAGGGGAAGTATTAGTCACACATTTATACACACATAAATACACATACTATACACATATAAATACACACATCATACACATATTTTTACATACATTCTTACACATATCTTCAAATAGAAGAGGTATAACCCTCTCATTAAGGCGGGGCACTGGGATTTTTAGGGGGACATGAGGGGTCTTTTTTTTTTTGGGGGGGGGGGCAGTCGAGAGTTTATGGGAGACATGAACACAATCACAAGTACACATAAATAGAATTACAGGCACAGAGGGGGGTGAAGGGAAAGGCAAGACACAATAGGGGTGTCTTGAGGGGTTATTTTATATATATATATATATATATATATATATATATATATTATTTTTTTTGGGGGGGGACCCTTCTCAGACAGAGAGATGAAATGAAGTAAATAAGAGTTGTGTATTGCGGTATATAACGGGGAGGGTTAGAAAGGACTTGAGGGACCCAAGGGGGGGGGGATACAGAGTCCTTTCCACGGCATTATGTGTATGTAGATAATATATGTACATAATGCTGAAGTGGATAATGTATGTAGATAAGGTTGATGTATAAAAGAGACAAAAGTTCATATATGTTTTGAATTAAATATAAGATGTAAGCTCACGGCCTGGTGGGACTGGTAGTTGGTACTTAGGAGGGAGGAAGAAGCACCCACCCCGCAGTGTCTTTTGTTTTGTTTTTTGTTCTTTCTCCCATAGGATTTGGGGAGATATTGGCGAGGGGGTGCTCTGTTCCCAATAGGGGGTGGGGGTGGTTTTGACCAGGCCAAGATGTATTGATGATAAACAGAGATGTGTGCAGGAAAAGGGGGAAAGGATGGATGTTTTGTAGGAAATAAATAAATAAAATGATAAGCGCTAAAGTGTGAGTGAAAAGTGTACGAAGAAATATATAACGTGAAATATAAATCAAAATCAGACAAAGTGCTCAGCTGGTGAATAGTGAGCCAAAATAACACATTGGATGTGCGTGGCTACACCCTAGGTGCTGAGTGAGCAATATATAACTCAGGTGAAAGTCTATGGTGAAGAGACACGATGGGTTAAGGTTGACTGGTGGGTCTTCTGTAAGGGGTAAACTCATCCAAATAACGATCTTATATTGCCCTTACCTTAAGGTGATGGTAACAGTGCAGTTGGTAGGCAATGATGGTTCCTTCTCTTGTATTCACTATGGGGCTTCCTGGCGCTGTATACAAGGTGATCGTCCGTGGCATAAGGTCCAGGATCTAGCAGCTCATGGTTCCAAGTCAGAGCGTGGGATAAAGGATACCAAAAAATAGTGAAGCCCGTTTGACAAGAGGGGGTTTAATAAAAAGTATAAGCCTCTTACATAAAAGCAGTAAAAACACGCCAAACAAACAAATGGATGGATACAGAGCACGGCGAATACAAACGCCGTATTGCGTCTGTTAGCCTCCGGTTGGCTGTGAGTGTCACGTGGTCGCACTTCCTACGTCGTTCCTACGTCGTTCCGACCGTGACGTAACGACGTAGGAAGTGCGACCACGTGACACTCACAGCCAACCGGAGGCTAACAGACGCAATACGGCGTTTGTATTCGCCGTGCTCTGTATCCATCTATTTGTTTGTTTGGCGTGTTTTTACTGCTTTTATGTAAGAGGCTTATACTTTTTATTAAACCCCCCTCTTGTCAAACGGGCTTCACTATTTTTTGGTATCCTTTATCCCACGCTCTGACTTGGAACCATGAGCTGCTAGATCCTGAACCTTATGCCACGGACGATCACCTTGTATACAGCGCCAGGAAGCCCCATAGTGAATACAAGAGAAGGAACCATCATTGCCTACCAACTGCACTGTTACCATCACCTTAAGGTAAGGGCAATATGAGATCGTTATTTGGTTGAGTTTACCCCTTACAGAAGACCCACCAGTCAACCTTAACCCATCGTGTCTCTTCACCATAGACTTTCACCTGAGTTATATATTGCTCACTCAGCACCTAGGGTGTAGCCACGCACATCCAATGTGTTATTTTGGCTCACTATTCACCAGCTGAGCACTTTGTCTGATTTTGTTTGATTTTGATTTATATTTCACGTTATATATTTCTTTGTACACTTTTCACTCACACTTTAGCGCTTATCATTTTATTTATTTATATCCACTAGCGGCTTGTCACCTTTAGATATAGCGGCTTCAGTTCACAGTTTTTTAGACATTGGTTACATTCTAACACTCGCAGTAGCGCAGTAGAATTTCCTATCACATTGCCATGTTTTGTAGGAAAGTTTATTTTTGCTTGCTGTTCTCCTTAAATATTTTAGTACACTTATCTGCTCAAAGCGAGAAATAAGTAGGATTAGAATTGTGGGAGGGGTCGTTTAAAACGGCCCATGTGAACGAATGATGAAATACATCTGTATACTCCAGGGGGAGGGTATAGGGGAGGGGATCACGGGGGAATTTGGGGCTAGGTGAAGGAAGGGGTAAAGTAGATGGGAGGAGTGAAAATAGCTTCTTGTTCCTTTTTTTTGGGGGGGAAGAGGGAGGGTTGGAAGGAAGGAGGGGTACCACAATATAGGAGGGGAGGAGGGTGATATCTGGTGTCTTTCAAATTTTAAATAAGACCATAAAACCAAAATAAGGAAAGAATGATATGGGTTGAAAGGATTAGGTTGGGGTTAATTAGCAGTGTGAAGGGATATGGAGAAATAGACAAAAGGAGCTGGAGGAGGGACTAGGGACTCTTCCCATGGGGGCATGCGCAGCTACTTTCCCCAGTTAGGTTGCACTCATTGTGTAAAGGGAACAGAGTGTTGAAAGCTAATTGCTTTATATATCGCTGGGGAGGAGAGAGGGTTTTATCCCACTCTCTCCCCATTAGATATTAGGACAGGGTAGGGCGAGGGAGGTTTAGGGGGGAGTTCTTCGGGGCCTTTATTTTGGGGGGGGCATCGCTCTCTCTTAAGGTTATTACCTGGCCAGCTCTGTTGGTTTCCCCCAAGCTTTGAGGTTGGAAATGTATCTCTCTTCCCCGGACTAGGAATGGAATCCCTATCAATAATATCAATTAATTGCAAAGGGACTAAATGTCCCAGAGAAAAGGAGGATTCTGTTACAGGAGTTGAAGAGGATAGGGAGCGACATAGCATTTGTCCAGGAGACACATTTCAGAAAAGGGGGGCTCCCTTTTCTCAGAAATAGAGCTTTTCCGACTGTATATTATGCTATGAATCCTGAGACAAAGAAGGGGGAGTATCAATCTTAATCTCAAACAAGATCCTATGGTCCTTTATATGCTTGCTGATAGATACTGGGGGACAATACATAATGTTGAAAGGTACGATTGAGGGAATAATGGTAACCGTGGCCTCTTTTTACGCCCCTATTACGCAACAGAATGTTTTTCTAAGGAAATTTTTGGATGAACTAGCGAGATTTCAGGAAGGATAGGTGATTATGGGAGGGATATGAACATTCCCCTTGCTCCAAGTATGGACACCTCTTCTGGATGATCGGCCGCTTTGGCGAGTACCCGGAAACGGATACTGCAGTTGATACAGAAGAAGAGATTAATAGACATATGACGACTGACACATCCAGGAGAGCGAGATTATACTTTTTACTCCACTCCCCATAAGATATACTCTTGCATAGATTATTACTTTATTCCACATAGTTAGCTGCATTGCAGTTAAAGAAGTCGGAATAGGGAAAATAACATGGTCAGATCACGCACCCATTTTCCTAAAATATACATTGGGGGACTCTCGACCCACGGGGATGGCGACTTGGAGGCTGAATGAAAGTCTCCTGCAGGACGCCGCTGTGTTGGAGGAGGTACAAAAGGAAGTAAGGCAGTATTTTCAGACTAATGATACGCCAGATTGTGACTTGGGAGTCATATGCGAGGCCCACAAAGCAGTGATAAGGGGTGTTCTGATGAAACATGGGGCAAAGATAAAGAGGGAAAGAGAAGCAAAGTTAACATCTGTTCTGACAGATATTTCATGTCTAGAACTCCTACATAAACATAACTCGAATCCAGCGCTAGAAAGACAAATTACTGAACTACTTACGTATAAATGAAAAGGGCAATACAGACAGGTAGTAGACAGAACTACGAATTTGGCAATAAATGTGGCAAGCAGTTGGCCAAGTCGCTAAAGGAACAACAAGTTAAGACCTACATACCAGTGATTTCAGGGGAGGGAGGAGAAAAACATAGTCTACCTAGAGAAATAGCACAGAGGTTCGGAAACTTTTATAGTACTTTGTACAATCTGCAAACAAGTTCTCATGATCAATGTGAAATGGAAAGGTATATAGTAACATCAGGTGTTAGGAGCTTGTTGCCAGAAGTAAGACAGGACATGGAAAAAACACTTAATATAGAAGAAATCCAAGAGGCAGTGAAAAGGGGGAAGGGAGGCAAATCCCTGGGTCCGTATGGGTTTACTATTCAATATTATAGACTTCTCCTGATTTTGGGGCCATTCATGGTCAAATTGTTTAATAGCATAGGAGACACAAGCTCTTTTCACACTGAATCCTTGAAGGCAGTGATTGCGGTTATACCTAAGGAAGGAAAAGACCCCTCTCAATGCAGGAGCTATAGACCGATATCCTTATTGAACACAGATTTTAAGCTTTTTTTCTAAGATCTTGGCAATGCACATACAACAGCACATACCCGGCCTGGTCCACAAAGACCAGGTAGGATTTGTGCAGATGCGTGAAGCCCGGGATAACACAATTAAGACTTTAAATTTAATCCACTTGGTGGGTTTATCCCAAACCCCATGTGTCTTCTTGGGGACAGATGCAGAAAAAGCCTTCGATCGTATAAATTGGCAATTTATGTTCCTGGTTCTTAGACACATGGGGTTCGGTAATAAGATGATACAATGGATCTCAAGTAACTATACTTATCCTACTGCCCAGGTTAGAGTGAATAGAGTATTATATCCATCCTTCAAGTTCAAACGGGACAAGACAGGGGTGTCCGTTATCCCCTCTTTTTTTTGCCCTATCCATGGAGCCTTTACTGAATAGGATTCGATTGAATCCAGATATTAAGGGGGTTTCTGTAGGAGGAGTAGAATATAAGATCTCGGCATATGCGGGTGACATGATGTATAGTTTGACCAATTCGATGGTGTCCCTCCCCAATTTACTTCAGGAACTGGAGATCTATGAGAAATTAACAAATTTTAAGATCAATTATGCCAAATCCGAGGCAATGGGAGTGGTGATTGCCGAGGAAGAATTGAAGACCTTGAAATCTAATTTAAAATTTAAATGCACAGATTTAGCTAGAGTTCGGAGTTCGGAGTTGGGGGTGGTTTTGTTTTTTGGGGGGAATAGGATTAGCAGAGGTAAATAAGCTATAAAAAGAGATGGATTGAAAGTCCCCCCTGCTGAGAAGGGGACAAGAGGATACCCCGACAACAGGAGAAATAGATGCCCCTAAGGGATATAGGAGTAATCTAAGGACGACTAATTATGATAGTATGAGTAGGAGTGGACTAATGAGATTTAATAACAGATTCTTTTTTTTTTCTTTTTCCGTCAGGAGATGGTATATTATATATAGAATGAAGAAGAGGTTATATGATGCAGGAAATGTACAAGTTGAACATTGACATATACCTGTAATGTAATGTAAGGTGGATTTCCTCTGCTGTCATTTGTTTGTTTGAAAATCAAATAAAGTATTAAAAGGACAGATGTCCTTCCTCATTCTTTATGGGGCCAATATGGTCTGTCAGCCTGGCAGGCCACAGAAAAGGAGGGGGGACCGGAGAGCGCACCCCCCCTGAACCATAACAGGCCACATGCTCTCAATGTGGGGAGGATGCTTTGGGGTCCAAAGCACCATGTACCCATTTTGATGGGGACAGGGGCCTCATCCCCACAACCTTGGTCGGTGGTTGTGGTGGTCTGCAGGCAGGGGCCTTATCAGAATCTGGAAGCCCCCTTTAACAAAGGGGACCCCCCAGATCTTGGCCCCCTATGTGAATTGGTAAGAGTATGTACAGCAATGTATATCCATCTCGAGTGCCGGCCCTAGGCCAAAAAAAAACCGCTGCTATAATCCGATTCTGCCTCCATGGGAGGCAGCCGCTGAATGACGCTACACCTGCCGTGACAGCTCTTAAAGCGGGGGTTCACCCAAAAATCAACTTTCTGACATTAGATCCAGCATACTGCTAACATCTGCAGTATGCTGTTTTTTTTTTTTTTTTTTGTACTTATCCTTTTATGAGCCGTTGTTATCTGGCTCCGAGTGGGGAATCCTGCGGGGAATGGGCGTTCCTAAGCCAAGAGGAGTTGATTGACTGGCTGCTAAGGCGCGTCACGAATTCCGAAAATACCCGAAGTGACACTCAGGTATTTTCGTGAATCAACTCCTCTTGGCTTAGGAACGCCCATTCCCCGCAGGATTCCCCGCTCGGAGCCGGATAACAACGGCTCATAAAACGATAAGTACAAAAAACCTCCGCTTTAAATACCTAGGGGATGCCACCTGTGACATACGTGGGTGACCCCGCCCCCCTCTGATGCCACAGGGGTTTCCTGTGGTTTTCCTATGGCGTCATGGGTGACCACGTCCCTTCTGATGCCACGGGAAACCCTTGTAACATCAGAGGGGGGTGTTCCCTGCATACATTACGGGTGGCCCCGCCTTCAGCTATTTAAGAGCTGTCACGGTGGGTGTAGCGTCATTCAGCGGCTGCCTACCATGAAGGCAGAATCAGATCATGGCAGCGGTTTTTATTTTTGGCCTCGGACCGGTGCTCGAGATGGATATACATCGCTGGAAATTTTTACTTTTTATTTTTTTAATAAATGACTTGTCCCAAGCTGTCTCCTGTGCCTTTTACCATTTGTGACACTTTTTTTGGTACCTGTTACCAATTCACATAGGGGGGCGAGATCTGGGGGTCCCGTTTGTTAAAGGGGGCTTTCAGATTCCGATAAACACCCCCGCTCGCAGACCACCACAACCACCGGGCAAGGATTGTGGGGATGAGGCCCCTGTCCCCATGAATGAATGAATGAATGAAAACTTGTATAGCGCGGCACATGCGAACTGAATCGCCTCTGGGCGCTTGTTGTTCCTGTCTCCTTTGATATCAAAAGAGAAAAGTCTTGACCTTTTTCCTAAATGCTAGGTGGTTCTCCTCCAACCGAATGCTGGTTGGTAAAGCATTCCATAGTCTTGGACCTTGGATCGCGAATCTTCTTTCTCCTTTGGACTGGAAGTTGGCTTTTGGAACCTGGAGTAGGTTCTGATTCGTGGATCGCAAAACACGATTGGGATTATGCGCTTTTATTATTTCGCATAAATAAAGGGGGGCATTCCCATGGACACATCTATGCGTAAGACAGAGAGCTTTAAAGGCAATTCTGTCTTTGACTGGCAGCCAATGAAGGGCTCTCAGTGAAGGTGAGATGGATTCCCAGGGTTTTTTCCCAGTCACAAGTCTGGCGGCCGTATTCTGAACGACTTGCAGACGAGCGATTTGGTACTTGGGAAGGCCGAGGTAAAGGGCATTTGCGTAATCCAGCCTGGAGTTTACAATTGCTCCCACCACGACCGCTAAGTCTTCTTTAGGGATGAACGGAGTGAGTCTGCGTAGTAGGCGCAGTAGATGGTGAGATCCGCTGACTACTGACCCTATTTGTGCGTCCATTGTCATAAAGGAGTCAAAAATGACCCCTAGGCTTTTGACTTTGGCGCTAGGGGTGATGAGCTTGCCCAAAATAGGCGGGGGGGTCCACTCTGTTGAAAGTTGATTCCTGCGCTTGGCGTGAAACAGAAGAAGTTCTGTTTCCGCTCCATTGAGTTTAAGATAACTCTTTGTCATCCAGTCCTCTATCAAAGAGAGGCATGTCTCTAGATTGAGGTGGTGATCCTGACTGTTGCAGATGCGGAAATACAGTTGCGTGTCATCTGCATATGAGTGGTAGAGCAGTTTTTGGCTGCTGATAATCTCAAAAAGAGGACGAAGATATATGTTAAACAGCACTGGTGACAGAGGCGATCCTTGAGGGACTCCGCATGTTACTGTGCGTTTTTCAGACGTAAAAGGTCCTAACTTCACTGTTTGCGATCGGTTTTCCAGAAAAGAGGAGAACCAAGATAAATCGCCTTCTGCGACTCTGGCTACTTCAGTGAGCCGAGTCAGTAACAGTTTGTGGTCGACAGTGTCGAAAGCGGCACTTAGGTCCAACAGAACTAGAAGACAAGATTCTCCTTCGTCCGCGGCCTTGAGAACATCGTCCCATACTTTCAGCAATGCTGTTTCCGTCCCGTGTCCGGGACGGAAGCCTGATTGCAATGGATCAAGTAGCTTGTAGGTATCCAGATGCTGTTGCAGCTGTTGTACCACTACTTTTTCCATTATTTTAGAGAGTACGTTGAGGCTTGTTATGGGACGGCGATGGAGTGGGTCCTTGGGGTCCAGGGAGGGGTTCTTCATGATGGGTAGGATTATACCCTCTTTCAACTGTGAGGGCACTATGCCCTCCAAGAAAGACTGGTTGATAAACTGCGTGATGGGAGGAGCCAGGATGTAGGCGCATTCCTTCAGCAGTTTTGTGGGGATAATGTCATTAGGCGCTGTGCCATTACGCAGAGTACAAATGACCTTATTAGTGGTCTGGATGGAGATGGGTTCAAGGGTAAACTTACCTGATATAGGAGAATTACTATTGGTGCTGTGAGGGAGGCTGCAGGGGGGGCCGAGGGGGGAGTTGTTTTGCTGAATGCTTTCACGGATTGCCTCGATTTTATTAACGAAATAATCCGATAGTTCATTGCAAAATTCTTGTGTGTCCGAACTGGGGGCTTCAATGCAACTTGGTTTCATGGTCTGGGTGACCATCTTGAAGAGTTCGCGGGGGCGGTTTAGGGCACCGTTGATAGCCTCCGAAAAATACTTTTTCTTGGCTTGGAAAATTCCTTTGTGGTATTTTCTTGTGGTCGCCTTGTAGATGGATAGGTTTAGCTCTGAAGAACATCTTTTCCAGGCAGATTCTGCCCTTCTGCGTTCTTGCTTCAGTAACGACAGCTGGTTGTTGAACCAGCTGCGGTTGTTTTTCCGAATGCGGGTTCTTCGTTTCGGCGCTACCAAGTCGGCTGACTGTAGCATAGCCGAGTTTATGGCTTCCAATGTTTCAACGGCCGTTTGATGCGGCTGAGTTGTTTCTATTTTTTTTCTTAAAGTCGTTTTGAAGAGTTCCGAATGGAGCTTCTTCTGACATCTAGTCCAGTGTGTTGTCACTGGATTTGATGTTTTTGTTGCAGGGGGGATGGTGGAAATACTGAAAATAATTGCATGGTGGTCTGTCCATGGCAATTTTTCATTTTCCCAAATTTTTATTTCCAGCGCTTGTCTGAAAATAAGATCAAGTGTGTGACCTGAAGCATGTGTGGGCCCACATACTAGTTGCTGTAATCCTAATCCTTCCAGGTGGTTAATGCAGGCGTCGGCAATGGGGTCCTGTGAGGAGTTGGCCCAGAGATTGAAATCCCCGAGCAGCAAAAGATGTTTGCTGTTGAGGGTATAAGTGGAGAAGAAATCCGTCCATGATGGTAGCAGCTGCGATTTTGGGCCGGGTGGCCTATAGCAGAGCAGAATGTGGACGGTCTCCTTAGAACTTGATTGCAGTTGCAGAGTAAGGGTTTCCATGAATGGAAGAGGGTTTTGGCGGACTGGTTTGGTGATCGTAAGATGAGTCTTGAGGATCACCGCCAGGCCGCCTCCTCTTTGCCCTATTCTGTTTTCCGTTATGATACGGTAATTTTCTGGCACCAATTCTCCAAGAATGGTGTTACAGTCGGCTGTGAGCCAGCTCTCTGTAATAAAGAGACAGTCTAGATCCTTTTGTTGAATGAAGTCGCGAATTTCTAGTCGGTGTTTTACTGCCGATCTTGTGTTGATCAGAGCACATAATATGTGCCTGCGCTGGGGTAAATGACTGAAATGTCTGACCGTTGATCTGAGGTCGATTCTCAATAGTCGCTCAGTTCTTAGGGCCTTTTTGGTGATGGCTGGCAGTATTGCGGCGCATTGCCTCAAACTCCAAATGGTGTCGGCAGAATATTGCCGACCTGCCATGATAGCCAATGCACCGGGGGGGTGGGGGGGTTCAGGGGCCAAATGGGGAGAGGAATTGGCTAATTCCTTTCCCTAGCTTGGTCCAGAGGAAGGCAAAAAAACCCTGGCGGTGCTAGGCCAATGCGCTCCGATAGGGAAAAAAATTCCTTCCTGACCCCTGCAAGAGGCGATCGGGTAACCCCTGGATCAAGCTTATGTTCGTTGGAGAGACTAGGGGGGGCTTGGCATGAGAGGTGAGAGTGTTGCTGGTACAGAAGGATGGTTGCCTGAACAGGCAGTGGGATGCAGACCAGGGCTGACAGGTGGGGTACTTCTGTAATGCTGGGGGGCTGAGAGGGTAATAAGGCAAGGTACAGGCTGTCATGTGGTGAGGGGGGGGTTTCCTAGAGGCTGGGTGAGGATTGTAGGGCGAGAGGAGCGGCGCGCCTGTTAGGCCGCAAGTGAAGCCGCGGTCTTTCCTAGATCGCGGCCCCGCGATTCGATGCCGTCTGGCGCGGGTCTCCAGTAAAGTCCTGAAATGACGGAAATCACTTGGGGGGGTGACAGAGAGGGGCCCTAATGATGATGGGGGTATGAAAAAGCCGGGGACCGTGGAATAACGCCGGAGAAGGAGCAGGAGAGATCCGAGTTGCTGAGGCTTATCCTGAAAAGGACGGCCGTCAGCAGCTTACCTGCAGGAGAGCCAGGGAGCCCGGAGGCTGAACTGCATGAAAGGGAGGTCAGATTGGGGTACAGGTGAGGTCCAAGAGCAGGAGCTGGGGCTGGCTAGCAGGCTGGGAGAGACACTACCTAACTGCCTCCTACGCCTGCCTGGAGCTATGGCACACACGCTCCTACTCCTAGGAGACGTGCGCCGCTGGGAGCTCCTGTAGCTAGTCCACCTGCCTCGCTGCCTCACTGACTACTGACTGGTGCTCAGAGGTTCTGGTGCTCACAGAACCTGGGCTGTCATTGAACCTGGGCTGACATAGAGACATGGGGGTAGATTCTCAAAAAATCGCATTTACACTACGTCTACGCAAATTACTGGAGCAAGTGCCGTATTCTCAAAACACTTGCTCCATAATTTTTGGCGGCGTAGCGTAAATGTGGCGTCGTAAGGCCGCGTAATTCAATTACTGAAGGAGGGGGCGTGCTGTATTTAAATTAAGTGCGCCCCCGCGTCAAACGAAGTGTGCATGCGGCAGCCGGTAAAAAAGCCCAGTGCGCATGCTCCAGCTCACGTCGGAAAGCGTAGTTAAAACCAACGTCAAAACGACGTGATCGTTACTTACGCAATTCCCTATTCGCGAACGACTTAGTAAAACGACGTAACCGACGAAAAAAGATGACGCTGACCCGACGCCATACTTAACATGGCAACGACGGCACTTCGGAAACATACCCCTCATACAGCAGGGGTAACCTTACGCGTACGTAAACTACATCGCCGCGTTGCAAAAACTTTCGGGAATCGGCGTATTAGGCTCATTTGCATAGGCAAATGAGAAAACAACGTAAAGGCCACCTAGCGGCCGGCGTTGTCATTACATCTAAGATCCGATGGTGTAATTGCTTTACACCTGTCAGATCTTTAGTGTATCTATTCGTAAGTGATTCTAAGAATCACTCGCATAGATACCCATTGAAAAAAACTGCGATACGACGGTGTATCTGAGATACGCCATTTTTTTTTGGGCACAGGGTTCTTAAAATCCATACCAGACTTAAAGTGTCTGGTATGGATTTTGAGGGGGAGACACCTACGCCATTTTTAACAAATAAATTGGCGCAGGGTTCCCCTTAAAGGGGTTGTAAAGGTAAAAAAAAAAATCCCTAAATGGCTTCCTTTACCTTAGTGCAGTCCACCTTCACTTACCTAGTCCTTCGATTTTGCTTTTAAATGTCCTCATTTCTTATGAGAAATCCTCACTTCCTGCTCTTCTGTCTGTAACTACACACAGTAATGCAAGTCTTTCTCCCTGGTGTGGAGAAAGCCTCTTGAGGGGGGAGGGGGCGAGCAGAATAGTCAGGATGCCCACTAACACACAGCTCCTTTCTCTATCTGCAAAGTAGAGATCGTCCTGACCCTCCTGCTCGCCCCCTCCCCCCTCAAGAGGCTTTCTCCACACCAGGGAGAAAGCCGCTTTACAGGCATACTATAGACACCCCCAGGTACGAAATTTAAAGGAATATTTCACTTCTATTGTTTCACTTTAAGCATTATTAAAATCACTGCTTCTGAAAAAAGTCATTTTTAAAAAAAACTTTTTTTCCATTGATACATATCCCATGGGGCAGGACCCAGGTCCCCAAACACTTTTTATGACAATAACTTGCATATTAACCTTTAAAATTAGCACTTTTGATTTTTCGTGTCCCATAGACTTTAACAGTGTTCGCACGTTCGAACAAATTTTTTGCTCGTTCGCATGTTCTACTGCAAACCGAACTGGGGGGGTGTTCAGCTCATCCTTAATTGTGACACAGATTGACGTAATTTTCTAATTTTTGATGAAGGAGCTTACGCTCCGAGCCAATAGTCGGGCCAATAGTTGGGCTTAGACTTTACTCATTTCATGGAAATTAGCTTCTGTTCTGGCTATGGTTGTGCTTGATGGAAGATTTCCCCTGTTGCCTGTAGGTGGCGCTATCACCTCAGGCCCATGTTGGAACTCGGGCGAACCATGGTGTGTTAAGTGACCCTTCTCGGCAGCAGCCCAGTGGGAGTGGTGCCCCGCTGTGCATGCTAGGAAGGTATACTTAAGAGGCAGACGCTGTCTTTTGGGGTCCTTGACCTCGTGTGTGATTTCCAGCCCCAGGACCACATTGGCTGGGGCCTATGATTCTAAAAGGGTTCCCAAGCTGTCCATCCAAGTGGGGGAAGCTGCTTAACGAAGGAGACCGGGGGAGGACATGCCCTGGAGGAGACCAAGCAACGCAGGCTGGTGTCGCGGGATAGGCCTGGTGATTTTGTTAACAAGGGATCCACTACTCAATGTGTCTTACAGCCCGCCTGATTGGTTTAAAGGCTCCTTTTCTGTAAGGCAAGAAGTTTGGGACTGTAATCCTGTGGCAGAGGATTTCCTGACTATCCATCTTTCGCTCTCAGACGATCTGTGGCAGAGACTGTTCTCATACTGTCCGTGCATCATCCCAGCAGCTAGGCCAAGGATCTCCAAACTACGGCCCTCCAGCTGTTTCGGAACTACATTTCCCATGAGGCATTGTAAAACTCTGACATTCACAGACACGACTAAGCATTATGGGAATTGTAGTTCCTGAACAACTGGAGGGCCATAGTTTGGAGACCCCTGAGCTAGGCCATGTGAGAGGGGTCTATCCGGGTGAGCAATACCCACTCAGGAGTGAGTGGTGAATACTGGAACTTTAGATACTTTTTGTACATTCTGTACCTGAACCTTCCCCTTCTCTCTATACTCTCTACTTACTTCACAAGTTTTATGCAACAAAAATCAAACAGTTGAAGGTTTTACATATTGCGTTGACATTGCAATTTTTACAGACTTTCTTCCCCGTACAACAAACTTAGAGGTAACGTGCAAAACCCAATTTAAACCAACAGCTCTTTCGGGGGTAGTGCTACATGTGGATGGGGGTAATATGTAAAGCGTTTACGAGCTGGATTGAGCACATACCAATAGTTTTACATGTTATGCCTAGAGATAAGTTTCTGAAATGAAAGCTTAAGAGAACAGAAGGAGGAAGAAGGGGGAGATTTATCCAAGAAGGGGGAAAAAGAACTTGGTTTGAGTCTCCACTAGGGATGAGCGGAACACCCCCCTGTTCGGTTTGCACCAGAACTTGCGAACACACCAAATGTTCGTATGAACTTTAGAACCCTGTTAAAGTCTATGGGACTCGAACATTTGAAATCGAAAGTGCTAATTTTAAAGGCTAATATGCAAGTTATTGTCCTAAAAAGTGTTTGAGGACCTGGGTCCTGTCCCAGGGGACATGTATCAATGCAAGCGCATGTTTCCCGTACATAGAACTGTTCCTGCAAGTGTCATTTCTGAAAGAAAAAAAGTCATTCAAAACCGGCTTTGCGGCTATAATGAATTGTCGACTCTGACAATTCAGAGAGGATTTATCCATAAAAAAATAAAAAATGTGGGGGTCCCCCCAAATTCCATTAACAGGCCCTTCAGGTCTGATATGGATATTAAAGGGAACCCCGCCGTCAATTTAAAAAAAAAATGACGTGGGGTTCCCCCCAAAAATCCATACCAGACCCTTCAGGTCTGGTGTGGATTTTAAGGGGAACTCCACCCCAAATGAAAAAAAAATGTCCCTTATCCAAACACGTTAACCTGGCCGGCCGCAGAAAAGAGGGGGAGAAAGAGTGCCGCCCCCCCCCTCTCCTGAACCACACCAGGCCACATGCCCTCAACATGGGGAGGATGTCCCCATGTTGATTGGGACAAGGGCCTTATCCCCACAACCCTGGCCGGTGGTTGTGGGGGTCTGCGGGCGGGGGGCTTATCAGAATCTGGAAGACCCCTTTAACAAAGGGGACCCCCAGATCCTGGCCCCCCTATGTGAATTGGTAATGTACCCCTACCATTTCACAAAGGAAGTGTAAATAGTTAAAAAAACACAGACACCGTAGAAAAAATTCCATTATTATTATTTATTATTAATTCCTTTATTTATTAAAAAAAATCCAGCAGTGGTAATCCACTCTCGATGCGGCTCCCCTGTCCAACGTTGTCTTCTATCCAGTGACGGGTGATCTCTCCAGCGACGGGTGATTAGCGGTCCGGTCCAGCGATAAGAAGATCCATCCATCCAGAGCGCGAGCACCTCTCTCCACTGGACACAGTCCAGAGGAATGACGCGGCGGAGCTTTGACATTTCCTATATAGGGGAGGCGGGGCCACCCGTCACGTGACTCCGCCCCCTCTGACGCACCCTCGGCTATGTCACTGGGAAAGCCTGGTCTTTCCCCTTGCGTCAGAGGGGGCGGGGTCACATGATGGGTGGCCCCGCCTCCCCTATATTAGAAATGTCAAAGCTCCAGCGCGTCATTCCTCTGGACTGTGTCCAGTGGAGAGAGGTGCTCGCGCTCTGGATGGATGGATCTTCTCATCGCTGGACCGGACCGCTGATCATCCGTCGCTCTAGAGATCATCCATCGCGGGATAGAAGACAATGTTGGAGCAGGGAGCCGCATCGAGAGTGGATTACCACCGCTGGAATTTTTTTATTTTTTTTTATTAATACGGTGTCTGTCTGTTTTTTTTAAACTTCCTTCATGAAATGGTAGGGGTACAGTGTACCCCAATACCAATTCACATAGGGGGGGCCAGGACCTGGGGGTCCCCTTTGTTAAAGGGGTCTTCCAGATTCTGATAAGCACCCTGCCCGCAGAACCCCACAACCACCGGGCAAGGGTTGTGGGGATGAGGCCCTTGTCCCCATCAACATGGGGACACCCTCCCCATGTTGAGGGCATGTGGCCTGGAGCGGTTCAGGAGAAGGGGGGCCACACTCTGTCCCCCCCTCATTTCTGCGGCCGGCCAGGTTAACGTGCTCGGATAAGGGTCTGGTGTGGATTTTTGGAGGAACTCCACGCCATTTTTTTTTATTTGGGGTGGAGTTCCCCTTAAAATCCACACCAGACCTGAAGGGTCTGGTATGGATATTTGGGGGAACCCCACATAATTTTTTTATTTAAATTGACGGCGGGGTTCCCCTTAATATCCATATCAGACCTGAAGTTTTTTTTTATGAATGAATCCTCTCTGAATTGCCAGAGCCGACAATTCATTATAGCCGCAAAGCTGGTTTTAAATGACTTTTATTCTTTCAGAAATGACACCTTATGCAGGGACAGTTTTATGTACGGGAAACATGTGCTTTTTCACATGCTGACTTTTATTGTTTCACTTTTAGCATTATTAAATTCACTGCTCCCGAAAAAACCAACCGTTTAAAAAAAAAAAAAAATTGCATTGATACATGTTTCCTGGGACAGGACCCACGTCCCTAAACACTTTTTAGGACAATAACTTGCATATTAGCCTTTAAAATTAGCACTTTAGATTTCTCCCATAGACTTTTTTTTTTTCAATCAATAGTTTTTATTGTAGAATTTTTCAAGGGGAACAGAAAAGAAAAAGGGGAAATGTAAAAGCACAGGGTAATGGGGGAATGCACAGTATACAAATTGTACGTGAAACATAGTCTAGTACAGGACAAAATAGGAATAGATGCATTTAAGACAGAGAAAATTCAATGGAACAAATATTCGAGAACCTTATCAGTTTTGGGGCCATATGGACCAACACTGATCAAAATGTCTTGTCGTCAAGGAGTTAAGTGCTATAAGTTTTTCAAAAGTGAAATTCCTATGGACCTCTGTTATTACATCAGAAATATTCACAGTGTTTTTAGATTTCCAATTTCGTAGAATGGACGTACGTGTTTCCAATAAAATGTGTGTAACTACTGTCCTCATGTGGAAAGGGAATCTATCAATGTGTATGTTGAGAAGAGCTAGCGCTGGATCAGGTTGAGTCAATATCCCTGTGGTGGAAGAAATGAGTTTAAAAACCTGATTCCACAGGTTTCTTATATGTGGACAATACCAGAATACATGCATGAGATTGCCTACTTGACCACATTCTCTCCAGCAGTTGGCTGGGGTACCAGGATAGAATGTGGCCAATCTCAGAGGAGTGTAGTACCACCTGTTGGTTAATTTAATGGACAATTCCCAGTGTTTTACACAGTGAGAAGCTTTATGAATCGTCTGAAAGGCACACGACCAATCCTCTTTCGTGAATCTAGTACGTAGGTCTACCTCCCAGTTTTTCATTGCAGTCGTCTTAGAAAATTTCATCTTATCTTGAAATAAATTGTAGAACCGTGATATGCCCTTTGAGGCAGGGTGAGCGGTAGAATAAAATGTCCACACCCTCTTAGGAAGGGATATGGTCGGGGAAGGTAACGATTGGAGGAAGCGCACAATTCTGTCACAGGTGTGGAACGATCTGTCAGGTAAATGGAATTGGGATACAACCGTGGCAGGAAGTAGGGGCGTATCATTCGCGTACAGTTCCGAAATAACAGTCACCCCATGTGAATTGAGTTCAGAGACAGTCAATCTGGGTATCTTGGCTTCAAGTAGTTGTAATGGTAGTTGGAGGTCAATACCTTGAAAGTCTTGATGGTCTTGGTTCAGTATATGTCTCCACGCTTTTAACGAAGTCTGTATGGTAGGGGGTAAAGAGGTCAGTTTCCAAGGAGACCATTTGTCACTGAGCAACATTATTTTCACGTTAGCCGTCGGTGACAGTGTATTTTCTATGTTCACCCAGGGTGGAACGTCTAGGTCATGGAACCAGTGTTTAAGTTGGTCAAGTCGAGCTGCCCACATATAGTCATGTATGTCGGGTAGACCTGCTCCTCCTACTTTTTTGTGAGACACAAGATTGTTACGTGAACACCGTGCCCTTTTACCCTGCCAAATATACTTCCATCCTAATGTTGTGAGGCGATTAAGGTAATGGCACGGTATACACAATGGAATTACACAAAAAAAGTATAGGATTTGAGGCATAATCAGCATTTTAAAAGCAGATATTCTACCCATCCAGGACACTTCCTTCTCAGAGATCCTTTTGAGTTGGGTTTCAATTTTTTCAATCAGTGAGGGGAAATTAGCTTTGATAAGCGTAGAGACACTACTCGTAAGGGTGATACCAAGGTATTTGATAGAGCCCGAGCTCCATGTGTCGGGTAATCGGGATAGTAGGCAACTCTTGACATGAGGTGGTACCCCTAAGTCAAGGATAAGAGATTTTGTAAAATTGACTTTGTAATATGAAACCTTTCCAAACGACATCAGAACATTGTGAACTTCAAGTAAAGATTCAACAGGGTTGGTCAATAGTAATATCACATCATCATCAAAAAGACTGATGGTGTGATTTTCATGGCCACATTGAAAACCTGAAATCCTTGGATTAGACCTGATGGCTTCGGCTAGAGGTTCTATTATTAGATTGAAAATTGACGGGGATAGAGGGCAACCCTGCCGTGTACCATTTGTTATAGGGAAAGACTCTGAAAGAAACCCAGAAGAGTACACTCGAGCAGAGGGACATGAGTATAAGGCCAATATCGCAGAGAAGATAGAGCCCTGGAAACCAAATTTCTGTAGAACCATTTCCATGTACGTCCAGTGTACTCGATCGAACGCCTTCTCTGCATCAATGGACAACAACAGAGAAGGCGTTCGAGTTTTTCCAGCGTGGTGCACAATATCAATAATACGCCTGGTGGCGTCAGAGGCCTGTCTCCCCCTCACAAAGCCCATCTGGTCGCTTCGAACAAGTGTAGGGATGATATGTTTTAATCTTGTGGCTAAGAGTTTTGCATAAATCTTGGTGTCAGTGTTAAGGAGGGAAATAGGCCTAAAATTTTCGGGAATGTCTGGGGTTTTGCCAGGTTTTGGAATTGTCACTATGTGGGCTCTTAACATTTCTTGGGGAAGTGAAGTGGTGGATATAAAATTGTTGAAGACAGTTGACATATATGGTGTCAAAACTGCATGGAATGTTTTGAAATACTCGTTGGAAAAACCATCGGGACCTGGTGATTTCCCCATGGGAAGGGAGTGTATGACTTTTAGTATCTCCTGTGGAGTGATAGGTAAGTTAAGATCCTCCAATTGTTGGGATGTTAGAGAAGGGAGTTTCAGTGTATGAAGGAAGGATTGAAACTCATGTATGCTAGGTTGGGGAGCATTAGCATCTTTTTTGAGGTTATATAGAGAGCCGTAGTATTTTGCAAATAAATCAGCAATTTTTTGGGGGTTTGTGACTTTGTGTAGGGAGAGTGGGTCAGTGAGAAAAGCTATTCTAGATTTATTGCGCATGACTTTCAATCTATTTGCTAAGTATTTACCTGCCTTATTAGCATTGTTATAATGATTGAGTTTAAGCCTTCTCAAGTGTTTGTCATATTGTTGCGATAATAGTTCCCGAAGTTTTTCTCTAAGGTCTTTCAATTTGGCGGTCAAGGGGGGGGTGGTGATTGTTTATTACTGTTCTCAGTATCTTTTAGGTCACTGAGGACATCTTGGATTTCTTTGGATCTTTTTCTTTTTTCTATTGCCCCTATTTGTATGATAATACCCCGTATAACTGCCTTGTGAGCATTCCACAAGGTATTAGGATCATTTACAGAGTTTGAATTGAGTTGGAAATAGTTATTGAGATGTTCGGTAATGGATTTTTGGTGGTGTGGATTCAGTATAGTTCTATTCTTACAGCGCCAGATGGATGAGGAGGGAGAGACCCCTCTTTCAACAATTGACAAGGAGATGGCAGCGTGGTCAGACCACGTAATGTCATGAATTGATGTCTTATCTATGTCCTGTAGTAGCCATTTGTCTGTCAAGAACATGTCTATTCTTGAGTAGGAACCATGTCTCCCTGAAAAAAAAGTATAGTCGCGTTCATTCGAATGAATGCATCAAATAATTCTTCTGAGTGTAGAAGTGGTAGGAGTGTCGGGACTCCTCTTGTCCTCCTAGGTGAGGAGTCAATCATCGGATCTGAAATAATGTTAAAATCACTGCACACCAATAGTCTGCCATATTGTAAAGAATTAGCTCTCTTAAGCACTCTGCGTATGAATCTCAACTGGTGAGTGTTTGGAGCGTAAAGTGAGACTATGGTATATGGTTTAGCATTTATGTCACCAGTAATTATCACGTATCTGCCTTTAACATCAGTGATAACATCTTTAGGTTTGAAAGCTATAGAATTTTTGAACGCTATCAGGACACCTCCTCTTTTGACCGTCGGGTTGGAAGCAGTATAGATAGTAGGAAAGTCCCTATGAGTAAATTGTGGAGTTTTATTCGCTTGGAAATGTGTTTCTTGCACACATAGGATATCTGCGTTGGATTTGTGAACCTCTTTCCATAGTGAAAATCTTTTTGCTGGGTGGTTTAGTCCCCTAGCATTAATAGACAAAATGTTTATCACCATAGTGAGGTTGGTACAGGAATGTGGTCAACAATTGTGTTTTGGTACTCACATATCAGGTAGGGATTATTGCCGTTGGCACTCACAAAGACAGCCATGACAAGAAGCGGTTTGGTACCGGACCTTGCAAAGGAGGAGATGTCCTGGGAAAACCTGTGCATATCATGAAAACAAACAAACAGGGTAGGAACAAAAAAAACACAAACAGTTAACCAAACAATCTTAAGAAATGGATCCATTAACTGATCCTATCGCAGACGTAGCTGCTATTAAGTTAACAGGGGAAAAAGGAGCTGCCATGTAGCAACTCCATACCGGAGATATTCTAGGTAGGGCTTGAGTCAAACATGGGTTTTGTTGCCGTTTGTAGATTTCTTATTTTTCTTGCGGGAGACTACTTGCCAATCGTGTTGAATTCCTTGGGGGACATTCATGGTGCGTGGATCTGTGGTTTGGTCTGGAACTATTCCCCAACGGCGAAGTAGTGTCAAACCATCTTCCAGGTTGGATACTGAAATATCAGAACCGTCATGGGTAATCACCAAGGTAGCAGGATATTTCCATTTGTGTGGCACTGCGTGGTTTCTCAATGCTTTGGCGATTGATAATAGATTTCTACGGCGCTGCAAAGTGTGCCTGGAAAGGTCAGGCAGGACCCTGAGATTTCCGTATTGTTGGGGGAGGCTCCCTGGTCTGCGTGATGTTTGTAAAATTATATCCTTCACATGGAAAAAATGGATCCTGAGTAAAACATCTCTAGGGATTTCGTCAGGGAGAAATGACGGTTTAGGGATCCTATGTATGCGGTCGATTAGGAGATCTTGGGCTGTTGCTTCTGGTAGTATTGAGGAGAATAAAGTTTGTGCATATTGGAGGAGCTGATTAGGAGGCACTGTCTCAGGCACACCCCTTAGTTTGATGTTATTCCTCCTAGATCTGTCCTCGAGGTCCGCCATTTTGTCTTTGATCCATGCAATTTCATCTTCGTGACTGGAATATGCATCCACCATAACATTGTGCGATGAGGCAAAATTCTCCATTCTGTGTTCAATTGTGTCCACCTTGGTACCCAGAATGTGTA
This sequence comes from Rana kukunoris, assembly GCA_029574335.1. Lineage (NCBI taxonomy): Eukaryota > Metazoa > Chordata > Amphibia > Anura > Ranidae > Rana > Rana kukunoris. Next base: position 77,034,917 of record CM056054.1, on the reverse strand, counting down.
CCTCTCTCTGACATTCATTTAAACCTCTGTAAAGATCTGCTTGTAGAGAAGAGCGAAGAGAGAGCAGCATTTCCTTGAGCATTGTGTCAGAAATTGGTTTATCAGCTGTAGGAAAATTTGCTATGGGATCCCCTTCTCTTTCCCCAGAGTTAAGAGAGGCCTGAGAGTGGGTGGTCATTTCCATGGCGCATTCTGGCCTATGTGGGGAGTCTCTCCTCAGCTTAGACTTAGCCGGGCTTCTAGTAGTGGGACTTGGGGTTTCTGAGGGAGTATCACTCAGTGTGCCACTCTGGAGCGAGTCATCACGTCGCATACCTTGATTAGAGCAGTGTGGTGCGGCCTGCATATTTCCTCTCACAGAAGTTGCGCCATTTTGAGGAGTCCCGCGCGCCGTGAGGGGAACGACATTTTCCATCTTTTGAGGCTGTAGCGTTTTTTTGCGGTTTCTCCCCATCATCGCGTCGTTCAGTGGAGATTCACGACCAAACGGGACGTGTTAACGATCGAAATGCCCTCGTTGTGCGCTGTTGTGGGCTGAAAATCTCCGGTGTGTCACGGAGCTCCCAGGTTAAGCGGCCATCTTAGAGGCCGGTAGCCACGCCCCCTTCTCCCATAGACTTTAACAGGGTGTTCCGCGGCTTTTCGAATTTGCCACGAACACCCCTAATTGTTCGTTCGCCGAACAGGCGAACAGGCAATGTTCGAGTCGAACATGAGTTCGACTCGAACTAGAAGCTCATCCCTAGTCTTCACCATAGGTGTGTGCAGCGGGTGTGCCAGGGCACACCCTAATCACACTGTGCAGTGCAGATTTCCCCAAAGTCCACTGCGCTACAGACACAATCTACGGTTCTACTGACACATCCACTGCTCTATTGACACCATCCATGTTTTTTTTAAATGTTTGTTTACTTTTATTTATGAGTGTGTGTGTGTGTATATGTGTGTGTGTATACATATACAGCAATGTGTGTTTGAGCCTAGGAGGGCACACCCTAATGCCATAGGCTGCAAACACCTATGGTCTCCACATAATATCACTGTGCCTAACTTGTGTGAATCAATTACATGAAAAAGATGGAAAATAAATGATAATGGAAGTTTATTAGGAGCATAATATGATTAGTGATGTCGCGAACCTAAAATTTTGCATTCGCGAACTTCCGCAGATGTTTGCGAACGGGCGAACCGCCATAGACTTCAATGGGCAGGCGAATTTTAAAACCCGCAGGGACTCTTTCTGGCCACAATAGTGATGGAAAAGTTGTTTCAAGGGGACTAACACCTGGACTGTGGCATGCCGGAGGGGGATCCATGGCAAAACTCCCATGGAAAATTACATAGTTGTCCCAGAGTCCGTTTTTAATCCTTAACCACTTTAGCCCCTGACCATATTGCTGTCCAATGACCAGAGCACTTTTTGTGATTCGGCAGTGCGTCGCTTTAACTGACAATTGCGCGGTCGTGCCACGTGGCTCCCAAACAAAATTGGCGTCTTTTTTTTCCCACAAATAGAGCTTTCTTTTGGTGGTATTTGATCACCTCTGCGTTTTTTTTTTTTTTTTTGCGCTATAAACAAAAATAGAGCGACAATTCTGAAAAAAATTCAATATTTTTTACCTTTTTCTGTAATAAATATCCCCCAAAAATATATAAAAAAACGTTTTTTTCCCTCAGTTTAGGGCGATACGTATTCTTCTACATATTTTTCATAAAAAAATCGCAATAAGCGTTTATTGATTGGTTTGCGCAAAAGTTATAGCGTTTATAAAATAGGGGTTAGTTTTATGGCATTTTTATTAATATTTTTTTTTACTAGTAATGGCGGCGATCAGCGCTTTTTTTCAGTACTGCGACCTTATGGCGGACACTTCGGACACTTTTGACACATTTTTGGGACCATTGGCATTTTTTAGCGATCAATGCTATAAAAATGCATTGGATTACTATAAAAATGCCATTGGCAGTGAAGGGGTTAACACTAGGGGGCGTGAAGGGGTTAAGTGTGTTCCTGGGTGTGTTCTAACTGTATGGGGGGGTGGCCTCACTAGGGGAAATCACTGATCTTCTGTTCATACATTGTATGAACAGAAGGTTAGCGTTTCCCCCGCTGACAGGACCGGGAGCTTTGTGTTTACACACATAGCTCCCGTTCCTTGCTCTGTAACGAGCGATCGTGTGTGCCCAGCACGCGCCCCCTAGTGGCCGAAAATGGAGCTGAAAATGGAGCTGACGTAGAGCTATGTGCTCTCGCCCAGGAGAGCCGACCTGCCGCCGTAGAATGACGGCGGCTGGTCGGCAAGCGGTTAAAGGGCATAAATCACCTAACATTCCTAAATTGCTTGGAATAATGTGCTTTAAAACTTAAAGTATGATGTTGTATCGATCAGGTAGTGTAAGGGTTAGGGTTACAGATAGGCTTAGGGTTAGGGTTACAGATAGGGTTAGGGTAAGGGTTACAGTCTACACTGCCTGAAAAATTAGGTATTGTTGCAGCCACTGCTGTAGCAGCGGCCAGAAAAATTGATGTTTTCAAGACAGAAAGTGCACTAAAACATTGAGGCTTGAACCCTAGTTGGTGGCGGATAAGTCACGCAAGTCATCCGGCATGCAGAGAGAAAATATAGCAGCGTGTGGACCATTTTTAGCCCAAGGCAGCTCATCTCATCAGGCCTTTTTTAATCAAATGTATCGCCCACTGTCAGTCTCTTCGGGATCCATGCCTCATTCATCTTAATAAAGGTGAGGTAATCTAGACTAGACCGGGCACATAAAAACCAAACGAGCAGCGGGCTCGTCTCCCTGTGTCAGGCGTGTAGGCTCTAGTGCTCCTCGATCCCTACGTGTCTCGTCACACCATGTGTCCCCTAAAGAAGTCACGTGGTGTGACGAAATGCGTAGGGTTCGAGGAGCACTAGAGCCTACACGCCTGATGGAGGGAGATGAGCCCGCTGCTCGTTTTATTTTTATGTGCCCAGTGACATCAATGCATATGTGAGTTTACTTTGTATTTTATCCAATAAATTTGCCTTCCATTGCGGTGCTGTGCTATGGTTTGCTTTTCTTTCCTGTACACCTGCATCCTCTGAGGTTTTACCCAGCTTGAGTGTTGGCCCATCGGGAAAGGAGGACCAGCTAGGAGAACATCCACTAACAAACTCGCTGTTCGTCGAAGATAGGCCCACCATTCATAGGGCCAGATTCATGAAAGGTTACGCTGGCGGATCGAGTGATCCGCCAGCGTAACAGTGGCTTTGAGCCGGCGTTTCTGTTTTCTGTAACCAGAAAACAAGAAACGCCGGGTTGAAGTTCCGATGCGATGAGCGTAGCTGAGGTTCCCAATCGCATCTTTACTTCAATTTAAAAATGGCGCCGGGGGCGTTCCCGCCGATTTACGCTCGAAAAATATGTTAATGAGCGAAAATCGGCAATTCACGATCGAAATCCGGCGCGACGCAGTGACGTTACGACGTTTCCGGACGGGATACGCGGCGCATAGTTATACCTACATGGGGTTGGAGTATCCTATGTTAGGTATAGGCGTCGTCATCGCGTCGAAAAAAAAACAAAAAACGTCGCTTGCGTAAAACGGTCATGAATGGGAATGTGACGTCATTGACGTTCATTCACAGATTTTGGAGCATGCGCACGGGGATGTTTTGACACTCGACGCATGCGCAGTACGTCGGCGGCGGGATCGCGCGTAGTTAGCATACTACACGCCCCGTACCCGCGACATTTGAATTCCGCCGGCTCATTTGCGATGCGCTGCCGCAACTTTAGGAGCAAGTGCTTCGTGAATGACAGCACTTGCTCCTAAAAATTCGGCAGCGCAACGCAAATCAGAAGCGTTACTCCAGAGCAAAGATGCTCTGGAATACGTGAATCTGGCCCATAGTCTCCATGTGATTGCATGTCTGTGTGATCTATTATGTGGTATTAGTGCCTTCACTATACTGTGCCATGATCTTGTTGCTGTCTTTTCCATGTCCATCTGCTGCTGAGTCCTTCAGCCATATTTGAAACGTTGCTGTTTTCATTGGAGCTTACCACTTTGGAGTTGATTTGGCTATCCATGCCATAGCCGGGAGGTGAGCAGCTAGGGACCACCAGAGGTGTTCAATGCAGTTTCCTTTCCTGGCACCATATCTTTGGATTTCTGTGTTTTTTGGGAGCACCTTCAGAGACTTTCATTCATTTATTATCTATTGACTCTATTGTAGTTTTGCACTTCACGTGATTTTTGGTTTCTCAACTATTTATATTTCTCATATTGTTTGCATCTATGGTTCACATCCACGTTTATCTGGTTTGCATTTATTTATTTATGCCTTACACTGGTTTGGTATACCTTTAGTTCATATTGGTTTGTTTTGTATTTAGTTGCACTTATGCCGCGTACACACGGTCGTTTTTTGCGATGAAAAAAAAGTTTTTTAAAACGTCATTTAAATTGATCGTGTGTGGGCAAAACGTCGTTTTTTGTCTTAAAAAAAACGACCAAAAATTTTTTCCAACATGCTTGAATTTTTTGTGTCGTTTTTCAAAACGTCGTTTTTTGTTTCACAAAAAGTCACCGTGTGTAGCAAAAACGTCGTTTAAAACGACGTTTTTCAACCCGCGCATGCCCAGAAGCTAGTTATGAAGCAAACTTCAATGGAAAAAAATGGTGAACGTAACCTCGCTTTTTGTGAAAAAAACAATGGTGTGTATGCAACATCGTCTTTGAAAGTGACGTTTCAAAAACGTCGTTTTTTACTTCACAGAAAACATAGTTTTTTTTCATCACAAAAAATGATCGTGTGTACGCGGCATTAGTGTTCACTTACCCATTCATCCACGTTCCCTTTACCCACCATTGTGAGTATTCTGCACCTCTTCCATTTTCACCCATTCACAGTGCAGACACCACCCCCCCTTTCTTCACAATACCTTTGTTTCTGCCAAGGACAGAACACCAGGTGTTTGCAGCAGTGTCCTCCTTTTGCCACCACTCCCGGTAGCGCATGAGCCCTCTCCATACATAAGGCCAGAAGTTCTATCACAAATTGGGATAGCTCAGGCCACAGGTCAAGCCTGCACACCCAGTAGTCAAGGGGTTCATCGCTCCTCAGAGTGTTGATATCTGCAGTTAAGGCGAGGTAGTCTGCTACCTATCGGTCGAGTCGTTCTCTGAGGGTGGACCCCAAAGGGCTGTGGCGATGCGTAGTACTTAAAAAGCTCTGCATGTCCTCCATCAACAACACGTCTGTAAAGCGTCCTGTCCTTGCCGGCGTGGTCGTGGTAGGAGGAGGATTACTTTCACCTCTTCCCCTGTTTGATTCCCATTGTGCTGTGACATCACCCTTATACGCTGTGTAAAGCATACTTTTTAATTTATTTTGGAACTGCTGCATCCTTTCCAACTTCCGGTAATTCGGTAACATTTCAGGCACTTTCGGCTTATACCGGGGGTCCAGTAGCGTGGCCACCCAGTACAAGTTATTCTCCTTCAGCCTTTTTTTAAGAGGCTCCCTCAACAGGCACGACAGCATGAAAGACCCCATGTGCACAAGGTTGGATGCCGAGCTACTCATGTCCCGTTCCTCGTCCTCACTGATCTCAACAAAGGTCTGTTCTTCCCCCCCAGCCACGTACAACACCACAGGTACCAGATAGGTGACAACGAGCACCCTGCGATGCCTGCTGTGGTTGGTCTTCCTCCTCCTCAAAGCCACATTCCTCCTCTGACTCCTCTTCCTCAAACTCCTCTTGCAGCGTTGCCGCAGGTCCAGCAAGCGATGCTGATAAGGCTGTTTCTGGTGGTGATGGTGACCACAACTCTTCCTCGTCCTCTTCAAGCTCATCTACGGCCTGATAAAGCAGTCTTCGCAGGGCACGCTCCAGGAAGAAAACAAATGGGATGATGTCGCTGATGGTGCCTTCAGTGCGACTGACTAGGTTTGTCACCTCCTCAAAAGGACGCATGAGCCTACAGGCATTGCACATGAGCGTCCAGTAATGTGGCAAAAAAATTCCCAGCTGTGCAGAGGCTGTCCTAGCACCCCGGTCATACAAATACTCGTTGACGGCTTTTTCTTGTTGGAGCAGGCGGTCGAACATTAGGAGTGTTGAATTCCAACGTGTCGGGCTGTCGCAAATCAAGCGCCCCACTGGCATGTTTCGCCGCTGGATGAAAAGTGCGCCATGGCCGTGTAGGAACCCCTAAAAATGGCCACACACCTTCCTGGCCTGCTTGAGGACGTCCTGTAAGTCTGGGTACTTATGCACAAAGCGTTGTACAATCAGATTCAACACATGTGCCATGCACGGCACATGTGTCAACTTGCCCAAATTCAGTGCCGCCAACAAATTGCTTCTGTTGTCACACACCATTTTGCTGATCTCCAGTTGGTGCGGAGTCAGCCACTGATCCACCTGTACGTTCATGGCGGACAGGAGTGCTGGTCTGGTGTGACTCTCTGCTTTTAGGCAAGTCAACCCCAAGATGGCGTGACACTGCCGTATCCAGGATGTGGAATAGCCCCTGGGGAGCTGGGGGGGGGGGTGCAGGTGATGTGGACCAAGATGCAGCAGCAGAAGAGGACTCAGCCGAGGAGGTTATCGCAGAGGATGAAGTAGGAGGAGTAGAGGAGGTGGCGGCAGGCCTGCCTGCAAGTCATGGCGGTGTCACCAACTCCTCTGCAGAGCCACGCATTACATGCTTGGCAGCCGTCAGCAGGTTTACCCAATGCGCAGTATAAGTGATATACCTGCCCTGACCGTGCTTTGCAGACCAGGTATCAGTGGTCAGATGGACCCTTGCCCCAACACTGTGTGCTAGAGATGCCATGACTTCCTTTTGCACAATAGAGTACAGGTTGGGGATTGCCTTTTGTGAAAAAAGTTTTTGGCCGGGTACCTTCCACTGTGGTGTCCCAATAGCTACAAATTGTTTGAAGGCCTCAGACTCCATCAGCTTGTATGGTAAAAGGTGGCGGGCTAAGAGTTCCGACAAGCCAGCTGTCAGATGCCGGGCAAGGGGGTGACTCTGTGACATTGGCTTCTTACGCTCAAACATGTCCTTGACAGACACCTGACTGTGGGCAGATAAGCAGGAACTGCTCAAGGTGAGAGAAGGGGTGGCGGATGGTTGAGAGGGGGCAAGGAGGACAGCAGTGGTTGATGTGGCTGAAGATGCTGGACCATGAGGGGGATGGTGTCTTTGAGCTTGTGTGCTGCTCGTACTCGTCATCATGTGTTGATCCCATAGGCGTTTGTGCTGTGAGATCATGTGCCTTCGCAAAGCAGTTGTACCTAGGTGGGTGTTGGATTTCCCACGACTCAGTTTGTGTTGGCACAGGTTGCAAATGGCATCGCTGTTAGCAGAGGCAGACACACAAAAGAAAATGCCACACTGCTGTCCTTTGCAATTACGGCATTCTGGTGGTGGTAACAGCATGTGTTAATTGGCGTGCTGTCTGGCTGACCCAGGGTTCCGATACATGCTGTCTGACTGTGCCACTAGCTCCTTGCAACGACCTCCCCCTGCTTCCAACTCGTCTCCTCCTCCTCTGTCTTCCCATCTGAACTTTCCCCCTCTTCTTCTTCTCTTGGAGCGGGCACCCACGTGACATCCACGGACACATCGTCATAATGAACTGCTTCACTTGTATCTGACAACTCAGCAAATGAAGCAGCAGCGGGTACAACATCATCATCATCACACCATACGTCGATGTGTGTAATGCTGCCTGACTGAGACATATCCCTTTTATCTACATCCCTTGGAAATAATTGTTGTGCATCACTCATTTCTTCCAACTCATATGTAAATAACTCCTCTGACAGATCAAGTGAAGCAGCTATGATGCTAGTGTTGGTGGTGGCGGCAGGCGGGCAAGTGGTAACTTGAGAGGTGCCTGAAGCTGAGCTGGAGGAGGATGGTGCATCAAGGTTCTGAGCGGAAGCTGTAGAAGATTGGGTGTCCTGTGTTAGCCAGTCAACTATGTCCTCAGAACTTTTCCAATTCAGGGTACGTGGCCTCTGAACACTGGGCATTATTCTAGGGCCAAAGGGAATCACAGCACCATGACCACAACGGCCCCTGCGGGGTGGCCTGCCTCTGCCTGTCATTTTTTTAGATCAGTTTAGTTGTACTATGCGTGCAAGCTACTGTGCCACCAGATATGAGATGTGGCACTGGACAGGTGGGCACAGTTTACGCTATATGAGCCAGAGACACCCTGGCAGACAAATGACTAATATTCTGTATTGCAGTGAATTTTGTTCTTATATGTTTACAACTGTGCCAACAAAATATAGATGAGATGTGGCACTGGACAGGTGGGCACAGTTTACGCTATATGTGCCTGAGCACCTTGCATTACACAGCACCCCACAGCTCTGGGCCCCTTTATATAGCACACTGCACCACTGGACCCCTTTATATTACACAGCACCCTGTACCTCTAGTCTAGCTAAACTCAATAGAGTGTATAAATATATATACAAAACCTGGAATGCATATTTATCCACTACACACTGTAACTCTAACTGACTAGTAGTGTTGCTCACGAATATTCGCTACGAATATTGCATATTCGAGTATTCGCGAATAACTCGAATATTGCGGCGAATATTCGCTATGGCGAATATTCGTATTTTTTCAAATTTATTTTTAAAACAGATCACATCCTAGTGATCTCCATCGATGTCTAAAAGCATTGCTGGTATGATTAGAGAGAGACCCTGGGCTGAGTAGCTGATGCGATTCTTTTATGTTGCCGAAAATTCGCATTGCGAATTTTCGGCAACATAAAAGAATCGCATCAGCTACTCGGCCCTTCTTTTGTATCAGAGCCAATCAGAATAACTCGAATATTCGACAAACGGAATATTGCGCGATTATCTTCTCCGCCCTTCTTTTGCATCAGAGCCAATCAGAATAACTCGAATATTCGGCAAAAGGAATATTGCGCGATATTCCTTTTGCCGAATATTCGAGTTATTCTGATTGGCTATGATGCGCCCTTCTTTTGCATCAGAGCCAATCAGAATAACTTGAATATTCGGCAAAATATTAGGAATATTGCGCATAGGAATAACATAGGAATATTGCGCGATTATCTTCTCCGCCCTTCTTTTGCCCCCTTATTCTCCTTTCTTTTAAGTAGAGTTAGTGTAGAGTTAGTGTTTAGTGCATATTAGTTTAGTAATACAGGAAATTGATCTCCGTTTATGAGAATCTCGCAATCATTTTCGCATTAGCGAAATTTTGCATTAGCGAAATTTCGCAAAAATTTTTTTGGATTAAATATCACGAATATTCGATATTAGCGAATATTCGCCAATATTCTTCTATATATTCGCGCAATATCGCGAAATCGAATATGGCGTATTCCGCTCAACACTACTGACTAGCCTGCCTGCCTGCCCTATCTAACTCCAAAAAATTACACTCTCTCTCTCTCTCTCTCTCTCTCTCTCTGTAAACCACGCAGCACAGATTAGAGAGAAAAAAAACAAAAAACAGACTGATTGATTAGCCCTAAAAAAGGGCTGTTTGGGGTGCTGTCAGGACGCTGTTCTAACAGCAGAGATCAGATGAGTATTTCAGGACTGGAGTACACTGGCCTAGCTATCGCAATCCCTATAAAATCAGCAGCAGCAACACTATCCCTCCTCTCATTCTGACTGCAGGTTCAGAATCTAAAATAGATGCTGCCCTAAAGGTGGGAGGGTCAGAGAGTGAGGGAATGCTGCTGATTGGCTGGAATGTGTCTTCTGACTGTGAGGTACAGGGTCAAAGTTTGCTCAATGATGACGAATAGGGGGCGGGTCGAACATTGCATATGTTCGCCGGCGGCGGCAAACGCGAACAAGCCATGTTCGCCGGGAACTGTTCGCCAGCGAACCGTTCTATACATCTCTAAATATGATACAATGGTTACAGCAACATCAGAAATGTGCCCAATAGGATTGAGGTAGCAAACTTCAGCATCCTTAATTTCAGATGAAATGATAAATGGGGTTGTACGATGAATAGCTATAAGAACACCTCGTTGTTTAGTAGCTGCCGAGGCTGTATATACAGGTGAAACTCGAAAAATTAGAATATCGTGCAAAAGTTCAATAATTTCACTAATGCAACTTAAAAGGTGAAACTAATATATGAGATAGACTCATTACATGCAAAGCAATATAGTTCAAGCCGTGATTTGTCATAATTGTGATGATTATGGCTTACAGCTCATGAAAACCCCAAATCCGCAATCTCAGAAAATTAGAATATTGTGTGCAATATCCTAGGCTTAAAGTGTCAGCGCCATAACACCTGAAAAGGGTTCCTGGGCCTTTAACCACTTAAGACCAGGACCTTTAGGCGTCGCTTTAACAGACAATTGCGCGGTCGTGCGACGTGGCTCCCAAACAAAATTGGCATCCTTTTTTCCCACAAATAGAGCTTTCTTTTGGTGGTATTTAATCACCTCTGCGGTTTTTATTTTTTGCGCTATAAACAAAAATAGAGCGACAATTTTGAAAACAAAAAACAATATTTTTTACTTTTTGCTATAATAAATATCCCCCAAAAATATCTAAAAAAAAAAATGTCCTCAGTTTAGGCCGATAAGTATTCTTCTACCTATTTTTGGTAAAAAAACATCGCAATAAGCGTTTATCGGTTGGTTTGCGCAAAATTTATAGCGTTTACAAAATAGGGGATAGTTTTATTGCATTTTTATAATCTTTTTTTTTAATACCAATGGCGGCGATCAGCGTTTTTTTTTTTTTTGTGACTGCGACATTATGGCGGACACTTCGGAAAATGTTGACACATTTTTGGGACCATTGTAATTTTCACAGCAAAAAAATGCATTTAAAAATGCATTGTTTATTGTCAAAATGACATTTGCAGTTTGGGAGTTAACCACAAGGGGGTGCTGAAGGGGTTGTGTGACCTAATATGTTTACAACTGTAGGGGGGTGTGGCTGTAGGTGTGACGTCATCGATTGTGTATCCCTATAAAAGGAATCACGCGATCAATGACGCCACCACAGTGAAGAACAGGGAAGCCGTGTTTACACATGGCTCTCCCCGTTCTTCAGCTCCGGGGGACTGATCGCGGGACTCCAGCGGCGATCGCATACGCGAGTCCCGCAGTCCCGGAGCTTCGGACCGGGTCACGGGAGCGGGAGTACCTGTATGTGCATGTGCCCAGCCATGCCATTCTGCCGACGTAAATGTGCAGGAGGCAGTCCTTAAGTGGTTAAATGGTTCTCCTAGTCTGGTTCAGTAGGAATCACAATCATGGGAAAAACTGCTGGCCTAACAGTTGTGCAGAAAGCCTCAAAAGGTAATTGCAAAATAAGCTGGATGTTCCCAAAGTGCTGTATCAAAGCACATTAATAGAAAGTTATGTGGAAGAGAAACGTGTGAAAGAAAAAAGGTGCACAAGCAGCAGGGCTGACCGCAGCCGAGAGGATTGCCAGGAAAAGGCAATTCAAAAGTGTTGAGGACTTTCACAAGGAGTGGACTGAGGCTGGAGTCAATGCATCAAGAGCCACCACACACAGACGGATCCTGGACATGGGCTTCAAATGTCGTATTCTTCTTGTCAAGTCACTCCTGAACAACAAACAACGTCAGAACCGTCTTACCTGGGCTAAAGAAAAACACACCTGATCTGTTGCTCAGTGGTCCAAAGTCCTCTTTTCTGATGAGAGCAAATTTTGCATCTCATTTGGAAACCAAGGAGCCAGAGTATGGAGGAAGAATGGAGAGGCACCCACTGCAAAATGCTTGAAGTCCAGTGTGAAGTTTCCACAGTCTGTGTTGATTTGGGGAGCCATGTCATCTGCTGGTGTTGGTCCACTGTGCTTCATTAAGTCCAGAGTCACCGCAGCTGTCTACCAGGAGATTTTGGAGCGCTTCATGCTTCTTTCCGCGGATAAGCTCTATGGGGATGCCAACTTAATTTTCTAGCAGGCCTTGGCACCTGCAAACACTGCCAAAAGCACCAAAACCTGGTTCAATGACCGTGGGATTACTGTGCTTGATTGGCCAGCAAACTCGCCTGACCTGAACCCCAAAGAGAATCGATGGAGCATGGTCCGATGTTGTTCTATGTACAATCCTTGTATTATTGATTGCATGTAATATTCAAATTTTCTGAGATTGTGGATTTGGGGTTTTCGTGAGCTGTAAGCCATAATCACCACAATTATGACAAATCACGGCTTGAACTATCTTGCTTTGCATGCAATGAGTCTATCTCATATATTAGTTTCACCTTTTAAGTTGCATTAGTGAAATAAGTGAACTTTTGCACAATGTTCAAATTGGTTGAGTTTCACCTGTACTTGATAAGAGGAGCTTAAAAATGTAATAATAGGGTTTAAGGTTATTTTTCTTGTACCCTCCATGTGAACTTGATGTGAATCCTTGGTGGCATCACCTCCCATATTTTTATAGGATTTAAATGTTATTTTATTTAATTTTTTGTCCTTCTTATTTTGGCTCTATGCCTGATATCATCACACCGTCTTGCATTTACACGAGTGTGTATATATTTCCCTTTTTTTAATACCTTTCTTTCACCATTTGGGGCGTAGTTGAGCAAATTCTCCATGTCCTTCTTGAGTGTTTTACCCAATTTTAAACACTAGGGACATAGTCATACTTAACAATTTATGTGGTTCTGACTTGTTATGTTCCCTCCTGACCACTGGTGGCACAGTTGAGCCAAAACATGTCAGTTTTCCCTGTTCCGTTCAGTGGTACAGTGGATTCCTGTATTTTATATATTGTTGCTAGTTTTTTAAGTTAGTATACAATATGTTCCTGTCCTTTTTACATAGTTTTTTACCGTCATGGTTAGATTATAGTTTATTATTTTAGTTTGTTTTTTAGCCCTGTGTTAGAGGGATTAGGTTCTGCCGCCTAGGATTCATATCAACGCTTGGTTCTCTGTGTCAGTATTTAAATGTGATGAGTCAGTGTGTCGCCTGTTCCCCAAACAAAGTCATTTTGTGACGCAATGTACATCGGGTGGCTGATGTGCTGACGTCATTGCAGTGTACCTTGTGAGCGGTGTCTGCAAGCCGGTCGGCAATATTTTTTATGAACGATCTTATCTTCGCTTCTTGTAAGTGCAACTTTTATCTTTTTTAATACATTTTCATTAAGCCTGGTTTACACTATGGAGAGCTTTCTTCCCTTTTTTTGAGCACACGGTTGTCGTCAGAGCTGTATCCTGGCCTAGGCCAACAAGGCCCAGGCCAAGGGCAGCACTTTGCAGGGGGGCAGCACGAAAAGAGTCCCCACCGGCTTGCTCTATACTGTTAGGAAAATTAGTCTAGCGCCCCCAAAAAGCAGCCGCGCTGCTTCTGGTATGCGGGCGGGCGGCATTCCACAACTGTGGGGGGGGGGGGGGCGCTTCCAATTTTGACTGTTTTATCATCCTGGACCACAAACCTTCCTCACTGTGCTACAGTATGTTTCTGCTGCACCATCTACTTAAAGTAGAACTATAGGCAAAAATTTTTTTTTTCATTTTGGGTAGAGAAAGGGAGGGTTATAGACCCTGTTAGTTTATTTTTTACCATCCCTGTCCCATTGCAAAGATTTCCCTTCACTTTCTGCTCTATGGGCAACCAGGAAGTAAGAGGAAATCTAAGTAAATTAAGGGAATCCATTGCCCCCCCCCCCCCCCCGGCCCTCAGAACTAGTGTTCTCACTCGAAAATTTCAGGGCGGGTCTTAAACAACACAGGGTGTGGCCGTAACAGGAAGGGGTTGGTCATATTTAAATTAGTTTAGTCAGGATTAGGGCAGCACAAAACCTAAATACACCTTTGGTTGTCGTTATACAGCGTTTGAGCACCTGGAGATCTGAGCTTAATTGGTCCGCCTTCCACCTACTCCTATGAGCTGGTATTGGATATAAATTCTACGAGTGATCTACAATACAGGCTTTTTGATAAGCGCAAAATTTATGTGGTATAGGTGCACGGCTGCATATCTATTCATTAGTGGTGTTTCCTTCTTTTTTATCTTCATGAGATGATTGGATCACTCCCTTGGACCCTCTGAGGACCGATTTGAATTATTTTTGTATTTCACAGGTTGAGTGGTTTATTAAATTTTTTCTATCCATCACGATCACTGGTTTATATATTTATTTTTTTTAGCTCAGTTTCTGTTATTCAATTTTTCTATTTGTTATTTTCGAGTTTTTGAACTGCTACTGTTTTTTTTTTTTTTTTCTAATAGGGTAGTGCGGTATTTCTCCTCTCCATAAATAGAAATTATACTGTTGTCTTATTGTCCCAAAAAGTTCCATACAATCAATGTCATGAGAAATCATATGAAAAGGGATGGGGTAAGGCAGCCCTCAAAAATTCTACTCGACTACTCGCATTTTACGAGTGGAATTTAGTGCAGAGCGAGTGAGGAGCAGGGTAGGACCAGTCTGACAGCTTCCTGGCTTTTTTTTTTACAGGACTTCAGAGCAGATTCCCTGATCCCCCGAAAAGCAGGCTGTGTGTTAGAGACAGTGTTCCGGGTCTATGTTCGGTGGCACTGTATCAAGGTCCCACCCGCCTAGACCAGCTCTTGTGATAATAAAAATTCTGAATTCAGCGCCAAATTTAAGTTAAATAATAATATATGTGAAAATATATAAAAAAATATTATTAAGCTGTTCCTCTGTGTCAGGTGTGAACCATAAATGTGTAAAAGGTGATGGTAGAGGGTGCTAAACTATAGTATATGATACTATATACCAACCTAATTAAGTGCCAATTACCAATAAGGTTTGCTAATATACAGAACAAATAATGTGATTGTATATCCTAATAGTGCAATAATGACAGTGATCACTACTAAATAGAGTCCCAATATAAGTGATGAATCCAATAGTACGTCCGTTTTGACAGATATTTTTGCTTAGGTGCTAATAGTAATCCTCCACCATGCATTCAAAGACAATGGGCCAGATTCACAAAGCACTTACGCCGGAGTATCTCGAGATGTGCCGTCTAAGTCTAAGTCTAAATTTGCTCCGGAATATTTTTTGCACCGTACCCACAGAACTAGATACGCACCAAAATAGGCTACTCCCGACCAGCCTAACTTGCCTACGCATGCACATCCTAGGTGCACATTTACTCCGTCCACACCATTGATTTCCTATGTAAATATGCAAATGAATGAATGAATGAATGAATGAATGAATGAATGAAAACTTGTATAGCGCGGCACATGCGAACTGAATCGCCTCTGGCAAATGAGGGAGATACGCCGATCCACAAAAGTAAGTTTGTGCGGTGCAGTCTACACGATGTGCTTATCAGCTGCACGGAAAGTCTAAAATTAGACCATATAAAAGCAGGTTTAAAATTAGACAATCCGTCTACATGTCAGCTAAAGCAACACCGTTAGGGACGAGCTGAGCACCCACACTTGCAGGACAACAATCTATATGCCAACATGCAGGGCTGCCATCAGGGAGGTACAGGCATTACACTTGTAAGGGGCCCGGGGGTCCCCAGGGGCCCGGATGGGGTCCGGAGTTCCCAAGGGTCCCAGATGACAACCCCCTCTTTTTTTATATCTATTTTTCTTTATTTCTTCTTTTTTTTTTTGTAAAAGCCCCCTCCCGCTTCTCAATTTGCAGCAGCCCCCCCCCAGTTCTCTGCTCCAGGGGGCCCATGCCTGAAGCTGTGTAAGGGGCCCCATAATTCCTGATGGCGGCCCTGCTAACATGCCAGGGGCATCCTTGCTCATAGCTATACTACTGACTTTAGATGAGCACAGAAGGAGGAGGGCACGGAGGAGGGAATGGAGGAGGGCACGGGAGAGGATATACCGCACACACATACATATCTTTGGCATGAGTGATTCTGAGGTGTATCGCATCTTTAGATTCACCCCTCATGCCATCCTGGAATTAACCACAACCCTGCAGGAGGACATCACCAGCCCAACACACCGCTCACATGCAGTGCAGCCACTGGGCAAGGTCCTGGCAACACTCCATTTCCTTGCCAGTGGCTCTTTTCAGCGTACAAGTGGAGTGGTGGCTGGGATGTCACCCCCACATTCAAAAATCATTCACAAAAAATAAAAATAAAATGCCCAGCAAAAAAAATGCCCAGCAAAATAAAAAATAAAAACAGCAAAATAAAAAAAAACACAGCAAAAAAAAAACTCAGCAAAAAACACTCTCCAAATCACTCTCCAAAAATGTCAGACACGTCACAAACCAACAAACACTAACAAACAACAGAACAAAAGCACCTTGCTGCAGGAAGGGAAAAAAATTGGATGTACTTTTGCAATGGAAGGGCATTTCTCTCGGTCTATTTAAGCACTGTGCATAGCTCACTAAATCTGACTGGCCTAGTTCCTATCTAACTGATTGCGCTGTGCCGAGTTCTGAGCATGCTCAGAGAGGTGCTGACCATAGTCTGCTTCATGTGCACATGCCCAGTCTGGCCGGCCCTTCATTTGCATGGGGTCACGGCTCATTTCAATGAAACACGCCCACGTCCTTCCCACTTTGAATTACACCGCCTTACGCCTCGGAATTTTTCATTGCACCGGTGCAAATTTGGACGAAAATACTACGAGGATACGGTACTTGCGCCTCGAAATTAAGCCGGTCTAACTTAAAGGAGTTGCACTACGCCGGTCCAAAAATGCGCCGATGTACGTGAATCTGGCCCAATATCTTCACCCAAAGGGCTCAGATATATATTGCGCTTACCACAGATATTTGACTTCTTTAATGAAAAAAAAAGTCAAATATGGCGTTGACAGGATTGGGCCTGCACACATACTTGATTGACTGGAAATATTCAACGCCTCACTCCCGGAGATCAGGTAAGATATATGGACAAATAAAGGAAAAGCCCATAGCATAATACTGCCTTTATCCTAAAAAAAATAGATATAAAATGCCAAATGGCTCCTTACATTAAGGCTCCATTCACACCTAGGCGTTTTAACGCCCGACGCTATTGCAGCCTAAAATCCGCTGGAGGGGTAATTTAACATTGTTGTCTATGGAGATGGTTCTCATCTCCATGCCGAACGCCGAAACGCCGAAACACCGAACGCCTGAAGCTCAAAACAAGTCCCAGACCCTTTTTTTCGGGCGGCTTCAGCGTTAGGCATAGACAACAATGACTTGTTAAAAAAAAAAGATTAAACAACGCGGTTTGTCGCGGCAAATCGCGGTACAAAACGCCGCAATTTGTCGCGGCAAATCGCGGTACAAAACGCCGCTTAGGTGTGAATGCAGCCTAAAAAGTGCCTCTGGGGCTGCAGGCGTATAATCAAAATGCTGTGCGGTGTCACTATGCTGGAGCCTCGATGGTGGCGTGCGTTCCACCGACTCCTGCTGGTTCCGGAGATGGCGTGGACAGACACGTGACCAGGTACCGCCGCCGACATAGGTTTCGTTGATTTATGTCTTCGGGGGCATACCTGGTCACAAAGGCTCACGGTATTTGTAGTCTGTCACTCTATCTAATTGGTGTTCTTATGAATGAAAAGTTAAAAACTGAAAAAACCTTACGGGAAAAGAAGATTTTTTTGATCTATTGCAGCCACAGTGCCGATCGGCTAGCAAACTATATATAACTTATGGTTAATATCATTCATTTTGTTAAAAATATATTAGAAATACTATACTTTATTTACAAATGTATTATGTAAATAGCATCCAATTCACTGCACATATTACACTTGCACCAGCAACATTATTTGCAAATATAGAACTTATGGTTGTTACTCAAATTACCTCTGAAAGTGTCAGTGTGACTTTTAACCCTTTATGCATTGTAAATGCTGACAATATTATTCATCCTGCTCTGCTAGTTGGCCGCTAGATGGCTCAAGCTTCAAGACTCTATCTCTATAAGATTTCATAGTCTCCTAAATGGAACTGAGCATCCCCTAAATACCCCCCATTACTCCCCCTGGAAATGGGGGCACATCAGGGCCATGCATCCAAAAGGGCTGGACGATCTAGATTATAGTTACCGTCTCAAATACCAGGATATTAGAAAATATTTCATACACTTCTGCATAGGTACCATATAATTTTTTTTATTTTATTTTTTTACAAATGAATTCCCTCATCCAAGCTTAAAAAGACCCCACCCCCTTTATATGGAATTTATCAAGAATTTTTGGTTTGTTGGTTAAAGGGATACACTCAATCATTTGCCAAAAAACAATTGGAATCCAACTCAATATTGAGACCAAGTGGCTGCATTGTCCCCAATCTATGCACCCACCTGGTCTCATTCTGAGAAACACTCCTAGTCACGTGGGTCCCTCTCCAGTGCCTTGAAACTTTGTCGATCCCATAGAATGTGCATAGTCTGGGATCACTGGCATGGTGACTGGTAAAATGTCTGGATACACTGTGATTTGGAAAACTTTTTTTAATATTGGCCAAATGTTCATTAATTCTAGTTTTGAGTTGACGTGTTCTCCTGCCCACGTATTGAAGTGAGCAAGGGCATTCCAGGACGTATGTCACATGATCTGAGTGACACGTAATTAAAGGTTTTATTTTGAATGTTTCCCCAGTTACATTAGATTTAAATTGTGTGACCTTCTTAGGATCTCCTGATTGTCTTGTAGTTCGACAGGCCTTGCACCTAGTGGTACATTGCAAGCTTTTTGGTTTCTCAGGCCTGGGGCCCTCCTATAGATAAACCTAGGGGTTTTAGAAATGAAAGTTTGCAGATCTGTCTTCCATAGTCCAATGTTTTTTTGAAAATTGCCTCTATATGTTTGTACTGCCTATGAAATCCAGAGATGAACGCAACCTCTCCTTGATACTATTTTTTTGGTTTGGCAACCAATAGTGATTGCCTATCCATGTGGGATACCTGCGTACATACTTTCTCAAGTGTCTCCGCTGGATATCCCTTTTCCAAAAAAGTATTTGTAAGATAACTGGCCTGTGACACAAAGTCTTCTTCCGTGTCACAATTGCGTTTTAATCGCATATATTGTCCCTTTGGTACTGCCCCTGTCCATTGGGGATGATGACAACTATGCATAGGTACGAACCCATTGCGGTCTGTTGTTTTGAAATATGTAAGGGTGTCAGGAAAGGTTCCATCCGCTGGTGCTATTTATTATCTGGCTCGCAGTACTGCGTTTCACCAGCAGGTGTCTCCTGGCAGTTTGGAGCTGTCAGGAGAACTTCCCCCCTGCTGGTGTTTTATCACCTTTTGTACGCAGTAGATGGACCCTGGAAGTGTGGAGTGTACGGCCCTGGTATCTTTCTACCTTCCTGATCTGAGCCTGTAATCCTGACCCTGAGAATGCTATCTGGACCCTGGCTTGGATCCTGTTTACCTTGGATTCCTGCCCCGCAGCCTGTCCATCCATCCTCTCCCTGCTCTGTTGTGTTCCCATCCTTACCCATCTGCTGATTTTCCCTGTGTATGACCTCGGCCTGGCTTTGTTTACGATTACGGTATCTCCCCTTGATTTGTATATATTATTTGTGGTTAATTGTGCACTGGTTGTTTTTGCATGTTTGTCACCTTGTAAATAAACACCTTTTTATTTCACTTACATACATTTTTGGTCTCCTCTGTGTAGTCTCACTACTAAATTCCTTGACAAAGGGTTTCGAACTGTTTTTCCTAATAGTTAAATCTAGATAATTAACAGAAATGGTGCTAGTTTCTGCCATAGACTTAAGCCCATAATTATTGTTATTCATCTGTGCCAGATACATATGAAGACTAATAATCTCTGTCCCTTCCCAAAACAAAATCACATCATCGATGTAGCGCTTGTAGAACATAAGTGCCTTATGCCTTTTTAGAAAAATAGTCTCTTGTTCCCACTTGTTCAGTACTATATTTGCTACACTAGGGGCATAGCGTGCCCCCATAGCTACACCTCCTATTTGGTTGAAATATTGGTTGTAAGCTCAAAAATAATTGTTCCCCATAGCCATATCCAGGCCTTTTATTAAATAACTAATCTGGGTTTTTTTGAGCTTCGACTCTTTTGTTAGGGCCCACCGAAGTGCCTCTAACGCATCCTTATAGCGTATGTTGGTATATAATGATTCTACATTAACTGTCGTCATAATTGTATTTTCTGAAACATTGAATTTCTACTATAAGATCTCTACTGTCTTTAAGGTATGATGGACTTTGGGACACTAGAGGTTTAAAAAAAACATCTAGGTATTCTCCCAGCCTTAAAAAAAGTGATCCAATTCCACTGATAATAGGTCGATCAGGCGGACATTCTCTGTTATTGTGTATCTTAGGAACTGTATACAGTACCGGGACTTTAGGTGAATGGATGACCAGATATTCTGCCTCTTTGGCATTGAGAATCTTCCTATCTAGTCCTTCATTCACCCAATTGATTAATAAACCTTTGAGTCTCATGGTGGGATCTCCACTAATAAGTTTGTATGTACTAGAGTCATCAAGTTGCTACTGCATTTCACTATAATAGTATTCTCTTGTACGTATAACTAGCCCCCCCCCCGGTTGTCAGCTGGTCTGACTACTATTTGTTTGTTGTTTTTAATAGATTTGATTCCTTGTCTAAACTGCATATTGGAGGTATGTTGGGTCATTTGTAAATTGTGTACCTCATCTTGTACCATAATACGAAACACCTCTATATGGTGATTCTTTCCTTTTTGGGGATTAAACACTGACTGTTTTTTCAAGCCACTATACACATATGGATCTGTAGCACTTGGTGCTAAATTAGTGGTGTGGCCTGCAAAATATATTTTTTATGTTTTCTAATGTGTTTCTCAATATCAATGAATAATTAAAATGTACCCATATTTTTATTGGGGGCAAATTTTAAACCCTGCTGTAATATCTCTAATTCTTGATTGGAAAATTCTACTCCTGCTAGATTAAATATTCCCTCATTTAACTCTTTCTCTTTCTTTTTCGTTCCACCTCTTCTTTGTCTACCTCTCTTTCTGAGGGTTATTTTGGGTAGTGGGGGGAATTGGGAGGGATACAATAGGCCTCCCTCCACCCTCTCCCTCGCCCCCCCTGATATTGATTATAATATGGAAATGGTCTTCCTCGAAAATTGCCCCTAAATCGCCCTCTCGGTGGTCTAGGTGGATATGGATGATGACAGGGCTCGTAATATTGGTACTCTACTCCCCGATTATCTAATGGGGCATACCAATTATACATATCCACTGGCTGTGGAGGGGGATATGGATATGCATTGTGTGGAGGATGGCCCAAGGATTTGGATTGGGTGGTATGGGGTTTGGGCTTGCTAGTATTTTTTTTTTGGGGTACTTGATATTTGGGGAGTTTTTTTGGCTTGGCTGATGGCAGGAGGGTTAATTTGATCTCCATCTATAGTAGATTCAGGAGATGTTGTTAGATGGAGACTTGGAGAGTATCTTGCCATTTATAGACTTTATTGTCTTCAAAGTCTTTAATATCTCTAGGTTTATCTATAGGAGGGCCCCAGGCCTGAGAAACCAAATAGCTTGCAATGTACCAGACCCCCCGAAAAAACCTTTAACCTTTTTGGATAGGTCTGGATTCTATCATTGCACTAGGTGCAAGGCCTGTCGAACTACAAACACAATCAGGAGATCCTAAGAAGGTCACACAATTTAAATCTAATGTAACTGGGGAAACATTCAAAATAAAACCTTTAATTACCTGTCACTCAGATCATGTGACATACGTCAACACGTCAACTCAAAACTGGAATTAATGAACATTTGGCCAATATTAAAAAAAGTTTTCCAAATCAGTGTATCCAGACATTTTACCAGTCACCATGCCAGTGACCCCAGACTATGCACATTCTATGGGATCGACAAAGTTTCAAGGCACTGGAGAGGGACCCACATGACTAGGAGTGTTTCTCAGAATGAGACCAGGTGGGTGCATAGATTGGGGACAATGCAGCCACTTGGCCTCAATATTGAGTTGGATCTCAATTGTTTTTTGGCAAATGATTGAGTGCATCCCTTTAACCAACAAACCAAAAATTCTTGATAAATTCCATATAAAGGGGGTGGGGTCTTTTTAAGCTTGGATGAGGGAATGCATTTAATAAATAATAATTATATGGTAACTATGCAGAAGTGTGTGAAATATTTTCTGATATCATGGTATTTGAGCCGGTAACCTATAATCTAGATCGTCCAGCCCTTTTAGATGCATGGCCCTGATGTGCCCCCATTTCCAGGGGGAGTAATGGGGGGGGGGGGGTATTTAGGGGATGCTCAGTTCCAGTTAAGAGACTATGATCTCTAATGGAGAGAGAGGCTTGAGCCATCTAGCGGCCAACTAGCAGAGCAGGATGAATATGTCAGCATTCACAATGCATAAAGGGTTAAAAGTCACACTGACACTTTTAGAGGTCATTTGAGTAACAACCATAAGTTCTATACTTGCAAATAATGTTGCTGGTGTAAGCGTAATATGTGCCACCATCGAGTCTCCAGTGTAGCGACACCGCACAGCATTTGATTATATGCCTGCAGCCCCAGTGGGGGGAGGCACTTTTTAATGTAAGGAGCCATTTGGCATTTTATATCTACCATATTTTTTACGAATAAAAGCAGTATTATGCTATGGGCTTTTCTTTATTTGTCCATATATCTTACCTGATCTCCGGGAGTGAGGCTTTGAAAATTTCCAGTCAATCAAGTATGTGTGCAGGCACAATCCTGTCAACGCCATATTTGAACTTCTTTTTCATTAAAGAAGTCAAACATCTGTGGTAAGCGCAATTTATATCTGAGCACTTCGGGTGAAGATATGGGCCCAGATTCAGGTACATCTGTGCATTATTGGAGCGGCGTAGCGCACCGCCTTTACGTTAGACTTGCGCAATTTTGCCGCGTAATCCCCCTTTTCTCGTAGCTTTTGCGCAGGAAATTGCGCATGCGTAACGTTTTTTCCGAGGCGTAAGGAGGAGTAATACAAATTGGGAAGGACGTGGGCGTGTTACATTGAAATGAGCCGTGACCCCATGCAAATGAAGGGCCGGCCGGCTCGCGCATGCGCGCTTGAAGGAGACCATGTCAGCTCCGCTGTGCGCATGCTCACAACTCGGGAGCGGCGCAATCAGTGAAATAGGAAATGGACTAGGGCAACGTTGTGAACTACGCAAACAGCATAAATAGACACACACAAACGCACTTGCATTGCAAAAGTACATCCCTTTGTCCCTTCCCATTTAACCTAGTGCTTTTGTCCTGTTGTTCGTTGCGGTGTGTTTTGTAGTTGTCAGATTAGTGTTCTGTGTGATCAAGTGTTTGTTAGTAGATCTTTGAAAGTGTTTTTTGATAAGTGTTTCAGAGACTGTTTGTTTGATTGATATATTTCTCTTCGTTTGTTTTCCTGCTGTTTTTTGTTTTTGTTTTTTTGTGACTGTTTCTTGCTGAGTAGTTTTCTCTTTGTGTGTGTTCTTGCTTGATTGGCTGTGCTTGTTTGTGTGAGTGAATTTTGTTGACTGGGAGTGAGTTTTTTGGGAAGTATGACAGAGAGAAAGAGAAAGCTCAATTTTACAGTTGGGGAAAAACAAATTCTTGCCCGGGCCATTAGCGAGTATGGGCGTTTCCTCCACGGCCCAGACAGTGCCAACACCACCCCGGCCAGGAGGAGGGAGATTTTGGATATGATCACTGAGCAGGTCAATTCAGCGGGGCAGGGGGAGACACGGACCCGGTCTGGGATTGACAAAAAAATCAATGACCTCCGGCGTCTGGTCAAACAGAAGCTGGCCAGAATGCATGCCCATGCCAGGGGCACAGGAGGGGGCCCACCATGCCGTATTAGGCTGACAGCGGAGGAGCGTGCGGTGGCCCTGACCTTTCATCAGCATGAAGTTGAGGGCCTGCCCGGCTTTGACTCAAGTCCGGAGCCTGTGGTGCCAGGTAAGTTTTTTTTTTAATATCAGGTGTGTAGCATGTGTGGGGGAGGGGGTGAATGGGAATATGTGGCAAGTGTGTGGATCCTCCAACCTGTGAATGTTTTGTGTCATCCACAGATGTGCAGGAGGGTGCAGGGCCATCTGGCCTGACCGCACCAACCCCAGGACAGCAGCCTAATGAGGCCCCCCCAACAAGGCCGGAGTCCGCGGAGGAGGTTCAAGAGGAGGAGGAGAATCATGAGGAGGAGGAGAATCATGAGGAGGAGGAGTCCATGTCAGGCAGTGGACGTTTGGTTTTTGAGGACTCTTCCCCTCTGGCTGGCAGCAGGCAGCCCTCCCTAAGGGGGAGCCCCCCCTCCTCCCCCAACATGGCTCCCCTCCCAAGGGCCTCCCCTTCTCCCCGGCCACAAGCATCAGCTGGGGGCAGGATTTCATCCCAGAACACCAGGGGGGTGGCCGATCTCCTGGCCGCCACTCTGAGAAGGGACCAGTTCCTCCAGACCCGCCATCTGGGACAGGTCAGCCAGAAATTGGTGCGGATGGAGGAGAGCATGTCCTCCATCAAGGATACGCTGGGGAACCTGGACTCCCACTCCCGGGCTTTCACAACCTGCCTAAACGAACTGCAGACGACATCAGCAGGCGTTGGGCAGGATGTGAGGGCCCTTACCCTGGCTATCCAGGCCAACACGGCAACACTTGGTGCTGCCCTGGACAGAATAGCCGTGGCCTTGGAGGGCAGGCCGCCAGGTGGGCAGAGATCAGGGGCTGCTCCTCCTTCCCCGGTTTTACCCCTCCCCCATGAGTCTCCCCTGAGAAGCCGGGGCCGTGGCTGGGGGCGCCCCAGGTGTGGCTCACGCAAAGGGCATTAATTAGTTTTTTCCCCTTTTTTTTTCTTTTTTTTGCTGGAAAATTTTTGCTTTTGCAGGTAATTTTTTTTTTTTGGGTTGTGAATGCTGTTTGAATGTGGGGGTGACATTCCTGCCGGAAAAGGGGTGTCACCCTCAATTTTGGTGGAGTAGGGTTCCCCAGGACCAGGGAGAAGTGATCCCCAGGTCCGTGTGAATGGTGTATGAATGTACAGTGACATAATTGGAGCCTTAGCATGGCGTTGCTGCTCACAAGTCCAGCATGGTGGACTGGTGCCAATCCAATTTGATGTGGATGTGGGGTGTGTGTGCTAGGGACCACAGTGGTGTGCATGCATGCATTCTCATTGTGCCATGATTAATGTGTGTGTTTAACGTGCAAAGATGCCCAATGTGAGTTGTCTCCTGGCTGCTCTTCCCTCAGAAGATGGGGTAGCCTCGGTTAGGGGGGGATTGTCTGGTTCAGGGGTCAGGTCATCACGTAGGGCAATCTGCAGGCCCTTTCTTACTGCGAAGTTGTGCAGCATGCAACATGCACCGATCTGGCACACGAAGTTTGGGGAATACAAGAGGGTACCCCCAGACTTATCCAGGCATCAGAAACGTGACTTTAGTAGGCCAAAGGTGCGCTCCACCACTGCTCGTGTTTGGGCATGTGCTTGATTGTATCTTTCCTCTCCTGGAGTTTGGGGGTTCCGGATAGGAGTCATGAGATGGGGTCCCAGTGGATATGCAGAGTCACCTGTAAGGGAAAAGACAGGTTGTTGATGTTAGTCATGCATGTGGCCCTTGTGATGTGTGCATCATGGGAGGGGATAGTCATGCCTGACTCCCATGTCACTCACCAACCAGCCAGGTGTCCCCATACACGTTCTGATCGAATTCCATTCGGATGTGGCATTGATTGTATATGTAGCTGTCATGGCTGGACCCTGGGTGTTTGGCACGGACGTGCCATATGAGGCCTTGGGCATCGACTATCACCTGTACATTGATGTATTGCCAATGCTTCCGATTGCGGTACATGTGCTCTGTCTCCTGGGGGGGCTGGAGTGCCACATGTGTGCAATCAATGGCCCCCACAGTGCGTGGGAATCTGGCAATTCTGTAGAAATCTGTCATTGCCTTCAGTCGCAGCTCCTCAGTGGTGGGTTTGATGATTTGGTTGGCCATGCGTCTGAGGATTGCAGGGACAACCTGGTGCACACATCTGCTCATGGAGGATTGTGACATCCCAGCCACCACTCCACTTGTTCTTTGAAAAGAGCCACTGGCAAGGACATGGAGTGTTGCCATGACCTTGACCAGTGGCTGCACTGCATGTGAGCGGTGTGTTGGGCTGGTGATGTCCTCCTGCAGGGTTGTGGTTAATTCCAGGATGACATGAGGGGTGAATCTGAAGATGCGAAACACCTCAGAATCACTCATGCCAAACAGGTCTATGCGGGTGCGGTATATCCTCTCCCGTGCCATCCTCCGTGCCATCCTCCGTGCCCTCATCCTTCTTTGTTCATTTAAAGTCAGTAGTATAGCTATGTGCGACGATGCCCCTGGCATGTTGGCATACAGATTGTTGTGCAACACGTGTGACTGCTGAGCTCCTCACTAACAGTGTTGCTTTATCTAACAAGTAGACTTTTTTTCTCTTTTTAGACCAGCTTTTATATGCTCTAATTTTAGACAGGACATTTTGCTGTTGCGCACACTGCGTCGCCTGCACTGCCCCAACGTTCTTTTGTGGATCCCCGTAAGTCCCTCATTAGCATATTTGACTAGCAAATCAATGGTCTGTGTAGCGCACTTTTGCGCGGACGGATGCGCCAGCCAACGAAATTACGCGGGACAAAAAAAAGTAGATTTTTTGCGTATCTCGTTCTGGGGATGCCGTGCATCGAAACGCACGCGCACATTTCGACTTACGCACGCGCATCTCCTGTTGCGCAGGCGTAATCGCTCTGTGAATCTGGGCCATTGTCTTTGAATGCATGGTGGAGCATTACTATTAGCACCTAAGCAAAAATACGTGGATCTGTCAAAACGGACATACTATTGGATTCATCACTTATATTGGGACTCTATTTAGTAGTGATCACTGTCATTATTGCACTATTAGGATAAACAATCACATTATTTGTTCTGTATATTAGCAAACCTTATTGGTAATTAGCACTTAATGAGGTTGGTATATAGTATCATATACTATAGTTTAGCGCCAGTTGCGTAACAACCGGGAGGGGGTGCCGGTGTATCTGCCCCGGGCGCTGAGCTGAGGGGGGGCGCCGGCGCTGGGGGGTGTCAGGCCGGCGCCCCCCCTCCATGACTGAAGTGGAGACAGCGCTGAGCGGGCGGCCGCGGGTTTAAGCAGCGCAGGTAAGAACAACGCAGCCAGCCAGTACAGTACCACACACATGAAGAGCCTGTAGCTGTAGGTGGGAGGGAGTGTTCGCCGCATTCGAGTGACACCCGTCTCTGTCTAATCTGTCTCGGCTGC
Source organism: Rana kukunoris (assembly GCA_029574335.1). Lineage (NCBI taxonomy): Eukaryota > Metazoa > Chordata > Amphibia > Anura > Ranidae > Rana > Rana kukunoris. Next base: position 77,007,638 of record CM056054.1, on the reverse strand, counting down.
CGAGTGAAGCTGCCGCCTCCCCCTCCCTCCTTTGTGTAGACTACACGTGCCACTGCCAACTGCCATGCATCATGTCCCGTCCCACGCTGATCATCTGAGCCGAGGCGAGGTGACAGGCGAGGGGAGTCTGTAGTGTATTGTAGGGGAGGTCTGGGTCTGTACTGTAGGGGGGACTGACTATACTGTGGAGGGTGTCTGCACTCTGGGGGGGACTGCACTGTGGGGGTGACTGCACTGTAGGGGGGACTGACTATACTGTAGGGGGTGTCTGCACTGTAGGGGGTGTCTGTACTGAATGGGGGCTGTCTGTACTGTACGGGGGTCTGTTTAACATGCTGCGGTGCTGTGTAATGTAAAGGGGTCTAGAGGTGCAGGGTGCTGTGTAATGTATAGGGGTCCAGAGGTGCAGGGTGCTGTATAATGTAAAGGGGTCCAGGGGTGCAAGCCGGTGCTGTGCAATGTAAAGGGGTCTAGAGGCGCTGTGTAATGTAAAGCGGTCTAGAGGTGCAGTGTGCTGTTTAATGTAAAGGGGTCTAGAGGTGCTGTGTAATGTATTGCTCTTTACCCCCATTAAAAATGTAATGCCCTTTACATGTGTTTAATTATCCAGAAAAAAAAATTCTGCCCTGGGCGCCAATAACTCTGGTTACGCCACTGTTTAGTGCCCTCTACCATCACCTTTTACATCAGTGTTCTGTTTATCACACAAGCCGGTCTAGGGGGGGCAGGACCTTGTGTTACTTTTAATATTCTATATTTAAGATTTAATATCTCGCATATATGATATATGGTTTAATAAGAGAGTTCTGTGACCAGAGTAAAACTTTTAACATAACACACATTTTATTAGAGAAAAGATATTAGCTATCTAATACACTGCATACATTTACAGTATTTAAACTAAGGGAGTAAAAGTTAGTTTGCTAATACAAATTAAGTACATCACACAAAAATATCACACATTACAAATTATGACAAAGATATGGTAAGTGCGTGGGAGAGGATTCCTTGATATTTCCTTGAGAACGGTACTTCCTGGGCCCAGGGTCTGTTCTAAAATTCTCCTCCTAACTTTACTGAGACTACTTAATTTATATCTCTGGGGCCCACTCTGATTGGCTCTTGGTCTCACGACCAAATAAGGTCATACCTTCCTTCCACCTTAAATTTAGGGATGAAGAGATTTTGAAGACAAGTCAATTAACTCATGGGTTCATTAACTTCCTTTCAATGGCTATTCAGGTTACAGGAAAAGGCCTTTACGCTGTCTCCGCAGAGTTTAACGTCCCGCGGTGCTTCCTCTTCCTGGGTCGTTTGATATTCAAAAAGGTGTGGTAGACTGCCTGTCTCTAGTGACACTATCCCCTCACCTTCATACATATCAAACGGAGGGTGTTGAATAGATATTTACAGACCAGACTGTGAGTACAATTAACCCTTCCCTGGAATCCTTCCTTCACACTACCCACCTTATCATATCGTATATTTTATATATATGTACAATTATTCCCAGTTGCTAATGGCGATTAGACATAACATTTTTTATAAGGCAACACTTGCTACAGTGCCGCCAAACACAGATCCGGCTCCATGACACACACCATTGTGAGTGCTCCCAGCACTGTTGGGTTATTGTGTGTGTATATAGAACTTCACTTAGCTAATATAATAGCCAAGATTACTGGTCCATGATGCCTCACTCAGAATTATGTGCGCACCAATATACGATATGATACAATGTCTGATGTGTTTTGTCACCTCGACTTGGCTTCACCTGCATCTCCGTGAGTCTGTATTGACGATGGGCGCAGTGAGGATACATTTATGGGCACAGTGAGCAGTATTTATGGGCACAGTGAGCAGTATTTTTGGGCACAGGGAACAGCATTTGTGGGAACAGTATCCAGTATTTATGGGCACAGTGCGGCTACATTTATGGGCACAGTGCGGCTACATTTATGGGCACAGTGAGCAGTATTTATGGGCACAGTGAGCAGTATTTATGGGCACAGTGAGCAGTATTTATGGGTGTCATGGACCATGAAATACTGAAATCCTAATTCATGTATTACAGAAGATTTAATTCTGAACCTCAGCCAGGTCAATAGACTCAGAAGAAATACTCATTGTCCATTGTGTGATAACCCTATCTAAAGCCTTTCTATTATCAGGTGTAAATGACTTCTGCCCTGTCTCAATTCTCCAGACGGCTCCATTGTTCTGTGGCTGGCTATTGTGTACATTGATTGACCCCCTGGGGCTTTTGTCTGAAAACACATCACAGGCCTGGCCACACATATTCAGGCTATTCAAGCATTGGGACCAATCTCTGCGGAGACATTTTCAAGTCCTCATTTGCATGGTTTGAGAGGACCAGAGTGAAGACTGCATACTTTACAATGGACCAATAAGAAAGCGGTTGTTGGGGGCGGGATGTTCCAAATCCTGTATAAAGTGTGCTGTGTACTTTCAATAAAGTGTGTCCTGTTTACATTCAGCATTAAGCCATGGCTCATGTGTGGATTATTCAGCGATTCCAAGGATATTCCTAGTCGTGGAATATTGGGTGATTTCTTTATGGGAGAAGAAGGGAAGGCTTGACGAGGATATGTTTGACGACCGTCACAACTGGTTGGCAGCAGCGGGATTTTACCTTCTACTTGTCTTTACACCAGGATTCCAAGCAGACACTGGGAACAGTGAATGGAAGATTGGTACACCCGGCTTAAAAGAAATACACTGAAAGAACTACTAGAAGTTTGTGGAAGGATTGCTAGCAACAAAACCGAGCGTGTCATCATAGCAGAATAAATGGAGCTAGACCAGGAGAACTCGGTTGCAGCAACGCCAGCAGTACAGAAGATGGGGACACCAGTGATTCAGGAGGAGGAATCACCAGCTAACAAGCTAATAAGAGAGAAATTAGCATGGTTCGGTCCGAACCCAACGGCGGATGTGGTGCTGAAAGTGATGACCCTAGTAGCGGAGGAGGCTAAACAAATAAGAAACGCAGAGCTACAGTTAAAACTGGCAGCAGTCCAACAAGCAGCCGCACATTCTCCAAACAGTGAGTACAGCACAGCAGACACAAGGAAGATTCCGTTTAGAGCTTTTAAAGCTTTTGATGAGAAAGAACGAGAGCGGCAACATGAGCTGAGAATTGCAGAAATACGACGATCGGTGACAACGCCTAAAGAAGCAGCACCAAATGAAAGACAGAAGATGGTGAACCTCTATCCCCAGACACCAGTTGCAGAGACAGGGGATCTGATAGACTTCTCTGCTGAGGAAGAACAACCTGATGGGCCTCCAGCAGAAGAGCTGGTATCAGGGCCACACTTCACTGTGCTCTGCCCAGCCCCAAGAGCAGTATTTGTGGAGTTACAAGGAACTTCCCCAGCTAAAGCGCTGGTCACCGGACAGAGGGTTCAAGACCTCTGCCCCACCCCTGTGGCAGTTTTGGAGGCTCAGGGTGAGAAGATGGCGATCACTCCCCAGCCACAGATTACAGAATGTATGGACTGTTCAAAGGATGTTATGGATTATGCATCCCCAGCAGAAGTGCTGGCAACAGGGCAGATTGCCAGCCATCTCTGCCCAGCACCGGGACCAACTGTGGAGTTCCAGGGAGCCGGGGCGGTTGGCCCCCCTCCCCAGCAACCAGCTGAGGTGGTAAAGCTCTTACTCCCAGCGGAACCACTGGCAGCAGGACATGCTGCTACTGGCGGCTGCACCCCACTACAGCTTGAGTGGATACCAGTGGATGGGACTTTAGTCTCCACTGGTATACCCCATAAATGGTGGCCAGTTGGCCCAGACCCCCAACAGCATGATGGACTGAGCCCAGCCACCCTGTCATCTCTCCAGCGGCTGAAAGGACTCCAGGGAGAAGGGCCAGTCCAGACCTCTCCCCAGCGGCAGACGTGTTCCCTGAGAGAGGCAGAGGATGGCGGGGTGAGTAATGCTCGGTTTGGAGCAAGTGATTTGGGGTACTGTATGGATACCGGCATTGGGGGACTGGAACTACTGACTGAATTTAGAGACAACCCATCTGGTGTCTCCTACTGGGTTAGTCCCCTGCCAAAAGGGGAGATGTGTGACAGGCCTAGCCGGGACAGGGGCTTTTGGAGAGGACTGAATGCGAGCCTCTTGCCGTCCGATTATGGGCCAGGGCCTCAAACCAGGAAGGGATGGGTTATCCTGGCAGACAGTCCTGGAACCTTAAGACTACTTGCCCAACATCCTCGAGTAACCCGTTTGGGTCCCACTGTGGATGTTGAACTATTTCCCAGGGGGAGTAATGTAATGGACCATGAAATACTGAAATCCTAATTCATGTATTACAGAAGATTTAATTCTGAACCTCAGCCAGGTCAATAGACTCAGAAGAAATACTCATTGTCCATTGTGTGATAACCCTATCTAAAGCCTTTCTATTATCAGGTGTAAATGACTTCTGCCCTGTCTCAATTCTCCAGACGGCTCCATTGTTCTGTAGCTGGCTATTGTGTACATTGATTGACCCCCTGGGGCTTTTGTCTGAAAACACATCACAGGCCTGGCCACACATATTCAGGCTATTCAAGCATTGGGACCAATCTCTGCGGAGACATTTTCAAGTCCTCATTTGCATGGTTTGAGAGGACCAGAGTGAAGCCTGCATACTTTACAATGGACCAATAAGAAAGCGGTTGTTGGGGGCGGGATGTTCCAAATCCTGTATAAAGTGTGCTGTGTACTTTCAATAAAGTGTGTCCTGTTTACATTCAGCATTAAGCCATGGCTCATGTGTGGATTATTCAGCGATTCCAGGGATATTCCTAGTCGTGGAATATTGGGTGATTTCTTTATGGGAGAAGAAGGGAAGGCTTGATGGGGATATGTTCGACGACTGTCACAATGGGCACAGTGAGGCTGCATTCATGGGTACTGTAAAGCTACATTTGGGTACTGTGAGGCTGCCCTAATGAGCACTGATGGTTCCTGATATGCTTTATATTAATATTGTTAAAGTTGTTGTTAATATTTATTTATGGAACTTCATTCTGCACAAAACATTTAAAAATGTAATTTCATGAGATTATTTATGAGGTTGTGTTTAGGCGCGGGGTCGGGGAGGGGTTGGTTGGGGCAACTGGTGGCAAGTTACTTTCAAGGCCTGGCTAGTTGCCTCGGGGATTTCAAATTTTGAGCCCTGGGGTAAGTTGTATAAAAGTAACAAAAAACATCACAGGAAACTTTCAAAAAATGTAAAAATGGCTTAAGGCTATGTAAAGAAATATAGCGAACAATTCGCTGCTTTCAGTATAAAATAAATAAAATATAGACCAGCAGAAAAGTAAGGAGTTAAACAATAGAAACAAGTTTGCATCTAGTGAGTTCTAAACTGGTAAGACAACAAAAATCTAGTTGGTTGGAAGTTAAAGATATAACAATACCTGACATCAACTCAAACAAAAAAAGAAAAAAGTCAGTCCATAGAGTCCTCAAGAGACGGCATAGGAGAAGAAAAATTACCATGTTTTTGATTGACCCTGCCAACTTTTATTTCCTTCAGCAGCAGCTGATTTTTGCAATGCATGGGTAACATCAGATTTTGTGTGTTGCTTTGAGAGGACAATCTAGAAGCTGGATGTTTTGTGAAGAAGATTGGAGTTCTTCAGCAGAACGGCAGACAGATCCTAGGTAAGTGAAGCAAATAGAAAATGGAAAGCCCCATTGATAGGGAATTTAATGTCGCTGTAAAACTTGAAGAAGTGGCTTCAAAGCCTGATGCTTAGAGATGGTGAGCTGAGATAGATCAGCAAAAAGTTGATAGGTATGTCCCTGTAAAATCAGTGAATCTTTTGCTCTAGCTGCAGCTAAAAGTTGTTCCTTGGTATGGAAATAGTGAAATTTAATAATATTATTAATAATGCACAGCGGTGCACGGTCAGCTTTGTGGGGTGTGAGGGCTCTATGAACCCTGTCCATCTCCATTTATTCAACTGGTATGGAAAGCTGTAGTTCTTGAAATAGCGATAGCCAGGACTTTTTTTCAGCAGGAATGTGGGGGAACGCCGTTTCGGCAACTCTTGGACTGACTGTATGTAATGGCAAGGGGTGCTGGGGTGTGCTGCAGGGTATTGATACTCACTTCTGGGGATCTATTTTTGCAGGGGGGGTCTATTGTTGCTGGGAAGGTCTATTGTTGCTGGTGGGGGACCTATTGTTGCTGGGTCAGTTGTTGCTGAAAGAGATCAACTGTTGGGAGAGGGGTCTGTTGCTGATGGCAGTCAGAGAGTCTATTAATGCTTGCTGTTCAGAGATCTGTTGATGCTGCCGGGAGTCTATTGTAGCTGGAGGGGAAATTTGTTGTTTTTGGTCCATTGTTAGGGGGATCTATTGTTGCTGGCTGCAGAGGATCTATTTTACCGTTTTTCTTGATATCCCTACCAAATTCCATACAAATTACTTAGCATCACAAAATGATACTCGGTTCTATATTGTCTGAAAGGGGCGGTATTGGGAGGTGGGTTGGGGTGGAGAAAAGGGGTGACTTGGAAAGAGGGAGTTCCTGCACCCATTATCTGAGAAAAAAAAGCCCTGGTGATTGCATAGTGGCTTGAAAATCTGTGGCAGATTCATATATGGATATTGGAATGCCATGCCCTATTTCATAATCTTATAAACAAGATTGAAGAAGGACTACAGTTTCCTCTTTAGGTCCCTTTCACACTTGTACGACTTCAAAGTCGCGCGATTTTACCACGATTCGCGGCCGCGATTTCAATGAATGCCTGTGTAAGTGGCATCCAAATCGTACCAAAGTAGTGCAGGGACTACTTTGAAGTCGGCACTACTTAAAGTCGTGCCAGTATGAATGGTGTTCATTGAAAATCATGGAGAATGACTTGTCATACGATTTTGCAGTACAGAATCGTGAGACAAGTCGTATAAATGTGAAAGGGGCCTTAGGCCTTGTGATTTACTGCGATTTTGCCGCGATTCGCGGCCGCGATTTTAATGAATACCTGTGTAAGTGGCATCAAAATCGGACCAAAGTAGTGCAAGGACTACTTTGAAGTCGGCACTACTTAAAGTCGTGCCAGTATGAATGGTGTTCATTGAAAATAATGGAGAATGACTTGTCATACGATTTTGCAGTCCAAAATCTTGGGACAAGTCGTGTAAGTGTGAAAGGGCTCTAAGAGCGCTCAGAGGATTTCACTTTGTGAGAGGTAACAGGGGGAGGGGGTGAAGCTAGTTCCATTCTGACTGAAACCTGAGGCAGCGCTCCTGTGTCATTGTTTGGCTTCATTTTCTTTTTCAAAATATTTTCTTTTCAGTAATAAATGATACAGATTTTTTTTATGTCTCAAGCGTATCTCGTGTGGCCAAAACATTACCCACTTGGACACCACATGCTTGACCAGACATATGTCGACCTGCCATGCAGTTTGTTGCCAAACAAAATTTGCGTCCTTTTCTTCCCACAAATAGAGCTTTCTTTTGGTGGTATTTGATCACCTCTGCGATTTTTATTTTTTGCGCTATATACAAAAATAGAGCGACATTTTTGAAAAAAACCCACTATTTTTTACTTTTTGTTAAAAAATCAAATAAACTAAATTTTAGTCAAACATTTAGGCCAAAATTTATTTAGCCACATGTCTTTAGTAAAAAAAAAAAATTCAATAAAAAAAATAGCTACCTAGCGGGAACAGCGACACTAATACAGCGATCAGAAAAATGATCGCTTAGTGACGCTGGCAATAGGGAGTGAAAGGGTTAACTAGGGCGGTGATCAGGGGGTTAAAACTTTATTAGGGGGGTGGGGGGCTATCCTGAACCTAACACTAACTGACTTTTACACTGCCTGTCACACTGACACTAAATGCAGTGATTAGATCACTGCATTCAGTGACACTGTGACAGGGGGGGTGGGGGGGCAGATCGCAAGGGGTTAAGTGTGCCTATGTGTGTGTATGTCAGTGTAGTGTTCGTGCACACTTACTGTGAGGTGTTTCTCTCATCGCAGCGGTTGGAAATACCGCTGCGATGAGAGATTACATCACTTCCCCCTTCCTGTGTAAACACAGGAGGAGGAAGTGACAGGGCGGGGGAGCACAGCGATTGGCTGGGAGCGATCGCGGGGGGGGTGGGCAAAGATGGACATCCGCCCGCTCGTCCCGGATCGCTCCCGGAGACACGGGGACCGCCGCACGCCGCGGAGGGGGTCCCGATCGGACCCCTGACCCGCTACTGGGCGAGGACGTATATTTACACCCTTGTGCCCAGCCGTGCCCTTCTGTGGACGTAAATGTGCGTGCGGCGGTCCTTAAGTGGTTAACAGGGGCATGTAATTACAATTTTTGATGCAATACTTTGCAGCGGGCTCATTCCTGCGCTCCAACTAGAGTATATGTGAGGGGTTGCAGTGTTGTGGCACCAGCACCAGTGCCTAAGGCCCAATTTGTCTGCTCCTGTTTATCAGGGGCATGCAATTACAATTCTTGATCTAATATTTCCCAGCAGGGCCCATTCCTGCACCCACCAAGAGTAACTGTGAGGGCTTACAGTGTTGTTGCACCAGCACCACTACCACCAACAAAGGGGCTGGTAATGACCTGGGGGAGGGGGGCGGGGAAACCCATGCTATTTTTATCAATGATTTTCATCCATATTGCAGGGACCAGACATTACATTAAAGCAGTTTTAAATTACTTTTTTCTTATAGTAATCTAATTTTGTGCAGGGACAGTTCTAAACACGTGCCACTTCACAGGCATACTATAGATACCCAGCAGGTACGATATTTAAAGGAATGTTTCAATTTTTTTTTTTTACTTTAAGCATCATTAAAATCATTGCTCTAGAAAAAACGACTGTTTTTAAAACGTTTTTTCCATTGATACATGTTCCCTGGGGCAAGACCCGGGTTTTCAAATCTGTTTTATGACAATAACTTGCATATTAAACTTTAAAATGAGCACTTTTGAATTTGAACGTTCGAGTCCCATAGACTTCAATGGGGTTCTAAAAGTTTGCGCGAACGTTCGGTCCGTTCGAAGATTCTGGTGCGAACCGAATTAGGAATAAAATTCCTGTCTGAGTGATCCCAGCCCACATATATAAGTTGCTCAAGTAATGGGTGCATAGGGAAAGCATGTGAACCCTGAGGCAGCTTTAGAGAACACAAAAAGGGAACTTTGGCTGTCTCTGCTAAGGAAAACTTGTATCCCGAATTGACCGACTCTGTAAGTGATTGATCTAGCAATCTTTGGGATTGCAAGACTGAGAAGGGTTCTTCTGAGGCTGAACCCCCAAAAAAGGAGCCTTATTCCCTCTCTACCTGGTCCCCCTAGAGTGACTCAATATCTTCTGCCCATTCCTGCTCCCCCAAAATGGGCGTGCAATACCTTTGATCCGTGTGTCATGTCCAAGTCTCAAGATAACTTTCTATAAAAGACAATGAAACAAAAGCGTCTATTTCATATTTCAACCGTTACTCTACTGCAGGTAAGTAATGGGCCAAAATATGAAATCATATTGGACGATTGTTTTTGTCATTAATTATGAAAAATATTAAAATTAATATTAAAATATAAAAATTGTATGCTTTACAGAAAAATCTACCAGTTATTGATTATGAGACCAGACCATGACTACACGATATACAACTTTACATCCTACAGAACAACAATATTTCTGATAAAGTAAAATGGCATATTTACCAATTCCAAGATGGCTATGTGCAGATGCCCAGGGTTAATATGCAGTGCTTTCTATGGCCCTTCATGGGATGACAAGATGCCTTCATGCATTGTCCTATAGTGCCCCTCCCCCTGTGGATGGGGTCTTCTTCCTTCATTGATCCATCTGCCTTTCTTGATCTTTTTCATTGAATGATCTTCATTGCCCCTCTCTTCATTTTTCTCTCTCCTCATCTCATGGGCTATCTTTCTTATATTACTCAAAACAATAGGACCATTAAATTATACTAAGTTCTGCCCATCTAACAGCTGTCCTTAATTCATTGGCCTCTGGCCTCTATGGGAGTTCCTGGCAAGACATGTCGGGTTCCTATTGGCTGACGATTTTAATCATTTACTGGGTCACTGAGTTTTGAGAACCTCAAGTAATATCACTTTCAGCCACTAGGTGTCTCACCTTTATTGTGAGATTATCTGTAAGATAATTTTATATTACTGGGGAGACTTGTATTATTATTATTAACTTATTATTCTTATTATTGGTAACTTCTATATATGTATCTCTGATAACTTTATGTTCCATCATATCCAATTAGTATATCTTTGATCCCTACATCACATAAACGTATATACCTGTATAACCGCATATTTTCCCAACAACATTCTTTCCAATCATGCAACAGGTTGATATCTCAATCAATGCAAAATAATTATTAATGTGGATACATGAATTATTTTGATATGTGTTTGAGGGACACATGTTGCAGGATACATCTTTATAATCACAATTCTATATCTTTCATAATGTGGATTTAGTTTCTTTAAAAACACATCTATTAATAAAAACAAATTTCTCCTATAATTCTTTTTACAAATTTCTAAATTAGCTGATGCGATGGTTATATATATCCCACAGTTCTCAAGATGTCCTTGATAATTTGGAAATATTATTTTTCATGTCAACGTATATTTTTCTAATACCCCGTATATTCATAATGCAAGTCAACTTTGTACATTGGTTTGTGAAGACCGTATTTAAAACTATCTCTTCCGTGGTAGCTCAATAGCCCATCTGTGTAAATATCTCCTTCTCAGGAAATCTAGTTGGTCAACACAAGCCATTGTTTTAGAATGGCTAAGTCAATGTTCGGTCTTCGGTCTACAATGGATTTATTTCCTCACCTGAAATCAGTTCTTGGCTGGTTTCCTTAAACATCGCTTGTTTATTCACCAAGGTTTAGGACAACAATCATTTGTTCTGTGATGGGAACTGTCATTGTCCTAAGTTTCATCCGAGCTTGTAAAGGTAAAAGAATAACCAATTCAATTGTTGGTGTCTTGGAGGCTTGGCAAACATAGGCTACGATGTGTCTTTTTATTTTCTTCATTTCTTTTTGAATGGTTTCTAAAATTCATCTAAGCGAGCCTCACGTATATGTTCTAGTAAATATTAAATTCTTATTTTTCCGGGCCAGAATTATAACATATCCCCCCAATTTGGAGACTCCAAATGCCGGTAGTCGTTTGGAGGACTTCAAAATGCAAAGTGGTGAAGAAATCAGGCTTCATTCGGCCTTGTATGGCATCCGGATTGTGGATGCTGAAAATAGCATTTTAAGAAGTGTTGACACCTGCAGATGGGTGTAGTTCTTTGAGGAAAATATTTGGTTTTATGATTGATGCTTGCATCTCAGGGTTGGTTAGCCGTTGGTTTGCGGGAACTGGATCACCCGGGCGGCGACTTTGTGCTTGGCTGTCCTGTTGAGTTCCGTCTGTGCAGACTAGCCATTAGCGGTGTCTCTGATTCCCCATACGGTTCCTTCTCTGGATGACTCACACGCGTTGGACTCTCGGTTCTGTAGATCGGCTTATGGACCTCTTAGTCCTGTAAAGGAAAGTTGATTCCATGAGAAAAACAATATATGCGTTTTTTTTTTTTTACATGACCTGCGTTTTGAGATCTTAGTGTCAGGCTGGTATCCTGGCTTCCTCAGAGCCCCCCCCTTTTTGGCCCATTGTGTCACCTGTCCTTTGACTAAGCACTTTGGCTTTCAAGACAATGTCTGAATATTTGCTCTGGGAGATAAAGCTCTAGGGCTCATTAACATGAGGACATGTATTTATACCTGAGGATACCATACATTAATGACTGACACGCTTCAGAACCATTTTTCTTTTCTTAGGTTAATTATAGCGGTTCTGGAATAGTAAAACATTTTTTAAAAAATTCAAATTAATGTGCGACACTTACTGTCAGCAATAAAGTATTTGATACAATAGTCAATCTACTGTCATTCTTCAGAACCATTTTTTCTTTTAGCTTAATTATAGTGGTTCTGGAATAATAACATTTAAAAATAATTCAGTTTGACATGCGACACTTATGGTCAGCAACAAAGTATCTGATATGATAGTCAACCTTCTAGTGGGGAAAAACAAATAAAACCTTCCCCCCTGTGGGGTGTCAATACAACCTAATAGAGGCAATCAAACTACCTTAGGTGGGTGACTCATCTGTTACCAAAATATCAAACCGTTTTAGGCCTTCTGATGTTAATATCTTTAGGATTCGATCATCCTCCGTAATTATCGTCTTCTGTGACTTCTTGAAATTAAGCGGCTTTGAGCGACCTGTTTATGTCAGAGGAATGAAGTGACCACTGAAAGATAGGATAACAGTTAGTTTCTAACGACCAAAATCCCTGCTGGGGATTCCAGGACCCTCACTACTGTAACCTGGGGAAAAACGTATGTGGTGTTAGAACCTCTGTCTCCTATGCCTTTCCAGTGCATTCCTCTGATTTACTTTAACATAGGCGCTTCAAAGGCTCTGTGGCCCTTGGCTGGCCCCAGTATTTGCCTCTTACAGAAAAGTGATTCACACTTTGTACAGCAATGAAACCGTGTATCATATGCATAACTTGCTTTATTTTGGTTTCTGTATTGCTTACAGGCTGATCAGAATAGGGTTCTGTGACCCAGTCTCTGTATTTTCTGGGGACTACTGGCTCAGTTTTATCAGACATATCCCCTTCAGCAACACTGTCCTGATTCTGGGATAGTTGTCTGGGCCTTAATTTCTCCCTATTTTTCAGGGGATTTTGGGGTGTCCTACCCTGCGGTTTCTCCCTATTTACCTGTGTTGGTCCCCGGGGCGAATTGGACCGGTAATAGTATGGGTTTCTACCTTTGGGTTTGAATTTGACCCATTGGAGGTAGACCCTATAGTTTCTCTGAAACCTTGCGTCTGGTTCCCCAGGATGGTAATCCTGAGGTGGGCTTTGTGCTCTCCCTTTAAAGGGTGTTTTCTGTTCCCCCCTTCTAATTTGTGGGGTATGTGGTCTCCCGCTGGGAAGACTCTGTGGCATATCTCCTCTGGCTATATCAGCATATGTCATTTTATGGGTATCAAACTGTAATAATTGGGGAGATACACTTGTTTCATCCACAATTTGAGTGATGGGTTGAGGCCTTCCATTGTATTCACCAGTTCGTTGGATAGAGTACACATTGTTACTCTCTTTTACCAAGGACTTAAGTGAACACCCCCTTTCGTAGTCTTTTGCTAAACGCACTTTTGTGTGGTAGGTGGAGTCTCAACGAACGTGGATTTAAACTCACTTTTATTGCAATCTGTCTCATTTTCTGTTAAGTGGTAAGCACTTCTGAGCACAGACAACACTTCTGTGGGGCTTTGATTACTGGAACATCTCAGATTTTGTTTAGCCACACCAGCTGCTGTAACATTTTTGTGCTGGCCAAATTCTATATGACAGCGGTGTTTAATTTCTTGCCATGAAGTACCAGACAGACCTTTTAAAGATTCGCAGAATCTACGGTGTTTGGTTTTAAATACCCACGGTAAGAAATTAATCCTTGACTGGTCATCATCTAGGCCTAAAGCTGATAAGGTATTTTCATAGGCCTCAATGTGGTCAATGACGCACATGGATCCCTCTTGCTCAAAGATTGGGAAAGTATCATTTAAAATTTTTATTACTTCTGAGGCGTCCCGTTTAGGGGTACCTGTTTTTTCCTCTGATCCCAGGGGAAGCTTATTAACCAGTTAAGGACCCCCGCACGCCTATGTACGTCCACAACATGGCTCGTACAGGCACAAGGGCATAAATTTACGTCCTCGCCTTAGTGCGGTTCGGGGGTCCCATCGGGACCCCCTCCGCGGCGTGTGGCGGTCCCCCTGGCTCTGGGAGCGATCGCCGACGAGCGGGCGGATGTCCGTGTTTTCCGCCCCCCCCCGCAATCGCTCCCAGCCAATGGGAGCGCGCTCCCAGCCTGTCACTTCCTCCTCCTGTGTTTACACAGGAAGGAGGAAATGATCATTTCTCTCATCGCAGCGCTGTTTCCCAGCGCTGCTGATGAGAGAAGACATGCCAAGTAAGTGTGCACCAACACAACACTGACACACACTCACATAGGCATATTAACCCCTTGTGATCGCCCCCCCCACCCCCCTGTCACAGTGTTACTGAATGCAGTGATTTAATCACTGCATTTAGTGTCAGTGTGACAGGCACTGTAAAAAACAGTTAGTGTTAGGTTCAGGATAGCCCCCCCACCCCCCCTAATAAAGTTTTAACCCCCTGATCACCGCCCTAGTTAACCCTTTCACTCCCTATTGCCAGCGTCACTAAGCGATCATTTTTCTGATCGCTGTATTAGTGTCGCTGTTCCCGCTAGGTAGCTATTTTTTTTATTACGATTTTTTTTTTTACTAAAGACATGTGGCTAAATAAATTTTGGCCTAAATGTTTTACTAAAATTTAGTTTATTTGATTTTTTTTATAACAAATAGTAAAAAAATAGTGATTTTTTTCAAAATTGTCGCTCTATTTTAGTTTATAGCGCAAAAAATAAAAATCGCAGAGGCGATCAAATACCACCGAAAGAAAGCTCTATTTGTGGGAAGAAAAGGACGCAAATTTTGTTTGGGAGCCACGTCGCACGACCGCGCAATTGTCTGTTAAAGCGACGCAGCGCCGAATTGTAAAAACACCTTAGCATTTAGCAGCGTAAGTGTCCGGGTCTTAAGTGGTTAAACCTACTTTCATGTGGTGATTCACTTTTTACCCCCTTTTGCTCAACAGATGGCTTGGGATAGGATGAGGGTTCTTTTTCTGGTCCCTCACCATTGTCTAACTCCAATATTTTAGATTGAGAGTCAGATATTAGATTTTGGTTACATTCTACCCTTTCAGGGTTAGGCATTTGAGCATTGCCCTGGGGCACAAACTTCACTTTTAATTCTTTTGATTGCTTAGTTAGGGATTTCTGTTCCGACTTAAACTGATTTGTTCCTTCTTTTAAATTTTCACTGCTTATTACTCGGCAACTTTCTAAATTTTCACTGCTCATTACTCTGCAATTTTTGTCAAGATATTCAGTTTTCTGCAGAAAACTCTCAACCTCTTTTGTTAATATTAATCGTCTCGCATCTTTGTGACATTTGTCTTGATTTATTCTAGTGTTCTTTCGCACTGTTATTAATGACTTGTGATAATGATCTGCCTTTTCATTGGTCACTTCTCTATTTTTAGTGAGCTCACATTCCTTTTCTGTTACATGTGGCTGGGATTCTGAGATATCTATCTCCTGTTGGGGATTTTGACAGTTAAACCCATTACTAAGATACATCAGGATAATGCGTAAATCCGCAATAATGTGATCAAGCCTTTTTATTGTCTTTACCTTAGATGAGTTATCTTTTGCATCAATTTGACCGCCCAAGTTCCACACGTCTTTTATTATCTGACGGGCATGGGTTTTACGGCCTGTAATGTATGCTATATTAGTCTCATCAGACAATTTTTTTTCTGGCCTCATCTGTCATTTCAGCTTTGGAAATTTTTTCCAACATTTCCTGTATCCGTACCAATTTTCTCTGAGTTATTGTCTCTCCACTAAGGGCCGACTCTTGGTAATCCCTATTAACAAACAATATATTTTGACCAGACCTTTTTAGGCAAAGAAAAATATCTTTTATCCAAATTTGATAATACATGATTTCAAAAATGTATAATTCATAATTTCATGCAAAATATCATTTTTGTCACCACCATAGCTATGATTGAACGTGTACAAAACATCGACATTATCTCAGCGAGTGCCTCCATTTTTATGTTGTGCTTTCTTAAGGTTATATTTACCCGCACAGTAAAATTATATTGAATTCTTTGATAACGAAGACGTTTTTAAATACAAGTCAATCTATATGACATAGTCTATATTATGAACGTATTCACGGAGACGTATAATCATACAAAATAGCTAATTTATTGGTTGACAAAATATGGATATTTACATGACATTAGAATACCAGTTGCGTTACATGAACACATTGCGATACATTAAACTATCCCCAAAATGGGCGTGCAATACCTTTGATCCGTGTGTCATGTCCAAGTCTCAAGATAACTTTCTATAAAAGACAATGAAACAAAAGCGTCTATTTCATATTTCAACCGTTACTCTACTGCAGGTAAGTAATGGGCCAAAATATGAAATCATATTGGACGATTGTTTTTGTCATTAATTATGAAAAATATTAAAATTAATATTAAAATATTAAAATATAAAAATTGTATGCTTTACAGAAAAATCTACCAGTTATTGATTATGAGACCAGACCATGACTACACGATATACAACTTTACATCCTACAGAACAACAATATTTCTGATAAAGTAAAATGGCATATTTACCAATTCCAAGATGGCTATGTGCAGATGCCCAGGGTTAATATGCAGTGCTTTCTATGGCCCTTCATGGGATGACAAGATGCCTTCATGCATTGTCCTATAGTGCCCCTCCCCCTATGGATGGGGTCTTCTTCCTTCATTGATCCATCTGCCTTTCTTGATCTTTTTCATTGAATGATCTTCATTGCCCCTCTCTTCATTTTTCTCTCTCCTCATCTCATGGGCTATCTTTCTTATATTACTCAAAACAATAGGACCATTAAATTATACTAAGTTCTGCCCATCTAACAGCTGTCCTTAATTCATTGGCCTCTGGCCTCTATGGGAGTTCCTGGCAAGACATGTCGGGTTCCTATTGGCTGACGATTTTAATCATTTACTGGGTCACTGATTTTTGAGAACCTCAAGTAATATCACTTTCAGCCACTAGGTGTCTCACCTTTATTGTGAGATTATCTGTAAGATAATTTTATATTACTGGGGAGACTTGTATTATTATTATTAACTTATTATTCTTATTATTGGTAACTTCTATATATGTATCTCTGATAACTTTATGTTCCATCATATCCAATTAGTATATCTTTGATCCCTACATCACATAAACGTATATACCTGTATAACCGCATATTTTCCCAACAACATTCTTTCCAATCATGCAACAGGTTGATATCTCAATCAATGCAAAATAATTATTAATGTGGATACATGAATTATTTTGATATGTGTTTGAGGGACACATGTTGCAGGATACATCTTTATAATCACAATTCTATATCTTTCATAATGTGGATTTAGTTTCTTTAAAAACACATCTATTAATAAAAACAAATTTCTCCTATAATTCTTTTTACAAATTTCTAAATTAGCTGATGCGATGGTTATATATATCCCACAGTTCTCAAGATGTCCTTGATAATTTGTCAACGTATATTTTTCTAATACCCCGTATATTCATAATGCAAGTCAACTTTGTACATTGGTTTGTGAAGACCGTATTTAAAACTATCTCTTCCGTGGTAGCTCAATAGCCCATCTGTGTAAATATCTCCTTCTCAGGAAATCTAGTTGGTCAACACAAGCCATTGTTTTAGAATGGCTAAGTCAATGTTCGGTCTTCGGTCTACAATGGATTTATTTCCTCACCTGAAATCAGTTCTTGACTTGCAAAGGATGTTCTAGGATAAGGCTGGTTTCCTTAACCACTTCCATACCAGGCACTTACGCACCTTCCCGCCCAAGCCAATTTTCAGCTTTCAGCACTGTCGCAATTTGAATGACAATTGCGCGGTCATGCTACACTGCACCCAAACAAAATTGGCGTCCTTTTTTCCCCACAAATAGAGCTTTCTTTTGGTGGTATTTGATCACCTCTGCGATTTTTTTTTTTTGCGCAACAACTAAAAATAGAGCGAAGATTTTGAAAAAAAAATAAAGTTTTTATTTTTTTCTGTTAATTTTTTTGTAAATGAGTATGTTTTCTCTTTCAATTACGGGCACTGATATGGTGGCACTGATGGGCACCGATGAGGTGGCACTGATGGGCACTGATGAGGTAGTTCTGATGGGCGCCAATTAGGTAGCACTGATGGGCACTGATAGGCGGCGCTGGTATGGGGCACTGATGGGCACTCATGGGCGGCACTGATGGGCACTCATGGGCGGCACTGATGGGCACTCATGGGCGGCACTGGGCACTCATAGGCGGCACAGATGGGCACTCATAGGCGGCACAGATGGGCACTCATAGGCGGCACAGGTGGGCACTCATAGGCGGCACAGGTGGGCACTCATAGGCGGCACAGGTGGGCACTCATAGGCGGCACAGGTGGGCACTGATAGGTGGGCACTGGGCATGGATTGGCACTGACAATCACTGAGGGGTGGCACGGATGGATTAATGTTGCCAATCAGTGCCCATGTGTGGGCACTGATTGGCATCATTTATTTTTTTACTGCCCCCCTTCTTTTTTTTTTCCTTTTTTTTTTGTTCTTTTTTTTTATTATTTTTTAGTACCCTGGTGGTCTAGTGTGGCGATCCGAGGGGGGGCTGCGCTGATAAACAATCAGCGCGAACCCCCCCTGTCAGGAGAGCCGCTGATCGGCTCTCCTCTACACGCGTCTGTCAGACGCGAGTGAGGAAGAGCCGTCGGCGGCTCTTCCTGTTTACATCGTGATCAGCCGTGATTGGACACGGCTGATCACGTGGTAACGAGGCTCCGCCGGAGACTCGTTACCGAGATCGGAGGTGCAGGGTGTCAGACTGACACCCCGCATCACCGATCGCCGCGCTGCGCGCCCCCACGGGCGCGCGCGGCATTGAAATCGTGCTAGCCGTTTGAGAACGGCCAGTCACGATTTCATAACCACTTCCCGGCCGTAAATCTGTTATTGGCCGGGCGGGAAGTGGTTAAACATCACTTGTTTATTCACCAAGGTTTAGGACAACAATCATTTGTTCTGTGATGGGAACTGTCATTGTCCTAAGTTTCATCCAAGCTTGTAAAGGTAAAAGAATAACCAATTCAATTGTTGGTGTCTTGGAGGCTTGGCAAACATAGGCTACGATGTGTCTTTTTATTTTCTTCATTTCTTTTTGAATGGTTTCTAAAATTCATCTAAGCGAGCCTCACGTATATGTTCTAGTAAATATTAAAGGGGTGTTCCAGCCCTAAGTTGTGTTTATTAAAAGTCAGCAGCTACAAAAAGTGTAGCTGCTGGCTTTTAATAAACACTCACTTACCTGCTCCTGCGTTCCAGCGACGCGCCGACCGGGGCTCCGCTCCTCTCCCCCCCTCCCCGGCCGGCGTCTCCATCCTGACTGTGGGCACCCAGCCGTGACAGCCTTCGGCTTCACGGCCGGGCACCCACTGCGCATGCGCGAGCCGTACTGCGCATGCGTGCGCGGCGCGGCTCGCCGCTGATTGGAGAGGCGATCGCATTGGGCCTGTCAGTGTCCCATGTGATCGCCTACAGGGAGGGGCTGGTGTAGGCGATTAAGGCTTAATCGCCTAACCAGCCCCTCGGCGGAAGCAGGAAGTAGGACAGGAAGTCCCACTCCTACTGAAGCCCCCACTCCCCCCCAAAAAAAATTACATGCCAAATGTGGCATGTATGGGGGTGAGGAGTGGAGTAAGCAAAGGTAGTTTTTTTGGGTGGAACACCCCTTTAAATTCTTATTTTTCCGGGCCAGAATTATAACATCCTGTATGGGAGACATTATATAGAGGGGAACTTCCTGTCTTTGATTATGCCAGTGTCCAATAACCCACATAGTAATTACTATGGCTACTCTGTGTCCTGTGATGTACGAAAAATAAATAGACATTACTATTTTTTAACATTTGGGTCCGGTGAACCATCCTCAAACCTAACCCAGGTACATTCTGCTCATCTCTACTGGGGGGACATATTTTCTTTTGTTTGGGTCAAACTAAATGCTAGTACATTTGGCTCATCCATTCCCTACCGGTAGGGACATATTTCCTTTAGTTTACATAAACTGGGCTACATTTTAACATCTATAGTACTGTTGTAATACTGCAGGGACAGTTTACCGTTAATTGTTTTCTTGTATACAAGATTGTATGTACTTTTTGTTTATTTTTGATAATTTTACAAAAGTATTTTATGTAACCTGTGTCTGCAGTACCATTAAATTACTGATAGAATTTATGGAACAGCATGTAAGGGGATATTAATTTTTATTGCCATCAAAATTAAGGTAACTTTGCACCACATGTTACTCAGCTTCATTTATTAACAATTTCATGTAAAATGTTAACTATCCTTGGACTACTAAAAGATAAAGTGTTGCTTATAGGATTGATAGTACCATTAACATCCAAAGATGCATTTGTATTAAAATACCGTTTTCCATTAAAACGGATATATCTGAAAAGGTCAAGTGACTAGTAGTTATATATAATTGTTATTCAAGAACATGTTCCACTAAGTGCTGCAATATACTGTGTTATTGTAATGCGTTTCAAGATTTTATGCTGTACATATCTTGTAATAAACAAGGCAATATCACATGATGCATAAACCCTGCAAGTTTTTATCTCTTATTGTGAATTCCTTTGTAAATACATTTTACCTATTGGATATCTTCTAAAGGTTCATTTGCACAGAGATATAATATAGTAAAATGAGCTTTAATGTTATAGCCTGCACTAAAAAAAGTCAAATTTAGTGCATATAGTAACCACTTTCTGACTGCCCTATAGCACTTTTACTGCTACAGGGTAGCAGCTGTGGGCAGGATCACGTACTGTGTATATATACATGATTCTACATTTCCACTGGTAGGGGGCATGCGTGCACCTGCAGCGAGCTGCTATTGCTGTGATTACTCACAGCAGGAGCTGATCAACGGGACTTGATGTCCTCCGGCACTCGCAATTTGTTATTAAACCACAAAACTGCAAAGCAGAGATTAGTCTCTTCCCCTAGTGAAAGCAGTACACTGTGTAAACAAAAACACTGGCTAGCCACACTGTTAACCCTTTTCACGCCCTATAGATTTAACCCTTTCCCAGCCGGTGTCATTAGTACAGTGATGTACTAATGACAAATATCAAATCATGAAATATCTAATAATGTAAAAATCCTTGTTTACTTGCGTGGCACTACCCCCTGCGGGAGCTGCTGGAGGAAGAAGTATCTCCCACTCTGCACAGCCAGGCACACATAGTTTTCCACAATAGTCTGGAGTCAAACAGTCCTTGCAGCTTTGTTTTTGTATTTTAGTAAGGGTATTGAACTTCGATGGGGTTTAGGGTATTATGGGATGCCCACTTGATCAAAGTAGCACAACACTTCAGGGAAACAACTGTCTACAGTTCGTATATACACTTCTCCTCTACCTCCAGCACAAATCTTGCTGGTAGAACTACATCTCCCAGGAGCGAATACAGACTAATAGCTAATGCTCTTTACAGGCAGGGGCCGCATGCCCCTGCCTGTAGTGTAGTAAAAATTCCTAGTGCCCAGCTGTCCTCCTGTGGCTACTGATCGCTGCATCACCTCTTTGGGCACTGCCAGCCCACCTGGCTGCAGCTGCCCCTTTAACTAGCCTCCTGGCTATTACTTCACAGTCCTCCCAGATTGACTCTACATCCATCCCAGACTGATCTCCTCAGTCCTCTCAGGCATGCATCTCAGTACTTTGGACTGTAACACTTACCAGCCCACCTGGCTGTCTTTCTTCCTGGTGATTTGCCTGGCAGTGTTCTCCTGCTGTCCTCCACGTTGCTCCCGTGCTTCTGGTCAGGGCACCTCTGTGTGCTTTGAAGAAGGTCCCTTCCACACCCAAACCCAGGCTCAGACAAAGGGGCTACTTTCAAGGGCCACTGACAGCCTAACACTTCATTTCCAGCTTCCACACAAACTCCGCTGGCTGACCCTGAGTATTTGAGGGGGTCCTGCGTCCTGCCTACCCATCTGTTGGGGATTGGTCAGGGTCCTCAGAATACTCCAGGGATCTCCTTCTCACCTCCACTCCCATTCTTCTGAAATCCAAGTGCAAGTTTCTGCAAGTTCCCAGAAGTGGGGGGGGGTGGTCTCTGAGATGCTGCCCGTGAATCGTACATCCCTCCCTAAGTCTCTCAAACCCTGACCCAGAAAAACACACAGGCTTGGCTGCCAGCCAAGCCTGAACAATTTACCCACTCTAACAAAGATTTACTTCTAGCACATTAGAGGGTGCTACATTTTATCTACACACAAATGGATAATTAATGAATCTTCGCACATTTTAGTGTATGAACATTCTCTTTAGGACATCATTCTCATACTGTATGTTATTTTTATTTTTTCATATCAATATTAATTGTAAGGTTTTAGCTTGATTGCGCTTATTAACTGTTTTTACATTTTGGTTATTTTAAAGTGATAATAAACCATCAGTTTTGTAAGGATTTTCAGCAGGTGAAGGAATCCCTTGCCAAATATGCATTTTCTTCATCTTTTCGGCTGGGTTCGCACTGCTGTGCAGAGCTGCTCACAGCAGGGGTCCGGTGTGTCCCTGTTCACCACTTCAGGTCTGATTTTGGTCTGAATTTTTTGCTGAATTCAGACCTGAAACGAACCACGACACACAGGACTCCTGTGCAATTTGCTCCGCAGCCATCCTGGAGCTGTGTGAACTGGCTTCAGTGAGAGCCGGTCACAGTCTCCTGACATTCAAATTGAATTTGGGGAAACCTGCATCCAATTCGCAATAGTGGGCACCCAGCCTTAACTATATCAATCAGTGTTCCAGTTTAAACTAGTGCCATAACTACTGCCCTAGGTATCCTGTGTTAGAGTGGCTCCTTTATTTTGCAGAATTCTATGGAGCCACCCTTGCATGCAGGTCCAAGGATTCGGTCTCCCTACTCTGTATGCAACAATAGAAACTCACAGCCCCATAGCCTAGGAAGGGAAAGCACAACCTTGCTCTTCACCCCCCCCCTCCTTGTCACTGATTGGCTTGAGGCTGCTCTGTCCATTGTAACCACTTTCCTTTTAAGATCAGAAGTTCAGGGAAGCAGCTCCTAGACAGCAGGAATCAACAGAAATTACAAGTGCTGGGGTAAGAATTTTAATAAAACAGTTTACTCAGTAAAGTTTATTTTATTGTTGCTCAATGTGTTAAACTAAAAAGACTCATTTTTAACCACTTGACCACTGGGCACTTAAACACCCTTCCTAACCAGACCATTTTTCAGCTTTCGGTGCTCTCACATTTTGAATGACAATAACTCAGTCATACAACACTATAACCAAAAGAAATTTGTATTCTTTTTTTTCCCCACAAATAGAGCTTTCTTTTGGTGGTATTTGATCACCTCTGCAGTTTTTAGTTTTTTCGCTATTAATGAAAAAAGAACGAAAATTTTGTAAAAAAATGAATTTTTCTTCATTTATATCATAACATAGTGGCACTGGTGGCACCGATGGGCACTGATGGGCACTGTAGTGGCACTGATAAGCACGGATGGACACTGGCAGAACCGATGAGCACTGTAGTGGCACTGGGCAGAGTAGTGGCACTGATGGAGCACTGGCGGCACTGATGAGCACTGTAGTGGCACTGATGCAGCACTGACAGACACTAGCAGCACCAATGGGCACTGAAGTGGCAGAGGTGGCACTGGTGGGGACTTTAGTGGCACTGATGGGGACTTTAGTGGCACTGATAGGGACTTTAGTGGCACTGGTAGGGACTTTAGTGGCACTGGTAGGGACTTTAGTGGCACTGGTGGCACAGATGGGGACTGTAGGGGCACTGATGGCTAGTGTAGTGGCACTGTGTGGCAATGTGTGGCACTGCTAGGCACTGCTGGGCAAAATATATAGATTCACTCACTGATAAAAAGCACTTCTCTCCTCACACGTTGTATCGGTGTGAGGAGAGAAGAGATAACCTCAGATTGACCCTTTTTTTGTTTACATTTGTCTGCTCCCTCATTGGAGGGAACGATCAGGTGGTGAAGAGCCGCTGTCATTGGCTCTTCACCGTGATTCGGTGTTGCGTCGGGTCCCGCCAACCCGGCGAACACAAAAACTTTTGCGTGCACATCGAAGGGGGCGCGCAATCACCGCAAATCGGGACGACGTCCCAGGGACGTCGTCCCGAAATAACAGGTTTGCGCTGTAGCAGTATTTCTGCTATAGCGCGGTTAGAAAGTGGTTAAATAGAGGCCATTCATTTATAAAAGTGAATTCCAGGAAATAAGGGGAAGCTCAGGCTTATTTACTAAAGGGGGTGAGAAACTTCACTTAAAACATTGTGTAAATATTCAGTTCATTTATACAATCATGTAAAAAGCATCTACATATGATCATGCTCATCATCATGTTTTTTTCAAGGTGAACATGAATTGTTTTTTTTCACATGATTAATTGTGTGAAGCTTCTTAACTCCTTTTAGTAAATTCCATCCGTGTTCACTTTTTAAATGCTCAATTATATGTGAGGAACATAAGAAAAACAGGATTTTCTCAAGCACATGATTGGATAATAAAAGTGAACACCGTTTCACTTTATTCATTGTTATTCACTTTGTTAAGGTAACAGTTGCTACTCCTTTGGAGACCTTTCACACTGGGGCAGTGGGAGCGGTAGTGTTAAAGCGCCGCTAGTTTTAGCTGTGATTTACCGATGTTATGGTGGCACTTTGGCGCCGATATTCGGGTGGGAGAGGGGCACTTTTAACCCCCTAGACATACAGAAAGTCTAGACCCCACTCCAGAGCAACCCTTCTCTGTATTTCCCTCTGGAACAGAGAGAACATTGGCAA
Source organism: Rana kukunoris (assembly GCA_029574335.1). Classification (NCBI taxonomy): domain Eukaryota; kingdom Metazoa; phylum Chordata; class Amphibia; order Anura; family Ranidae; genus Rana; species Rana kukunoris. The sequence continues at coordinate 76,982,940 of CM056054.1, read as the reverse complement.
TTCCTTGGGCTTCCCTTTCCTGGGCAAGACAGGATGTGGCACTTGGGACAGAGTAGACACAGCTGCTCCACGCCTTCAATCACTCCTAAGGCGAGTCCTCCACAAATCTCTAACCGAATGCCAGTGTCTACTAGCGCTCGCTCCTGGATGTCAGGCATCTACTGTAAAGCGGGCATCATCTGACCACCCTCCGTCATCTTCAGCTGTCTCATGGTGTTTTCTGCTGGTTGGAACTTGTCAGCTTCCTCTAGGGTGTGACTCCGCCCTCCAGCTCTCCGTCAGCTCGGCATCTAAGGAACTGATAAGTAGGCTCTGTGGTCCATGCTCTGCGCTGACCCCTTGTGGTAGAAGCTGGGATTAACAGGCATGCTGATGCTAGCTGGTTCTGTCCAGACATGAATCTCTACAAAAACTGTGCCACAGTAGCTGAATGCTGATAGCAGCCAAACTGTCCAGTGGTTGCTCTTGGCAACAGTAAAGTCAATCTCCAATGCCTCACTGTATAGGACCAGCATAGAAAAGTCCCACCCACGGGCACCCCCAGGTTGCGTTCCATTTCCAGGGGTAACAGTTGACATTCTCATGCTCCCTTTACTGTTGTCAAGCAGGAGTTAATAGAAAAGTGATAGTCTGCAATTCAGTGGGTAATGTCCGCACCATTCAGAGCGCTGGACATATTTGTAATCCATGGGTGCGATCGCCCGCCATGGATGCCATGGGTAACAGCACATGTTCTACAGTCACTGAGTTGCAGGTTAATTTCAATTGTCTGCCCCAGGATTGACTGGAGTAACTGGGTAGTGGGGGGGCAGTAATACTGACAATCCCGGACAGTTGCTATTGGCAACAGCACTTGTAAAAGCTAATTTTCAGGCAAACACACAGGGCCAGATTCTCGTAGATGGGCGCATCTACAAGCGGGGCGTAGCGTATCCTATTTACGCTATGCCGCCGCAACTTGGAGACGCAAGTGCCGTATTCTCAAATGTGGCTCTTTGTTGCGCTCCAATTACAGTATCTGTGGGGGTTGCACTGTTGTCTTGTGCCTAAGGCCCAATTTTTCTGCCCCTGTTTAACAGGGGCGTCTCATAACAATTTTTGATGCAATACTTTGCACGTAGCTCTTTGTTGCGCTCCAATTACAGTATCTGTGGGGGTTGCAGTGTTGTGTTGTGCCTAAGGCCAAATTGTTCTGCCCCTGTTTATCAGGGGCGTCTAATAACAGTCCTTGTCTTGTTTGCACTGCCTGTATACTGCTGTTCAAAGTATATAGGGCCAAAGAGTCTTGTCAGGGCCGATCCTCGCTATAGGCTCACTATGATACCCACAAAGCTGCAAAGGGCCCCCCAAATTACTAGAGGCCCCGTCTGGTGAGAAGTCATTATCGCCCCCTCACCCCGCTTCTAAACTCGCTGGCTGAGTTATTTACGGCAGCAGAACACCCCCTCCCCACGCTTCTCAACTTTCTTTAATGTGACATGTCACTGTCGTCAGCGCCCCCCGCTTAATGTGCCATGTCATTTTGCTTAGGGCCCCAGGGAGGTCAGGATTGGCACTGGGTCTTGTAATGACCTGGGGGAAGTGGTGGCAGGGAAACTCATGCTATTTTTTTTAATGATGTGTATCCATATTGCAGGGACCAAACATTACATTAAAGCCGCAAGCAGTATTAAATACATTTTTTCTTATAGTAATCTCATGTTGTGCAGGGACATTTCTAAACATGAGCCACTACTATAGACACCCAGCAGGTACGATATTTAAAGGAATTTTTCATTTTTTTTTTTTCACTTTAAGCATCATTAAAATCACTGCTCCGTAAAAAACGGCTGTTTCCATTGATACATGTTCCCTGTGGCAATACCCGGGTTCTGAAAGACGTTTTCCAGCATTAAATTGAATATAGGTCTTTAAAATGATCGTTTTTGAATTCAAACGTTCGAGTCCCATAGACTTCAATGGGGTTCTATATGTTCGCGCGAACCCGCGGTCTGTTCGAACGTTCTAGTGCGAACCGAATGCGGGGGTGTTCGGCTCATCCCTACTCGTTATTAGGGATGAGCGAGGATCGTCCCTGACAAGAATCTTTGGCCCTATATACTTTGAACAGCAGTAAACAGGTGGTGCAAACAAGACAAGGACTGTAGGTTTGTTAAGTAGAATCTGAACCATGTCATACTGTAATTGTAGCGCAACAAAGAGCCACATGCAAAGTATTGCATCAACAAATTTTATTAGACGCCCCTGTTAAAGGGGCAGAAAAATTGGGCCTTAGGCACAAGACAACAGTGCAACCCCCACAGATACAGTAATTGGAGCGCAACAAAAAGCCACATGCAAGGTATTGCTTTAAAAATTGTTATTAGACGCCCCTGATAAACAGGGGCAGAAAAATAGAGCCTTAGGCACAAGACAACAGTGCAACCCCCACAGATACTGTAATTGGAGCGCAACAAAGAGCCATGTGCAAAGTATTGCATCAAAAATTGTTATTAGACGCCCCTGTTAAACAGGGGCAGAAAAATTGGGCCTTAGGCACTGGTGGCGGAGCCCAGAAACAAACATTTTCTTACTAGCTATCAGCAAGATCAGTGAGGAGGAAAAGGATATTCCATCAGCAGCATAACAGGACAGTCACTCAGCATCAGCATAGGCAGTCTCAAAGGGATCTGACATTTCAAAAAAATTATTCAAGTCAGTGCGTTGTATGCTGGGTGCGGAGGAGTTTGTGCCGCTATTACCAGTGACTGAGGTCCGCCCATCCTAGTGATGGGGAGAGGAAGTCTCGGAGCTCCTGGCTAAGTCTCTGGGCCATGCCCCTCTCTCCCTGGCACTGCCCTTGGATTATTATCGCCTTAGTGCCCCATTGCTGAGCTGCTGTCGGAGTGTCCGGGCTGCAATCATGCTCAGGAGGGTCCTGCTGAGTGTCTTCATGGCGACTGTGATGGGCAGAGGGAGCGGAGCGCGCTGCAGTACGCCAGTGATATGTGCAACTGGAGAGGAAGCAGATTGACCCATGAACTGCACAAGAAGGAAGTCGAGCAGGTGTACCTCCATTGGTCGGAAGGATCAGTCGAATGGCTGTACCCAACTGGAGCTCTCATCGTCAACCTCTTCCTCTATACCTTTTCTGCTTCTGAGCACTTGACTGTTTGCATAAAACCTTTCAAAGACTCCAAAGGATCTAATATTTATTTGAAAAAAAACTGGAGAACTCAAGATGTTGGTTCGGGACGAGGAACACCTTCCTAATAAGGTCTATTGCTTTGCCCTGGAACAAGGAGTGTTGTTCATTGAGGCCACACCACAGTTGGACATTAGCCGAAAAACCACCGGCTTCCAGTATGAGCTTATTAGCTGGAGGACGCTATCAGACTTGCACGCTATTTCTGATCCCTGTTGACCCTGCAGTGATACAGAGATCCTGTTAGCAGTGTGCATTAGTGATTTTATTGTCAAAGGTTCTATCAAAGACGTAACCAGTGACCTGGAACAGCAGGAATCCATCATTTCTGTTTCCATCGACAGACTTTACAGACAAAAAAGCAAAATCCTCAAGCCCAACCAAGAACATGGTTGAAAAGGTCTGATAAGGACGCCTCTAGAATGTGGCGTCAGACCAGGACTGGGGGAGTTCTTGATCACTGGACAAATGCACTTTGGGGAGCCCCGATTGGGCTGTGCGCCGCGGTATAGGGACTTCCAGAGGATATATCTAGGAGCAAAAAGTAATGGATTAAATCCATGTGAAATTGACACTGATTGAGAGACCCAAGCACCGCCTTGTCAGGGTTTTGTAGAATGTTCTACCTTTCCGATGTTGGGACTGTAGTTTTAAAGGACAGCAAACACTTGGAAGGATTATGAAGACTTTTTTTTTTTTTTTAGAAGTGGTTGAAGGTCTACCTATCCACGACGTAAGCTGTTACACTAAAGTGTTGGAGGTACGAAATCGAAATGGGGCAGGCCCAAACTCGCCACTGTACAAGACTGCCATTTAAAACTTGCGTCGCAAACCTAAGTTATTATTTTTTTTCTTATCTCAAGTAGTGCTGCTCACGAATATTCGCATTGCAAATATTCGCTACGAATATTGCATATTCGAATATTCGCGAATAACTCGAATATCGCGGCGAATATTCGCTATTTTGAATATTCATATTTTTTCAAATTTCGCAATCAATTTCACAATCAATTTCGCATTCACACTAGCGAAATTTCACATTAGCGAAATTTCGCATTAGCGAAATGCGAAATTTCGCATTTTTTTTTTAATATAAAATATAGCGAATATTCGTAAATATCGAATATTCGTGATATTTTATCCAAAAAAAAATAGCGAAATTTCGCAATCATTTTCGCTTTCGCATATGCAAAATTTCGCTATTTTTTTTTTTAATAAAATATAGCGATTATTCGTAAATATCGAATATTCGTGATATTTTATCCAAAAAAAAATAGCGAAATTTCGCAATCGTTTTCGCTTTCGCATATGCAAAATTTCGCTATTCTTTTTTTTTATAAAATATAGCGAATATTCATAAATATCGAATATTTGTGATATTTTATCCCAAAAAAAATAGCGAAAATTCGCAATTTTTTTTTTTTTTATAAAATATCACGAATATTCGATATTAACGAATATTCGCGAATATTCTTCGAAATATTTTCGCGAAATATCGCGAAATCGAATATGGCGTATTCCGCTCATCACTAATCTCAAGTCTTAAACTGAAGAAACTGCCTCCTATTTTTGGTATTACTAATGTTTCATGATCCATAAAACATCGAAGTTGTAGCAATCCAACACAGGGTATTTTTTCTATAAAATGGTTCGTCGAGCAAGGAAGATATGGTGTGTGTGTGTGTATATATATATTTTAACATGCTTTGTAAAAAGCTTGGTGTACATTTTTTCTGAGAATGTTTCTTACAAAAGGAATGTTTGTGAATATTTTTTTTTTTGTTAAAAGTTTTTATTGTGCAATTGCGATCTGACATTTTGCGCAGGTCAGTTGATTGTGTTTTTTTTCATTTCCAGTGAAATAAAAAGACCTGGGAAAAAAAAACAACAAAAAAAAAAATTATTCAGTTACATCTGCATCAGGTGCTTGGTAGCTGGTGTTGATACAAGCATGATTCATTTTGATGAAGGTCAGTCTATCGACAGAGTCGGTGGAGAGGTGCACCCTGTGATCGGTCACAAAGCCTCCAGCAGCACTGAATGTGCGTTCTGAAAGAACGCTGGATGCAGGGCAAGCCAGTAGCTCAATTGCGTACTGTGCAAGCTCTGGCCAGTGATCCATCCTCAAGACCCAGTAAGGCATGGACAGGGACTTGCCTCTCTTTCACGGCGCATTGAGTTACTCTGCTGGCAGCTGGGAAGGACGCAGGGCAAGGTACAGTAGTGTTGGAGGTTGTTCCGCCACCACGCCTTCAAAACACTATTACTGGTTGTGACACACCTCTCTCCTCCACCCCCTCCTCCTCTTCTTCCTCTGTGGCCTCTTCCTGTGCTGATGTCTCCTCGAAACCAGCCGCACTCCGTAGGTGTACAAGGGGCTACGCAAGAATGCAGGCCAAGAGATGCCACGCGGTGCTAGAGCTGGTGTGCTTGGGAGACAGGAGCCACACTGAGGCCTAGGTTCTTTCATCTCTGCAGGGGCAGGCTCAGAGGTGGTTGACGCCACGCCAGCTTAAGCCTGGAATGGTGGTTAGTGACAATGGCACCAACCTCCTCTCTGCCCTGCGACAGGGAAAACTGACCCACGTGCCCTGTTTTGCGCATGTCCTAAATTTGGTGTCGCAGCGGTTCTTGGTTTGGTACCTGGGCTTACAGGATGACCTGAAGGAGGCCAGGAAAGTCTGTGTGCATTTCCGGAGGTTATATAATGCCACTGCTCCGCTGACAGACCTCCAAAGGGAATACAACCTGCCCAAGAACCGTCTAATCTGTGACATGCCCACCAGATGGAACTCTACATTGGCCATGCTGCAGCGGCTGCACACGCAGCAGAGGGCCATCAATGAGTACCTGTGCCAAAATGGCAGCAGAACTGGATCAGGGGAGCTTGGTTTTTTTCCCCACGCCAGTGGGCCTTGATCAGGGATGCATGCACTGTCCTGTCACCCTTTGAGGAGGCCACAAGGATGGTGAGCAGTGACAGTGCATGCATCAGTGAGACTGTCCCTCTTATTCACATGTTGGAGCACACGCTACGTGGAATAATGGGCAGAGCCCTTGAGGCAGAACAGAGGGAGGAAGAGGAGGACTTCCTTACCTCTCAAGGCCCCCTTTATCCAGACAGTGGTCCTGCTTGCCCACCTAGCACACAGGAAGAGGAGGAGGAGGAGGATTGTATCAGCAGCATGGAGGTGGAGCCTAGCACTCAGCATCAGCAGCAGTCTTCAAGGGATCACTTACAGTCCCAAGCAACCCATGGACTTTTACGTGGCTGGGATGAGGTGGCTGAGGATCCTGTCGTCTTCAGTGACCCAGAGGACTGTGCCCCTAATGCCTCAGCAAACCTACGCTGCATGGCCTCCCTGATCCTGCAAAGCCTGTGTAAGGATCCCCATGTTCGTGGTATCAAGGAGAGGGATCATTACTGGCTGGCAACTCTCCTTGATCCACGTTACAAGAGTAAGGTTGCGGAGCTTATCTTGCCGTCGCCGAGGGAGCAGAAGATGAAACTTCTGCAGGAGGCCTTGCAGAAGGGTCTGTGCGACGCGTTCCCAGAACCTGGGGGATTAACAAATCCTGGTCCTGGAGAACATGTTGCTGAGGCTTTGGTGAGTCACAGAAGGAGCGGTGGAGAAGGTGGCCGTCTGACCGATGCGTTCAGACAGTTTTTTAGTCCAACGCCCCTAGGTCTGACCGGTTCCAGCAACCATCGCCAGCGTCTGGTTTACATGGTCCGGGAATACCTAGGGGCAAGATCCGACTTACTTTTTTGCCCGTTGTGATTGGCCAAGCATGCAGGGTCATGGTGCATGCTTGACCAATCGGCGCGCAACGCCGCAGTGAACTATGGGCCGATGCGCGTCACTCAAATTTGGCGCGAACGACCCGTTTTGTTCGTAATTCATCGAACGTACGAACAGACGATGTTCAAATCGAACATATGTTCGGGTCGAACACAAAGCTCATCCCTAATAAAGAGAAGGGGATGACACCCCAACGGCTGAATAGCTGATGCGTTTATGGGGCACACCCCTTTCTTCAGAGCCTAGATGGTCTGTTATCATAATGAACCATCTAGACTCTGAAGAAAGGGGTGAGCCCCAGAAACGCGTCAGCCATTCCGCCGTTGGGGTATCATCTGATTATATCATCAGGTTCTGCTGGCAGGTGTCAAGAGACCAGTCTGACTGCTAGATGAGTCTTTATTCAAGTTCCTTTTGTGAGTTAGACTATTGCTTTAATTATATTTATATTTTATATTTTGTGGTAATGTACTAGGTCGGTGCCCCCTCCTTTTCTAGACCTTGCCTTAAGATTGGACTACACTACTCGTGTTTAGCAAAAACACCAGAGCGCAGGAGAATTTTGTTTTATTGGCCAGCAGGTTAGCCATGAAGATGGATCTCGGTTGAACCTCCAAATGTAGTAATGGCCCCCGCGGGGTTGCTACGTGTTACAGCATTCACACATTTCACCCTGCTGCCAGACATCCATTAAGGCTCACACACACGATCGGTTCAAACTGATGAAAACGGACTGAGGTTCGTTTTCATCAGTCCAAACCGATCGTGTGTAGGCCCAATCAGTCCATTATTCTTCGGTCAAAAAACAGATGGCTTGCTTTAAAATTCAACCAATGGACGGCTAACCGATAGGTCAAAACCGATCGTTAGTACGCACGAGCATTGGTTAAAAATCCATGCATGCTCAGAATTAAGTCGACGCATGCTTGGAAGCATTCAACTTTTTTTCAGCACGTCGTTGTGTTTTACGTCACAGCATTCTGACACGATCGGTTCATGAACCAATGGTGTGTAGGCACATCAGTCCATCAGTCAGCTACATCGGTGAACCGATGAAAACGGTCCATCGGACTGCTCTCATCGGGTGGACCGATCGTGTGTACGTGGCTTTAGACACACTTCTCAGTCAATGAACAGTCTCTTGCTTGTTTTTGTTTTTATTAATGGATTGAACCTGGTTGGGAAAAAGAGACATGGGATGCCCATAAGATACATTTTACTTTGTAGAAAACAAGTAACTGTGTCACACTTCTCAACAGAACAAACAGGCTAAGTTGTCCCAATATATAAGCGGTCCATATAGAGAACTTGGTGTTGAGTTATTCACTTTACGGTCAACACTGAGGACAAGGGGGCACTCTTTACGTCTAGAGGAAAAGAGATTTCATCTCCAAATACGGAAAGGTTTCTTCACAGTAAGAGCTGTGAAAATGTGGAACAGACTCCCTCCAGACGTGGTTCTGGCCAGCTCAGTAGATTGCTTTAGGAAATGCCTGGATTCTTTCCTAAATGTACATAATATAACCGAGTACTAAGATTTGTAGGTAAAGTTGATCCAGGATAAATCCGATTGCCTCTCGGGGGATCAGGAAGGAATTTTTCCCCTGCTGTAGCAAATTGCATCATGCTTTGCTGTTTTTTTTTTGCCTTTCTCTGGATCAACTGTGGGTATGGAGTTGGGTGTATGGGATTGTACTGTGTTTTTTATTTTGTTTGTTTTATTTTTTTGTGGTTGAACTGGATGGACTTGTGTCTTTTTTCAACCTGACTAACTATGTAACTATGGCTGACCCTAAAATTTTACCTCAGAACACTTCCTCCAGCACACTACTTTACTGTCCAACTTTAGTACTCCTGTCACACCATCGGCACATGACTAGGCCTCACTCTAAGTCCCAGTGTCTTTACTTGATAGCCCTTTGTAGGCCAGGGCCTGCAGTACCCCTTTGTGGTAGCCATCGATTCACTTAAGGAGAATAAAATTAGATGGGCTACTTATCCCAGCAAGTTCGACTTGCAAATCCTACCCGCCCTCCTGGCTGCAGCAATTTGACACAACTCCCACAGTCTCTTCCTCTGGCTCTACATCCAGCTCCCCTGACATATCTCTTCCAGAGCTTTCCACTGTGCTTTCCACTCACCGACACTTGTCCTGGATCCTTCCTGAATGACATTTCCCCCGGACATGTTGACCAACTGTTGGGGGTCTAGCTCTGCCAAGTGTACGAGAGTACGCATATATGCGTCCTCGGCTTTCAGGGGTTATACCGGGATGATGCCTGCAGCTGCCGTTGTTTAGAGCCAGCGATTGGCTAGCCTGACATAACAACCGATGCGGCTAAAAGCCGCTCGGTTGTTATGCCGGAGAAGCAGGAGGGGACACCCGCCCTCCCGCCGCCTCTCGCCGCTCTGACCGGGCCTCCCGTTCCGCAATGTAAACACGGACGTCACTTTTGGGTTTCTCGGCTGCCAATGGCGCCAGATTTTAAAAAGTACACAGTATTCAGAATCGCAGTTTTCGGCGATCTGAAATCTTTTAGACCCCCGATCCCTCCATAATGAGTACCTGTCACCACCTATCACTGTCACAAGGGATGTTTACATTCCTTGTGACAGCAATAAAAGTGATCAAAATTAGAGTTGAGCGGACACCTGGATGTTCAGGTTCGGGTTCGGGTTCCCGAACCCGGACTCCGAACCCCATTGAAATCAATAGGACACAGACTTTTAGTAAAAGAAAAAATAAATGCATGGAGGTCCCCCCAAATTCAATAACTAGACCCTTTAGGTCTGGTATGTATATTAAGGGGAACCCCAACGTCAATTTAAAAAAAAAATGACGTGAGGTTCCCCCCAAATATCCATAACCAGACCCTTCAGGTCTGGTGTGGATTTTAAGGGGAACTCCACCCCAAATTTAAAAAAGAATGGCGTGGAGTTCCCCCTAGAATCCACACCAGACCCCTTATCCGAGCACATTGACCTGGCCGGCCGCAGAAAAGAGTGGGGGACAGAGTGCGCCCCCCCCCTCCTGAACCACACCAGGCCACATGCCCTTAACATTGGGAGGGTGCTTTGGGGTGCCCCCCAAAGCACTTTGTCCCCATGTTGATGAGAACAAGGGTCTCATCCCCACAACCGTTGCCCAGTGGTTGTGGGGGTATGCGGGCAGGGGGCTTATCAGAATCTGGAAGACCCCTTTAACAAAGGGGACCCCCAGATCCTGCCCCCCCCTGTGTGAAATGGTAATGGGGTACACTGTACCCCTACCATTTCACGAAGGAAGTGTAAATAGTAGTTTTCAGGAAAAAACACACACATCGTAGAACAAATTACTTTATTAATTAAACCAAATAAAAATCCAGCAGTGAAAATAGACAATCGATGCTGCTCCCTGCTCCAACGTTGTCTTCTATCCAGCGCCGGGTGATCTCTCCAGCGACGGGTGATCGCTCCAGCGATGAGAAGATCCATCCATTCAGAGCACAGCTCAGCGAATGACGCGCCGGAGCTTTGACATTTTTTTTATAGGGGAGGCGGGCCACGCGTCACATGACCCCGTCCCGCTCTGATACAAGGGGCATGTCTGGGCTGTCCCAGTGACGTAGCAGAGTGTGCGTCAGAGGGGGACAGGGAGGGGGGGTGCACTCTGTCCCCCCCTCTTTTCTGTGGCCGGCCAGATCAACGTGCTTAGGTAAGGGGTCTGGTGTGGATTTTAGGGGGAACTCCACGCCATTTTTTTTTACATTTGGTCTGGAGTTCCCCTTAAAATCCACACCAGACCTGAAGGGTCTGGTTATGGATATTTGGGGGGAACCCCACATCATTTTTTTTTTAATTGACGGCGGGGTTCCCCTTAATATCCATACCAGACCTAAAGGGTCTGGTTATTGAATTTGGGGGGACCCCCGCGCATTTTTTTTCCCGAACTCGAACCCGAACTTTCAGCAATTATTCGGGTTTGGGTTCGGGAAAAACCCAAAGTCCGTACCGAACCCGAACTTTACAGTTCGGGTTCGCTCAAGTCTAATCAAAATGAAAAAAAAAAATCACAATTTAATATTATGATTTTTTTTTTAAATAATAATAAAAAAAAAATGTAAAGCGCCCCCCTCCCCGCGAGCTTGCGCAACAAAGAAAACGCATACGGAAGTTGTGCCCGCATATGAAAACGGTGTTTAAATCACACACGTGAGGTATCGCCGCGATCGTGAGAGCGAGAGCAATAATTCTAGCACTAGACCTCCTCTGTAACTCTAACCTGGTAACCGTAAAAAAAGTTTAAAGCGTCGCCTATGGAGATTTTTAGGTACCGCCGTTTGTTGCCATTCCACGAGTGCGTGCAATTATTAAGCGTGACATGCTTGGTATCTATTTACTCGGCGTAACATCATCTTTCACATTATGCAAAAAAAATTACTTTTTCATTTTTTTTTAATTCATGAAAGTGAATTTTTCCCAAAAAGTTGCGTTTAAAACACAGCCGCACAAATACCACGTGACATAAAATATTGCAACATCGCCATTTTATTCTCTAGATTCTATGCTGCTAAAAAAAAAAATATATATATAATGTTTGGGGGTTCTAAGTAATTTTCTAGCAAAAAATATGGATTTTTACTTGTAAACACCAAATGTCATAAATAGGATTAGGCATGAAAGGGTTAATCTCCCTGCAGGTCCCCTGGCCTGTAGGAAGTAGAAAGGTAGCTTAGTATAGTAGTTGTGCATTTCTGCTTCTCTTGAACCAGATGGCTTGACAAATCTTTAATCAACAGAATGTCAGGCCTTGTACACACGATGTAATTTATCCGGTCGGAAACATCCGACGGATATTTCCCAGCGGACAAGGCAAATTTGTCCGTTGGTCTGATGAGCGTACAGAAATCCCAGCGGACCAGAACGCGGGCACGTAAACCACGTACGACGTCACTATAAAGGGGAATGCCAAAGCCTACGGCGCCGCCCTCTGTTCCACTTTTGCTAGTTCCGTGTTAGCGAAGGTTTGGTTAGAGCTGATTCGTGCTTTTCAGTCTCCGCACTTAACAGGTCGTATTTTTGGGTTCAGTGTGTGCTTGTGGGCTCGTATTTGTCATTCAGTGTCGCCGTGCGCGGCGTTTCTGCTTTGCAGTGCCGTCCTGTATGGTCGTATCTGTTTGACGTGCGATCTTTGCAGGTATTGCTGGATTTGGGGGTGCTTTCTGTTTGAGTGTGTTCTTGACTGACCAGCCGGCCGGTTTGAAGCCATGATGGAGCAGCAGCGCAACTTTTCACGAGTTCATGCTGTTTATGGGTTTTGTTCTGGAGTCTGTGTGCATTCCAGTGATTTGGACAGGAACAGTAGGAGGAGTTCCTGGGCCAAGAATTGGTTGCGGCAGCGTAACCGATTCTCTCATATGTCTCTGTTTAGGGAGATCTGGGAGAATAATCCTGATGACTTCAGGAACTTTCTCCGTATGACGGACCCCGTTATCACGAGGCCCCCTATATCACGAGGCAGGACACTGTGATGTGCCAAGCCATTCCGGCTGAGCAGAGGCTTATTGCCACGTTGCGGTACCTGGCGACTGGGAGGAGCCTGCAGGACCTCAAGTTCTCAACAGGCATCTCTCCCCAGGCGCTTGGGGTCATCATACCGGAGACGTGTTCTGCCATCATACAAGTGATGCAGGAGGAGTTTATTAAGGTAAGTTTCCTCCTTTAACATCACAATCTGTGTCTTTAATAATGTATGCAAATTTTAGAAACTTTTTTTGTTGGTTTTCCTAATTGCCATGATTGTAATATGCTGTGTGCTGAATGTTCCCTTTTCTCCCCATGCATGTTGTTAAGCTTTTCAGGTTAATTTTGTTTGGCCTACCTGCATATTTTTACCTTCAACACTACTAACCTATCCAGCATCATCTCCTAGGGACAAACACACCTTTTTTTGGTTTTGGCTCTCTTTTTTTTTGTCCTGCTCCATTGTAGTTCAACTCCCCCCCCCCCCCTAAAAAAGTTAATTGCCCCATCAGCGGGATGTGTAGTCTGATAATAATTGGCTCTAGATTTGTTGCCCTAAATACTCACTACAGACTAATATTTAGAAATGTTAATACTGTGATGTTGCAGAATGATGTTTTTTTACTAGTGTTTGCAATGATTTTTATGTGCCAAAGTGCTAATTTTGTTTTTGCTTTTGTCCCCACAGTTTCCCTCCACGCCACAGGAATGGCAGACTGTGGCTGCCCACTTTGCCCAGCGTTGTGATTTTCCAAACTGTGGAGGGGCAATTGATGGGAAGCACGTCCGCATAGTGCCGCCACCTCTTTCGGGGTCGTACTATTAGAACTACAAAGGTTTTCATAGTATCGTGTTGATGGCGGTGGTGTCGGCAGACTACGAATTTTTGTATGTGGACGTGGGGAAGAATGGCCGGCTGTCTGATGAGGGAGTGTTCGCGCGGACCGAATTTTACAGGCGTCTACAAACTGGTGGTCTTGAACTGCCACCGGATGAAGACAATGTGGAAGGACTTCCGTTTGTTTTTTTAGCGGACGAGGCTTTCGGGCTTGGACCTCATCTCATGCAGCCTTTTCCACAGAGGACCCTCACCCCGGAGAGGAGGGTCTTCAATTTCCGGCTGGCCAGGGCCCGAGAATGCCTTTGGGATACTCGCCAGCCGGTTCCGCCTGTTCCAGACAGCGATACATCTGGTGGAATATAAATTTAACTCTTTAACTTTTTACGCAGGCATTTCCAGAGACGTACCTACCCAACATCGGTGCTGAGGCAGGACTACCCTCAGATACCCTTCCTGGGCTGGACACTGGTCGCGCTGGCTCGGTCACCGAATCTGCTCGTGAGGTACGCGACAAATATGTTGAGTACTTTATGGGTCGGGGGCCATAGCTATGCCAGATTAATATTTCTTTCTAATTCGGTCCCCAAAAGAAAGAAATATTACAAAGAACTAATAAATAATTTGACCATTGGACTTTATTCAGTTGTTTGTCATTATTGCTTTTTCTCTTTTGATCTGTCTTCCAGGTTCTGAAACTAGTGCAATTCTTGTGCCCAAATTAGTTAGCAGGTTTTAGTAAATACACTCAATTGCACATTCTAGTCACTCTTCTACAAACTGGGTATTGAGCCTAGAAATAAGAAGCCACTGGTTTTTGTTTTTTTTTCAAAATTTTTATTTTATTTTTAATTTGGTGTTTTTCCCAAAATCTTTGGCTTTTCTTAGAAAAATGTATTTAGAAAGGATTTATTTCTTCAAAAAATATATTTTTGTTTTGACAAACATATGTAACAATGGAACTTACAAAGTTTAACCTTTTATTTAGCATACCAAACCCAGACGACATGGTCTTATGTCACCCCGGAATCCGCCAAAATTTGAGGATGCACACATGCTGTGTGTGTGATGGGCCAAATGGTGAATTCTCGCCTGAGATCCCATGCCAAATGTTCACATGTGCTATCTGCCATCATGGGTGATCAATGTATGTGGTTTGTGGGTGCAACCCCTTTCTCTCACCTACTTGATAAGCGAGGAAGGGGTTGCACCCACAAAGCACAGACAATCGATGTACTGTGATGGCAGATAGCACATGTCAACACACACTGGGGTTTATTTACTAAACAGTGCAAACTCAGGCTTATTTCTGTATATAAGCCAATCGGCTTCTAAATTAAGCTTATTCAATTAAGCTTTCGCATCTAAACATAGAAGCTGATTGGTTTATATGCCAAGTGAGGCTGCTTTTGCACGTTATAGCTTTACTAAATAAACCCAAGTGTGTGTGTGTGCATCCTCAAATTTTGGCTAATTTAATGTAAAAATATACAACATCTTTGAGAGTGGGGTGGTTGGGGGTGAGGGCAGGGGGGGGGGAAGATGGGTCTGGGGGGTAGTCTTCTATATACGTCCCAAAATATCTAGCATGTTTTTGAAGTTTTGGTCTATCACCACCATCCTTTCCCTCATATTGGCCAGCTCCATGCTGCACTCCATTATCTGCTGTATTAGGATTTGTGCACTTGCACGAGAAAAATTAGGAGCAACAGATGTACTAATCCCATCTTCATCCCCTAAAAATGACAAAATAAAAAAAAAACATTGTAAGTAAGGTGCAGGCCTATCTACATCTCTTTTTCCCTGCAAAGCTGGGGTGTCACTGACCTGTTGTACTGAGAAGTTCAATATCTTCTACAACTTCTCCTCCTTCTTCAACTTCGCCTTCCTCCACCAATCCGCCTTCCTCCACCAATCCGCCTTCCTCCACCAATCAGCCTAATTCCACCAATCCGCCTTCCTCCACCAATCCACCTTCCACCTCTCCTTCTTCCTCCTCTCCTTCTTCATCATCCTCCTCCTCCACAATTTTTTTTGCCGTTTTGGAGACAGTGTGGGCCTCCCTGACTCCTCATAGCGCTGTCCTCTTCTTTCCCCTAAAAACCAACAAAAAAAAGGAAACTCATCAGCAACCAGATATTTTTGGAGGGCCTAATTTGCAAACATTGCTTAGAAGTGGCGTTACAATTGTAGTATTGGGCTTATTCCAGCAAAAACCAAATTCATTTTTTTGGTAGATGACTTCTCCCAAGCTGTGATATAATGAGCCTTTTTGGTGAAGTGACACACATGGCTGGCCTCCTGAATAAGTAGTTTTTGAAGTCCCTTCACCAAAAGTACAAATTAGTATTTTATGGGGGGAGACACAGGTTCTCTAAATTACAGATGTGAAAACGGCTGCTTATTAGGTTATCTCATCACTGTGTGAATGAATGAATCCTGTTTGCCTTTTAAATCAACTTAGTTTGCACAAACACATCCTATTTTCCACATTGTTTCTATAAACGATGTTTTTCGCCAAATAGCCACGTCCAGGTGTGATGTTCCTGGACCCGCGGATTTAGGAGAAACTATGTGATGGAACGATGTTACCCACGATCGTGGCAAGTCATCGGATTTATTAGACAAACATTACTAATTTTACAATGCAGGGGTTCAAAAATACAAGCAGGCCAACGAGGCAGATGGCGAAATAGACATGGCAAAACATTTAAAAAAACAATAGGCACTCCAAAGACATTTTAAAGTACTTACTTTTTTCTATGATTTTCTTGATTTTGCGATACTGCTCTGGCTCGCGCAGTTTTAAGTCGGACCAGCGTTTCCGGAGCTGCTCTTTTGACCTGGTGACCCCAAACATCTCATAAAGTTTCCTCGCCGCCTTATCCATAATTTTGGACTTCCTCCGGTTGTGGGTGCTGTATGGGCCATGCTCACCATCATAGTCCTTCCGTCGCAGGATGGACACCATCTCCACCATCTCTTGTAGAGACATGTTTGTGGCCTTGTATCGTTTTGGCCTGGATCTGGACGTTCCGGCCTCTGTCCCTTCCTGATCCCGATCAGAGGCTAATGTGCGCTCGTGTGACATCACCATATTTTCCAATCAACATTGCATAGGGGCGTGGAAAACAGGAATTGGTACATCATGGGCGGAGACGAGGGCGGCGTTTCTTGATTGCGTGGGGATATAATGGAAACAACGTGATTACGTAGGTTACGCGGAGATTACTCGAGCGAAAACGAGGAGAGAGAGAGACAAAGGTAAATGAAAACATCGGATCAGAGGCCTAGAAATTGAACAGCCATGGGGGATGGGGCTTTTCAATGTTGTTTGCACCCTTTTTGTGCTACTGTTATTTAGGTATTTTGGGGCCCACCATAAAATTTAGAGAGCCAAGTGCTTGTACACATCACTTCATCAAGATATATGTAGAGAATGCTCTATCTTTATTTGGATTTTAGAGTATGCAGTCAGATCATGCAAGTATTGTTGTGTGTTGGTTGTACAGAGATAAGTAGTTAGTGTTTTCTGCCATCAATGCTGAGGGGCATGATAGCTACACATGAACTAGTGCCTTGATGAGTGCTAGCATTAATATTCATGGTGGATGTGTTCTTATCTACATGCTACATGCTACAAATGGCTCTGCATGACACCTTTTTTGGGGGCTACAACAATGCGGCAGAGCTGGCCAGCTATGTAGCAGCAGAAGACACTGTGTTTGTATACTGTAGTTGCTCTAAAATGAATGAATGTGCACATATTTTTAGAATCTCAAAGCTGAGCCTTTTTTAAGTTGTGCTTTGTGTTTGTTTGTCATTTTATATTCTAGACATTACTATTGAAGGTAATTTTAGGAGCTGAAAGCTGTTAAAATGGATTTGCTCAAAGGGAACGAGGCAACAATGCAGCTTATCAACCGATATCGGGATATGCCCCTTCTTTGGGACACCAAGCACCCGGAATATTTGGACACCGTGAAGAGAGCGGCAGCACTTGATGAGATTGCTACATACCTGCACACTTGGGTGCCAAGTTGCACAGGCGACATGGTTAAGGATAAATTTAGTAACCTCAGGAGAAGCTACAGAAATGTCTATAAAAAACGCAAATATCAAAAATCAGGATCAGCAGCAGCTAAGAAAAAGGAACCCAAGCTCTGGTACTACAAAGAGCTCAGTTTTTTGAACGATGAACTGGATGGCAGGCCTTCTGATTCAACACTACCTTCCAGCCTTCCTCCCAGCGGAACTTCCCCGGATCCCAGGAGTCCTGCAGAATCTGAAGCGGGGCTGGCTGACATGGAGCCAGATCTGGCCATCTTCGATGAGGTATAGTATTTTCCAACATATTTTGGTGCTGCTATTTATTTTGAATTAGTGAGTTGATCTGGTAAACAAAAAACAAACCTTGGGAAGAAAAACCAAAGTTGTGGGCCTACAAATAGGTGTCAGGGATGCCAAATGCAGGGGTCAGAAGGACAGTCTGTTTAATTAAAATTAATACTAACTAAAACAGTCAAGAGAAAGAAAATGTGTGTGATTGATTGTGCAAAATATTACAACATGTCGCTTTTTTATACACAGGAAGAAGAGACCAGCCAGGAGGTGGCAGCTCCTGAGGTCCATGTCAGCCAGGTGGAAGGGGGGAGTGGCAGCCAGGAGGAGGCCGGGCCAAGTGAGGTGCAGCAGGTCCCCAGGCCCAGGCTGAGCACCATCAGCCAAGTTCCTCCCCTCCAGATGAGGCCACCAGCTGCAAGGAGGCGCAGGAGTGTGGTGCACGACGAGAGCCTGGAGGTTATACGGGAGGCTGCTGAAATCATGAGGGCCCCCCTCAACCCCACGGAATGCTACAGTGCGTTTGTGGCCAATGAACTCAACCAAGGGGGGAGGAGCAAAAAAGCCTGGCCAAGGACATCATTAATCAGGTCCTGGTCAGGATGAAAAGGGACGAGCTGAGCAGGGACACTCCTCCTGCTGCCACATCACCCCCACCTGCAAGGGTCCGTGGACAGACCCGTGGAAGTTTCGCTGGAAGGAAGTCTGGAAAGAAGTCGAGAAGGTGATTCCCTGCCATCCAGTTGATTGTCCAAAAAACTGAGCTTGTTGGAGTTGCACAGCTTGGGTTCCTTTGTTCATGTGCTGCTGATTCTGTTTTTTGTTATTGACTCCTGAGGTTACTAAATTTATCCTTAATCATGTTGTAATTCCCAAGTCTGCATGTATGTTGCAATCTCATCAAGTGCTGCCGTTCTGGTGATTTATAATTTCTTTTTTGGCCAGAAATAAATGGCTTTTGTAGTTACTTTCAAACCTTGTCTATTGTGTTTTATACTGTGGTGAGTAAGCATCAGACATTTGTAAAATAAAATGTGGCATTTGCAAAGGACACAAACTCCTTGGGGGGGGGGGGGCCTTTTGTGGTAGAACTTCGTAAACCCAAAAGAAGCTTAAAATATTCAAAAAATGAAAACACCCCTCCCCCCTAAAAAAAGGGAAAAAATAAAGGATGAAACAACAAAATGACATAAGTTGGGGGAAAAAAAGGGAATAAAAAAAAAAAAAACATGATGAAACAACAAAAATAACATAATTTGGAAATATTCCTAAACCGTAAAAAAACATAAAAAACTAAAAAAAAAAGCACACCAAAAAAATAAATATGATACGCTCAACATTAAGTCAAAATAGACATAATAAAAATGTGGAGAACGGAAACAAATGTGGGGACATCTGGCTAGCAAACAGTGTCAAATAGAAAAAACACTAACGAAAATGCAAGCTTTCAGTATGTGACATCGGGACAAAATTGCATCAGCAAGAGAACGGGTTTCTTCTAGCAAGAGAACAAAGAACAAAAAAAAAGCTAGAAACGGGACACTATATAGAGAGTTTAGGTGACGAATGTGCCAGGTCCCAAACAAACGCGAGTTTTACCTGAACGAGTGCTCCCGTCCCATCGTTTTGACTGAGCATGCGCGGGTTTTTGGTCCGATGCTTTTGTGTACTAACGAGTGGACATATCCGACGGACATGTGTCCGGCGGAAATATTTCAAAATTTTTCCGCAGGAGAAATCCGGCCAAAACGTTCCGTTTGCCCATACAGACGAGCGGATTTTTCGGATGAAATGGTCCGTCGGACCAGTTTCAGCGGATTTATTCCCTCGTGTGTACAAGGCCTCAGAGGACAATCCAATTTTCTTTATCGTACATCACGGGACACAGAGCGCATAGCCATTACACTTGGGTTATATGGGTACCTTCAGGTGTGGACACTGGTGTAATCAATTTCACAGGAAGTTTCCTCCCTATATAACCCCCTCCCTCTGGGAGTGCTTCAGTTTTTTCGCCAGTGTCTTAGGTGTTGGTCATGTCTAGCTGTCCCTCGGAGGTCTCGGGACCCAGGATAGCTAGCCGGATCCGTCCGAAGTGCTTCAAAGCCAAGGTGTACGGTACCCGGGCCCTGCTGGAGTGTGGTTTTGCCTATAATGCCTCTCCTTGGAGGGCTGGATTCTGGGCTCCAGTGCCTTAGTCTCTTCCAAGAACTAAACGCCACTGATGCCAGGATGCTATATAGGTCCAGGGGTGTGGGTTCCTTAAACACAGGACCCCGGTCCCTGAAGGTCCAAGACAATACCCACGGAGATGGGGGAAGGCTGGGCCTCTTGCAGTTTGCAATACCCTGCGGCGTGGAGCAGGTAAGAGGGAACCTGCGGGACTTGGTTCGACAGTAGGTATCCCCCTGGGGGTTCTGGGTTGGCTAATGGTATGCTTGTGCATCAGCCACCATCTCCACTATGTCTTTTGAGGCAGGATGGGATGTATTAATGTTTACCCAGATAACATGTAGATATATGTATGCTTGTTTAAGATATATATTTTGCTACTCCCCCCAGATTTGCCTGTTAGCATGGATACTGCAGCCCCCACGTACTATAAAGAGGGAATGCTGGTGAAACTCCTGTTTCTTAGGAAGCCTATGGGGACAGCTTCCTCTATGTGTGCACTACATTGAGAATTAGTGCTTACCTGGTGTCAGTTTGGGCTGCTGGCGTTGGTCCATGCTTCGCCTCTGCTCCCTGCTCCTCCATGTTGATTTCAGCGTGGGGAGGGTGCGCGCGCGTGTGCGCGCGCTGGCACGCGCGTGCACGCCGTCTTTTATGGCTTCCTCGTGCATAGGGGGGGCGGGCCGGCTGGTCTTTCCCTTCTGAGAGCGGTGGAGAAAGGACACAGAGCGCGCAGCTGAGCCATTTTTTTGGCATGCAGTGACACCTAGTGGCGGTTGGTGGATCTTCAGGTCTGGACTTAAAGTCCACTTTGACCAAGAAAAAAAAAAAAAAAAAAGGGTTTTTTTCTTAAAGGGACTCAGCCTTAGATCCGGCAGCATCCGAGTCTACCTTGGGCTCCAGCTAACGGGCATTGGTGTTGCAATACTCACAGGTTTTCCTCGGTATTGCCACATTCTAGAGCGTGGAAAAATTTAAAAAAAAAATGTTTTTTTCCATAGCCTGTTCTTATTTGTTCACTCCTAGCTACAACAGTCGGGTGTT
This sequence comes from Rana kukunoris, assembly GCA_029574335.1. Classification (NCBI taxonomy): domain Eukaryota; kingdom Metazoa; phylum Chordata; class Amphibia; order Anura; family Ranidae; genus Rana; species Rana kukunoris. Next base: position 76,962,059 of record CM056054.1, on the reverse strand, counting down.
GGCTACAGGAGTGTCTCAAGGTTGTGCAATGGCTCCCAAGGGATCAGGACCAGCTAAGGCTGCAAAGGGTGCCAAAGAACAAGTCTCCATCGGGGTCAGAGGATTTGGGTCAGGATGGTCCCACCCTCGCTAGATAGGCCACCGAGTAGCATCTTACAGGAGCCATTGAGGGTGCCGGGGGCAGAGGCGGCTCCCAATCCACCTATTCCCGTTTACGTAACGGAAGAAATGCTAGCGACCACCCTGGGTGGGCTAGAGGAAAGGTTAACGGCTTTGATTGCCCGCTCTTTGCCAGGTGGCAAACGGGCTAGATCCCCGTCACCTAGATTGGTGTTTTCAGATGCGGGGTCTCCTCGCCGGAGGAACAGGACCCACAAGGGGATCAAGCGGACCAGAGTCCCGACGGGTCAGACATGGAGGGTTCCACTCTAGATACATTTTTTCGGCTTCTCAAGCGGAGAGCCTGTGGATCCAGTCTCTGACAGATATTGTTCGCACTGTTTTTAAAAAACTTCCAGTGTCAGAACTATTAGCCCCTGCAGTATCCTCATTAGGTTCTTTAAAGGCACCATTAACTTGGGTGTCTTTTCCAATTCACCCCCTTCTGGAGAGCGTGTTTTGTTCAGGATTGGGCTCGACCTGATAGGATCTTTTTCCCTCCTAAAAGGTTCACTATTTTCTATCCTATGGAAGAAAAATTTGCAAAGAAATGGGCACTCCTTACTGTGGACACGGCCATTTCCTGCGTGAATAAATCCCTGACCTGTCCGGTTGGAAATGTCCAGATGTTCAGAGATCCGGCCGACAAAAAATTGGAGACCCTACTGAAGGCTTCGTTTACCACAGTAGGTGCCGTGGTTCAGCCAGCAGTGGCAGCCATTGGCGTTTGTCAGGCTTTAAAGAAACAGTTGTTAAAAGGACATGCCGGCTCAGCAGACTCGTGAATTAGCAGACCTCCCAAGGGCTCTCTGCTTTGCAATAGATGCTATTAAGGTCTCCGTTCAACAGGCGTCCCGTCTATCTCTGCTGTTGGTTCATATGCGTCGTCTTTTGTGGCTAAAGAACTGATCAGCAGAGGCACCCTGCAAAAAAACTTTTAGCAGGATTTCCCTTTCAGGGTGGAAGACTATTCGGTGAAGACCTAGATAAATATATCCAAACCATATCAAGTGGTAAAAGTTTTTCCTTACCGGTCAAGAAAAGACCGCGCGGGCCCGCGTTTAAGCGACGGGCCTTTTACTGGCTCGGCCCCTTCAGCTTCCCGTCAGTATCGATGGCCTCCCGGGCGTTCAACATTTAATAGCCGCCCACAGGGACAAGCCGCGGCAAACAAGAGGCCATGGTCTCGCAAGCCGGCTAAACCTGTCATCAAGTCAGATTCATGAAGGGGCGCCCCCACTCTCTTGGGTGGGCGGAAGACTTTGGTTTTTCTCCGAAGTGTGGAAAGCCAGAATTCCCGACTCTTGGGTTTGGTTCGTGGTAACCACGGGCTACAAACTAGAGTTTCGAGAAGTCCCCCCTCCTCATTTTAGGGGGTCAAAGTCTTCCAAGCGGCCCATTAAAGAGGGCCTCTCTCGTAAAGGCATTGAATCGCCTCTGGCTCCAAGGAGTAATTGTAGAAGTACCAACCCAGGAATGGGGTCTGGGATTCTATTCCGACCTTTTTTATAAATACCCAATGGTGACGTCAGGCCTATCTTAGACCTCAAACGCCTAAATCGCTTTCTAAGATGTAGACCTTTCGTATGGAATCCATACGTTCGGTGGCAGCCAGCCTACATCATGACGACTTTCTAGCATCTATAGACATAAAGGATGCTTATCTGCACATGCCAATCTACCCGGCACATTACAAGTTTCTTCATTTTATGATAGATCAACGTCATTTCCAGTTCGTAGCCCTCCCTTTCGGGTTGGCAACAGCTCCGCGGGTATCCACAAAGGTGTTAGCCCCGGTGCTGGCCGTCCTAAGGACAGAAGGCATTTTGGTCCTGGTATACCTGGACGATCTCCTGCTTATCGACAGATCAGCTTCCAACCTCAATCATGCAGTAGTCCGCACAGTTCGGCATCTAGAGGAGTTTGGGTGGATTTTGAACCAAGAAAAATCGAGGTTGCAACCCACAAAACAGTTAGAATTCTAGGCCTTCGGCTAGATACAGTCGGCCAGAGGATATTTTTTCCTCAAGCAAAAGTCAGGTCATTGACTCAAACAGTTCAAATAGTCTTAGGCAAGAAGAGGCCGACTATTCGCCTAGGCATACGACTGCTGAGGAAGAGGGTGGCCGCCTTCGAAGCAGTGCCCTATGCCCAGATCCATACCAGAGTTCTCCAGGCAGCCATTCTCTCTGCTTGAAACAAGTCCATGCAGGCACTAGTCCGTTAATTCTCTCAGGGGTCCGGCGCAGCCTGTTCTGGTGGCTGGTCCCTCAATATTTGTTAAAGGGGAAATCCTTTTGCCCCATCACATGGAAAATTTTAGGAAGACTGACCCAGCAGGGACAGTGATAGGAGGCAGAAAGACTGCTTCCCATTAATATCCTACAGATCAGAGCTGCTCGGTTGGCCCTGGTCGTCTGGACTCTCCCCCTTCAGGGTCTACCAGTAAGGGTACAGTCCGACAATGCCACGGCGGTGGCATACATAAACCACCAAGAGGGCACAAGGAGTCTAGTGGCTCAAAGGGAAGTAAACCTGATTTTCTCATGGGCCGAAGCCCATGTACCCTGCATCTCGGCAGTGTTCATCCCAGGGATAGACAATTCTCAAGCAGAGTTTTGAATCTTCAACAGTTGCTCCCGGGGGATTGGTCTCTTCACCCCCAGGTATTCCAAGACATTTGCCAAGGATTCGGAGTTCCCGATGTAGACATCATGGCAACGAGAGTCAACAAGGAATTGGACAAATTCGTATCCTGAGCCAGGGATCCCTCGGCCTACGGGACCAATGCGTTGGTTTGCCCCTGGCACCAGTTGTCTCTCCTGTATGCGTTCCCTCCACTGCAGATGATTCCCCGCCTTCTACGAAGGATCAGGGTGGAGTGCAGGCCTGTGATCCTGGTGGCCCCAGCCGGGTCCAGGAGGGCTTGGTACGCGCCCATCGTGAGGATGTCAGTGGGGGCACCGGGGCCACTCCCCCTGCACCCAGACCTGTTATCTCAGGGCACGATATGCCACCCTGCTTCACAGCAGCTAGATTCGAGGGCTTGGCGGCTGAATCCCTAATTCTTAAGGGCAGAGGCCTCTCAGCCCAGATCATATCTACGTTGATTCTGGCTAGGAAACCAGTCTCTAGAAATATCTATTACAGAGTCTGGAGGACCTATGGGGAGTGATGCGAGTCTCAAAGAGGGCATCCTCGTAAGTTTTATCGACAGGATCTTGCGATTCCTCCAGGTTGGCGTTGATAAGGGATTAGCTCTTAGTACTCTAAAGGGGCAGGTGTCTGCCTTATCAATATGGTTTCAAAGGCCTTGGGCCGCGCATTCGCTTGTGAAAACCTTCTTGCAGGGGGTCTTGCATGTAAATCCCCCTATTAGAGCTCCCCTCTGCCCCTGGAATTTAAAACTCGTCTTGTCAGCTTTACAAAGACAACCGTTTGAACCTCTGATAGAAATCCCTCTTGTGCTGCTAACCCGAAAGTCGGTTTTCTTGGTGGCTATGGCTTCGGCCAGAAGGGTCTCCGAGCTGGCAGCCTTGTCTTGCAGGGAACCGTACCTGATTCGGCATAAGGTCAGAGTGGTTCTGCGGCCTCAACCTTCTTTCCTTCCTAAGGTCATATCCAGTTTTCACTTGAATCAGGACCTAGTCCTACCATCCTTCTTTCCTACTCCCCAGTCCAGAGAGGAAAGACTGCTTCATACTTTGGACGTGGTCCGAGCCATGAGGGTTTATCTCAGGGCTACAGAGAAGATTCGGAAAACAGATGTGCTTTTTCTTCTTCCGGATGGCCCCAAAAAGGGGTCAGCCGGCTGCCAAGTCTTCCTTGGCTAGGTGGATTAAGCAGCTGATTTTTCAGGCCTATGGTCTGAAATGCATTCCACCTCCCTTATCAGTTAAAGCACATTCTATGAGGGCCATGAGTGCCTCTTGGGCGGCACACCATCAGATCTCTATGGCACAGGTTTGCAAAGCGGCAACCTGGTCTTCTGTACATACGTTTATTAAATTGTATAAGTTGGACGTCGCAAAAGCTACGGACGCAGCATTTGGGCAGGCGGTCCTACGGGCAGCAGTATAGAATCCTCTGGCCCGGTTCACGCCCCCTTGTTTTTCTGTTGGTGGAGCTATTTTTTCTCCTGATAATGTTTTTATTTGGCTATTCTTGGCCTTACGGTCTCCCTCCCTTCATAGAGCATTGCTTTAGGATATCCCAAGTGTAATGGCTATGCGCTCTGTGTCCCGTGATGTACGATAAAGAAAAAGGGATTTTTTATAAACAGCTTACCTGTAAAATCCTTTTCTTGAAGTACATCACGGGACACAGAGCTCCCACCCCTCTTTTGGGGAACATTGTGTAACCTCGGAGGAATTGCTTGCTACAAAACTGAAGCACTCCCAGTGGAAGGGGGTTATATAGGGAGGAAACTTCCTGTGAAATTGATTACACCAGTGTCCACACCTGAAGGTACCCATATAACCCAAGTGTAATGGCTATGCGCTCTGTGTCCCGTGATGTACTTCAAGAAAAGGATTTTACAGGTAAGCTGTTTATTAAAAATCCCTTTATTTTCAAGACCTTGACAAGAAAAAAAGTCAGTCTTGTCACTATAATAGAACCCTCTTTTAAATTGTAACTCCACTTTTGTGGAGAAAAAATATAGCAAATAAGGAAAAAAATAATATAGTGTATACAATTGCGACACAAGTCATATTGTAATTGAATGTTATTAAAAAATACCTTTTCTGTGCAATCTGCAGCCGCTGGAATTTTCTGAAAATGTAATGCAATATGGCTACATGAAGGGGGTCTGTACACAGAATGTGTACAGAACGCCCCCCCCCCCAGCAACATCATTTCCTGCTTGTGTGATTGGCTCACTGGTTTTCCCAGAAGTCTGCACTAAGATGTAAGTCAGATTTCAGGCATCCCCTGCAACAAAAATTTAATTTTTGGTGAGATACTCCCAATAGGAACTCGGCTAAAGGCATAGGGCCAGATTCAGGTAGAGTTAGGCTGGAGTATCTGTGATACTCCAGCCCAACTGTCACTTTAAGCCGGCGTTTCTGTTTTCTGTAACCAGAAAACAAGAAACGCCGGGTTGGTGTTCTGATGCGATCGGCGCAATTGAATTTCGCCATCGCATCGCAACTTTAATTTAAAAATGGCGCCGGGGGCGTTCCCGCTGATTTACGCTGAAAAAATATGTTAATCAGCGGGAATCGGCAATTCGCGATCGTATTCGGGCGCGACGCAGTGACATTCCGACGTTTCCGTAAGCGATACGCGGCGTAAAGATAAAGCAGCCCCTAGTGGAGTATCCTATGTTAAGTATAGGCGTCGTCATCGCGTCGAAAAAAAAAAAATCGCGTCGCTTGCGTAAAACTTTCATGAATGGGGATGTGACGTCATTGACGTTCACTGACAGAATTTGGAGCATGCGCACTGGGATGCATTGACACTCGACGCATGCGCAGTACGTTCGCCGCGTGATCACGCTTAGTTTAAATAATACACGCCCCGTACCCGTCCAATTTGAATTCCGCCGGCTCATTTGCGATGCGCTGCCGCAACTTTAGGAGCAAGTGCTTCATGAATAACAGCACTTGCTCCTAAAATTTCGGCAGCGTAACGTAAATGAGAAGCGTTACTCCAGAGCAAAGATGCTCCGATCTACCTGAATCTGGCCTATAGAGGCCCAGCAGCTGTCCTTATAAGTGCCCTGCAGCTGCTGCAGCTGATTGATAAAACCACTCCCACAAGGTCACAGAGGAACAAACAGTGATTTCTTCGGAATAACAGGAGATAGAAATATGCAACGATATTTGTTAAAATCCAGGGTGCCTTTGGCCAACCAATCATGCTCAGGGGGACTAAGTCCACACCCCCTAAAGCTGCTTATATAGTGGCCGTGTATAGTGTGTGACTGTGGACGGAGATAGATTGAGCTAGATTAGGCAGGCAGGTTAGTTAGTGCCAGTGAGTCTGGTATGGATTTTAAGGGGAACCCTGCACCAAGATGTAAAGAAAAGGGTGTGGGGTTCACCCCAAAAATCCATTCCAGGCCCTACCGATTCACCCAAAAAGTTTAAAAAAAAGTAAAAACTACAGGGGACAGTTTTTGACCATTCCTTTATTAAAAAAAAAGGGGTCTCATGATGTCCATCCACATGACATCAGAGGATGGCAGGGTCACCAGTTTACATCATAGGGTGGCCTTGCCTATATAACAGCTGTCACAGCCAAGAGACAGCAGTCGGCAGAGCTTTTTTTTGGGGTCCGTCGTGCATTGAGTGAAGTTGGATGGATCGCGCGGTACTTTTTTTTTTTTTTTTAATAAAGAAATTGTGAAAAACTGTCTCTTGCTTAATTGACACATTTGGAGTGGAGTAAGACAAAAAATCAAACACAAAACAAGGTCTAGCCTTCCTAATTTCTCTCAAAAGTTGTATTCTCTTCTCACGTGTGTTTACACCTTTGACATTGTGTGAGAGTAAGGTTGGATTCTTCCCTAGAGAAGAGTAGGTCGTTATATACAAATTTAGTAGTTGCTATCTCAGGCAAGTGTCAAGACCCGTACACACGGCCGAGGTTCTCGGCAGAAACCAGCGAGAATCTCGCTGGGAGCCGCATTCTGCCGAGAACCTCGGCTGTGTGTGCGCTCTCGGCGAGCCCCGCCCGTCGGGAAACCCGTCGAGCAAATAGAGAGCAGGTTCTCTATTTGCTCGACGGCCCGTCGGGATGAATGGCTGGTTGCCTTTCCCAACGGGCGGGTCGCCGAATCTGACGGCCGGCAGAGAACCTCGACGGGCGGAACGATGTGTTCCGCCGGTCGAGGTTCTCTGCCGTGTGTACGGGGCCTAAGATGAAATGGAAAGCAAAGAAAAAGGCTTAACACTATGGAGAAATGTCAGTTAAAGAAAGAATCAGAGGGTAAACAAAGTAAAGCAGGGTTACCATCCTCTTGAGAAACAGTGCAGAGGTTTAATTAGGTGTGTATATATGTCGCAAAGGATTCAAAAAAGATCAAAAGTGATTATATATCTCACTGTGGGGAGGGGGAATGGAAGGATCAATGTGAAAATAAATAAAAAAAACTATCTGAGAGTAATAGTCTGTTGCACACACAGATTCTATGAAAAAAACATATGTAGATAGCATTATGCTGGCCAGGTATTGTACAAATATCTTATTCAATTTCCTTTAGATTTACCTCCCAACTATTTAAAAGTCTTTAGGTTTGAACTCATATTATATGGTTTTAGTAAATACCATCTATACACTGGTTGCGCTACATGTTTTGCTGGTTTATATTAGCCGCTTCTTCAGGAGCTTTCTATGATTAGATGGTATAGAGCGGGCATCACTAAATGGCGGCCCGCGGCCCGCGCGGACTGAGCTGCTGCTCTTTCCGGACCGTGGCGATCGCTTCTGTCCCCAGTCTCCTCCGCTAGTTAGAGGAGTGGACGGCCGGAGGCGGGACATTTTTGGACTGGGGCAGGACCAGAGAGGTAGCAGCCTGTCATGTTGGACGGCAGGTGATTGGCTGCCAGGAGGCGGTCCTAGCAGCCAATCACCAGTTCGCCGAAAAGTCTCCCGCCCTGCCCAGTGCTGCTGTGCCTTCAGTTGACGAATGTGCTCACCGCGCTGAAAGGTTACAGGTAGGAGTGGAGAGGGAAGGGAGAAAAAATATATGGAAATGTTAAGGACGAGGAGCGGGGGCTGTGCTGTGGGGGGAAAAGGGGGTTATGTGATGGGGTAAAACTGTGTGCAGGATATGTGATGGGGGTCATGTAAAGGGGGCAATACTTTGTGGGAGGGGTATGTGATGGGGTCATGTAAAGGGGGCAATACTGTGTGGCGGGGGTATGTGATGGGACAATACTGTGTGGGGGGGGATATGTGATGGGGGTCATGTAAAGGGGGCAATACTGTGTGGTGGAGGTATGTGTTGGGCAATACTGTGTGGGGGGATATGTGATGGGGCAATACTGTGTGGGGGGGGATATGTGATGGGGCAATACTGTGTGGGGGGATATGTGATAGGGGAATACTGTGTGGGGGGATATGTGATGAGGCAATACTGTGTGGGGGGATATGTGATGGGGCAATACTGTGTGGGGGGATATGTGATAGGGGAATACTGTGTGGGGGGATATGTGATGGGGCAATACTGTGTGGGGGGATATGTGATGGGGCAATACTGTGTGGGGGGGATATGTGATGGGCAATAATGTGTGTGGGGGGATATGTGAAGAAGGGCAAAACTGTGTGTGGGGGGATATGTGATGGGGTAATACTGTGTGGGGGGGATATGTGATGGGGCAGTACTGTGTGGGGAGATATGTGAAGGGGCAGGGCTGTGATGGGGAAGATGTGAAGGGAACAGCTGCGCACAAAATGAGGTGCTGCACAGAAAGTGAAGGGGTACCATTGGCTCTTAAATGCACTGAAATGCAAAGTGCAATTTCTTGCACATGGAAATTGCATGGTACAAATTCATCATGCAGTTTCCATGCGGCTGCATTTTTAAAAAGATGCCAGGACCTTTTCCCAGCAGAAAATGCAGGCACAGCAGCCCATTCAAACGAATGGCGTGTCGTACCTGCACGCCTGGGCTGTGATGTAAAGAACCTAAGTAATTGCACAAAACTGCGATTCGGACCTTGGTTAGTAGAACATTTTACTAATTGGACCTCCATGAATTTTAATTCAATACCCCTGGTATAGAGAAATGATTGTCATGTAACTATGAAAATAGAAAAAAAAAATACATAGGGCCAGATTCAGGTAGATGAGAGCATCTTTGCTCTGGAGTAACGCTTCTCATTTGCGTTGCGCTGCAGAAATTTTAGGAGCAAGTGCTGTCATTCACGAAGCACTTGCTCCTAAAGTTGCGGCAGCGCATCGCAAATGAGCCGGCGGAATTCAAATTGGGCGGGTACGGGGCGTGTAGTATGCTAACTAAGCGCGATCCCGCCGCCAACGTACTGCGCATGCGTCGAGTGTCAAAACATCCCCGTGCGCATGCTCCAAATTCTGTGAATGAACGTCAATGACGTCACATTCCCATTCATGACCGTTTTACGCAAACGAAGTTTTTTTTTTTTTTTTTCGACGCGATGACGACGCCTATACCTAACATAGGATATTCCAACCCCATGTAGGTATAACTATGCGCCGCGTATCCCGTCCGGAAACGTCGTATCGTCATTGCGTCGCGCCGGAATTCGATCGTGAATTGCCGATTTCCGCTCATTAACATATTTTTTGAGCGTAAATCGGCGGGAATGCCCCCGGCGACATTTTTAAGTTGAAGTAACGATGCGATGGCGAAACTCAGTTACGCTCATCGCATCGGACCTTCAACCCGGCGTTTCTTGTTTTCTGGTTACAGAAAACAGAAACGCCGGCTCAAAGTCACAGTTAGGCTGGCGGATCACTCGATCCGCCAGCGTAACTGTTCCTGAATCTGGCCCATATTATTCTAGGGATGAGCTTCGAGTTCGAGTCAAACTCATGTTCGACTCGAACATTGCCTGTTCGGCGAAAAACGAACAATTAGGGGTGTTTGCGGCAAATTCGTAAAGCCGTGGACCACCCTGTTAAAGTCTATGGGAGAAATCTAAAGTGCTCATTTTAAAGGCCAATGTGCAAGTTATTGTCATAAAAAGTGTTTGGGGACCTGGGTCCTGTCCCAGGGGACATGTATCAATGCAAAAAAATGTTTTAAAAACTGCAGTTTTTTTGGGAGCAGTGAATTTAATAATGCTAAAAGTGTAACAATAAAAGTGAAATATTACTTTAAATTTCGTGCCTAGAGGGGGTGTAAAGTCAGCATGTGAAAAAGCGCATTTTTCCCATACTTAGAACTGTCCCTGCACAAAGGGGCTGATTTACCATTGTCACTGAGCTGCGCCGGTTCATGCCTTAATTAGTGCGCTGGATGAAGCCTTAATTAGGAGCATGAACTGGGCGCAGCAGCAGCGCAATGCAATTGATATGTAAAGCCGCCGCCGAACTCCCTGTAGAAGTCTATGGGGGAAATCAAAAGTGTTAATTTTAAAGGCTAATATGCAAGTTTTGTCCTAAAAAGTGCTTGGGGGACCTCAGTCCTGCCCCAGGGGACATGTATCAATGCTTTTTTTATTTTTAAAAACTGCCGTTTTTTCGGGAGCAGTGATTTTAATAATGCTTAAAGTGCAACAATAAAAGTGTAATATTCCTTTAAATTTCGTACCTGGGGGGGTGTAAAGTCAGCATGTGAAAAAGCGCACGTTTCCCGTGGTTAGAACTGTCTCTGCACAAAATGACATTCTGAATAAAAAAAGCCATTTAAAACTGACTCGCGGCTATAATGAATTGTCGGCTCCCGGCAATTGTGAGATGATTCATTCATAAAAAATAAAAAATAAAAAAGCGTGGGGTCCCCTCAAATTCCATTAGAAGGCCCTTCAGGTCTGATATGGATATTAAGGGGAACCCCGCCTTCAATTTAAAAAAAAAAAATTACGTGGGGTTCCCCCCAAATATCCATTCCAGGCCCTTCAGGTCTGGTGTGGATTTTAACCACTTAAGGACCCCCGCACGCACATATACGGCCACAGAATGGCACGTACAGGCACAAGGGCGTAAATTTACGTCCCCGCCTAAGTGCGGTTCGGGGGTCCCATCGGGACCCCCTCCGCGGCGTGCGGGGGTCCCCCTGGCTCCGGGAGCGATCCGGGGGCGGATGTCGGCGAATACCCGCCCCCCCGCGATCGCTCCCAGCCAATGGGAGCGCGCTCCCAACCTGTCACTTCCTCCTCCTGTGTTTACACAGGAAGGAGGAAATGATGTATTCTCTCATCGCAGCGCTGTTTCCCAGCGCTGCTGATGAGAGAAGACATCACAAGTAAGTGTGCACCAACACAACACTGACACACACTCACATAGGCACATTAACCCCTTGTGATCGCCCCCCCCCACCCCCCTGTCACAGTGTCACTGAATGCAGTGATCTAATCACTGCATTTAGTGTCAGTGTGACAGGCAGTGTAAAAAACAGTTAGTGTTAGGTTCAGGATAGCCCCCCCACCCCCCCTAATAAAGTTTTAACCCCCTGATCACCGCCCTAGTTAACCCTTTCACTCCCTATTGCCAGCGTCACTAAGCGATCATTTTTCTGATCGCTGTATTAGTGTCGCTGTTCCCGCTAGGTAGCTATTTTTTTTTATTGCGATTTTTTTTTTTTACTAAAGACATGTGGCTAAATAAATTTTGGCCTAAATGTTTGACTAAAATTTAGTTTATTTGATTTTTTTTTTAACAAAAAGTAAAAAATAGTGTTTTTTTTTCAAAAATGTCGCTCTATTTTTGTATAAATAGCGCAAAAAATAAAAATCGCAGAGGTGATCAAATACCACCAAAAGAAAGCTCTATTTGTGGGAAGAAAAGGACGCAAATTTTGTTTGGGAGCCACGTCGCACGACCGCGCAATTGTCTGTTAAAGCGACGCAGTGCCGAATCGCAAAAACACCTTGGGTCATTTACCAGCGTATTGGTCCGGGTCTTAAGTGGTTAAGGGGAACTCCATCCCATTTTTTTTTTTAAATGGCGTGGAGTTCCCCCAAAAATCCACACCAGACCCTTATCCGAGCACGTTGACCTGGCCGGCCGCAGAAAAGAGGGGGGGACAGTGTGTGGCCCCCCCTCTCCTGAACCACACCAGGCCACATGCCCTCAACATTGGGAGGGTGCTTTGGGGTCCCCCCAAAGCACCTTGTCCCCATGTTGATGGGGACAAGGGCCTCATCCCCACAACCCTGGCCGGTGGTTGTGAGGGTCTGAGGGCTGGGGGCTTATCGAAATCTGGAAGACCCCTTTAACAAAGGGGCCCCCCAGATCCCGCCCCCCCCCAGTGTGAAATGGTAATGGGGTACATTGTATTTCACCCCAAAAAATGTGAAAAGTGTAAAAAAACACAAGAGACGGTTTTTGACCGGCGTCTTCTTCCATCTTCTTCTCCTTCCACTGGCCTTCTCGTCCGCATCTTCTTCTTCTTGTTTCCTGGAGGCTCCGCTTCCAATTGAATTCCCGTCCGTGTGACGCTCCTGCGACCACGCCCCCCTCTGACGCCACAGGTAATCTTCTAAGAAACTCCCCGTGTGGTGCATGTGCGTCAGAGGGGGGCGTGGTCTCAGGAGCGTCACACGGCTGGGAATTCAATTGGATGCCGAGCGTCCGGCGAAGAAGAAGAAGATGCGGACGAGAAGGCCAGTGGAAGGAGAAGAAGATGGAAGAAGATGGAGGAAGAAACCCGAAGGAAAAAAGAAAAGAAAAAGATGGAAGAAGAAGAAGCGGAAGAAAGATATTAATAAAAGACTTGTCATAAACCGGCTCTTGTCTTTTTTTACACTTTTCAATTTTTTGGGGGGTGAAATGGTAGAGGTACAATGTACCCCATTACCATTTCACACAGGGGAGGGCGGGATCTGTAGCGCCCCTTTGTTAAAGGGGTCTTCCAGATTTCGATAAGCCTGCCCGCAGACCCCCACAACCACCGGCCAGGGACCCCAAAGCACCCTCCCAATGTTGAGGGCATGTGGCCTGGTGCGGTTCAGGAGAGGGGGGGCCGCACTCTGTCCCCCCCTCTTTTTTGCGGCCGGCCAGGTCTGGTATGGATATTTGGGGGGAACCCCACGTCATTTTTTAAAAAAAAATTGATGGCGGGGTTCCCCTTAATATTCATATCAGACCTGAAGGGCCTTCTAATGGAATTTGGGGGGACCCCATGCTTTTTTTTTTTATGAATGAATCCTCTCACAATTGACGGAGCCGACAATTCATTATAGTTTTAAATGGCCTTTTTTCTTCAGAATGTCATTTTGTGCAGAGACAGTTCTATGTACGGGAAACATGCGCTTTTTCACATGCTGACTTTACACCCCCCTAGGTACTAAATTTAAAGGAATATTTAACTTTAATTGTTGCACTTTAACCACTTCCATACTGCGCCTATTCTGGCACTTCTGTCTCATGTAACAATTATATTTTCTTCCTTGAAAATTACTCAGGACCCCCAAACATTATATATATTTTATTAGCAGACACCCTAGGGAATAAAGTGGTGGCATTTTTTTTTTTTTTTCAATGGTATTTGCGCAAACATCTTTTGCAAAAATGGTCTCATTAATTAAAAATAACAAAGCAGTAAAGTTAGCCCAATTTTTAGGGATAATGTGAAAGATGATGTTACACCAAGTAAATAGATACCTAACATGTCACGCTTTAATATTGCGTACACTCATGGAATGGCGCTAAACTTCGGTATTAAAAAACAGAGGAGGTCTAGTGCTAAAATTATTGCTCTTGCTCCAACGCACGCGTCAATACCTCACATGTGTGGTTTGAACGGCGTTTACATATGTGGGTGGGACTTGCAAGTGTGTTCGCTTCTGAGTGCGAGCTACTAGGGACAGGGGCGTTTTTTTTTTTTAACTAATAGTTTAATTTATTACAGTGCAGGTAATCCTCAAGGCCACATACACACTGCTTCATTGCTGTTTGCACTCAGCCGGGTTTTGATCTTTCTTCGGTTCAAAGTCTGGATCATTTTCCTCATCTGCCTCTTCCTCCCCTTCCTCATCATCTGCTTCTTCACCCTCCTCATCATAATCATCGTCGTCATCTTCTATAGCTTCTCCAGTGAAGTAAAGCACGGATCGAGGAATTATTCGCTCACGTAAAAAGTGTCCGATTTCAAAGTCTGCAGTAAGAATGGCTTCAGCATCGTCATTCAGTTCTCCATTTTCTGGTACTTCAGGAGGGCTGAAGAAGTTGAAGAATGAGTCATTGGGAACAGTTTTTGTCACAGTCCTTACTGTACCGCGTCCCTTATGTTTTTGTTTCTTCTTTATGGTTTTTAAAGTAACATTTTTGCCTTTCTTCCAGTCAATCTGGCATCCTGTACAGCCCATAATTTCAGGTCCATCAAATGAGAAAGGATCAGTCTCATCAGGCTCCGACCTCATTTTATACGTCTTTGTCAATACTTCATTTGTAAAGAATTCATTAGGCTCAAAATGAAACTCTAAGGTGAAACTCATTGGCAGACCGACATCTGAAAACTTTTATGTCCTTTAAATGCTTTAGGATGGGCTCATCATGCTCCTGGACCATATCGCTCAAAAGATCAACATTTTTAAATACAGTTAACCAGAATTCTGGAATTCCTTTGGGGTCTTCTTTCTCTTCATTTTTTTTTCTCCTCTTCAACTTTAGCTTTCTCTTTCATCTCCTCTTCATCTATTTTCCACTCACATTCCTTTTCTGTAGGCTCATATGTAGCATTTATGATCTGGCTTCTCTTGTCAAAGAGTGGCTGGTATAAATCTGCATATTTCCGCTCCAATGCATGGACTTCTTCATATAACTTTGCTTCAATCTGTGCACACTTCACCTGAAGATTTTTTAGTGCATTTACTCTTCGCTTAACTACTTTAGGCAAACTTTCAATATAACCTGTAGGAGTACCTACAAGGTCATCTAGCCTTTCCTGCAGGGCGGCAAGAATCTGAGGATTCTGCATCATTTGTGCAGTCAATTGTCTAGCTTTACTATTAGCATCATTAGTTTTTCTCTCACTTAATGTTTGGCTATGGGGCAGGAAGTGAAGGCAAATCTCCCAAATTGGACACAGATAAAACAAAATAAACTGACAGGGCCTACAACCCTCCCTCACTCTATCCAAAATGAAAGAACATAAAAAAAGTGTTTATTATAGTTCTAGTTTAAGCACAAATTTCAGAGAGTTTTATTGAGAGGCCTAAGAAAATATAACCATGCCAATAGGCAAGATACAGCGTTGCTAATATGCATGAATGTGTGATAGGGACCCCCACAAACGCCACCCAATATTAAATAAACAATTTTCTTAATTTGCAAATAAGTATTATCTGAGGGTAAAACCTTACTAATGTCTTTTGTTGGGGACACAGATCAATCTAAATAGTTTTCCATTATGGAAATTGAATTTTGCTGTGTACACCCCAAATTATTAGGCATCTTGGACTTTGGGGTCCATTTACTAAAAGCACTACAAGTGGACAAGCAAGGAAGAAATAAAAAAAAAAAACTTTTACAGGATTGTATGTTAAAACCATCAGTG
Organism: Rana kukunoris; assembly: GCA_029574335.1. Taxonomy (NCBI): domain Eukaryota; kingdom Metazoa; phylum Chordata; class Amphibia; order Anura; family Ranidae; genus Rana; species Rana kukunoris. The sequence goes on along the minus strand of CM056054.1, from coordinate 76,946,752 downwards.
CTTCCCTTCTGATTTTCAGCGACTACGCTTCTATTGCAGTGGGGCTTTGCCTTTACTAAACCCCAAGCTAACTAATCATTTGGGGTGTACACAGCAGTGCAATTTGCTTAATGGGGACACTAGTTAGATTGACCCCAAGAAAAGACATTTGTAGGGTTTTAACCTCACTTCCTGTTCAGCTGTGTGAATTTTGAGAAAAGTGATACAAAGCCCAACCCAAAAACCACAGGCAGGGGTTCTAACACTCACTTGGCTTCCCTCAAACACCCACAATTAGAAAACGATTGTCTTGTGCTAGATTTAAGCACAGTGCTGTAAATCAGCACTTCAAGCCTGTCCACCAATACACCCCCCCCCCCCCCGCTACAGGCCATGTTTGCAGGTTTTCCTTCATCTTGCACATGTGCTTTAAAAGACAGTCTGGACAGCAATTGTTGATAAGAGAAATCAACAAAACATGTCCTGTCGGGGGTACTTGAGGGCTGAGGACCACTGCAGTAAAAATAAAATACTTACCATTTTGTCTATTTAATTTCCTGGTGATTAAACAAGGCAGCAAACATTTCATGCATACACACCAGGAAAGAAGCTTAGACAAAAATCACACCTAATGTATTAGGCCAAACCTATTTCAGCTGCAGCTGTCAAAATCTGTGGCATGAAAAAGTAACAAAAAAAAAAAACTTCAAAAATGTGAAAGTAATTTTTATTAGTCAAAAAAACAAGGAAAGCAAAAAAGACAAACAAACAAAAACACACAAACAAACAAAAATAAATAAAAAAAAATAAAAATAAACATAGGTTAACCGTCCCAACATCTTCAGAAATATTTTGCAAAATAAGGCAGCAGAGACAAATACATCAAAGTGAACATCATTTAAAAATAAACGAAAAAACATTGGCCAAAAAAAAACATGCTCCAAAACACATCTCTGTTTGGCAACAACATTCCTGCCAGCCTGCCCTCTCTCAGGGCAGCTGAGGACTGCTCTATCCACACTTTTTATAACATGTGTGCTTGTGTGCTAATGAAGCAATTGAAATCACATGAGCAAATTTCAGTCTCTAGTTTGGGTGAACTTGTAAGTGGTTACACCTGTTAAGAATGTCCTTAACCACTTTGCAACCACCCTATAGCGAAAGTACGGCTACAGGGCGATTGCTTAATTCTAAGTGGCCGTTAATTAACGGCCTCTTAGAATCGCGCTCCCGCGCGCCCCCTGAGGCGCGCACACAGGAACATCCGTGACCGGAGGACCCGGCGCATCACGGATCACGGTAAATCGCCGCTGATAGCGGCGGTTTACCACGTGATCGCTCCGTCCAGTGACGGAGCGACCACTTGTAAACAAAGCGGCGTCATGTGCTGACGCCGGTTCCTCCCTCCTCTCTCTGTACCGATCGGTACAGTGTGAGAGGAGAGGGGAGGGAGCGGATGGCAGCGGCAGTGCTGCGGGCTGGATCTGTGACAAATGTAGTCACAGATCCATCCATCCCCCCCTCCCTGCTCAGCCATCCCTGCTGCAATACTCTGCAATACTGGGCAATACTTAGCTGGGCATACTCTGGCCAATACTCTGGCCAATACTCTGGCCAATACTCTGGCCATACAGCGCCCCTGTCCCCATGAGCTCGCATGCAGAAGTCCCGCCCACATATGAAAACGGTGTTCAAACCACACATGTGAGGTATCTTTATATAATGTTTTGGGGTTCTATGTAATTTTCTAGCAAATAAATGATGATTTTTACATGTAGGAGAGAAATGTCAGAATTGGCCTGGGTGCTCCCTGCATGTTGGGCCTCTGTATGTGGCCGCACTGTGTAAAAGTCTCACACATGTGGTATCGCCATACTCGGGAGGAATAGCAGAATGTGTTTTGGGGTGTAATTTGTGGTATGCATATGCTGTGTGTGAAAAATAACCTAATAATATGAAAATTTGATGAAAAAAAAAAATCTTGATTTTGCAAAGAATTGTGGGAAAAAATTACAACTTTAAAAAAACTCACCAGGCCTCTTTCTAAATACCTTGGAATGTCTTCTTTCCAAAAAGGGGTCATTTGGGGGGTATTTGTACTTTTCTGGCATGTTAGGGTCTCAAGAAATGAGAGAGGCTGTCAATACATCAGGTGTGATGAAATTGATCAATTTTCAGTAATTGGTACCATAGCTTGTAGACCCCATAACTTTCACCCAGACTAAATAATATCCAACATTTTTATTTTTTTAGGCCAAATGTATGAAGAAAAATTACTTTTTTGCAAAATTTTATAATAGAAATGAAGTAAATTATTATTTTTTGCAAAATTTTGTTCTTTTTTCATTTATAGCAAAAAAAATAAAAAACGCAGAGGTGATCAAATACCACCAAAAAAAAGCTCTATTTGTTGGAAAAAAAGGACAAAAATTTCATTTGGTTACAGTGTTGTATGACTGAGTTATTGTCATTCAAACTGTGAGAGCACCGAAAGCTGAAAATTGGTCTGGTTATTAAGGGGTTTAAGTGCCCAGTGGTCAAGTGGTTAAATTACTAACCCACCCACCCTATATGAGCATGTTTAGAGACATCCAAGTGATTTTCACCCACAAAAAGAAAGTTAAAAATTTCTAAGTGGCTGGGCATGCTCAGTTCAGCTCACAAGCAGAAACAAAGCTGCAATGGCAGCTGAAAGCATGAGAGCTGTGTTCTTTTTCCCCCTGAACTCATGCTTTCCAGCCTGAAGGGGAGGTCTTCGTGAATTATTACGTAACAAAAATAAATAATAATAATATAAAGGCCCCTGTCTCTAGTAGCTCACACTCAGAAGCGAACACGCATGTAAGTCCCACCCACATATGTAAACGTCGTTCAAAACACACATGTGAGGTATTGACGCGTGCGTCATAGCGAGAGCAATACTTTTACAACTAGACCTCCTCTGTAACTCTAAACTGGTAACTAGGGATGAGCTTCGCGTTCGATGCGAACACATGTTCGCATCGAACATCGGCCGTTTGATCGTTCGTCGAAAACGAACAAATCGGGTCGTTCGCGCCAAAATTCGCATGACGCGCAACGGCCCATAATTCACTTTGGCGTTGCGCGCTGATGATTGGCCAAGCATGCACCATGACCCTGCATGCTTAGCCAATCACAGCGCCCAAAAAAAGAAGAGCCCTAATTGGCCAAAGCCTGGGTGCTTTGGCCAATTATTGCTCAGGGCTTTAGCACACGCCCCACACTATAAAAGGCCGCCTCCCGGGCGGCCTCGTGTAGTGTGTTCCGGCTTTCTTTGAGAGAAGACAGACAGAGAGAGAGAAAGAGATAGATAAATAGAGACACAGTGTCTTTTCAGATAGATAGATAGATCGATCAGGGAGGCTACTAGTTAGTATAGTTAAATGTACAGTTTGTAGAGAATATATTCACATCCCTAGGAGTTGTCAATATATTTATAAACTGTATAGCGTAGCTAGTTCTGCTATTAGTATCTGTCAGGCAGGAGATTGTGCTTGATGCTCTAACGTGTTAGTGTACACGTGTTAGTTAATTGCACATAGACACATTAATAGTTACTGCATGTGTGCTATTTATTTGCACAGAAAGGCAGTTGCTGTTAATGCAAGTGGGCTATTGAATTGCACAGAAACGCAGTCGCTCTGACTGTGCGTGTGCTGTGACATACCACCTGAGCGCATTTGGGGTCACCGTACGTGTGCTGGTATATACCACCTGAGCGCAGTTAGTGCCACTGTACGTGTGCTGGTATATACCACCTGAGCACAGATAGTGCCACTGTACGTGTGCTCCTATATACCACCTGAGCACAGTTAGTGCCACTGTACGTTTGCTGGTATATACCACCTGAGCACAGATAGTGCCACTGTACGTGTGCTGGTATATACCACCTGAGCACAGTTAGTGCCACTGTACGTGTGCTGGTATATACCACCTGAGCACAGATAGTGCCACTGTACGTGTGCTGGTATATACCACCTGAGCACAGATAGTGCCACTGTACGTGTGCGCCTATATACCACCTGAGCGCAGTTAGTGCCACTGTACGTGTGCTCCTATATACCACCTGAGCACAGTTAGTGCCACTGCACGTGTGCTGGTATATACCACCTGAGCACAGATAGTGCCACTGTACGTGTGCTCCTATATACCACCTGAGCACAGTTAGTGCCACTGTACGTGTGCTGGTATATACCACCTGAGCACAGATAGTGCCACTGTACGTGTGCTCCTATATACCACCTGAGCACAGTTAGTGCCACTGTACGTGTGCTGGTATATACCACCTGAGCACAGATAGTGCCACTGTACGTGTGCTGGTATATACCACCTGAGCACAGATAGTGCCACTGTATGTGTGCTCCTATATACCACCTGAGCGCAGTTAGTGCCACTGTACGTGTGCTGGTATATACCACCTGAGCACAGATAGTGCCACTGTACGTGTGCTCCTATATACCACCTGAGCGCAGTTAGTGCCACTGTACGTGTGCTGGTATATACCACCTGAGCACAGATAGTGCCACTGTACGTGTGCTCCTATATACCACCTGAGCGCACTTAGTGCCACTGTACGTGTGCTGGTATATACCACCTGAGCACAGATAGTGCCACTGTACGTGTGCTGGTATATACCACATGAGCACAGATAGTGCCACTGTACGTGTGCTGGTATATACCACCTGAGCACAGATAGTGCCACTGTACGTGTGCTCCTATATACCACCTGAGCGCAGTTAGTGCCACTGTACGTGTGCTGGTATATACCACCTGAGCACAGATAGTGCCACTGTACGTGTGCTGGTATATACCACCTGAGCACAGATAGTGCCACTGTACGTGTGCTCCTATATACCACCTGAGCACAGTTAGTGCCACTGTACGTGTGCTGGTATATACCACCTGAGCACAGATAGTGCCACTGTACGTGTGCTCCTATATACCACCTGAGCGCAGGTAGTGCCACTGTACGTGTGCTGTTATATATCACCTGAGCGCATTTGGTGTCACTCCGCTTGTGCTGTTACATACCACCTGAGCACTTCAATATGTCTGGAAGGAGAACAAAGAGAGGCAGAGAGTCACGAGGGCAAGCAGGCTCTGCATGTAGAGGTAACACTGGTATTGGATGTGGTGCATCCTCTTCAGCCCGTGGCCGTGGCTGTGGCCACTCGTCCTTTTCGGGAGCTGGCCGTGTTGAACCTCAACATGCAGAGGAATTAGTAGAGTGGATGACCAAGCCGTCCTCATCCTCCTCATCCTCTCTCACACAGACAGATCAAAGTTTATCTGGCAAAGCAGCTGCCAAGGCGTCCTCTTGCCTCTGCACAATGGCTTCACACAATACTTCACTAGTACCACCATGTCCTCCTGAGGAGTCCCCCGAACTGTTTCAACACAGTGTGGGGTACATGCTGCAGGAAGATGCGCAGCGTTTTGAAGACTCCGATGACGGAACACTGATAGAGGAAGGCATTGATGTGAGCCCAGGGAGAGGGGGTGGCCGAGAGGGACAGCAATTTGTCAGTGATGATGTTCCCCCAGCTGGAGCATACTGCCAGGTTGTTGACAGTGATGAGGAGGGAGGGGATGATGAGGTCACTGACTCTACCTGGGTGCCTGATAGGAGAGAGGAGGAGGAGGAGGAGGAGGAGGAGGAGGAGGAGGAGGGGGACGACGACGAGGCATAGGCACATCTCCAAAGAGGCAGGATGCCCTCCAGGGGTCAGCTTAAGGTCACACCCACTGCATTACAGCGCTGCTGTGTCTGACCGGTACAGCAAAAGTTCTTTGGTGTGGGCCTTTTTTGAAACATGTCCACAAGATCGTACCTTTGCTATTTGCAACTTATGTCGCAAGCGTATCTCGCGTGGCCAAAACATCAACCGCCTGGGTATCACATGCTTGTCCAGACATATGTCGACCTGCCATGCAGCTCGTTGGCAAGCACACCAGAAAGACCCACACCAAAGACAACAGCGTACCCCCCCTTGCCCTTTTGGGACCTCCAACCCCAGTAGACCCCCAGTCCTCTCTGAAGCCTGCAGTGAAGGTGTAGAAATAGGTGTGTCACAAGCTAGTAGTAGCGGTCAATCTACTGATAGTACCAGGCAAATTTCCCTGCCCCAGCTGCTGCAGCGCCTAAAGAAGTACAATCCCAGCCATCCACATGCCCAGCAGTTGAATGCTAGCTTAGCGAAATTGCTAGCACTTCAACTGCTACCTTTTCAGTTGGTAGATTCTTCCCCCTTCCGTGAGTTTGTGCAATGTGCAGTACCTCAGTGGCAAGTACCAAAACGCCACTTTTTCTCATGGAAGGCTATTCCGGCTCTCTACCGGCATGTGGAAGGCAATGTCCATGCCTCGCTGGACAGGGCGGTCAGTGGTAAGGTGCATCTTACCGCCGACTCATGGTCCAGCAGGCATGGACAGGGACGTTACCTGTCTTTTACGGCGCATTGGGTGACTCTCCTGGCAGCTGGGAAGGACGCAGGACAAGGTCCAGTAGTTTTGGAGGTTGTTCCGCCACCACGCCTCCAAAGCACTACTACTGTTTGTGACACACCTCTCTCCTCCACCTCCTCCTCTTCTTCTTCCTCTGTGGCCTCTTCCTGTGGTGAGGTTTTCTCAGAAAATCCCTACGCAGAAATGCAGGCCAGGAGATGCCATGCGGTGCCAGAGCTGGTGTGCTTGGAAACAGGAGCCACACTGGGGAAGAGGTTTTGTCAGCTCTGCAGGGTCAGGCTGAGAGGTGGTTGACGCCACGCCAGCTGAAGCCTGGAATGGTGGTCAGCGACAATGGCACCAACCTCCTCTCTGCCCTGCGACAGGGAAAACTCACCCACGTGCCCTGTTTTGCGCATGTCCTCAATTTGGTGGTGCAGCGGTTCTTGGGCAGGTACCCAGGATTGCAGGATGTCCTGAAGCAGGCCAGGAAAGTCTGTGTGCATTTCCGGAGGTCATATAATGCCACTGCTCGGCTGACTGACCTACAAAGGGAATACAAACTGCCCAAGAACTACCTAATTTGTGACATGCCCACCAGATGGAACTCAACGTTGGCCAAGCTGCAGCGGCTGCACACGCAGCAATGGGCCATCAATGAGTACCTGTGCCAATATGGCAGCAGAACTGGGTCAGGGAAGCTAGGTTTTTTTTCCCCACGCCAGTGGGCCTTGATCAGGGATGCATGCACTGTCCTGTCACCATTTGAGGAGGCCACGAGGATGGTGAGCAGTGACAGTGCATGCATCAGTGAGACTGTCCCTCTTATTCACATGTTGGAGCACACGCTACGTGGAATAATGTACAGGGCCCTTGAGGCAGAACAGAGGGAGGAAGAGGAGGACTTCCTTACCTCTCAAGGCCCCCATTACCCAGACAGTGGTCCTGCTTGCCCACCCAGCACACAGGAAGAGGAGGAGGAGGAGGAGGAGGATTGTATCAGCAGCATGGAGGTGGAGCCTAGCACTCAGCAGCAGCAGTCTTCAAGGGATCATTTACAGTCCCAAGAAGCACGTGGAGTTTTACGTGGCTGGGATGAGGTGCCTGTGGATCCTGTCGTCCTCAGTGACCCAGAGGACTGTGCCCCGAATGCCTCTGCAAACCTACGCTGCATAGCCTCCCTGATTCTGCAAAGCCTGCGTAAGGATCCTCGTTTACGTGCTATTAAGGAGAGGGATCATTACTGGCTGGCAACTCTTCTTGATCCACGTTACAAGAGTAAGGTTGCGGACCTTATGTTGCCATCGCAGAGGGAGCAGAAGATGAAACTTCTGCGGGGGGCCTTGCAGAAGGGTCTGTGCAATGCGTTCCCAGAATTGGGGGGATTACCAAAACCTGGCTCTGGACAACGTCTTGCTGAGGCTTCGGTGAGTCACAGAAGGGGCGGTGGAGAAGGTGGTCGTCTGACCGATGCGTTCAGGCAGTTTTTTTGTCCGCAGCCCCAAGGTCTGACCAGTTCCAGCAACCATCGCCAGCGTCTGGTTTATATGGTCCGGGAATACCTAGGGGCAAGATCCGACTTGGACACCTTCCCCACCGAAAATCCTCTGGCTTACTGGGTCTTGAGGATGGATCACTGGCCAGAGCTTGCTCAGTACGCAATTGAGCTACTGGCTTGCCCTGCATCCAGTGTTCTTTCAGAACGGACATTCAGTGCTGCTGGAGGCTTTGTCACTGATCACAGGGTGCGCCTCTCCACCGGCTCTGTTGATCGACTGACCTTCATCAAAATGAATCAGGCTTGGATCAACACCAGCTACCAAGCACCTGATGCTGATATTAATGAATAATATCTTTTTGTTGAAATGTCGGATCCCTTTTAGACTGCTGATGCTGAGTGACTGTCCTCTTATGCTGCTGATGGAATATCCTTCTCCTCCTCACTTTTCTTGCTGATAGCTAGTAAGAAATGTTGTGTTTCTGGGCTCTGCCACCAGTCCCTAAGGCACAATTTTTCAGCCCCTGTTTAACAGGGGCGCCTAATAAAAAATGTTGATGCAATAATTTGCACGTGGCTCCTTGTTGCGCTCCAATTGAAGTTATTGGGAGGGGTTGCAGTGTTGTGCCCAAGGCACAATTTCTCTGCCCCTGTTTAACACGGGCACCTAATAACAATTTTTGATGCACAGAACTTGCGCAAGTAGCATTAATTACTTTTTTTTTGTCCTTTCATGTTGTGCAGGGACATCTCTAAACACGTGCCACTACTATAGACACCCAGCAGGTGTGATATTTAAAGGAGTTTTTTTTTTTTCACTTTAAGCATCATTAAAATGGCTGCTCCGCAAAAAACGGGCGTTTTAAAAAAAAAATTCATTGATACATGTTCCCTGGGGCAAGACCCAGGTTCTGAATGACGTTTTCCAACATTTAATGAGTTTTGGTCTTTAAAATGACCATTTTTGAATTTGAACGTTCGGGTCCCATAGACTTCAATGGGGTTCGAAATATTCGTGCGAACCCGCGGTCTATTCGAACGTTTTGGTGCGAACCGAACCCGGGGGTGTTCGGCTCATCCCTACTGGTAACCTGTAAAAAAAAAAAACAAGTGTCGCCTATGGAGATTTTAAAGTACTGAAGTTTGGCGTCATTCCATGAGTGTGTGCAATATTAAAGCGTGACAAGTTAGGTTTTTATTTACTCGCTGTAACATCATCTTTCACATTATCGCTAAAATTGGGCAAACTTTACTGTTTAGTTATTTTGTAACCACTTGAGCCCCGGACCATATTGCTGGTCAATGACCGGGCCAGGTTTTGCACGTTAGACCGGAGTACTTTCAAATTACGCACGTCGTTTCATTAGTCTGAATCCTCAAACCATGAAACGACAGCTTCGGGCTTCAATCCGACTGGCTTACGTGTTCGTATGCCTTCAGATCTACGCTGCAATAAATTTGCGGCCGCTGGGTGGAGTTCCCATCGTTTTCCGCGTCGGGGTATGCAAATGAGCTTTTTCCGACGATCCACGAAGTAACGATCGTCCTTCGCAATCTCTTACGGCATCTGTAGTCATCTTTTTGCCGCGTAAAGTTATTCCAGCTTTTATCTGGTCTATTATTAGACAGCCCATGTTAAGCATGGCCGTCGTTCCCGTGTCGAATTTCAACATTTTATTTTATTTTTTACGTAAGTCGTCCGGGAATAGGAATGTACGTAAACGACGCTACTCAAACAAAAAGTGACGTAACGACGTTATTTCGCGCAATGCACGGCGGGAAATTTCTGAACGGAGCATGCGGAGTTCGATCGCCGCGGGGACGCGCTAATTGAAATGCTTCACGCCCCCTAATCGCGTATTTCGATTCCGCCACGAGAAATACACTACGCCGCTGTACCTTACGGGCCAAAATCTACATCAAATTTGTCGTAGAGCCAGGTAAAATATGGCGGCGTAGTGTATCTCTGATACTCTGCGCCAATACCTGAATCTGGCCCAATATTTTTTACTTTTTGCTATAATAAATATCCCATTAAAAAAAAAAAAAAATTCTCAGTTTAGGCCGATATGTATTCTACATATATTTGGTAAAGAAAAATCACAATAAGCGTATAGTAATTGGTTTGCGTAAAGGTTATAGTGGCTACAAAATAAGGGATAGAATTCTGACAATTTTTTTTATTATTTTTTGGGACCATTCACATTAATACAGCGAACAGCGCTATAAAAACGCACTAATTACTGTATAAATGTGACTGGCAGGGAAGGGGTTAACACTAGGGGGCGAGGAAGGGGTTAAATGTGTATCCTGGGTGTGTTCTAACTGTGTGGGGGGGGACTGACTGGGGGAGGTGACCGATGCTGTGTCCTATGTACAAGGGACACAGCATCAGTCTCCTCTATCTGACAGGACTGGAGCTCTGTGTTTACACACAGAGCTCCACGTCCCTGCTCTAAAACTGCCGATCAGCGGGTACCTGGTGGACATCGCGACCGCCAGGCACACGCATCGGCATCTCGGGGACCCTGTGGCCGGAGGACTCGATGCCGTCAAATGATGGCGGCTGGGATATTCAGAGCCACTTTGTCGCCGTCATTTGACTATGGCCGGGGATTCAAGTGGTTAAGAAACATTTCCACTTTACCGGAAGCACAGTCACCTTCAAAAGCGTAAAGTTTGGAATAAAAGTTTTGGAAGGCTTCCATTATCTGCCGAGGGTTTAGAGTAAATTAACCATCTTCTAATCTAATTTTGGGGAGAATCCTCGATCTGAATCTGGGGGACAATTTATTCGCCAGCATTGGCCCTATCTTATCTTTCAACTGATAAAATCTAGCATCCGTCCATTTTAAAGCCTCGTCTGCCCTCACTGTATGCGCTTCTAGCCGCATCGAGTTTGGAAGTAGGAAATCCAGAAGGATCCAGTTTGTTTTCTACTCAGGTTCACATATGTCTCCTCAAGTCTTTCCACCTCCAACTTCTTCAATTTTTTTCAGTTTAGCTGCAATCTGTATAATTCTGCCATTAACTGTCATCTTATGAGCAGCCCATAACGTTTCTGGGGATATTTCTTGTGTATCATTGAGATCAAAGTATTCTTTTATAGCTTGTTCAATTTCTGCCACTATAACAGGATCCTTTAAAATGGACTGGTTAAGTGTCCAGTGAGATACTCTTTGGGTAGAATTCTCTTTTCTCAAAGATAACAGAACCATGGAATGGTGAGACCATGGGACATCCACAATAGTAGATTTTATAGCTGAAGGGATGTGACGATTGGAAAGCCATATATGGTCAATTTGTGAATATGATTGGTGGGGGTTAGAAAAGTGAGTAAAATCTTTAGTTTTCAGATTCAGTTCCCTCCATATATCAGTCAATCTAGATTGGTGAAGTATACACGCCACTTGTATACTAGCTTTAGTAGGTCTAATCATTTTAGCATTCTTTGGTTTAGATTTATCCAATCCTGAATCAAAGTCTAGGTTTGAATCTCCCCCCATAATGATGATACCCTCCATAAAAGGTTGGAGAATATCAAACATTTGATAAAAAAATATTTTTTGTCCCCTATTAGCATGCAAAAAAGAGGGGGTGTACCGTTTTGGGAAGTGTGTTTCCTGTAGGAAAACCACATCGGTATGAAGGGACTTGTAGGCCTGTAGGGTCTTTCACCTCTTAGTTGGAGAATTCAACCCCTGAGTGTTGTGCGAAACAACACGAAGGGGTGCAGAAGGGTTATTTGAACCAGCCATGAGTGGTGATCAGAGCCATAGACAGAATGCATAACTGTAGCTGTAACCATAACCCAGTGAAACCACATATTGGCAGGTAGGCTGACATGGTAAATAAGGTGGGAGAGAAAGAAAAGGCATAGAAATAGAAGTTTAAGAAAAGAAAACAAAAACATAAACAGTGTAGTATAATGTAAGATAACAGAGGGTCAAACCATGACCCAGAATGAAGGGAGAGTATATCCTCCCTCCCTTAATTCAAACACATGACCTTAGAATAGCCCAAGTAAAGGGCTAAGTACCTAAAAAATGAAGAAAAATTTAAGCTCATTGGAAAAGCAGAGATAAGAGTTATTTGGTGAAACCCCTTCTATCGATCGAAAAAGATAAAAAAAAAAAAAGAGAAGAAGTAAAAACCACAATGACGACCTTCTAAGGCCTTGTACACACGATCAAATGTGTCTGTTCAAATCGGTCGGACCGACCGATTTGAACAGATCTGTCTGCTGGCATTTTGGTTTGCTCGCGTGTACACATGAGCAAACCAAAACCCCCGCCAGCAGACAGCGCGCTGACGTGGCGGTGACGTTGACGCCGCCACGTCACCGCACCAGGAAGTAAAACACTTCCGCGCATGCGTCGAAACCATTCGGCGCGTGTGCGAGAAGACATGTCTGCTGGTTAGCGTACTAACCAGCAGACATGTCGGGCGGACGGGTTCCCAGCCGACAGATTTCAAAGCATGCTTTGAAATTTGTCGGGTGGCCAAATCCGTCTGTTTGCCCGTACACACGATCGAATCTGTCTGCTGAAACGGTCTAGCAGACCGTTTCCAGCAGACAGATTTGATCGTGTGTCCGAGGCCTAAGGGGAAAGAAGGAATCTGTGAGGGCTTACCTTGAGCGGAGTCCATTTTGCAGATTTGTGAGCTTACCTTTGCGACCTGATGCGATCCGCCCCCTGAGATTGGGACAGAGGGACGGACGCACCGGGAGGCACCGGTACCAGCGGGAAGATGATGGTCAGGTGCGTGGAGCAGGTACAAGTGGATCACCGACTGGAAGGCTGCAGCAGATGAAACAGAAGATAATCCAGGCACAAAAGTATTTCACCGGTCAGGGCAGGACTGAAAACAGGTCCGGGAGACAAACCGTGGTCAGGGGCTGGAGAAGACAGGGAAAGTCCAAAAGTACATGCCGGGGTCAAAGGGCAGGAGACAGCAGCAATCCAAGGTACAAAAGCCAAAGGTCAGAAGCCGGGGTCAGTCTTGCAGCAGAAGATCAAATACAGGAACCGTTGACACAGACAGGAAGATCAGATAACACAATGAACTGACAAGGCTCTCAGAGTGAGGCAGTGTTTTATACCCTGGTTAATTGGGTAACCTGCCTCAGCTGGACCAGGATAGGCAGGTGCAGATTGTAAGGAGAAGGCAATCAGCACATATTTCAGGACCAGGCTTCAATGGACAGCAAGCAGAATAGCAGCTGAGAAGTGGCTCAGAGGAATAGACCCGGAGCAGCAACGGAGAGGTCCTGGGTTCAATTCCACCTAGAGCCACCCGGGGCACGACCACACCTCGCTGTCCATTTGGCATGGTAGTGACCGTGACAGAATCCAAAAACATGCATCACATCTTCAAGTAACAGTCATTCCCAACCTTCCTGTGTTTGACTCTGTTCCAGGTAGAAGAAGTCGGGCTAGTGGGGGTTAGTCTTTTGGCCAAATTTTGCTGGGTAGGTGTAGCGTCCATGTCCAATCTTCAGATCCATTAACAGTCTTTCTCCTTCCTGAAAGTTGTGAACCACATAATGGGGTTGATTTACTATTGGCACTGCGCTGCGCCGGTACATGCCTTAATTAGTGCGCTGGATGAAGCCTTAATTAGGCGCATGAACCGGCGTAGCACAGCAGCGCAATGCAATTGATAAGTAAAGCCGCCGCCGAAATCTTAAGTGTTAATTTTAAAGGCTAATCTGCAAGTTTTGTCCTGTTTGGGGACCTCAGTCCTGCCCCAGGGGATATGTATCAATGCTTTTTTTATTTTTTAAAATGGCAGTTTTTTCGGGAGCAGTGATTTTAATAATGCTAAAAGTGCAACAATAAAAGTGTAATATTCCTTTAAATTTCGTACCATGAGGGGCTGTAATGTCAGCATGTGAAAAAGCGCACTTTTCCCATGGTTAGAACTGTCCCTGCACAAAATGACATTCTCAAAAGAAAAAAAGCAGTTTTTTCTTCTTTTCTTCTTTCCTTCGGGTTTCTTCTTCCTTCTTTTTCCTCTGCTTCTTTCTTGGGTCTTCTAGTCCCGCATCTTGACCAGTGTGTTCTTCCATCTTCTTCTCCTTCCGATGTCCTTCTCGTCCGCATCTTCTTCTGGTTCTTCTTCACTGGAGGCGCCGCTTCCAATTGAAATCCCTGCTGTATGCCGGACCACGCCCCCCTCTGACGCCACGGGCAAGCTCTTAGGAAAGTCCCCGTGTGGTGCATGTGCATCAGAGGGGGGCGTGGTCACATATCAGACGGCGGGCAATTCAATTGGAAGCGGCGACTCCGGCAAAGAAGAAGCCGCGCACAAGCTTCCAATTGAATTGCCCGCCATCTGACATGTGACCACGCCCCCCTCTGACGCACAGGCACCACACGGGGACTTTCCTAAGAGCCTGCCCGTGGCGTCAGAGGGGGGCGTGGTCCGGCATACAGTGGGGAATTTAATTGGAAGCGGCGCATCCGGTGAAGAAGAACCAGAGGAAGATGCGTACGAGAAGGCCAGCGGAAGGAGAAGAAGATGGAAGAACACGCTGGTCAAGATGCAGGACTACAAGACCCAAGAAAGAAACAGAGGAAGAAGAAGGAAGAAGAAACCCGAAGGAAAGAAGAAAAGAAGAAGAAAGAAGATAATAAAGGACTTGTCAAAAACCGGCTCTTGTCTTTTTTAACCCTTGACACTTTTTTATTTTGGTGAAATGGTAGAGGTACAATGTACCCCATTACCATTTCACACGGGGGGGCCGGGATCTGGGGGGCCCCTTTGTTAAAGGGGTCTTCCAGATATCGATAAGCCTCCTGCCCGCGGACCCCCACAACCACCGGGCAAGGGTTGTGGGGAAGAGACCCTTGTCCTCATCAACATGGGGACAAGGTGCTTTCGGGGGCACCCCAAAGCACCCTCCCAATGTTGAGGGCATGTGGCCTGGTGCAGTTCAGGAGAGGGGGGGCCGCACTCTGTCCCCCCTTCTTTTCTGCGGCCGGCCAGGTCAACGTGCTCGGATAAGGGTGTGGATTTTAGGGGGGGGACTCCACGCCATTTTTTTTTATTTGGGGTGGAGTTCCCCTTAAACTCCACACCAGACCTGAAGGGTCTGGTAATGGATATTTGGGGGGAACCCCACGTCATTTTTTTTTTAAATTGACGGCGGGGTTCCCCTTAATATCCATACCAGACCTAAAGGGTCTGGTTATTGAATTTGGGGGGACCCCCATGCTTTTTTTTTTGGTGTTTTTAATGAATGAATTCTCCTGCAATTGCCGGGAGCCGACAATTCATTATTGCCGCGAGTCTGTTTTAAACGGCTTTTTTCCTTCAGAATGTCACTTTTCACATGCTGACATTACACCCAGGGCCGCCATCAGGGGGGTACAGGCAGTACACCTGTAAGGGGCCCGGGGGTCCGGAGGTGCCCAGGTGCCTGGAAGCACCCAGGGCCCCAGATGGTAACAACCCTCTTTTTTTTATATACATATACAAATAAAAATATATATATTTTTTAATATTTTATTTATTTTTTATTAAAGGGCCAATTTTTTGTATTTATTTTTTTAGCAGTCCGGAGGTCCCCAGGGTCCCAAAGGCCCCCAGGGCCCCGGGTGGCAACCCTCCATTTTTTCATTTATTTTTTTGAAAGATTTTTTTTACTAGTAATGGCGGGGATCTGCGTTTTTTTTTTGTGACCGTGACGTTGCGGCGGACATATCGGACACTTTTGACACGTTTTTGGGACCGTTCACATTTACACAACGATTAGTGCTATAAAACTGCACTGATTACTGTGTAAATGTGACTGGCAGGGAAAGTGTTAACACTAGGGGGCGCTGAAGGGGTTAAAATGTGTCCTGAAGTATGTTCTAACTGTAGGGGGAGGGGGACTCCCAGGGGGAGGAGATCGATGTGTGTTCCTCTGTACTGGGAACACACATCAGTCTCCTCACCGCTGACAGGAGGTGGATCTGTGTGTTTACACACACAGATCCACACTCCGGACGTGATTGCCGAAAATCGCGGGTGCCCGGCGGCAATCACGGCCGTCGGGCGCGCGCGCGGGATCGCGAGTGGTGCCGCGGGTGCGCGCGCGCTCCGCCGGTGGCGCGCGCGCGCGCCCTAGAATGCCGTGAAGACTGGACGTTGTGCAACGTCCAGTCTCATCGGCGAGGGGATCACCATGACGTGATTCCCCTATGGGCTGGAAAGGAAGGGGTTAAAGGGCCAATGTTTTTTTTTTAGGGGTCTGGAGGTCCCCAGGGGCCCGGAGATCCCCAGGGCTCCAGATGACAACCCCCCTTTTTTTTTAAAAAATAAATAAAATAAATTATATATTTTTATATTTTTTTTACATATATATATATATATATATAATATTATTATTAAAGGGCCATGAGCGCCCCAGATGACAACCTTTTTGCTTATAAAAATGTTTTAAACGTTTTATATTTTCTTTAACCTTTTTTATATATAGATATATTTTTAGTAAAAGGCTCAGAGGTCCCCAGGCAACCCCCTTGTTTTTTTTTATAATTTTTTTTTATATACATATATATATTTTTATTTCTTTTTCATTAAAGGGCCCAGAGGTTTATTTTTATTAAAGGGCCCAGAGGTCCCCAGGGCCCCCGGATAGCTACCACCCTTTTTTTAATATATATTTTTCTTTATTTCTTTTTTTGTAAAGGAACCCCCCGCTTATCAAATCGCAGCAGCCCCCCCGCTTATCAAATCGCGGCAGCACCCCCCCCCCCCGTTCTCTGCTCCAGGGGGCCCATGCCTGAAGCTGTGTAAGGGGCCCCATAATTCCTGATGGCGGCCCTGATTACACCCCCCATAGTGCAAAATTTAAAGGAATATTTCACTTTTATTGTTGCACCTTAACTACTTCCATACCACGCCTATTACTCAGGACCCCCAAACATTATATATATTTTATTAGCAGACACCCTAGGGAATAAAGTGGCGGGCATTTTTTATTAAAAATTTCAAACGGTATTTGCGCCAAAAAAAAAAAAGGAAAATTGTATCATACTTACCAGTAATTTTCCTTTCCTGGTGCCTATCCATGGCAGCATACCTGTGCCTCCATGGCAGCATACCTGTGATAGAGCTCCGCCTCGACTCCTCCTTCAGGGCTAGTGAATAGCATAAATTAAAAGGCATAGCCCCTCCCCCAACATTCTCCGTAATATAGAATACCGAGGGTGGGAGCGTATGCTGCCATGGATAGGCATCAGGAAAGGAAAATTACTGGCAAGTATGATACAATTTTCCGTTTTCCTGGTGCCTCCATGGCAGCATACCTGTGATAAATAACTAGCTGACATGAGTGGGATAATGCTTAACCATAAATGTTTAATTAGAAGAGGACATAGCAGCCTGAACTGCCCTTCTTCCGAACTCAACAGTCTGAGAGCTCCTGGACCAATATGGTAGTGTGTAAGGAACATATGGTGAGAAGACCAGGTGGCAGCCTTACGCACCGTCTTCAACAAACCATTAGTCCTTGCTGCCCAGGAAGCTGAGACTACCCTTGTAGAATGAGCATTCACTCAGGTTGGAGGATATTCTTCATCCTGTAGGCCTTCTGGATTAACTTCACAACCCAAGCTGCCAGAGTTCTGATGGAAGCTTCTTTGCCCCTGTATTTACTGAACGGTACAATAAAATGTCTCTCAGGGGTCAATGGCTTCTAGGTAGGCCCTGGTAGCTCATGACGAGACTCTAAACCTGTGTCTGTAAATACTTGTAGTGCTCAGGGTTCCAACAGGTGGCTTGAAGTAGCGACCTTAGGTGTGAACCCTCGAAGAGGGCGAAGTTCCACCCTGTCGGGGAAATAATATGTGGCCGACACCTATCCCTAAGGAGTGAAGTTCCGAGATTCTTCTGCCAGATGTAATGGCTAGCAGGAAAGCCGTCTTTAGTGTCAGGTTCCATATTGCTACTTGTTCCACTGGATCAAAGGGATGGTCAGATAGAACTCAAAGGACCAGGGACAGATCCCACTTAGGAAATGATCACCTGACAGGACGACGAATCTTCAATCCTCCTCTGAGGAAAGTGACTACCAAAGGATCCTCCACCCATCTCTTATTTGTTGCGGCAGAGATTGCTGCTACCTGCACTTTGAGGGAGCTCAGACCAAGCCCCAGATCAAGTCCTGTCTGAAGGAAACCTAGAATATTGGACGTAGAGGGAAGGATTGGATCAAATCCATCTCTGGTAGCAAATGACAAGAACTTGTCCCAGATGTTTGAATATATGGCATAAGTTGCAGGCTCTGGCTTTTAGAAGGGTTGTTAGGACTCCTGGGGAACACCCTAGGGACTCGAACCTTCGCCTCTCAACCTCCAGATTCGAAGATTCAACTTCTGAGGGTTTGGGTGAACTAGACTGCCCTGCGACAGAAGTTGAGGGAAAGGAGGGATCCTGATTGGAGAGCTCACACTGAGGCGCATGGCTAGAGGGAACCGGGGTTTCTTTGGCCAATACGGAAGTACTGCCACCACCTGGACTGACTCCCTGAGGAGCCTCAGGAGGAATTTTAATATTAATGGCCTGGGAGGAAAGGCATGTGCCGAGGTGAACCTCCAGGAGCATGACAGGGCATCTATTGCCTCGGCTTGTGGATGCGGCTTCCAAGAGAAGAATCTGTCTAGCTTGGCAGTCTTCGGGAGACAAACAAGTCTACCTGAGGGGGATACCAAATGCTGGCTATTTGTTTGAAGACGAGGGGGTGGAGAGCCCACTCGTCGTTCAGGAAGTTTCTGGACAATGTGTCTGCTTCTGTGTTCAACCTGCCTGGTAGATACATTGCTCTGGGGTCCAGGAGGTTCTTCTCTGCCCAGAGCGTGATCAGCGCTACCTCCTTAAGGAACGACCTGCTGCGAGTGCCTCCTTGCTTCTGCAGATAAGCGACAGCTGCCATGTCGTCTAGGCATAGAAGTATTCTCTGGCCTTTGATTTGGGATGCCAAAGAAGTTAGTGCCAAGAAGGCTGCTCTAATCTCCAAGATGTTGGATACAACTCCCTGGGTAGAACATGACCATCTACCCTCTATTCTGGTTTCCCCGCAATGCGCTTCCCAGCCCTGACCGCTTACATCAGACATAAATGTGATCCAAAAATGGGGACCCAGGTGATGAGGTTTGGAGAGGTTTTCTGGAACTGTCCACCAGTGAAGACTCCTGTGCATTACTCCCGTCAGCAGTATCGTCTGAGATAGCCGTTTCTTCCACTGCACCAAGAAACCTGTCAAGAACTACCTTTAGGTGCCAATGGGACCAAGGAACCATGGGTATACAGAAGACATGTGCAAATAATGACCTTGATCATTCTCTGGGTGACAATCCATGCCTCTGGCGGTGGTAATGACACTGTCCCCTCCTGAATGTTGAACATTGCACCCAGGTAGATCACCTGCTGTGTGGGTGCTAGTTGACTCTTTTCGTTATTTATTAGCCACCCTAGCTCTTTTTAGGGTCTGTAGAAGAATTTCCGGTGACATACCAACTGATCAGGATTGCTTGCTAGGAGAAAGATGTCATCCAAGTAGTGATATATCCTCAAGCCCCTCTCCCGCAGGGGAACCAGAGCGGATATTAGTATCTTGGTGAACACCCTGGGAGAAGTGCACAGACCGAAAAGGTAGGGCTTGAAACTGTATGTGGGTCCATCCCACTGCAAATCTCAGATATTTTTGAATTGCAGGTAGAATTAGAGCGTGTAGGTAGGCATCCTGCCGATCGACTGAAATCATCCAATCTGATGGCTGGACTGCCTGAATAATCGTCTGGAGGCACTCCATTCCGAAGCTTTTGGGGGCATATATACGGGCTGAGCCTCTGAAGGTCTGTCATATGTCCTCTTTGGGACCAGAAATAGGGTGGAGTAGAATCCTGCGAAGTGCCCTGCCAAGGGAACCAGAACAGCCGCCCCCTGAAGCTGGAGTGACGTTAGGAAGTTTTACGGAGCTTGAGCCTTCGGCAGAGAGGATGGAACCTCTGTTCCTTTGAAAGAATACCGAGGTGGGAGTTGGGGATGAGAGAAATTCCAGAGGTGCCCCAATTGAATTGTTGACAGAAGCCAGGGGTCCTGACAGCATGTGGCCCAGACTGGGAGGAAGAAGCTTAGCCTGGCTCCCATCGGGAGTGCCTGGGCTACTCTGGCGTCAAAGACTGCTTCTGCTCCTGTGGAGCGGGAAAGGTCCTTCATCCTCCTGTTCAAAAAAGAATGTCTGAGTACCTTTCCAAAGTCTTTGTTGTCTCTGGGCTGTCTTGACTGCCGAAAAAAATCCCTTGAATTTGTCTGGCGGAACCTAGAGGAACCGCCTTCTGTCCTTGGGAAGCATACCGGACTTCCCTCCTGACAGCCTGGAGATAGCTTTATCCGTTTTGTCTCTGAATAGTGCTTTGCCATTGAATGGGATTTTGCACCAATTTTGTTTGGAGGATAAGTCAGCCGTCCAATCTTTCAGCCAGAAGGCCCTCTTCACCATTACTGAATGCAACATGGATCTTGCAGAGCACCTGATCATATCAATGGCTGCTACCCTGACAGAGTCTGCCGACAATCTAAGCTCTTCCAAGGCTTTAATTATATCCTCCTTGGGGACATCCTGACGCAAAGCCGTCTCAATATTATCTGTCCGAGATCTTATGGCATTTGATATCGATGTGAGGGCGATAGCTGGCTAACACGCTGCTCCCGGGGCTAAGTAGCTCCTCTTCAGCTCCAGGTCGGTTCGCCTGTCTCAAGGGTCTTTGAAGGAAGCGGAATCCTCCATGGGTAAAGTTCTTTTTTTTTTTTTGCGAGTCGCACCACCGATGCATCTACCACTGGCATGGAGTTTAGCGTCTGCTTTCCCGACTTTGTTAAGGGGTATCGTTTATTGAACCGGCCCCATGAATGTCTTTTTGACCATTCATTCTGAATGACCTGACAAATGTGGTCACCCTAATCTCGCCCATCAACGAGAAGAGAACCTGATTCCTTTGAGGAATGGGAAGCAACTCGTAGACTCTTGGGGAGGCTCTTTTGCATCTTTTCTGGTGATTGCAGTTTGACTGCCTGGATAAACAGCTTTACCAAGAAGAGACTGAAGCCAGAAAGTTCTGACTGCTCTAAAGAGTCCTCTGAGGAATTTTCAGGTGATGAATCTCTAGCTGGTCAGTAGACAAATGCATTCGTTTTCGTTAGAATGCATTTTCATCTGAAAATCTGGTATTTTCGTTATCGTTTTAATGAACGAAAACGAAAGCGCAAGAAACGAAAACCGAAAAATCCGACATAAAAAATGCTTTATTTTCGTTTTCGTTCAGATCCGACGATTTTCGATGCTTTGTCGAATTTCCGTCTTTCAATTTCACAAAGTCATCGTAAATCGTTGTTCTGAATACAGTGAATAGGTATGTTCACTGTATTCAGAACGACGATTTTCGATGCTTTGTCGAATTTCCGTCTTTCAATTTCACAAAGTCATCGAAAATCGTCGTTCTGAATACAGTGAATAGGTATATTCACTGTATTCAGAACAACGATTTTCGATGCTTTGTCGAATTTCCGTCGTTTAATTCGACAAAGTCATCGAAAATCGTCGTTTTCGGACGAAAACTTTCCCAACGAAATCTAAATAAATCAAAACGATTTTCGGGAGTAACTAAATTAATTAATTTTCTGGGCGAAAACAAAAAAAACGAAACTAAATATTCCAGTCTGCACATGTCTACTGGTCAGCCTGACAGTGGCAGAGGTGTACCGACTGAAGGACCAAGGAGAGTAGGTTCTGTATTCTGAACCTGGGATATCTGCTGAACTGGTTGAGCGGGGACCGAAGTCACACAAGCTCAGAGAAGGAGACCTTCATTGTTCACTTGAGCAGATCCACAGCATGCTGATTTTCTAGCTTGCGGTTGGACGCATAGTCCATAAAACAATCCTTACAGACCACTCTGTCTGGTAGTGGTGTAGCCCCGCCTATCCAGCATTTCTTCTTTGTATAGGTCCTAGGAGAGTGGGAAGGATCTTGTCCTCTGGATATTGATCTCTCTGATCTATGACGTGAAGAATGGGACCTGGGACCAGTGGCGTGAAGTGCGTTCTGAGCTGTCATCATCACAGTGTCTTGAAGATTTTCTGGACCTCTTGGAGTGGGCAGGGCCACAATGTAAGGAACTCACATTAGACCAGTGAGCGCACTTTTTTATTTTATTTTATTTTTTCAATACTTACATATAGTTGGTCCCATACCTAATAGGAGTGTGAGGATCTTTGTTGCAAGATAAATGACTAATAGCAGAGTTAGGCAGAAGGATCAGCTCCGGAAATTTAGTAAGAAAGGGGAAAAAAGGAACTATGGAGCTTTTGTCACTTTTTTTAAATCACCATTTTTTTGAGAATAAAAATAAAAGGTACATACCACAGAGCAGTGTCAGTGAAACCTAGCAGGGCACAGCTGAGGAGACTATGGCAGGCAGCTAACCCTGAATCTGAACTTAATTAGGCTCAGGTGGATGGGCTGATCCCATAACCACCATTGTGAATTGATTCTGGAAGAAAGGGCAAATCTGGCCCTTTTTCCAGAATCCAAGATGGCCACAGTGATGTCAAGTGATATACAAAACAACAAAAAGCTGTAGCCCACTGCTAATTTCGGGGGAAACAAACAACAACTGCAAGCCTGTCAGGATAAAAAGGCACCTGCCCCATCAAACTGACTGGACTTAAAGGGAGCATCACAAACAAAGACAACAAGCACATTTTTATTTATTTTTTAAAAGGAGACAGGCAAGTTAAAGGAAGGAAGGAAGGGGAGAGACAAAAAACAATATATGCCTAAAAATAAAATGGAAACCACCAGCCTGGAAAGATGTGAGCTGATCCTTTTGCGACTCCACTGCATTCATCATGGATGTGATAGCAGACTTCGTTCCATAAAGGAAACACTGCGAGATGACCCCACCAGATCCACAGAGGGGTTCCCGCCTTCTTAGCGCTTTGAGCGGCCCAAGACGAGGACTTTGCATGGGAAAGGCTAAACCCGGCGGATGCTGCCGACTGCAGAGGTAGATATCTAACTTGTCGCACTTTCATATTGCGCACACTCATGGAATGGTGCTAAACTTCGTAATTAAAAATCTCCATAGGCGACGCTTGACTTTTTTTTCAGGTTACCAGTTTTGAGTTACAGAGGAGGTCTAGTGCTAAAATTATTGCTCTCACTCTAACGCACGCTATGATACCTTTACATGTGGGGTTTGAACGGTGTTTACATATGTTGGTGGGACTTGCATGCGTGTTCGCTTCTGAGTGCGAGCTACTAGGGACAGGGGCATTTAAATTTAGATTTTGATTTGTTTTTTGTTTTTTTAACATCATATTTTTATTTTTGCACTTTTTTGACCCTTTTTTTGTATTAGTTTTCACTTTTCTTCCTATTACAAGGAATGTAAACACCCTTGTAATAGGACTAGTGTGTGACAGGTCCTCTTTATGGAGAGAGGCGGGGTTAATAAGACCCCACATCTGTCCTCCAGGCTGGAAAGCATGGAATTTGAGAAAAAAAAAAAACATCTCATGCTTTCAGCTGCGATCATGTTCGTTCAGCACAGTGGTGTAGTGTATAGCACGTTCGCCTAGCAGCAAAAGGGTCGCTGGTTCGAATCCCACCTGTGACACCATCTGCCTGGAGTTTGCATGTTCTCCCTGTGTCTGCATGGGCTTCCTCCCACAATCTAAAAACATGCTGTAAATCGGATCCTGTCTAAATAAGCCCTAATATGCAGTAGGATATTTAGGTTTTGTGCTGCCCTAGGCCTGACCAAATTTCTGCACCCCCTAATATAGGGTGACCAGACATCCCCAGTTTCAGGGGACAGTGCCCTGATTGAGGACACTGTCCCTGGAACAAGTCTGTCCCTGGTTTTGTCCCCAGATTGGATTTAATAGGGGGCAGGGGCAATTTCAAAAACAGTCAGTGCAGAATTAAAATAAAAAAATTTAGAATTACACCCCCCCTGCTTAGCCGTGCCTACTAGCATAGGAGGGTTGTATTTTTCCCATTATCTGTGCCCCTTTCTGATGATCATGTGCTGGTCGGAGTGGAGGGAATATTTCTTCAGTTTCGGGCGCATGCTCATTTAGCTTCGCTCACATGTTCTTCTGCCTTGGCAGAAATCTTGGCCAGCCACCTGCTTATCTCCTTCCCTTCCCTGGGGGAGTGATCTTCCTCTGCTCCCCACCCAGTAGTAGCCGGGCACGAAGAGTAAGACTTGAGAGGCTGTGAGGCGGGCGGCAATGGGCAGAGAGTCGCTGATTGTTGCCATTACTAGTAAACAAAAAATATGTCCCCGGATTTCATTTTAAAAATCTGGTCACCTTACCCTAACAGAAAAATGACCCACCCTTCCTGTCAAGGCCACACCCTGTTTTTTTATGACCCGCCCAGGAATTTTCAGGGGACACACACAAGTTCTGTGAGGGGGGGCACAGGAGTCCTTTAATTTGCCTAGTTTTTCTATCACTTCCTGTTTGGCTATGGGGCAGGAAGTGAAGGCCAATCTCCCCAAACGGACAGGGATAATACAAAATAAACTGACCGGGCTTATAACCCTTCCCCCCAACTCTATCCAAAATGAAAGAAAACAAAAAAAAGAATTGTTGATTATAGTTCCAGTTTAACCCCAAATTTCAGATAATTTTATTTGGAGGCCTAAGAAAATATAACCATGCCAATAGGCCAGGATCCAGCGTTGCTAATTGTAGTAATATTAATATAGATGTGTTGGTATTTAAAATATTGTGTTATACAGTATGTATGGTATGGTATTTAGGCATTCGAGGTTACACATCAAAGGAAGTTTGCTGACCAAATCTTGTGGCCAAAGGATCAAAAGATACAGAGGACCCTTTGATGTGTAAATCTTATCTAAGACAACCTAGGTATGTGAGATGGCCTGGTACTTCCTGACATACATAAGGAAGTGTTTATTAATGGTAATTAGACATTCAATGGGAACATTTGGTTGACCCCCCTCCAGTATGATACCATTATATGAGAAAGACAGGCTGACATTCTGGTCATCTTGTCAGAGAGAAGGTACTCTCTGAGTATGGGGGCGCAGGTAGAAATCTGAATGACTCTGCTGGATTTTTTGTATCATCTGCGGACGTTGGACTATTCTGTATTGTAGTTGTTGAAATAAATGCGTTCTCTGGAGGACCTGGTGTTTTGCTGCGAGAACAATCTACTAACATCATACTAGACACTATACGATAGACAATACACGCTAAAAGATCTAAAGACTACATTGATATGAAGGATGAAGTCTATTAGACATAATATCTGAAGACTACACTAATATGTATGAATGTGTGTTAGGGACCCCCACAAACACCACCCAATGTTAAATAAACAATGTTCTTGTTTGTTTTGGGGATGCATGCACCCCTGATAGGGTAAAGACACCTCACAAATGTTGTCACTTTCTACTTAATTCATTCACTTCCTGCCACATAGCCAAACAGGAAGTGAGGGAAAAACCTGATTAATGTCTTATTGGGGACACACAGATCTAAATAGTTTCCCATTATGGAAATTGCATTTTGCTGTGTACACCCCAAATTAGTAGGGATCTTGGACTTTGGGGTCCATTTACTAAAGGCAAATCCACTTAGCACTACAAGTGGAAAAGCAAGGAAGTAAAAAAAAAATTGGCGGGATTGGATGTTAAAACCATCAGTGCTGTAACTCCTGTCTAACTGGTGTTAGACTGGAGTACTTTCGCGACATGTGCGGCTCTCGAAGCTCCATGACGTGCTGCACGTGAGCTGAGTGCGCGCGGAGGGAGGAGCTGACCACGCCAAGGAGCCAGCCCGGAGCCTGGGATGGAAGACGCCGTCAGATCTGTGGATGCACCGGCGGACGATACAGCGGAGCAGGGTGAGAGCCTGCCGCGCTGCTAGAACGCTGAAAGACAGCTCCACACAGGCGATCCCCCCCTGCTGCAAACGGATCCCCCCTCTCTCCTGTGAAGAACCCCACCCCCCCCCCGGCCGTCTGTGCGGTCGCTGAGGACGCAGAGGACACGAGGAATCTGCTCTCCCCCCACCTAGGAGGACACACAGGAACATAAGAGCTTCAGTAATTCTATGGTCCCGTACACCCGCCTCAATACTACCCAGGTAATATCAGTGCATGCATTACACGGCTAGGAGCAGGCTGTATGGATATACTTAAACTCTGAGCCTATAGGATCACATCTAGCAAGAAACTGGTAAGATCGTTTCTGTTTCACTATTGGGATGTACAACCCTTGAAAGTTATTCCGGTCTATATTAGCCTAGCTGCTGCTCTGTTAAAAATATAAAAACAAGTTTAAGCCTGATATCTCTGATATATAACTGTCTAAACATCAACTCTACTGTAGAGGTGTAAACATACTGGAAGGAGATACAGCACTCCGAGCATGTATCCGGATAAATGAAATGGTGAAAACTGATGAACTGTTTTGAATAAAATCCACATTTTCACTGTCAATGGGCTTATGGTGAAGAAATAGCTTACCGCGTACTACAGTGCCTCCAATTTTCAAGTGGGCCCTGGAGTAGGTGAAAAACCTTGCTGCCAGAGGGTCTGAAAATACAGGTGGGGGGGGGAATCATCTTCTTAGGTTAGTTCCCTCAGAACGAGACCGCACCCCGCAACCTGAAGCTGGGATGCCAGGGACAAGAGGGACAGAATAGCAGAGCTACCATAAAAGCCCTGGTTCAGGTATAAGACCTCGCTGCCAGGTGGTCTGTTATTTTAGGAGAGGGAGAAGCCTTACTAGGTTAGTACCTCAGAACGAGTACGCACCCCGAAATTTGGAGCTGGGGAGCCTGGGATAAGAGGGACAGAATAACGGAGCTACCATAAAAGCCCTAGACCCCCTGGATATAAAGCCACATAGCTGACTCGCAAACCTTGGTATATACTCAGTACATCTCACCCTTGAATGCCAGGAGACCAACAGAGATATCCCGACAGAAAGAGCATCTTAGAATAAAATCTGAATGTGTTGACCTAAGCTCAGTATAACATTCTGTTAGACAGAGCACAAGTTTCCAGGGGTAAACGAGCACTTTAAAGTTTGATAGAGGGTATTATGCCATCCCTGACCTATCTTTGATCCAAGAGGGAGGCCTAATCAACTCTAATACCTAATCCTTCTTGTTCTGTGTCATTTCTTTGACCTATTCCAGCGATCCTATGCCGAAGGAATAGACCTCTTTCTTGGAGAAATATCCATCTCTTGAAAGAAAACAAGTACCCACCTTTCAAAACTGGGTAAACGAAACAGAACTAGGATAAGCCATAAGATGAGTAAGGCAACTAGGGGCACCGCCCCTAAATTACCCAAGGACAACCCACTTTCCAGTACTATAAGGCAATATATGACCCCTGATGGGAGTTCTAAAAGTGCGGCCAACGCAAAAAAAACAGACAAAGGGGGGACGACAAAGAAAGGCGCCGGAGGAGCAGGCCTCTCAACTATAGATATATCAACTGGGGGTGACCAGGACATGAGCCAATTGGAAGAATCTCGAGATGATACACACATCCCAACAAAGATAGAGCTAGAGGAGATGCTTAAGAGATTAGAGAACGCGATCAAAGACGAACTAAATGCACTTAGATCGGACATAAACCATATCTTAACGCGTGTGGAGGAGGTGGAAACAAAAATAGAAAAACAAGACGCAGAAATAACCCAATTAAAAGACCAACACCTCATTATGAAGAGGGACCTGAGGCTTCTTAAATACCGTACAGAAGACCAAGAAAATCACAGTAGAAGGCAAAATTTGAGAATACGTTCAATCAAAGAAGAGAGAGGGGAGGATTTGAGGAAAATTATGAACGATTTGCTCCTCCCCCTCCTGGAAAGCTCAACAGAAGATTCCCTCAAAATAGAATGAGTGCACCGGGTGGGCAGAAGGAATGATCGCACAAGTGAAAGACCCTGTGATATTATTATCAGATTTCGATACTACGAGGATAAGGCCGAAATTTGGCTTAATCTGAGAAAAAAAACATCCTTGAGCTATGTGGGGAAGGAACTTCAGATCTTCCCGGACCTCGCTTGGGAAACGCTGGCCAGAAGGCGTCTCCTAAGACCCTTACTGGACCAGATGTGCCAGCAGAATATTAAGTACCAGTGGGGGTTTCCGTCGTGCCTCATTGGCCAAAAGGATGGTATATCAGCTAGACTGACTTTTCCAGAGGAACTGGCAGAGTTCTGTCGTAAATTAGATATACAGGCCCTCGAGATACCAGAATTGGTGGAATAAGCATAAATGGTCCTGTGGGGGGAGAGGAGGGAGGGGAGAGGGGGAGGGGAGGGGAGAGGGGGAGGGGAGGGGAGAGGGGAGGGGTCTTGGGGTGATCTTGGGCATGGCCAACATCCCCCCACATTCAAGACCAGGCCCCATATTATCCATCAGGGGCGGTCGAGAAGGAGGGGGGGGGGGCGTGGGGAGGCAACACCTCATGTTAGGAGAACCGAGTTAGGGAATGGGTCTAGAGGCTCCCCACGGTTCTAGGGTGACGAAAAAGCCCAATAGGGGAGGGTGGGGGGAGGGTTGGGGAGGTAAGGAGGGTTTGGTACAAGCTCTGGAAAGGGATCCCCCTTTTTCTAAAAGGGGGGTGGAGAGGGGATCGTGGCACCGGGGGCCTCCAAGTGACGATAGGAAGGAGATGAGGTAGGTTGTTATGGCAGACATCAAATTTATATCTTACAACGTTAAAGGTATGAACTCACCCAGGAAAAGATTCAAGGTCTTGGAGGAGATTAAATATTACAGAGCGGATGTGGTTTTCATACAGGAATCCCACCTGTCTTTAGATTCTAATATCAAGCTCTATTCACCCACATACCCAATTTGGTATTATGGAGATTCTATCTCTAATCGCGCCAGGGGCGTGGCAATTGGTTTTGCGAGAGGGATTGAGTTTACCCTAATGGCAAGGATAACTGATACAGAAGGGCGGTTCTTATTTTTGAAGGGAAAGTTAGGTAATACAGTACTTACTTTGGCTAATGTATATGCCCCTAACGCCCATCCAACTCAATATTTAAGCCGAATTCTCGGTAACCTGAAAAACTTTATGGAGGGGTATTTAGTTCTGATGGGAGACTTAAATTTTGTGATGAACCCGAAACTTGATAGCACATCCCTGGCGAAGGCGACGCCCAACGCACAAATACAAAAAGTGAAGCAAAAGCTGCAAGAATGCCAACTAGTGGATGTGTGGAGGGCTTGTCACCCTAATAAGCGAAATTATACATTTTTTCCCACCCCACATGGAACTTATACCAGGATAGACCATATACTATTAGACCATAGGCTATTGGAGCAGGTTTCCGAGACTGACATTGGAATCATGACCCTGTCTGACCACGCCCATGTGTCCATGCAAATTAAACTAGCCTCCCATAAGAACCAACAGAGGATTTGGCATTTAAATAACAACTTAATTCAAGATGTACAAGGGGCGGAAAGGGTTGAAGAGGAACTCAAATTTTTTTTTACATCGAATGACACAGAGGAGATCTCTAGCGCAACCCTTTGGGAGTCGCATAAAGCATACATTAGAGGGATATTGATCTCTGAGGGGGCAAGGAAAAAAAAAGAGACTAGTAAGAAGATAGACACTTTGTCCATGGAAATCAAGAACTTGGAGTCCAAACATAAAGAGCTAGGACAAAAAGAGACGTACCTCAAGCTAATTTTAAAAAGAGAGGAGTTTAAGGAGTTCATGGAACAGGCAACTAGCAAAAACTTTAATAACATCGCTAGAGAGAGATACCTGTGGGGAAACAAGCCAAGTAAACATCTGGCCAAAATGGCACACAAAAAGCAAACTAGGAATTACATCGAGAAAAAAAAAATGGCAACCTAGCCTACTCCACCGCAGACATAGCCGTAACTTTCAAAAATTACTATGAAGAGTTATACTCAATTGACCAGTCGAGGGAGCAAGTAAGAGAAAAGGAGGCTAAAATCCAAGAGTTCTTGGAGGCAGCAGGACTCCCCAAAATTGAGGAGACAGACAGAATAAACTTACACAAGGCTATTACTGAAGCAGAAATTAAAAAAGCCCTCGATAATACGGCAGGGGGTAAAAGCCCTGGACCAGACGGGTTCTCCGCCTTCTACTACGAGAAATTTAGTAACATCTTAGTACCAAGATTATGTAAATACTTCAATGGCCTAGGGTCTGAGTATGAAACGAGCAAAGAAGCATTAGCTGCCTCCGTTGCAATAATTTTAAAAGATGGGAAGGATAGCTCACTTTGTACAAGTTATAGACCGATATCTCTTCTGAACACAGACATAAAGCTGTTTGCTAAAATTCTAGCTGAACGTCTGAAAAGCGTCCTGCATTATCTGGTACACCCTGACCAGGTGGGATTTGTCCCCAATAGGGAGGGGAAGGACAATAACATTAGGGCCCTCCTTCTACTCCAGAAGTTAAAACAGACTGAGTCCCCGGGTCTATTCCTGTCGATAGATGCTGAAAAGCTTTCGACAGGGTAGACTGGGGATTCATGAGGCTGACTCTTAAAGAAATGGGTATAGGTAATAGACTGTTTAATTGGATTAAATCATTATACCATCACCCATCTGCCAAAGTTAAAGTAAATGGGACGCTCTCTGATTCCTATGAGATGAGGAATGGGACTAGACAGGGGTGCCCCCTGTCTCCCCTGCTCTTCATCTTATCATTAGAACCGTTGCTGTCCATGATCCGGAAGGACTCCGACATCAAAGGAGTTAAGGTGGAAGACGAAGAACACAAGCTGTCCGCATTCGCAGACGATATCTTGTTCTATTTGACCAACCCGGCGTCTTCTATTCAAAATCTCTTTAAGACATTACAACATTACGGATCCATCTCAAACTTTAAAATCAATATAACAAAATCAGAAATTCTTAACATAAATTTAAATAAGACCGAGGAAGAACAGGTAAGGGAGATATGCGCCTTTACTTGGTCCCGGGAACTAAAATACCTTGGAATTAAATTGGCTAATACGGTTCAGAAAATCTACAAAATTAACTACGTCCCTTTGTTAAATGAGATTAAACTGGAATTAAAAAAAACATTAAATAAGCCCATCTCATGGTTTGGACGCATAAATATGCTAAAAATGATAATAATACCAAAAATACTCTATAAATTCCTGTTATTACCGATAGTGGTCCCCCAACAATTTCTAAGAATTTTGAACTCGTTATTAACAAACTATGTGTGGAAAAAAAAAAAAGCACAGAATTTCACTTTCCATCTTAAAACAAGAAAAACAACAGGGGGGTGTAGCGGTCCCAGACATTAAAAATTATTACAAGGCGGCGGTCCTTTCAAGGGCAGTGGAGTGGGCTAGGGATAGAAAGTACAAAAGATGGGTCCAAATCGAAAAAGCCCAAGCACAGACAAAACTGGGTAACATCATCTGGATCCCCCCCCAACACAGAGCACTTGATTATAACACTTTTGATTTGACTCGAGACACTATAAGAATGTGGGACAGGGTACAGACACAATTCGGAAGTAAATATAATTTCCCACTTATGAAATTAAAGGAAAATCCGTATTTTTCACCAGGGGAAAAAAAAATTGGAGGAAATTGGATAAGAAACGGGGATGCACATTTAGGGGACATAATTAAAGACGGCGAGATAATGCCCGATGAAGAACTAAGGATTAAAACTGATCTTTGGAACCTAAATTGGTGGCATTATTCGCAGCTCAAGCATTTTGTTCGACACCTCCCCCGCCCTATACGGACGGAGGCGGAGTTGACAGCACTGGAGAAGGTTTGTAATTCAACAAAATCCAAAGGCACGATCACAAAACTATATAGAATTCTTATAAAAATAGGAGCACGTAATGAAGCACCATTTATAGAAAAATGGGAAAGGGAGCTGGGAATACTCAGAGGGACCCATACCTATCAGAAAATCATGCATTGGACGCACTTTTCTGCAATTGATATACGCACGGCCGAGACAAACTATAAATGTATCTCGGGCTGGTACACCACACCAGACAAAACCAGCAAGTACACGGAGGGACAGTCTGCTAAGTGCTGGCGCGGGTGCCCAGATAAGGGGACAATAGCACATCTATGGTGGGCATGCCCGAAAATCCAAAAGTACTGGGATACCATACTTAGCTCAATAAAAGAAATTACGGGTAAGGAGCTTAAAAAGGACCCCTGGGGGGTACTCTTTCACTGCGGGCATGAAAGTCCCAAAAGATACAAGCAATCTCTCCTACCACATTTGCTGAATGCAGCAAAAAGACTTATTCCCATCAAGTGGCAAGAAGAGGAATGCCCCCAGGTGTGGGACTGGATGAACGCAGTGGAAGAAACACACAGGATGGAGAAGCTAAAAATGACATACTTAGAAACAATGGGGGACACTATGGAAAAATGGGATAAGTGGATAGAGTATAAGAAAACCTGGAGTAACGCAGAGAAATTGAGGATCCATTAGTCTACTGGGAAACTTAGTTTAAACCGAATTTATATATCAAGGTATGCCAGAAAAGGCTGATTGCTCTAGCCATAAACCTTCGCTTTCTTTGTGCTTATCTTTTAATAGGATCTGTGATCTTTATTCCTTAAGATACTAGAGGAGCTTAGAATGGAGAGGAGCCCCTGGGTGCCACGAGGGGGGGTGGGTGGATGGGGGGGAGGGAGAACGAGTGGAAAATGTCTATAGCGTAAGGGGTTTTTCCGGGGCTACCTCCCTGGCCAACGAGCTGTATTGAGGGCTATCTACCATCGTTCCATGGTAATGGCGGGGCGGGAAGCAAGACCCATGCGCATTTACTACTTATACAACCTGCTGGAAAAAAAAAAAAAAGACTACCACAAATGATGCAAACCTATCATTGAGACGAAAATAAGCATCATACCATGAGCTGGTCTCTTGTGCTTGGTCAAGGCTGAATGTGGTTAAAAAAAAACAAAAAAAACATCAGTGCTTCCCCTCTGATTTTCATTGACTACGCTTCTACTGCAGAGCGGCTTTGCCTTTAATAAACCCCAAAGTAACTAATCATTTGGGGTGTACACAGCAGTGCAATTTGCTTAATGGGGACACTTGTTAGATTGACCTGTGTCCCGAAGAAAAGACCATTGGTAGGGTTTTAACCTCACTTCCTGTTCAGCTGTGTGACAGGAAGTGAAGCCAATTTTAAGAAAAGGGACACAAAGCCCAACCTAAAAACACAAGCAGGGGTTCTAACACTCACTTGGCTTCCCTCAAAACCCACAATTAGAATAGGATTGTCTTGTGCTAGATTCAAGCACAGTGCTGAAAATCAGCATTTCAAGCCTGCCCACCAATACACCCCCCCCCCCCCCAACAGGCCTTGTTTTCAGGTTTTCCTTTATCTTGCACATGTGCTTTAATAATTGGTCATCAATTCTAGGAAACAATACTTACCGCTTTGTCTTTCCTTTTCTGGTGACTAAACATGGCAAACATTTCATGCATACACACCATCAAAGACGTTTAGAGACAAATCACACTTGATGGTTTAGGCCCAAACTATTTCAGCTGCAGCTGTTAAAATCCGTAGCATGAAAAAATATCACAAAACAAACTTCAAAATTTGAAAGTAATTGTATTGGTCCACAAAACAAGGAAAGCAAAGCAAACAATTAAAAATAAACACACAAACAAAAAAAAACATAAAAAACAAAAATAGACCTAGATTTATTTCAGACAGTAATTAGAATATGCTTTTGAAATAACAGGATAGACCCACAGGATTAAAACATTAGTCATTAACGTCTTGAGAAACATTTTGCTAAATTATGCAGCAGACCAAAACATGAAAGTGAACATCATTAAATCAAACAATTGCGGCGCCCCCCCCCCCCCAAAAAAAAATAAATAACTTGCTCAAAAACATCTCTGTTTCGCCCTGCCATTCCAGCCAGCCAGCAAGTCTGCCCCCTCTCAGGGCATCTGACATGTGCTCTATCCACGCTTTTAATAACATGTGTGCTAATGAACCAATTGGAAACACATGAAGAAATGTCAGCCTCTAGTTTGTGTGCACTTGTAACTGCTTACACCTGTTAAGGATGTCCTTAAATTACTAAGCCAAAAAACAAGCTTTCTGAGCATGCTCAGAAACATGCAAGTAATTTTGTGGCACCAAAACCCAGCTTAATTTTTCTAAGTGTCTGAGCATGCCCAGTTCACTCGAGATGCATTAAGGGCTCTTTCACACGTCCGTTCAGTTTTTAAGATCATTTTTTTTCCCTTCAGTTGATCCGTTTTTCATCCGTTTTTCGTTCGTTCCGTTTTTTTTGATGGAAGAAAAATAGGGTTTTCTTCCGTCCAAAAAAACGGAGCTTACCGCAGATGGATGTTAACGGACGTTTAGCGGATGCTCATCCGCTAACAGACGCTAACCCATAGGGAAGCATTAAGGTCCGTTAACGGACGTCCAAAAAAAACGGACGAACTGCACGGACGTGTGAAAGGGCCCTAAGAGAATCAAAGCTGCAATGGCGGATGAAAGCATGAGAGCTTTTTTTTTTGTTTTTTTCCCCCTGAACTGATGAACTGATGCTTCCCAACCTGAAGGGGAGGTCTTATTGAATTTTTACGTAACAAACATAAATAATAATAATTAAAACGCGCCTGTCCCTAGGAGCTCGCAGTCAGAAGCGAACACGCACAATTTTTTTTTCAAGTTACCAGTTTAGATTTACAGAGGAGGTCTAGTGCTAAAAGTATTGCTGTCACTCTTAGGCATGCTATGATACCTTACATGTGTGGTTTGAACGGTGTTTACATATGTGGGCGGGCCTTAAATGTGTAAGTCCCGCCCACATATGTAAACACTGTTCAAACCCCACATGTGAGGTATCATAGCGTGCGTTAGAGCGAGAGCAATACTTTTAGTACTAGACATCCTCTGTAACTCGAAACTGGTAACCTGCAAAATAAAAAAAAGTGTTGCCTATGGAGATTTTCAAGTACTAAAGTTTGGCGCCATTCCATGAGTGTGTGCAATATTAAAGCGTGACATGTTGGGTATCTATTTACTCGGTGTAACATCATCTTTCACATTATGGCCATAAATTGGGCTAACTTCAGTGTTTTCTTAATTTTTAACCACTTGAGCCCCAGACCATATTACTGGTCACTAGATATGTGCATTCCCGTTCGTACGAATGTTATTTTCGTACAAAAATTATCATTTTCGTACCCGCGGGATAATGTGTGCATACGAAAACGGTAAAGCACCAAAATACGAAAACAACGGGATAACGGAAGAGCCGCATAACGAACGACCGCAAATACGAACGAATGATCCGACGGGAAAAAACGACAAAACGAAAATGGCAAAATAACGAAAATGAAATCTGTATCAAGAGGTTTGCATTGTGTATTTTGTTTGAATCCGTTTTGTGTTCGTTTTCAGTTGTATGTTCATTGTTCAATGACATCTATAACAAAAGAATTTCATTATGTATATTGAATGAATTCCTTTTTCTGTTTTCTGTGTATTCAAAATACTGAAGGCAAATTTTTTGTTATAGGTGTCATATCAACATACGAAGATAACAAAAGAAACGTGTTCAAATGCAAATCTTTTGTTTATGGTTTTTTTAATGGCCAGAGAGTTAGGCTGGCCATACATGATACAATTTTCTGTGCAATTTTCTTTAGATTTACCTTCAACTATGTAGTGCAAGGGCCTGCCTGATTGCATACAATTGAAAGTTTTGTTTAGTTTGACCTCATATATGGTTTTTGGTAAATCTAAAAGAAAATTGTACAAGAAAATTGAACATGTATGGCCAGCCTCAGTGACTGAAAGCAGCTTCTCTTTTGTGCAGAATAGTGAGTACATTTGTACAGTAAAGCCTAATAAACTTTTCTGTGGATTTTCATCTGAAGGGAGATCAGTTGGCCAGACTTCTGAACCCAAAAATGGGTTTCTAATGCAGTTTAAAAATGAACAAATTTTCTGAGAACGATCGGAAAACGATCGTTTTTATGTTTGTTGTTAAAATTGTCTGACCAAGTGTATGGGGCTTAACAATAGTATTGTTAAGCCCCATACACTTGGTCAGACTATTTTAAAATAGTCTGACCAAGTGTATGGGGCTTAACAATATACATTCTTTTGTTATAGATGTCATTGAACAATGAACATACAACTGACACTAACAAAAGAAAAGCATTCAAGATACACAGAATGCAAATTGACGAAAATTCACGATAATTATTGTCTAACAAGAAACGAACATGAATTAAACAGAATAACGAATCATCCCGCATGTACGGAAATAAAACGGTAACGGAAATACGAAACGATCGGAATACGAAAAAATCACGTCGTACGACAAACGAACGGGAACGAACGGGAAAACGAACGGAAACGAGCAGACGGGACCATACGAAACGGAACAAAAAAAAAAATTCTGTGCACATGTCTACTGGTCACTGACCGGGCCAGTTTTTGCGTTTCGGCACTGCGTCATTTTAACTGACAATTGCGCTGTTGTGCGACGTGGCTCCCAAACAAAATTGGTGTCCTCTTTTTTTTGGTGGTATTTGATCACCTCTGCTTTTTTTCTTATTTTTGCTCGAACCAAAAATATAGTGACAATTTTGTAACTAAAAAGACAACTTTTTTACTGTTTGCTATAATAAATCTCCCCAAAAATATATATAAATAAACTTTTTTGCCCTCAGTTTAGTTCGATACATATTCTATGAAATATTTTTGCTTCCAAAAAATCGCAATAAGCGTTTGATTGGTTTGGGCAAAAGTTATAAATAGGGGTTCGTTTTATGTTTTTTTTTTTAGGAATATATTTTTCTTTTACTAGTAATGGTGGCGATCAGTGATTTTTATGGCTACTGCGACATTATGGCGGACACATTTTTGGGACCTTTGGCATTTTTCTAGCGACCAATGGTATACAAATGCATTGCTTACTATAAAAATGTCACTGGCAGGGAAGGGGTTAACACTAGGGGCGAGGAAGGGGTTGATTATGTTACCTGGGTGTGTTCTAACTGTAAAGGGGGTGGGACTGACTAGGGGAAATGACAGATCGCTGTTCATACATTATATGAACAGACGAGCAGGCATTCCCCCCCCTGACAGGACCAGGATAAAGGGGAACTCCACACCAAATTTAAAAAAAAAAACGGCGTGGGGGTCCCCCTCCAGGTGCACAACAGGCTCTTAGATTTGGTCTGGAACATAAGGGGTTAAACCCACGCCAAAGAAACAGCGTGGGGTTCCCCCTCAGATCCAGACCAAACCCTTATCCCAGGCACGCAGTCTGGCCGGACAGAAATGGGGGTGGGGACGAGCGAGCGCCCCCCCCTCCTGAGCCGTACCAGACCGCATGCCCTCGACATGGGGGAGTGTGTGCTTTGGGGGAGGGGGGCACTGCCCCCCCACCCCAAAACACTCTTGTCCCCATGTCAATAGGGACAAGAGCCTCTTCCCGACAACCCTGGCCATTGGTTGTCGGGGTATGTGGGCGGGGGGCTTATCAGAATCTGAGAGCCCCCTCTAATAAGGGGCCCCCCAGATTCTGGCCCCCCACCCTATTTGAATAAGTATGGGGTACATCGTACCCCTACTCATTCACCGGGTGGAAAAGTGTAAAAATAAGACACCACACAGAATAAAATAATTTATTAGTCAGCTCCAGGGGTCTTCTGCCGGGGGCCCCCCACCACCACCCCATTGGGCCCCCGGGCTACGCCGTTTTCTGCCGGGGGGGGCGACACCCACCGATGCTCTCCGCCATGTTCGGCCGGGCCCCCACCCCAAATTAAGCTCTTTTACATCCGGGGGGGGCGGCCGAAAACGGCGGAGAACAACGGGGGGCGTCGCCCCTCCTCGGTCTTCTAGCCGTCTTCTGCGGGGGGGCTGATGGCTGTCTTCCGCCGGGGAGGGTGCACCTACCCCCCCCCCCCCCCGGGCTTCTAGCAGTTTTCCGCCGGGGGGGGGCGACACCCACCGATGCTCTCCGCCATGTTCGGCCGGGCCCCACCCCAAATTAAGCTCTTTTACATCCTGGTGGGCCTGCCGAAAACGGCGGAGAACAACGGGGGGCGTCGCCCCTCCTCGGCCTTCTAGCCGTCTTCTGCGGGGGGGCTCCTGCCCCGCACCAGCCTTCGTCGTTTTCTGCCGGGGAGAGGGCGACAATCCACTCCGGTCTTCGCCGCCGCCTTCCACCGGGGGGGGGGGTTGAAACCCACCGATGCTCTCCGCCATGTTCGGCCGGGCCCCCACCCCAAATTAAGCTCTTTGTGCATTCGGGGGGGGGGGGGCGGCCAAAAACGGCAGAGAACAACAGGGGGGGCCTTCTAGTCGTCTTCTGCCGGGGAGGGGCGACAACCCAGCCCGGTCTTCGCTGCCGACTTCGTAGGCTTCTGCCTGGCTCCTCTGCTGGGCCAGGGCTTCTCTGCACTGTCTTCCGCCGCGGGGTGACCCCTGCGTGCTTCTTCGGTGCCCTCCGCTTCTGCCTGGCTCCGCCGCTGGGGCCAGGGCTTCTCTCCGCTGTATTCTTCCATTCGATGTTGACACAACGAGGTCCGGCGCTGAAATGCTGACAGAGCGGTGGGCAACGACTTATATTGGCATAGGGCGTGGGCGTGGTGATGCACCATGTGACCTCAACCCATGTGACATCACTGGGCATGATGGGAATGTGATGTCACATGGGTTAAGGTCACATGGTGGCATCACCACGCCCTATGCCAATATAAGACGGTGCCCACCGCTCTGTCGTCATTTCAGCGCCCCGGGCCTCGTCGTGTCAACATCGAATGGAAGAAGAAGCCCTGGCCCCAGCGGCGGAGCCAGGCAGAAGCGGAGGGCACCGGAGAAGCCCGCGAGTGTCACCCCGCGGCGGAAGACAGCGGAGCTAAGCCCTGGCCCCAGCGGAGGTGCCAGGCAGAAGATGCCATCGAGAGCCCCCCCATAAGCAGGAAGCTTCGCGGTGAAGGGGGTCGCAGCGGAGATGGCTAGAAGACCGGAGTGGGATGTTCGACCCCCACCCCGGCAGAAAACTACGAAGCCCGCGGCCCTCCCCCATAAGCTTGGAGCTTTGTGGTGAAGGGGGTCGCGGCGGAAGACAGCGGCGGCGGGGTGGGTTGGCGGAAGACCCCCGGAGCTAACTAATAAATTATTTTATTCTGTGTGGTGTCTTATTTTTACACTTTTACCACCAGGTGAATGGGTAGGGGTACGATGTACCCCATACTCATTCACATAGGGTGGGGGGCCACCTTATTAAAGGGGGCTCCCAGATTCCGATTGGCTCCCGCCCGCATACCCCGACAACCAATGGCAAGGGTTGTCGGGAAGAGGCTCTTGTCCCCATCGACATGGGGACAAGAGTGCTTTGGGGTGGGGGGCAGTTCCCCCCTCCCTTTAAAGCACACACTCCCCCATGTCGAGGGCATGATCGGCTGGCTTCTGTCGAGCTGAAAACAGTACTCAACCCTCCTCGTCAAAAGCCCAAACAGGAATACTTGCACAGTCTAAATGTCCTGCTTGCGAACAATGCCAATCATTAACAAGTGAATTGTGCTTGCATATCTAAATGCCTTCTGATTAATATCATTAGCATTTGAAGTGATGTAATTATCGTGTTTCACTATATCCACAGCCCATATTACAGGTATGGCAAAATAGCAGTAGAGTAGTAAAATTGTGGAATGTCCTACATGAGATTACAACTAACAATGATTATATTTATAATTCCTTAAGGATAGCACAGAAAGACTTTGGCCCAGATTCACAGAGCGATTACGCCTGCGCAACAGGAGATGCGCGTGCGTAAGTCAAAATGTGCGCGTGCGTTTCGATGCACGGCATCCCCAGAACGAGATACGCAAAAAATCTACTTTTTTTTGTCCCGCGTAATTTCGTTAGACTGGCGCATCCGTCCGCACAAAAGTGCGCTAGACAGACCATTGATTTGCTAGTCAAATATGCTAATGAGGGACTTACGGGGATCCACAAAAGAACGTTGGGGCAGCGCAGGCGACGCAGTGTGAGCAACAGCAAAATGTCCTGTCTAAAATTAGAGCATATAAAAGCTGGTCTAAAAAGAGAAAAAAAGTCTACTTGTTAGATAAAGCAACACTGTTAGTGAGGAGCTCAGCAGTCACACGTGTTGCACAACAATCTGTATGCCAACATGCCAGGGGCATCGTCGCACATAGCTATACTACTGACTTTAGATGAACAAAGAAGGATGAGGGCACGGAGGATGGCACGGAGGATGGCACGGGAGAGGATATACCGCACCCGCATAGACCTGTTTGGCATGAGTGATTCTGAGGTGTATCGCATCTTCAGATTCACCCCTCATGTCATCCTGGAATTAACCACAACCTTGCAGGAGGACATCACCAGCCCAACACACCGCTCACATGCAGTGCAGCCACAGGTCAAGGTCATGGCAACACTCCATTTCCTTGCCAGTGGCTCTTTTCAGCGTACAAGTGGAGTGGTGGCTGGGATGTCACAATCCTCCTTGAGCAGATGTGTGCACCAGGTTGTCCCTGCAATTCTCAGATGCATGGCCAACCAAATCATCAAACCCACCACTGAGGACCTGCGACTGAAGGCAATGACAGATTTCTACAGAATTGCCAGATTCCCACGCACCGTGGGGGCCATTGATTGCACACATGTGGCACTCCAGCCCCCCAGGAGACAGAGCACATGTACCGCAATTGGAAGCATTGGCATTCCATCAACGTACAGATGATAGTCGATGCCCAAGGCCTCATATGGCACGTCCGTGCCAAACACCCAGGGTCCAGCCATGACAGCTACATATACAATCAATGCCACATCCGAATGGAATTCGATCAGAACGTGTATGGGGACACCTGGCTGGTTGGTGAGTGACATGGGAGTCAGGCATGACTATCCCCTCCCATGATGCACACATCACAAGGGGCACATGCATGACTAACATCCTCCTGTCTTTTCCCTTACAGGTGACTCTGCATATCCACTGGGACCCCATCTCATGACTCCTATCCGGAACCCCCAAACCCCAGGAGAGGAAAGATACAATCAAGCACATGCCCAAACACGAGCAGTGGTGGAGCGCACCTTTGGCCTCCTAAAGTCACGTTTCCGATGCCTGAATAAGTCTGGGGGTACCCTCTTGTATTCCCCAAACTTTGTGTGCCAGATCATCGGTGCATGTTGCATGCTGCACAACTTTGCAGAAAGAAAGGGCCTGCAGATTGACCTACGTGATGACCTGACCCCTGAACCAGACAATCCCCCCCTAACCGAGGGTCCCCCGTCTTATGAGGGAAGAGCAGCCAGGAGACTTTGCACGTTAAACACACACATTAATCATGGCACAATGAGAATGCATGCATGCACACCACTGTGGTCCCTAGCACACACACCCCACATCCACATCAAATTGGATTGGCACCAGTCCACCATGCTGGACTTGTGAGCAGCAACGCCACGCCAAGGCTCTGTCGAGCCAATTATGTCACTGTACATTCATACACCATTCACACGGACCTGGGGATCACTTCTCCCTGGTCCTGGGGAACCCTTCTCCACCAAAATTGAGGGTGACACCCCTTTTCCGGCAGGAATGTCACCCCCACATTCAAACAGCATTCACAACCCAAAAAAAAAAAAAATTACCAGCAAAATCAAAAAATTTCCAGCAAAAAAAAAGAGGGAAAAAAAAAAATTATTGCCCTTGACGTGAGCCACGCCTGGGGCGCCCCCGGCCACGGCCCCGGCTCCTCAGGGGAGACTCATGGGGAGGGGGAAAACCAGGGAAGGAGGAGCAGCCCCTGATCTCTGCCCACCTGGCGGCCTGCCCTCCAAGGCCACGGCTATTCTGTCCAGGGCAGCACCAAGTGTTGCCGTGTTGGCCTGGATAGCCTGGGTAAGGGCCCTCACATCCTGCCCAACGCCTGCTGATGTAGTCTGCAGGTCGTTTAGGCAGGTTGTGAAAGCCCGGGAGTGGGAGTCCAGGTTCCCCAGCGTATCCTTGATGGAGGACAGGCTCTCCTCCATCCGCACCAATGTCTGGCTGACCTGTCCCAGATGGCGGGTCTGGAGGAACTGGTCCCTTCTCAGAGTGGCGGGCAGGAGATCGGCCAACCCCCTGGTGTTCTGGGATGAAATCCTGCCTCCAGCTGATGCTTGTGGCCGGGGAGAAGGGGAGGCCCTTGGGAGGGGAGCCATGTTGGGGGAGATGGGGGGGGCTCCCCCTTAGGGAGGGCTGCCTGCTGCCAGCCAGAGGGGAAGAGTCCTCAAAAACCAAACGTCCAGTGCCTGACATGGACTCCTCCTCCTCATGATTCTCCTCCTCCTCATGATTCTCCTTCTCCTCTTGAACCTCCTCCGCGGACTCCGGCCTTGTTGGGGGGGCCTCATTAGGCTGCTGTCCTGGGGATGGTGCGGTCAGGCCAGATGGCCCTGCACCCTCCTGCACATCTGTGGATGACACAAAACATTCACAGGTTGGAGGATCCACACATTTGCCACATATTCCCTTTCACCCCCTCCCCCACACATGCTACACACCTGATATTAAAAAAAATACTTACCTGGCACCACGGGCTCCGGACTTGAGTCAAAGCCGGGCAGGCCCTCAACATCATGCCGATGAAAGGTCCGGGCCACCGCACGCTCCTCCGCTGTCAGCCTAATACGGCATGGTGGGCCCCCTCCTGTGCCCCTGGCATGGGCATGCATTCTGGCCAGCTTCTGTTTGACCAGACGCCGGAGGTCATTGATTTTTTTGTCAATCCCAGACCGGGTCCGTGTCTCCCCCTCCCCCGCTGAATTGACCTGCTCAGTGATCATATCCAAAATCTCCCTCCTCCTGGCCGGGTTGGTGATGGCACTGTCCGGGCCGTGGAGGAAACGCCCATAATCGCTAATGGCCCGGGCAAGAATTCTTTTTTCCCCCACAGTAAAATTGAGCTTTCGCTTTCTCTCTGTCATACTTCCAAAAACACTCACTTCCAGTCAACAAAAATCACTCACAAAAACAAGCACAACCAATCAAGCAAGAACACACATAAAGAGAAAACTAACACCCAAAAAATCACACTAGCACTCAGCAAGAAACAGTCACAAAAACAAACAGCAAAAAAACAGCAAGAAAACAAACGAACAGAAATATATCAAACAAACAGTCACTCAAACACTTATCAAAAAACAGTTTCAAAGATCTACTAACAAACACTTGATCACACAGAACACTAATCTGACAATTACAAAACACAACGCAACGAACAACAGGACAAAAGCACTTGGTTAAATGGGAAGGGACAAAGGGATGTACTTTTGCAATGCAAGTGCATTTGTGTCTGTCTATTTATGCTGTTTGCGTAGTTCACAACGTTGCCCTAGTCCATTTCCAATTTCACTGATTGCGCCGCTCCCGAGTTGTGAGCATGCGCACAGCGGAGCTGACCATGGTCTCCTTCAAGCATGCATGCGCGAGCCGGCCGGCCCTTCATTTGCATGGGGTCACGGCTCATTTCAATGTAACACGCCCACGTCCCTCCCAATTTGTATTACTCCGCCTTACGCCTCTGAAAAAACGTTACGCATGCGCAATTTTCTGCACAAAAGCTACGAGAATAGGGTGATTACGCGTCAAAATTGCGCAAGTCTAACGTAAAGGCGGTGCGCTACGCCGGACCAATAATGCGCAGATGTACCTGAATCTGGGCCTTTGATCCTAGGAATTGACCTGATTGCATTTGTAAGTTATAAATTCATATTTTTCCTCCTTCTAAGCAAA
This sequence comes from Rana kukunoris, assembly GCA_029574335.1. Classification (NCBI taxonomy): domain Eukaryota; kingdom Metazoa; phylum Chordata; class Amphibia; order Anura; family Ranidae; genus Rana; species Rana kukunoris. The sequence goes on along the minus strand of CM056054.1, from coordinate 76,902,937 downwards.
TTGTATCACAGATGCCCAGAGGGTTTTGTTTTGCTTTCTTCTGCGCTAAAACTGCAGAAGTTTTAAAGAGGTTGAACATGATAAACACATAACTTTTTCAACCTAGTTAACAATGTAAATGTGTAAATTAAGTTCTCTAATATCAATCTGAATAGAAACTAAGGGGTAGATTCACATACACTTAATATTCCGCTGCGTAATCAAAATACACTACGCTGCCGTATTTTACCAGGCTCTACACCGAATTCTGGTAGATTTTTGCCCGTACGCTACGGCGGCGTAGTCTATTTCTCGCTGCGTAATCAAAATACGCGATTGGGGGGCGTGAAGCATTTAAATTAAGCGCGTCCCCGCGGCGATCGAACTGCGCATGCTCCGTTCTGAAATTTCCCGCCGTGCATTGCGCGAAATCACGTCGTTACGTCATTCGTTGTTTGAGTAGCGGCGTTTACGAATATTCCTATTCCCGGACGACTTACGTTAAAAATAATAAAAGACGTTGGAAAACGTAGAAATTCAACGCTGGAACGACGGCCATACTTAACATGGGCTGTCTAATATTAGAGCAGCAAAAAGCTGGTATAGTGTTACGCAAATAAAAGATGACTAAAGGTGCCGTAAGAGATTGCGATTGAAGATCGTAATTTCGGGGATCGTCGCCAAAAGCTCATTTGCATACCCCGACGCGGAAAACGACGGGAAGTCCACCCAGTGGCCGCAATTTTATTGCAGCGTAGATCCGAAGGCGTACAAACACTTAATCCAGTCGAATTGAAGCCCGCAGCCGTCTATTCATGGTTTGAGGTTTTCGACTAGCTAGAAAACGCACGTAATTTGAAATTACTCCAGTCTAACAACAGTTAGACAGGCGTAATGGCTCTCTGAATCTGGCCCTAAGTCTGTGTGGGATGTGATATTTTGTTTTGTATATATATATATATATATATATATATATATATTCTTTTTATATATATTCAGTTTTAAAGACCATAAAATGCCAAGATATCACAACACCCCCCCCCCCCTCCAAATGACCTTATTTTGGAAAGTAGGCACCCCAAGCTATTTGCTGAGAGGCATGGTGAGTATTTTGCAGCTCTTATTTATCTTTGAAAATTAAGAAAGAAATCAATTATTTTTCTTCAATTTTTTAAAACTTTGTGGCAAAAAGCGAGATCTGCGAAATACTCACCAGCAAATAGCTTGGGGTGTCTACTTTCCAAAATGGGGTCATTTTGGGGGGAGGGGGTTGTGCCATTTTGGAATTACATGGCTTCTGAAACTTTGATAGGATGTGAGGAGTGAAATCAAATTTCCTGACACATTCATGGCAGCACACACTGGGTTGTGACTCCACCCCCACAACCTGACAGGATTGGTTAGCTATAAATTTAAAGGGGAGGCGCCCTGCACCATTCTCTTTTTTTTATCCTCACCTGACAGATTGAACGAACAAGCAAGCATGCCTCTTACCGCAAATCACCCCAACAGGTTCAAGCCTCTCCTGTTTGGAAGTCCCTCCTGTACAGTCTGGAGCTTCTATGGAGGGAACCCCGTTCTGGTGGTCTCAGGGCCGCAAACAGCAATTACTGGCAATGTGACAAGCTTTAATTTACATTTTTGCAGTGGTCTCCACTTCTATGTCTCTTGGCTCATAATGGTCCACATTGTACCTATATTTCCTCCTTACTATTTTAGACCAAACTATGATCTTTTTCTGAGTGTTTTACTTTTCTTAGGCAGACCCCCTCAGTGTGTGTGTGCTGTCGTGCCTGTCCATCGCTCTGTGCATGTGCGCAGCAAGGTGATGACGCCGGCAGCTCCCTCTGCCCTCACCCAAGATGGCGCCGGAATGATCGGACCGCTTCTGCGCATTTGAACGCGTGTCATCAGCGCCACAACGGTGGCAGCGAATTTAAAAACACAGCACACTCTGCTATAGGGCTACAAGCTGCTGCTCTGCAGAGATTGATTACATTTAAACACCAGGTAGGTTTTTTTCTCCTGCCTCTCTCCCTGGCATGATTCTTTGGCTCTTTTTTTCTATACTGCACCTTTGGTTTTTGCCATATTTTTGTAGTAATGTTTCATCTTCTCCAGACTATCCTCAAGACTGTATCCTCTGCACCCTTCATGGAGACCACTGCCCTCGCAGACCGCCATCAGCTAGGTAAGAAGCCGTCCAAAAAAGGTAAGCAGAGAAGAGACAAAAAAGAGAGCCTGACCACTAACGCTGCGTTCTTTGGCAGCCCTACCAGGTCAAGAGACACAAGTTCACGGCATAAAGGGGGATCAAGTAATGCGTCCAGTGGCAGAAGGTCACGCAGAAGTCACTCAAGATCACCCTACTGCTATCATCGCTCAAGACGTAGTCGCTCGCGTCATAGCCGCTCCCGTCATAGTCGTCTCACTGCAGACGATCACCATCATCTCACCGTGATCGGAACTACCATACCTGTCCCACAGCAAACGCTTGCTGGGTATGCGGGGCTCCAGCATTGCCAGGAAAATTGGTTTGCCGTTCTTGCTTCAACAAAGCAACCAAGGAAAAGGACCCAGACGCCAGAGTAGCGACAGAGTCACCATGAGAGTCAATTTTGGGAACTATGGCTCCGCCGATAAACGATCCTACCCCAAGCACTTCACCGGTTTCCTGACAGAGTGGTACTGAAACCTTCAGACCGATTAAGACCAAAGGTAACTTCCTCCTTCCATTATAACCAGGACATCGTCCTTCCATCTTTCACTAATGAGAGGGGCGAGCCCCATGCCTTGGATGTCAGTTACCTCACAGCTACATCTCATCTGAGGAAGACGGATTCACTCTGGATTATCCCACATGGAAGCAGGCGAGGCCAAGCAGCTACCTCTCATACCATCACCTCCTGGTTAGTTAAAGCTATCAAAGAGGCCTATTCCATCCAGCAACTTACAGCTCCTGAAGACATCAGAGCTCACTCGACAAGGGCAGTAGATACCTCGTGGCAGCATATTGCGGGATTTCGCCGGAGACCATATGCAGAGCAGCAACTTGGTCTTCTCGGCACACCTTCATTTCTCAATACAGAGTGAATTCTGCTCACTTGGCTACTGCCGACTTTGGCAGATCTTTTGTTAGAGCCAATTCCTCAGCGCTATAAAGAATAACTATTACTGTTTTCTTGCACCCTCCCGACTGGCGAGTTATTTCCCAGTGTGTGCTGCCATGAATGCGTCAGGAAAACGGAAAACTGTATACTCACCTTTCCGTAATTTTTTCATGGCAGCACACAGATGCCTACCCTGCTGTTTAATGATGATATATACAGAGAATGGTGCAGGGCGTCTCCCCTTCAAATTTATAGTCAGTGCTGATCCTGACCTCCCTGGGGCCCTAAGCAAAATCACATGTAATGTCACCATTAAAGTTGAGAAGGGGGGGCGGCGCTGCGGACAGATGAAAGTTATGAAGCAGGGGGGGGGGTGTTCTGCTGTCAGAAATGGCATCTTACATTAAAGTGAGAAGGGGGGATGCTGGCTTCTTACCTCTTCTCTCATGCAGCCAGTGAGTTGAGAAGCGGGTTGAGGGGCCGAAAATGACTTCTCATCAGGCGGGGCCTCTAGTAATTTGGGGGGCCCTCTGCAGCTTTGCGGGGCCCTAAGCGGCTTGCATAGTGAGCCTATAGGGCGGATCGGCCGTGTTTATAGTTAACCAATTCTGTCATGTTGTGGGGGCGGAGTCACAACCCAGTGTGTGCTGCCATGAAGATGCGTCAGGAAAGGAAAATTACGGAAAGGTGAGTATACAATTTTCCATTTTTACATGCTTAACAAGCCTGAAGACGGTGCTTGGTGTTTGGTGTCCCATATGACGTATGCGACTAGGCTCCCAAAAAGTTAAAAATAAATAAAAAAATAATAATAATTTTCCAGAAAGTTGTGGCGAAATATAAAATATTCCATGGACTAAACATGCCTCTCAGCAAATAGCTTGAAGTGTCTTCTTTCCCAAATGGGGTCATTAGGGGGGAGGGGGGGGGGGGTTAGTGCCATCTTGACATTTCATGGCCTCTGTAACTGTGATAGGTAGTGAGGAAGTGAAATCGCCATCTTACACCCTTAGAAAGCCTGAAGGTTTTTGGGGTCCTGTACAAGCTAGGCTCCTAAAAAGTCTCACACATGTGGTATCCCCGTTTTCGGGAGTAGGGATGAGCTGAACACCTCCTGGTTCGCTTCATACATGCCAACAGGCAAAAAATGTGTTCGAACATGCGAACACCGTTAACGTCTATGGGACACGAACATGAAAAATCAAAAGTGCTCATTTTACAGGTTAATATGCAAATTATTGTTATAAAAAGTGTTTGGAGACCCGGGTCCTGCCCCAGGGGACATGTATCAATGCAAAAAAAGTTTTAAAAACTGAAGTTTTTTCGGGAGCAGTGAAATATTCCTTTAAATTTCATACCTGGGGGGTGTGTATAGTATGCCTGTAAAGTAGCGCATGTTTACCGTACCTAAAACTGTCCCTGCACAAAATGTAATTTCTTAAGGAAAAAAAGTCATTTTAAAGCTACTCGTGGCTATTCATGAGTTGTTGGGTCCGGCAATACAGATCAAAGTCATTGAAAAAAAACGGCAGGGGTCCCCCCAGTCCACTACCAGGCCCTTTGGGTCTGGTATGAATATTAGTAGGAACACCGAACCAAAAAAAATGTGGGGGTCCCCCCAAATTCCATATCAGGCCCTTCAGGTCTGGTATGGATATTAAGGGAAACCCTGCACCAATTTTTTTTTTTTTAAATGGCGTGGGGTCCCCCCAAAAATCTATACCAGACCCTTATCCAAACACACAACCTGGCAGGCCGCAAAAAAAGAGGGGGGGACAAGAGAGTGCCCCCCTCCTGAACCATACCAGGCCACATGCCCTCAACATGGGGAGGATGTCCCCATGTTGATGAGGACAAGGGCCTTATCCCCACAACCCTTGCCCGGTGGTTGTGGGGGTCTGCAGGCGGGGGGCTTATCGTAATCTGGAAGTCCCCTTTAACGTCCCCCCCACTTTTCCTTGCGGCCTGCCAGGTTGTGTGCTCGGATAAGTGTCTGGTATGGATTTTTTGGGGGACAGGGGGGTGCCATTTTTTTCGATGACTTTGATCTGTATTGCCGGAACACAACAATTCATTAATAGCCGAGAGTAGTTTTAAATTACTTTTTTTCCTTTAGAAATTACATTTTGTGCAAGTACAGTTCTAAGCACGGGAAAAATTCTACTTTACAGGCATACTATACACACCACCCAGGTACAACATTTAACCACTTCAATACCCAGCCATAGACAATTGACGGCCTGGGATGGGATTTACCATCCTTAGTGGCCGTCAATTGACGGCCTGGGTATTGCAGGCGAATATCTGGATGATGCCTGCAGCCAGAGGCATCATCCAGATATCCTCTTCTTCAGCCGGCGATTCTGCACAAAGTAAGAACGATCATAGCGGCGGTTCCGCCGCTTGATCGTTCTTACAGGCCGCGGGAGGGGACATCCCCCCCCTCCCGCCGCCATCCGGTGCTTCTCCGGGCTTACCTGTACCTTCGGGGGCCCGGAGAACGAATCGGCGGCGGCGGCAGGAAGCATAGAGATGACTGGTGACCAGATGGTCACCAGTCATCTCTATGACCGTCGGAGGACCCGGGCGCGATCTGATGACGTCACGCCCGGGTCCCCGTATGTAAACAAAGCCGCGATTGCGGCTGTAAGTCACCATTCATGAGATCGGTGAATTTTTTTTCACCGATCTCATGGTTTCCAGCCTGGAGGTGAGATGTGAGGTCTTATTGACCCCACATCTCTCCATAAAGAGGACCTGTCACACACATTTCCTATTACAAGGGATGTTTACATTCCTTGTAATAGGAATAAAAGTGGAAAAAAAAAAAAATGAAAAAAAGTGTAAAAATAAATAAAATATAAGTAAAAAAAAATAATAAAAGATAAAAAAAAAATGAAAACGCCCCTGTCCCCGATAGCTCGCGTGCAGAAGCGAACGCACACGCAAGTCCCGCCGACATATGTAAACGCCGTTTAAACCACACATGTGAGGTATCGCCGCGTGCGTTAGAGTGCCAGCAACTAATCTAGCACTAGATCTCCTCTGTAAATCTAAACTGTAACCTGTAAAAAATAAATAAAGCGTTGCCTATGGAGATTTTTAAGTACCGAAGTTTGGCGCCATTCCATGAGTGTGCGCATAATTAAAGCGTGACATGTTGGGTCTCTATTTACTCGGTGTAACATAATCTTTCACATAATACAAAAAAATTTGGCTAACTTTAGTGTTTTGTTATTTTTTTAATTCATAAAACAATTTTTTTTACAAAAAAAAGCGTTTGAAAAATAATTGCGTAAATACCGTGCAAGATAAAACTTTGGAATGACCGTCATTTTATTCCCTAGAGTGTCTGCTAAAAAAAACATATATAATGTTTGGGGGTACTGTGTAATTTTCTAGCAAAAGAATGATGATTATTACATGTAGGAGAGAAGTGTCAGAATAGGCCCGGTATGGAGGTGGTATAAAAGCCTAGTATTGAAGCGGTTAAAGGAATATTTCACTTTTATTTCACTTTTCACTATTACAATCACTGCTCTCGAAAAAACTTTATTTTTGCTTTGATACATGTCCCCTGGGGCAGGACCCAGGTCCCCAAACACTTTATGACAATAACTTGCATATTAATCTTTAAAATTAGCACTTTAGATTTCACCCATAGACTTTAAAAGGGTGTTCCGGGGCTTTTCGAATTTGCCGCAAACACCCCAAATTGTTTGCTGTTCGAGTCAAACTCATGTCCGACTCGAACATAAAGCTCATCCCTACTCAGGAGTAGCAGCAGGATGTTTTTTGGGGTGTAATTCCACATATGCCCATGACATGTTTAATATATCATTTAGTGTCTTTTTCCTGCAAATTGTATCATAATATAAAATATTCCATGGACTCGACATGCCTCTCAGCAAATAGCTTGGGGTGTCTACTTTCCAAAATGGGGTCATTTGGGGGGGGGGTTTTGATCTGTCCTGGCATTTTATGCACAACATTTAGAAGCTTATGTCACACATCACCCACTCTTCTAACCACTTGAAGACAAAGCCCTTTCTGACACTTTTTGTTTACATGAAAAAATATATTTTTGCTGCAAGAAAATTTACTTTGAACCCCCAAACATTATATTTTTTTTAAAGCAAAGGCCCTACAGATTAAAATGGTTGGTGTTGCATTTTTTTTCCACACAGTATTTGCGCAGTGATTTTTCAAACCAATTTTTGGGGAAAAAAAACACACTTTTTAAAATTTTAATGCACTAAAAACACTACAGTACCTGTCACCGAGAATGTGTTTCCAGCACAACAGCATCTCGCTGATTATCGGCGACAGGGTGCCAACATCTCGCTAGAATAGACAAAGCACATTCCAGCGAGCGCGTCAAAGAAACAACGGGGATCCGAATTGGATTCCCGCCAAATCTACACACGACGTTTGGTATGTATCATGAGGGGGAACTCCACGCCGGATTTTTAAATAAAAATCCGGCATGGGTTTTCCCCAGGGGACATACCAGGCCCTTAGGTCTGCTATGGATTGTAAAGAGAACCCCCCCATACGGCAAAAAAACGGCGTGGGGGTTCCCCCACAATCCATACCAGACCCATATCCAAAGCACGCTGCCCGGCCGGTCAGGAAAAGAGTGGGGGCGAGCAAGCGCCCCCCCCTCCTGAGCCGTACCAGGCAGCATGCCCTCAACTTGGGGGGGTCAGGTGCTCTGGGGCAGGGGGGCGTACTGTGGCCCCCCCACCCCAGAGCACCCTGTCCCCATGTTGATAAGGACAGGGCCTCTTCCCAATAACCCTGGCCGTTGGTTGTCGGGGTCTGCGGGCGGGCAGCTTATCGAAATCTGGGAGCCCCCTTTAATAAGGGGGCCCCCAGATACCGGCCCCCCACCCTAGGTGAATGAATATGGGGTACATCGTACCCCTACCCATTCACCTGGAGGCAAAGTGTAAAAACAAAATAAACAACAAAAGTATTTTATTAGACAGCTCTGGAGGCCCCCCCCCCACTTCTTTAGCTCTTTTACCAGGGGGCCTTCTTCTTTCGCTCTCCGGGGGTCTTCTCCGCTCTCCGGGGGTCTTCTCCACTCTGCAGGGGTCTTCTCCCGCTCTCCGGGGTCTTCTCCACTCTCCGGGGGTCTTCTCCCGCTCTCCGCTGTTGACTCGGCGCTCTCCGATGCCTTCTTCTTCAGGACTGGCCGCCGCTATCTTCGTGTTAGCTCTTCTGTGACACCTTCTTCTCTTCTCCAGATGTTGACGCTTCCTCCCACTGTTATGCCGGGCGCGTCTCCCAGCGACTTATATAGGCCTATCTTGTGACGTCACAGTCCCATCATGCTCCGGTACCTACCCACGTGGGTAGGTACCACGTGGGTAGGTACTGGAGCATGATGGGACTGGTACGTCACAAGATAGGCCTATATAAGTCGCTGGAAGCCAGGCCCGGCATAACAGCGAGAAGAAGCGTCGAGTCAACATCTGGAGACAAGAAGAAGGTGTCACAGAAGAGCGGACTGGCCGCCGCTAGTAATTGAGCTAACACGAAGATAGCGGCGGCCAGTCCTGAAGAAGAAGGCATCAGAGAGCGCCGAGTCAACAGCGGAGAGCGGGAGAAGACCCCCGGAGAGCGGAGAAGACCCCGGAGTCAACATCTGGACAAGAGAAGAAGAGAAGAAGGCGTCACAGAAGAGCGGACTGGCCGCCGCTAGTAATTGAGATAACAAGAAGATAGCAGCGGCCAGTCCTGAAGAAGAAGGCACCAGAGAGCGCAGAGTCAACAATTGGGAGCGGGAGAAGACCCCCGTAGAGTGGAGAAGACCCCCCTGGAGGGGAGAAGAGCCCCGGAGAGTGGAGAAGAGCCCCGGAGAGTGGAGAAGACCCCCAGAGAGCGGAGAAGACCCCCGGAGAGCGGAAGAAGAAGGCTCCCCTGGTAAAAGAGCTAAAGAAGAGGGGGGCCCTCCGGAGCTGTCTAATAAAATACTTTAAAAACCATGGGCCAGATTCACGAACACTTGCGCTGGAGTATTTGGATATGCGCCGCGTAACTGTGCTGATGCGCCGACGTTTCTATGTGCCCGTACCCACCAAACTAGATGCGCCCAATAACGGCTCATTTGCGACCGGCGGAACGTTCCGACGCCAGAGTATCGTCAGCGTTTATTTTCGCTGGGCGCATCAGTCGCGCCCATTGATTTCCCCTGCAAATATGCAAATGAGGGAGATTTCCCAATTCACGAACGGATTAGCACCATACGCCGGCTACATGCGCCGCGCGTATCTGATCCGTCCAGCGCAAAGTTATTTCTACAAAAGGCTGCTTTATCTTTACTCCAGACGGTCACAGGTCAGCAGGAGAGCAGCTACAGCAGCGTTACCGACGATAGGAGCTTGCTGAGCACCCCCACTTGCAAGGACAACACCTCTGTGTGCCAACATGCCAGGGGCACTCGTGGTCCTAGAACTACTGATGGGTCCCCTGGAACCAAGAAGGCGGGCACGTGAGAGGATATACCGCACTCGTATGAACCTCTTTGGCATGGGGGATGAGGAGGTGTATCGCCTCTTCAGATTCAGCCCTGATGCAATACTTGAACTAACCACAACCCTGCAGGATGACATCACCAGCCCAACACACCGATCACAAGCAGTGCAGCCACTGGTGAAGGTCCTGGCAACACTCCATTTCCTTGCAAGTGGATCATTCCAGCGTACAAGTGGAGTGGTGGCTGGGATGTCACAATCCTCCATAAGCAGATGTGTGCACCAGGTTGTCCCTGCAATCCTCAGACGCATGTCCAACCAGTTCATCAGACCAACCACTGAGGAGCTACGGCAGAAGGCAATGACAGATTTCTACAACATTGCCAGATTCCCACGTACTGTGGGGGCCATTGATTGCACACATGTGGCCCTACAGCCCCCCAGTGCCACAGAGCACATATACCGCAATCGGAAGCATTGGCATTCCATCAACGTACAGGTGATAGCCGATGCCCAACGCCTCATATGGCACGTCCGTGCCAAACACCCCGGGTCCAGCCATGACAGTTTCATATACCGTCAGAGCCCCATCCCAGCAGAATTTAACCAGAACATGTATGGGGACAGCTGGCTGGTTGGTGAGTGACATGGGAGTCAGGCATGACTATCCCCTCCCGTCATGCACAACAGAAATCGCACATGCATGACTAACATTCTCCTGTCTTTTACCTTACAGGTGACTCTGCATATGCATTGGGACCCCATCTAATGACTCCTTTCCGGAACCCCCAAACCAGAGGAGAGAGAAAATACAATGAAGCACACATCAAAACCCGTGCAGTGGTTGAGCAAACATTTGGGCTCCTGAAGTCCCGTTTCCGCTGCCTGGATAAGTCTGGGGGGGCCCTATTGTATTCCCCTACCTTTGTGTGTCAGATCATCGGTGCATGTTGCATACTACATAACTTTGCTATGAAAAAAGGCCTGCATATTGACATACGTGATGACCTGACCCCCGACCCACACAGTCCCCACCTGCCAGAGGACACCCAGTCTGCTGATGGAAGAGCAGTCAGGAGGGTCCTCGCCGTAGGCATCTTTGGACACTAAACCAAACCATTAATTACACAGACAGTGCACGCGTGTACACCACTGATGTCCCTAGATCACACACACCACATGCACATCACATTGGATTAGCCCAAGTCCAGCATGTAGGAGTTGGGAGCAGTAACGCCAGCGTCAAGGCCCCAATGATGTCACTGTCCATTCACACACCTTTCACACGTCATTCATTCAGCCGTGGGGTTAACTTCACCACCACGGCCGAGGGTGACACCCCTTACTTTCAGGAGTGCCACCCTCTCACATTCACACACCATTCACACTGTCCCCTGCACTCCTGACCGTGTGCAGTACAAAAATAAATTAGAAAGATCATATCCTGATCAATACAAGAAAAATAATCTCATAACCTGAGAAAAAATAAAAATAAACTCATGACCTGAGTATGTCAAAAATAATAATATAAAACCAGCAACAAAAAAAAGGCCTCATCGGGGATGCCGGGGGCTTCTTCTGGGGGCCCCTCTCTGGCTCCGCAGCTGCCTGGATGGAGTGGGTGGGGGTGGGGGGGCATCTGGAGGTGGCTGATCCCCAGGTGGGCCACTCCTGGCAGGTGTGGCCTGCGTGCCCTCCAAGGCCCTGGCTATCCGTCCAAGGTATGTGTTCGTCTGGGCCTGCATCCGGAGCTGACGGGTCATCTGGTAATGCTGGGCCCGCCGACTCAGCCTCCCCTGCTCACGGATGGCAGCACTGTTCCCATGGATGGCAGCAGTGTTGGCCTGGACGGCTGCAGTGAGGTGCTGGATATCCCCCTGCACCTCCCCCAAAGTGGTGACCACTGCAGCGCAGTTAGAGCTGACATCCTGCACTGCGTTGCTGAGGTTGGCAACGGAGCCCAGGCTGTCAGACACTTTCTGCAAGTGGTCCGCTATGGCCCCCATTTGTTCTGTCTGCCTGGCGTGATCCCTCGCCAACTGGTCCTGGACACCATCAGACACCCCCCTGGTCTTCTGGGTCGCCTTCCTGGGGCCCGAAGATGGATGTCCTCGGGTGGAAGGTGTCGCCCTTGAGGGGCTTCCAAGGATGGGGGAGGGGACGACAGACGGGCCAGGAGAAGGGGAGGAGACAGACAACACCAAAGAAAAGTCCTGCTCTGCCACAGCAGGATCTTCCACAACCACCTCGGCAGGTGTGGTGTGGCCACTCTCCTCCTCCACAACCTCTTCACCACCCAGTGGCTCGGGCACATGATGGCGTGCGGGGGATGGGGTGGAATGCAGGCTGACAGATGATGGCCCAGCTCCGTCATCTGTGGATGACACAAAGCAGACACATGTTGGTGGTCCCACACACTTGGCACATGTCCCCCCCCCACCCCCCCAAATGCAAAACATCAAATAGGGGATTATAAAACACTTACCTGTCCTTGTGCCTTCCTCCACGGAGTCATAGCCTGCGACCCCCTCCACCTGCTCCCTCTCCAGGCAGCGAGCAACCACCTCCTCCTCTGCGGTCAGGGTGACAGGACATGGGGGACCACCACCTGTGCCCCTCTCATACCTCCTGATGGAGGCCACCTTGTCCCTCACCTTGCGCCGCAGGTAATTTATTTTCTTTTGTATGTCCCCAGCAGTCCGGGTGGAGTAGCCCAGGACATTGACCCTGGCAGCAATCGACTCCAGGATGCCCTGCTTCCTCTCCCGGCTGGTCTTGCGGCTTTTTTGGCCATGGAGAAATTCATTCTCCGTCTCCATAGCCGAGATAATGACTGAGACCTCCTGGGTATTAAAATTGAGGTTCCTCCTCTCTCTGGGGGTAGCGGGAGCAGCCATTACAGAGCAAAAGTATCTTCCCTGGGGTGGGGGGAAACGGAACTACTTTTGCGCCGGAATGGCGTTTCTGCCAGCGCTTTTAAGCGCCCAGCGGAACGCATTGCGCTGACGTTTCCCAGGAAGTGGTGCCGACGGAAGTTTTGAGCATGCGCACAAGGGGGCGAGGGGAGCCGCACTCACTGCGCATGCTCCGTGGATGATGCGCTGAACGTAAGCCTCTGCGCCGGCCTCCGCCCATCATTTACATATGATCACACCCACTTCCACTTGCGTCGGGTTACGCCAGCGCATTTTCGTTACTCTGGCGCAAGTTTACGCGCAACTGCTATGTGAATTACAGGACTTGCGCTGAAAGGGTCTTCAGAGTAACGTAAATGAGAAGCGTTACTCCAGAGGAAAGATACTCTCATCTACCTGAATCTGGCCCCATGTGTTGTTTATTTTGTTTTTACACTTTGCCTCCAGGTGAATGGGTAGGGGTACGATGTACCCCATATTCAACCACCTAGGGTGAGGGGCCGGTATCTGGGGGCCCCCTTATTAAAGGGGGCTCCCAGATTCCGATAAGCCGCCCGCCCGCAGACCCCGACAACCAACGGCCAGGGTTGTCGGGAAGAGGCCCTGTCCTTATCAACATGGGGACAGGGTGCTCTGGGGTGGGGGGGCCGCAGTGCGCCCCCCTGCCCCAGAGCACCTGACCACCCCATGTTGAGGGCATGCTGCCTGGTACGGCTCAGGAGGGGGGGTTCTCCTTACAATCCATAGCAGACCTAAGGGCCTGGTATGTCCCCTGGGGGGGAACCAATGCCGGATTTTTATTTAAAAATCCCACGTGGAGTTCCTCCTTATGATACATACCAAACGCTGCATGTAGATTTGGCAGGAATCCAAGTCGGATCCCCGTCGCTTCTATTACAGCTTTGTCTCCATTGCAGCAAGCCAGCTCGGCGCTGGCTCCCGCGATGGGGCTCGTAGGTGGTCAATCTCGCTGAGAAAGAGAGCGAGATTGACACAATATCGCGGTCACCTACTGTATATTGCCCAAATGTTCGATAAACTTAAAACTATGATATTAGGCCAAGTACATGGATACCAAATGTTAAAATTGTGCACAAACGTGCAGCGGCGACAAACTACATATATACAGGTATATATTTTTTTTCATATCATTTATTTTTATTTTATATCCAAGGTCACAAAGAGGAATTACCGTAACATAAGAATTAAATGCATAGAAAAAAACATATTGTCCTTCTAGACAGTAAAAGAAAAACCAACAAAGAAATAAACAACCAGGAAGGCCTTTCTATGTCTCTCCTTTCTCCTAGTGTTCTACTAGTGAACTGAACATCATGAACCCTCCTATCCAACTCTAAGTTAGCTTTACCGTTCTCCTTCACCTGGTACCTCTCTGTATCCTTGACCTTATATGTATGCCCTTCCCTCCCCTACCCCAAAAAAAAAAAAAGGCTTTTAAAGGCTTTGAAAAATATATGTGATTTCTTTTTTTTTTTTTTTTTTACTACATTAATTTTTAAAAGCCTTTACAGGTTACCACTTTAGATTTACAGAGGAGGTCTACTGCTTAAATTACTGGTGATACCCCACATGCATGGTGCAATTGCGGTTTACATATGACACCAGATCGAAGCTTGCGTTCACCTGGGGGGGACAGGTGCTTTCTTTTTTATATTATTATTTATTTTGCTTTTTTATTTTATTTTTAAATCTTTCATTTCTTTTTTATCATTTGTATTGTTATCTCAGGGAATGTAACTATCCCCTATGATAGAAATAGGTAGTAACAGGTGCTCTTTTTTGAATAAATTGGGGTCTATTAGACCCAAGATCTCTCCTCTGCCCTCAAAGCATCTGGCCACACCAATTTTGGTGTGATAAAATTCTTTCCCAATTTCCCAATGGCGCTGTTTTGGTCTCTGATCAGCTCTATGGTCAGCTGGCAGAACCACTGGCTGCATTCTCAGGTTCCCTGTTGGGACAATAGAGCCAGAGCAAACCATGGAAGATGGTGGGAGGGGGGACATTCCCTCCCACTACTTGTCAAAGCAGTCTAGAGGCTAATAGCCGCTAGGATTGCTTTTACATGAAAGCTGGCTCAAGAGAATGATACCAAGATGATACCTAAACCCGCAGGCGGCATTCTGGTATAACCATTCAAAGTCCAGCAACATACCAGTGCTTTGCTGGTCCTTGTTGGGCATATATTGTAATCTTTTTTTTTTTAATGTAATCTTTTTTTTTTTTTAATGCAGCCTGTGGGTTTTTTTTTTTTAATACAGCTTACCTGTAGATCACGGGACACAGAGCCTTATTTACTTAATGGGTTATGTAGTCACCACATGTGATTGGACACTGGTTAACCCAATTAAAATTGAGTTTTTCCCCTATATAACCCCTCCCAAAAGTTTTGTAGCAAAGCAATAAGTGTCCCACGTTTAACTCCGAAGAGGGGAGGGAGCTCTCTGTCCCATGATGTATATCCAAGAAAAGGATTTTACAGGTAAGCTGTATTAAAAAATACTATTTTCTTGATCATACATCACGAGACACAGAGCCTTAACCACTTGCCGACCGCCCACCATCGTTCTACGTCGGCACTTTAAAGATGGATATCTCTGTAACGGCAGCAGCTGCTGCCACAACCGAGATATCCATCTCTTCAGTGGGCGGTCGGTCAAACGATAATGGCAGTCTCCGCAGTGGATTCGCCGCAAGATCGCCGTTATCGGTGACGGGCGAGGGCGGGCGGAGCCGTCGGTAGCGGCAGAGGCGATCGGGTCCTCTCCCGTGCTCAGTGGGGATGCGAGTGAGGGAAACATTTCCCTCATCCGTCCCCGTAGCTCTGCTGGGCGGAAGTGACGTCAAAACGTCAGTCCCGCCCAGCGTCTTAAAGAGACATTTGTTTTAAGTCACTTGAAAAATTACATTTTAAACATTTTTTTTTTTTTTGCATTTAAGCCTAAATATGAGATCTGAGGTCTTTTTGACCCCAGATCTCATATTTAAGAGGACCTGTCATACTTTTTTTCTATTACAAGGGATGTTTACATATTCCTTGTAATAGGAATAAAAGTGATAATTTTTTTTATTTATTTTTATTTTAGTGATAAAAATTGGTAAAATAAATAAAAATAAATCCGAAAACCCCCAAAAAAAACTTTTAATCGCCCCGTCCTGACAAGCTCGCGCGCAGAAGCGAACGCATACGCGAGTAGTGCCCGCATATGAAAACGGTGTTCAAACCACACAAGTGAGGTATCACCCCGATCGTTAGAGGGAGAGCCCTAGACCTCCTCTGTATCTCAAAAAATGCAACCTGTAGAATTTTTTAAACGTCGCCTATCGAGATTTTTAAGGGTAAAAGTTTGACGCCATGCCACGAGCGGGCGCAATTTTTAAGCATGACATGTTGGGTATCATTTTACTCGGCGTAACATTATCTTTCACAATATGTAGAAAAATTGGGACAAATTTATTGTTGTCTTATTTTTTAATTTAAAAAAGTGAATTTTTTCCAAAAAAAGTGCGCTTGTAAGACCGCTGTGCAAATACGGTGTGACAAAAAGTATTGCAATGACTGACATTTTGTTCTCTAGGGTGTTAGAAAAAAAAAAAAATATATATATATATATATATATATATATATATATATATATATAATGTTTGGGGGTTTTATGTAATTTTATAGCAAAAAAAAAAATGTTTTAGTCTCGTAAACACCGAATCTGAAAAACAGGCTTGGGGCTTAAGTGGTATGGGATGTTCCATAGCAATGCTAAAATAGAGGGGAGGGAGACACAGATCAGAACTAAGACCGCCATCGGACCAGAGGATCTATACTGCTGACTGCAGCACACTACGCCCAAAGGCGGCATCCTCATATCCTCTCACATCTACCTGGTAGAACTTAGTAAATGTATGGACCGAAGACCAAGTAGCAGCCTTACAGATCTGAGCAATGGAGATGCACTGCCCATGAAGCACCAACTGCTTTAGCCGAGTGTGCCTTTACCTAAAAAAAGGAGGAAACTTATTTTCTAACCATAGGCCTAAATAATGACTTGTCAAATACAACCTGCAAAAGCAGATTTCGACGCTGCCTGGCCCTACCCTGGGCCCTGGCAGAATAAACAGACAATCAGTCTTTCGTCTGAGTCGTAGCTTGCAGATAAACTTTCACCACTCCTACAACATCTAGAGAGTGTAGACCTTCTTCCTCTACAGTCTACACAGTGTGGATCTGGAAAAAAAGACCGTAGGACTATATCTTAATTCAGATGAAATCCTGAAACCACCTTAGGTAAAAAAAAGTCGGATGAGGACGCAGCACCACCCTGTCATCATGAATAATCATATACGGTTATTTACATGAAATAGGCGCCAATTCCCCTACCCTCCTTGCTGAGGATATGGCTACAAGAAAAAACTGTTTCTTTTCTAAAAAGACTTAAAGCGGGGGGGCGTGGCCGCGGCATGAACGGGTGAAGACGTGCTCTTTCTGAGCTCCGTGCGACCCGCGCTCTTTTGCAACGCATACGGCAGATTCCCTGGGGGGTTTTCAACAGCACGAGATGCCACCGAAGCGCAGGACATCCCCGCAGCCTCAGTGGACACCACAGGGACGTTCCGGATCGCTGGATGCCTTCTTTGGAGCCCGCAATGCCCCGGCAAGTATAGCCAAGATGGCGCCCGGCTCCCACGCTGCTAGGCCTGCCTCACCTATCAGCTCCCCTCATGTGCCTGTCTCTGCCCAGCCTCACTCCCTATCCCCATCCAGCTATGAAAGCATTGATGAGCCTGGGGCTGGGGATGATACATAGATGGACAAGGACATCTGCTCCCACATACTCTCCCTCCCCACTAAAGCTGACCTAGAGCGGTTCGCTCAGACTGTAGAGAAGGCCCTGAGGCAGGACATTAAAGACCTGCAGGTTGATACAGCTCACCTTGGAGGTAGAGTGGAGACCCTAGAGACACAGTGGGAAGAAACTGCCCCTGCTTTGCAGGCTCTTACCGAACATTGCGAGAGACAGGACCGCAGGATTGAGGCCCTGCTCAAACAGATAGACGATTTTGAGAACAGGAGCCGCAGGGTTAATATCCGCATCAGAGGCCTTCCTGAAGCGACGGGTCCGAGGGATATTGTCCCTACTCTACAAGGGGTCTTCATGCACCTGAGTCATCCTGGGTCGTCATGCACCTGAATACATTGAAATTGACCGGGCGCACCATGCCCTGCGCCCTCCCTCTGATGACCCTGATAAGCCCGTACATTATTTGTAAGCTACACAAGTATTCCCTCAAGGAACGCATTATGAATCAGGTCAGAGGGGTCAGGCATGTGGACTTTGATGGTGCGCAGTTATCGTTCTTCCCGGATCTATCCAGGCGTACATTGATGCAATGCCGTGCTCTCAGGCCCCTTTTATGGGTCCTGCAGGAAGCCCAGTTGACTTACCGATGGGGATTTCCATTTAGCCTTTCTGCGACTAAGGATGGTCAGACGCATACGCTCCGCAACAAGGATGATCTACCCTGGTTCTTGGAATCCCTGGGACTTCTTCAAGTGGACATTCCGGACTGGAGATCGTCGCCGGCTATACCCCTGCCTAACCGCCCTGAACAGTGTCTCCCGGCTCGTCGCCGCAAACGTCGCCGTGGTCCCAGGAGGGGCCCGTCTGGTCACACTCCGCTTCCCCATTCCCCACACGGGGAAGCGTGAACTGTTGCTTCTGATGAACTGGGTCTTTGAATTGCTCCTCGGCATTATTTGTCGACATCCCCCCCAGCCGCCGTTGCATTAGTCTCCCCTGGGCTCAGGGGTAGATATAAGTATTTTTGTTTCGATAACTCACGGGTCGCATGACGGACTCGCTCTTTGTGCCTTGACACTAACCCCCCAATAGGTCAACTCCCTCAGAGTTATGCTCCTTTTTTTGGGATTACCTCTGCTCGCTGGCCGTCGCCGTCTCTCAGCTCCTGGTGGTACCGGTGGTACTATTGCACTAAGTTGCGCCCTTTTGGGCTTTTTGTTTTACCTTGTTCATGTTTTTATGTTCCCTGTTTTTTTTTTATGTTCTACATGTGGTACATCTGCTGTAACTGTGCTCTATTTCCTAGGCTCATTTATGTGCTCCGGGCTGCTGGCAGAGGCATGTGGGAGGTCCCCTCCCCCTCTCATCCACAGGTGGTTGGCTCCTCTATCTGATCCCCAGTTATGGCTGACTTGAAGGTCGTCTCTAGAGTTGAGCGGACACCTGAATGTTCGGGTTCGGACTCGAACCCGAACTTTGAAAAAAAAGTTTGGGTTCGGGACCCGAACTTGACCCGAACTTTGACCCGAACCCGAACCCCATTGAAGTCAATGGGGACCCGGACTTTTGACTACTAAAATGTCTCTGAAAAACTAAGGGAACGGGCTGGAGGGCTGCAAATGGCAGCAAAATGTCGGGAAGAGCATGGCAAGTACTCTGAAAATAAATGTGGATAGGGAAATAACTTAAAATAACATAAGAATAAATAAAAATTAAAAATAAAATCATTTTGACCTAGGAGGACGAGGTCCATATGTAGTAGGGGGTTGAGGTGGATGTGGCGGTGTAGGTGGAAGCGGCGGTGGAGGAGGAGGAGGTAGCCAACACAGCAGGTTTTGGTTTTTAATTGATTTATTTTTTTAATTAGGGTAAAGATCTAGGGTTGCTACCTCATCCCTTTAAACCTGAACACAGAGTAATTACACAAGTTCTGGGGCTAATTTACTGTTGATAAGGCACCAAGTGAGTTTAATTAGCAGCACCTTAATCAGCCAGAGAACCTGTGTAATTAATATGTTTTTGCTTTTTAGGCCGGGTTCACACTATACTACACGACAGCAGTACAACTTTCATCCTACTTTGCTCTGCGACATCTGTCCTACATTCATCCTACATTCATCCTACATTGGTCCTACATCCATCTGACGTTCATGAACAGGATACTACTTTGAACCAACTTTGTGATAGTCTGACTTGTTCTTTAACCAATCAAAACAATCCTAGAGTGAGATAAATTCCTTTTACTGCTGCTGTAATCACATGTTGGATGTCTGATAAGGACAAGGCTCCTACTTTGGTCCGACTTCAATGATATTCAATGGGCTGAAGTAGGATGAATGTCAGAGCAAAGTAGTACAGGGAGTGTTTTCAAAGTCGGAGAGACTTGTGTCGGATCAGTTAAGACAGCTCTCATAGGGAAACATTGATTTTCACACGTCATGCGACATGAGCTCCCAATGTCGGAGCGTTTGTAGGACAAGTGTGAACCCAGCCTAAAGGGATGAGATGGCAACCCTAGAAAGATCAGAAAAAAAAAAACAATGACTGGGTAAGGCCGGCCCGGTGTCTATTCTGCACAAGGTACGGACAAGTCCTCTAGGATCCATGCCTGGTTCATTTTAATGAACGTGAGCTTGTCCACATTGGCTCTGGACAGGTGGCTGCGCTTGTCTTTAATAACGCCCCCTGCCATGCTAAATACACGTTCAGACAATACACTGGCCGCAGGGCAGGCCAGCACCTCCAAGGCATAAAGGGCAAGCTCAGGCCATGTGCCCTATTTGGAGACCCAGAAGTTTAAGGGGGCATAGCCGTCATTCAGTACGTGTAGGCGTGTGCACACATACTGCTCCACCATGTTGCTGAAATGCTGCCTCATGCTAAAACGTTCCATATCAGCTGGTGGCACTGTTTGTTGTGGCGTGCTGACAAAGCTTTTCCACATTTCGGTCGAGCTAACCCTGCCTTCTAAAGTGGTGGTGGGCCCCTGCTGCGTTGGTGACCTCTTCTTCCTCCTCTGCCTTCGCCTTGTGCCTCCACTGTGCCCCCGCTGCCAGGTGGGAATTGCACCAGCAGCGCGTCTACCAGCGTGCGCTTGTACTCGTGCATCTTGCGATCACGCTCCAATGAGGAAATTAAGGACGGTACATTGTCCTTGTAACGGCGATCCAGCAGCGTGGCCACCCAGTAATCAGCACCTGTTAAAATGTGCGAAACACACCGGTCGTTGCGGAGACACTGCAGCATGTAATCGCTCATGTGTGCCAGGCTGCCCAGAGGCAACGAAAAGCTGTCCTCTGTGGGAGGTGTATCATCTGTGTCCTCTGTATTCCCCCAGCCATGCACCAGTGATGGCCATGAGCTGGTTTGGGTGCCACCCTGCTGTGAACATGGTTCCTCCTCATCCTCCATGTTCTCCTCCTCCTGATCCTCCCCCGCGTCATCCTCCAGAACTGTGCCCTTGCTGGACAATTGTGTACCTGGCCTTTGTTGGTGCAGGAACCCACCCTCTGAGCCACTTGTGAATGGTTGCCCTGAAAGCCTTGAAAATTATCCCGATTCCTCCTCCTCCTCCTGTGCCACATCCTCTTCCATCATCGCCGTAGCGTTTTTTCAAGGAGGCATAGAACTGGAATAGTCACGCTGAGAGCGGCGTCATCGGCACTGGCCATGTTGGTGGAGTACTCGAAACAGCGAAACAACGCACACAGGTCTCGCATGGAGGCCCAGTTATTGGTGGTGAAGTGGTTCTGTTCTGCAGGAAATAGCAGAAACCTGTCCCTGAGCAATGTACTGGACACACACAGTATATCACAGGTGACAGGTGCAGTGCTGGTGAAATATGCAGAGAGTCACCTATATATTTCTGTCCCTATAGGAAATAGCAGGAACCTGTCCCTAAGCAATGTACTGGACACACACAGTATATCACAGGTGACAGGTGCAGTGCTGGTGAAATATGCAGAGTCACCTATATATTTCTGTCCCTATAGGAAATAGCAGGAACCTGTCCCTAAACGATAAGATGCAGATCTCACAGAAAGAAACAGTGCTGGTGGTGTAGATTTCTCAAGCAGGAGAATCCTATCTAACACTCTCCCTCAATCAGCAGCAAACCTGTCCCTACCCTAGCTAAAGCACACTGACGAGCCCTAAAGGATGTAATGCACAGTCCCTAAACGATAAGATGCAGATCTCACAGAAAGAAACAGTGCTGGTGGTGTAGATTTCTCAAGCAGGAGAATCCTATCCAAAAAACTCTCCCTCAATCAGCAGAAAACCTGTCCCTACCCTAGCTACAGCAGACTGACGAACCCTAAACGATGTAATGCACAGTCCCTAAATGATAAGATGCAGATCTCACAGAAAGAAACAGTGCTGGTGTAGATTTCTCAAGCAGGAGAATCCTATCTAACTCTGTCCCTCAATCAGCAGCAGCCTGTCCCTACCCTAGCTAAAGCAAAGTGACGAGCTGTCACTATCTGATATAGAGGCTGGTCACATGCTGGGTCACATGCTGAACTGGCCAATCACAGCCATGTCATTAGTAGGCATGGCTGTGATGGCTTCCTAGTCACAGTAGTAAAACAAATGGCGATTGGCTGCCGTGCAGTACACCGTAACATAGCCAAACTCCGAACTCGAACCCAAACTTTTTCCAATTAATCAGGTTCGGGTACAAAAAAAAACCCAAAGTCCGTACCGAACCCAAACTTTACAGTTCGGGTTCGCTCAACCCTAGTCGTCTCCTACAATGTCTGTGGTCTGGGCTCCCCGATGAAACGCAGTAAGTTGTGGCTTGAGATGAAACGCATGGGGGCACATATTCTTTTTTTTGCAGGAGACACATTTCCGCACTGACTCGGTCCCCCGCCTTCCCACGTACCTTTACCCATCCTGGTTCCTTAGCAACTCCCCTCGTCCCAAGTCCGGGGGGTGGCTATAGTGATTCATAAACATTGTCCCTTTATCATGGTGGATCAACTGCTGGACCCTAAGGGCCGCTTTGTGTTTGTCAAGGGTACTATATCCGGCCGTAAATTTACCCTCGCTGCAATTTACGCCCCAAATAATGGCCAGATTGCCTTTTTGGATTCCGTATTGGAGTCCTTGTCTACCTTTCGGTATGGCCTCCTCATCCTGGGTGGAGACTTCAATGTTTGCCCTGACCCTCTGGTGGATACCTCCTCAGGCTGGTCTGTGCACTCATTTGCCTTCCTGAAGCGCTTCAGAAGATCCCTGCAGGCACACCATTTGGTAGACTGCTGGAGGCTGCTTCGACCTACTGACAGAGACTATGGGCCAGATTCAGGTAGATGAGAGTATCTTTCCTCTGGAGTAACGCTTCTCATTTACGTTACTCTGAAGACCCTTTCAGCGCAAGTCCTGTAATTCACATAGCAGTTGCGCGTAAACTTGCGCCAGAGTAACGATAATGCGCTGGCGTAACCCGACGCAAGTGGAAGTGGGTGTGATCATATGTAAATGATGGGCGGAGCCCAGCGCAGAGGCTTACGTTCAGCGCATCAACCACGGAGCATGCGCAGTGAGTGAGGCTCCACTCGCCCCCTTTGTGCGCATGCTCACAACTTCCGTCGGCACCACTTCACGGGAAACGTCAGCGCTATGCCTTCCATTGGGCGTTTAAATGCGCCCGTAGATGCGCCATTCCGGCACTAAAGTATATCCTGCTCCCCCTCCCCGCAGTGATGTTACTTTTGTTCTGAGATGGCTGCTCCCGTTCCCCGCAAACACACAGGAGAAAGCTGAACTTTAATGGCCAGGAGCTGTCAGCCGTCATCTCGGCTATGGAGACCTATGATGTCTTCCTCCATGGCTGTAAAATTTGACAGACAAGCATGGACAGAGGTGTTGTCCTGCAAGTGGGGGTGCTCAGCTAGCTCTTATCGTCGGTAACGCTGCTGTAGCTGCTCTCCTGCTGACCTGTGGCCGTCTGGAGTAAAGATAAAGCAGCCTTTTGTAGAAATAACTTTGCGCCGGACGGACGAGATACGTGCGGCGCATGTAGCCAGCGTATGGTGCTAATCCGTTTGTGAATTGGGAAAAATCCCTCATTTGCATATTTGCAGGGGAAATCAATGGGCGCGACTGATGCGCCCAGCGAAAATAAGCGCTGACAATACTCTGGCGTCGGAACGTTCCGCCGGTCGCAAATGACCCGTTATTGGGCGCATCTAGTTTGGTGGGTACGGGCACATAGAAACGACGGCGCATCATCACAGTTACGCGGCGCATATCGAAATACTCCAGCGCAAGTGTTCCTGAATCTGGCCCTATAGCTATTTTTCAGCCACACATGATGTCTTTACTCGTATAGACCTTTTGTTGATGGACCAGTTCTCCCTCGATTCCTTAGCCAGTGCCTCCATTGGATCCATTACCATTTCTGATCACGCACCAGTGTCCATCTCCTTGCATCCCCTTTCGGTGGAGGTGCGGACCTGGCACCCGAACGATGGCATTCTTGATGATGCTTTTGCCCTCAAACAGATTTCGGACACCATATCCCTGTATTTTGCAGAAAATTCTCCTGGAGAGGTGGGCATGGGATCCATATGGGAAGGTCACAAGGCGGTAGTTAGGGGAGAGCTGATATCCCAGGGGGCGCATCTGAAGAGGGCTCGGGAAGGTGAATTGCAGACTATGTTAGCCAAACTGCGAGTAGCAGAACTTACACACAAGAAAAAGGTTTCCCCGGTAGTGGCGGTGGAGCTGGTCTCCATTCGTCAGGAACTAGCCAACTTGTTGGATTCCAAAATTCGGGCGCGGCTGAGATACCTGACTCACAAGTTCTACGAATTTGGTAATAAATGTGGGAGGATGTTGGCTAGGGCCCTTAGGGGGCAGCGTGATGTGGGACACGTACATAGACTTAAGTCCACGACGGGGCGACGGTCGTTCACTCATCCAAAATAGCGGCAACGTTTAACCACTTAGCAACCACCTGCCGAAAAATAACGGTGACAAGGTGGTTGCTTAACTCTGGGATCACGTTATATAACGTGATCCCAGAATCGCGCTCCCGCGCACCCCCTGGGGCGTGCACACGGGAATGTTCGTGACGGCCGGGTCCAGAGGACCCGGCGGGTCACGGATCACGGTAAATCGCCGCTGATAGCGGCGGTTTACCACGTGATCGCTCCGTCCAATGATGGAGCGATCACATGTAAACAAACCGGCGTCATTTGATGACGCCTGTTCCTCCCTCCTCTCTCTGTACCGATCGGTACAGTGTGAGAGGAGAGCGCAGATGGCAGCAGCTGTGTCGGATGGATCTGTGACTATTGCAGTCACATATCCATCCATCCCTGCTCAGCCATCCCTGCATTAACCCCTTCCTTCCCTGCGCAATACTCTGCAATACCCCTTCCTTCCCTGAGCAATACTCTGCAATACCCCCCCTGAGCAATACTCTGCAATGCCCCCCCCTGAGCAATACTCTGCAATACCCCCCCTCTGAGCAATACTCTGCAATACCCCCCCTGAGCAATACTCTGCAATACCCCCCCTGAGCACAATACTCTGCAGTACCCCCCCTGAGCACAATACTCTGCAGTACCCCCCTGAGCACAATACTCTGCAGTACCCCCCCTGAGCACAATACTCTGCAGTACCCCCCTGAGCACAATACTCTGCAGTACCCCCCTGAGCACAATACTCTGCAGTACCCCCACGCACAATACTCTGCAGTACCCCCGCACACAATACTCTGCAGTACCCCCGCCCAATACTCTGCAGTACCCCCGCGCAATACTCTGCAGTACCCCGCGCAATACTCTGCAGTACCCCCTGCGCAATACTCTGCAGTACCCCCACGCAATACTCTGCCGTACCCCCTGCGCAATACTCTGCAGTACCCCCGCACAATACTCTGCAGTACCCCCTGCGCAATACTCTGCAGTACCCCCTGCGCAATACTCTGCAGTACCCCCTGCGCAATACTCTGCAGTACCCCCGCACAATACTCTGCAGTACCCCCGCCCAATACTCTGCAGTACCCCCGCGCAATAATCTGCAGTACCCCCGCGCAATACTCTGCAGTACCCCCACGCAATACTCTGCAGTACCCCCTGCACAATACTCTGCAGTACCCCCGCACAATACTCTGCAGTACCCCCTGCGCAATACTCTGCACTACCCCCTGCGCAATACTCTGCACTACCCCCTGCGCAATACTCTGCAGTACCCATGCGCAATACTCTTAACAATACTCTGCAATACCCCCACACAATACTCCCTGCGCAATACTCCCTGCGATCGTTTTTTTTTCAGGCTTCCCAGCCTAGAAGTGAGATGTGGGGTCTTATTGACCCCATATCTGACTGAAGAGGACCTGTCATGCTATATTCCTATTACAAGGTATGTTTACATTCCTTGTAATAGGAATAAAAGTAATCAAAACATTTATTTTTGGGAAAAAAGTGTCAAACTAAAATAAATAAAGTAAAATGAACAATAAAAAAAAAAAATGTTTAAAGCGCCCCTGTTCCCGCGTGCTCGTATACAGATGCGACTGCACACGGAAGGCCCGCCCACATATGAAAACGGTGTTCAAACCAACCATGTGAGGTATCACTGCGAACGTTAGAGCGAGAGCAATAATTTTGGCCCTAGACCTCCTCTCCAACTAAAAAGATGTAACCAGTAAAAATATATTTAAAGCGTCACCTATGGGGATTTTTAAGTAGCGAAGTTTGGCGCCATTCCACAAGCGTGTGCAATATTGAAGGGTGACATGTTGGGTATCTATTTACTCAGCATAACTTCATCTTTCATATTATGCAAAAACATTGGTCTAACTTTAATGTTTTTTTTTTTTAAAAGCACAAAACTGTTTTATTTCCAAAAAAAATGCGTTCGAAAAATTGCTGTGCAAATACCATGCGCGATAAAAAGTTGCAACGACCACCATTGTATTCTCTAGGGTCTTTGCTAAAAAAGAATATATAATGTTTTGGGGTTCTATGTAATTTTCTAGCAAATAAATGATGATTTTTACATGTAGGAGAGAAATGTCAGAATTGGCCTGGGTCTTCCAGAACGCCTGATGGTGCTCCCTGCATGTTGGGCCTCTGTATGTGACCATGCTGTGTAAAAGTCTCACACATGTGGTATGGCCATACTCGGGAGGAATAGCAGAATGTGTTTTGGGGTGTAATTTGTGGTATGCATATGCTGTGTGTGAGAAATAACCTGCTAATATGAAAATTTTGTGGAAAAAAAATAAAAATGAAAAAAATCTTAATTTTGCAAAGAATTGTGGGAAAAAAATGACAACTTCAAAAAAGTCACAATGCCTCTTTCTAAATACCTTGGAATGTCTTCTTTCCAAAAAGGGGTCATTTGGTCGGAATTTGTACTTTTCTGGCATGTTAGGGTCTCAAGAAATGAGAGAGGCTGTCAGTACATCAGATGTGATCAAATTGATACATTTTCAGTAATTGGTACCATAGCTTGTAGACCTTATAACTTTCACCCAGACTAAATAATATCCAATTTTTTTTGTGTTGTTACCAAAGATATGTAGCAGTATACATTTTAGGCCAAATTTATGAAGGAAAATTACTTTTTTGCTAAATTTTATAATAGAAATGGAGAAAAATTCATTAATTTTCGTTCTTTTTTCATTTATAGCGAAAAAAATTAAAACCGCAGAGGTGATCAAATACCACCAAAAGAAAAAAGGACAAAAATTTCATTTGGCTACAGTGTTGTATGACTGAGTTATTGTCATTCAAACTGTGAGAGCACCGAAAGCTGAAAATTGGTCTGGTTATTAAGGGGGTTTAAGTGCCCAGTGGTCCAAGTGGTTAAAGACTTTTATGCCCATTTGTATCATCTTCCGGATACGTTGCCCGGAGTTTTGGAAGCACAACGGGTAGCGCGGGTTCACCAATATCTCACGGAGGCGCAATTCCCACAGCTGAAGGCCTCAGTGGGCAAATAGCTTCCTATTGCCGTAGCAGAGATCCAAGCAGTGATCAAGGACCTCCCTAATGGGAAGAGTCCGGGTCCAGACAGCTATACTAACGCCTATTATAAAAAATATGTGGAAGTACTGTCGGGCCCCATGTGTGCCTACTTTACTGCACTAGCCTCGGGAACGGCCATGCCACCGGAGGCGCTGACGGCGCACATTTCGGTTTTGCCAAAGGAGGGTAAAGATCATTCACTACCGGGTAGTTACAGACCCATATCGCTCTTGAATACGGATATTAAGATATTGGCCAAAATTTTGGCCAATAGACTTAAACCGCTCCTCCCGTCGGTTATTCATCCTGACCAGACGGGATTCATCATGGGCAGGGAGGCTAGGGATAACGCCAATAGGGTGCTCCAACTGATTCATTGGGTAGAATCACAGGCGACAACACGCCCATGTCTCTTGCTCTCGACCGATGCTGAGAAGGCATTTGACAGGGTGGATTGGACGTACATGACAATAGTTCTGAACAGGCTGGGTCAAGGCCCTAATATGCTGGCTTGAATTTCCTCTCTGTTCCTCCGCTAGGGTAAAAGTGAATATGCTGTTGTCGGACGCCTTTCCGATTGGCAATGGGACGCGTCAGGGGTGTCCTTTGTCACCCCTGGTATTTGCTTTGACGCTTGAACCATTGCTCAATCGGATTCGCCTCAATAATAGCATTAAAGGTTTCACGGTAGGCCAGAGGGAACATAAATTATCTGCCTATGCGGACGATGTGTTATTCTATGTCTCTGATCCCCTGGTCTCACTGCCTAACATTATGGCAGAGTTAAGCGAATTCAATCTTTTGTCTAATTTTAAGATAAATTACTCCAAGTCGGAGATCCTGTCATTAAATATTCCCCCAGGGCTACGCAACCAGCTGCAGTCTGCCTTCTCCTTCACTTGGTGCCACTCATCGCTGAAGTATTTAGGGGTCCACCTGCCCGCCAATTGTTCTCAGCTTTACAGTTGCAATTTCGCGCCGCTGCTCTCAACTATTAGACTAGACCTGAAGAAATGGGACAAGGTGGCGTTTTCATGGATGGGCCGGGTCAGTGTGTTGAAAATGAATGTGCTCCCCAGAATTTTGTTTTTCCTACAGATGGTGCCGATTGCATTACCCAGGGCCTTCTTCTCAAGTCTCAACAGTTTATTCATTCAGTATATTTGGAGTGGGAAGTGGCCTCGGCTTGCACTCCGCACCTTGCAGCGCCCCAAGTCGGCGGGGGGACTGGGGGTCCCGGTGGTTCGCATCTATTACGAAGCTGTGGCCCTACAGCGTATTTTGGATTGGTATCATAATGTGCAGCATAAATTGACAAGTTTCTGGCGGGACGCAACCTGTCCTACGCCCCATGGGTGCCTAAGGAGAATAGGGGTTTGTCGGCACTGGTCTCCCCGCTGGCCGCTCACGCTCTGGTGCTTTGGGATGCCCTAAACAAAGATGGGGGCTTGCCTTACCGACCTCCCCACTAGCACCCTTGAGCGGCTTCCCCTGGTTCACTCCGGGGGAACACCCATCCTTCTTTTGGACGTGGGCGGCGGACGGGGAGTCCAGATGTGGTAGGTTCTTTCAGAACCGGGGTATGCTGCCTTTGGCCACGTTGTGAGAACAGTATGGCTCATTCCCCATGGATGAATGGCGCTATCGGGAAATCAGACACTTTCTTACCACTCTGCCCCGGGGGGTTAGGTCACCCACCTAAGCATCTCCCTTTGAGCGGCTCTGTATGTCCTCTGCTGCTTTTTCTCATGCTATTTCCCTGTTGTACTCCCTGATACAATCCCTACATGTTGAAGGGAAGCCGGGGTTTATACGGGAGTGGGAGAGGGACCTCGGGTGCGTCTTCACTGAGCCTCAGCTGGATCACATGTATAGCCTTACACACTCGAGTACGGTGGATATGAGAATGCAGGAAAATAGCTATAAACTTCTGACCAGATGGTACAGGGTTCCCTCTAAACTTTCTAAGATTTAACCTGCTCCCTCTGATGCGTGCTGGAGGGACTGTGGCCACAGGGGCACCTTCCTCCATATTTGGTGGGAATCCCCCAAGCTACGTCCCTTCTGGCAGGATGTTCATGTGCAGATCAAGTGCATTCTAGATATGGAGCTACCTGACTCCCCACTAGAGTCCTTACTCCACTTCCCCACTGTTCCAGTTAGTCAATACCGTAAGTCCACACTGCCTCATCTGCTCAATGCGGCCCGTAGGCTGATTCCGATTTATTGGAAGACGCAACAGGTACCAACCCATTCTGAATGGGTGGCCTTGGTAAATAAAATTATGGCTGCTGAGCAGTGGATGGCACAGTGCAAAGACAAATATGATAAATTTTACTCTATATGGGCCACTTGGATCCACTATGCTGGACCAGATGCGTTACTTGCCCCAAGACCTTCTGCGGAGGCAACTTCATCTAGTGATTAGAATTGTTGGGAGAGTTGATATCAGGGTTTCTGGTATTGATGGATGTTAAAGCCTAGTTTTTATTTATTTTCCTTTTTTCTTTTTTTTTAAATATATTGTACTGCAGCAGATGTCCCCCCCCCCCCTCCCTCTGTTTTCTGTTTTGTCTTGTCTATTTTGTGTCTTTCTGTCTGTTTTACTTCCCCCTATGTTTCCCTCCCTCGTTCCCCTCCCCCGTTCCCGTGCTGCATATGGATCGGTTACTAGGGGTATGCTCTGTTTCCTAAAAAACTGCATAGGGGTGTTTTCTTCTGCTGGGGTGTGCCAAGGTGGGGCGGTGGGGGTGTTCCATGATGGAGTGAGGTTATATTGTATTTCATATATTGTTTATCTTCCTGCCCGCCATGCCCCCAGGTGTAGGCGCTCCTTTGGAATGTATTCCGCCCTTGTGAGCCATGTAGTACCTGTACAGGATCTGATATGTTATGCACTGTCTTTGTCCCCTTCTTTTTCTGAACCATGTTTGTACATTATTTTTTCTGAAATTTTTCAAAATAAAGATTATATATATAAAAAAAAAAAAGACTTAACTTAAGAACCCGGATCTTGCCGAGGGAACATGTATCAATGGAAAAAAAGTTTTAAAAACGGTAGTTTTTTCAGGAGTCCTGCTCCTGAAAAAACTACAGTTTTTAAAACTTTTTTCCATTTATACATGTTCCCTCTGGCAAGACCCGGGTTCTCAAA
This sequence comes from Rana kukunoris, assembly GCA_029574335.1. NCBI lineage: Eukaryota > Metazoa > Chordata > Amphibia > Anura > Ranidae > Rana > Rana kukunoris. The sequence goes on along the minus strand of CM056054.1, from coordinate 76,872,488 downwards.
GACGTTTTCACAGGCAAACTATAGACACCCAGCAGGTACAATATTTAAAGGAATTTTTTTATTTTATTTAAGCATCATTAACCCCTTAAAGGATTTTTTTTTTTTAGCTAAATAGCTTCCTTTACCTTACTGGTTTCATGTCCTTATTGTTCGTTTTTGCTTTGAAGTTGCTGTAATCCTGCTCTGTTCACACTTCCTGCTTGTCTGTTTCCTTATAACCACAGTGCTGGGAGCTTTTTCAAGGTGGTCTAAGCTGTCATTACTGTGTGTCTAAAACTTCCCAGAACCTCAGATTAAAAACAAAACACTGCCCTGGATTTGTTAGTTTTTGTTCTGTGTGTCTATTTCTACTTTGCAGAAACATGAAGCCAGTTCAAAAGTGAAACTAACCTGCAGGCACATTTATATGATTGATTTTTATCTATTTTTAATGATTTTGGAAAGGAATCACTTAACTTTTGTGTCTCTATACCCTGTAAATAGTCATTTCAGCAAAACATTTTTTTCCTTTAGTGACCCTTTAAGGACACATGCGGCGGGCATGTACATATACGTCGGCAGAATGGAGCGTACAGGCACACTGGCGTACCTGTACGTCCCTGCCTAGACGTGGGTCCGATCGGACCCCCTCCCTCCGTTACTTGCGGCGGTCCCCTTGGCTTCAGGAGCGATCCGGGACGAGGGGGCGGCTGTTCGTTTTTGTCCGCCCCCTCCGGATCGCTCTCAGCCAATTTGCACACCCCCGCCCTCTTCCTGTGTGAACACAGGAAGGGTGAAGTGATGTAATCTCTCCTCTCGACGGTATTTTCAACCGCCGCTGAGGAGAGAAGACAATCACACAGTGAGTCTGCACAACACTACACTGACACCAGGACATGTAGGCACATTAACCCCCCCCCCGATCACCCCCACCCCCCTGTCACAGTGTCACTGAATGCAGTGATCATATATTTACTGATCACTGCATTTAGTGTCAGTGTGACAGGCAGTAATTGTTAGGTCCAGGGTAGCCCCCGTACCCCCCACTAAAAAAGGTTTAACCCCTTGATCACCACCCTAGTTAACCCTTTCACCCCCTATTGCCAGTGTCAGTGTTTTTATTGTGATTTTATTTTTACTAAAGACATGTGGCTGAATACATTTTGGCCTAAATGTTCGACTAAAATTTAGTTTATTCGATTTTTCTTATAACAAAAAGTAAAAAATATTGTTTTTTTTCAAAAATGTCGCTCTATTTTTGTATATAGCGCAAAAAATAAAAATCGCAGAGGCGATCAAATACCATCAAAAGAAAGCTCTATTTGTGAGAAGAAAAGGACGCACATTTTGTTTGGGAGCCACGTCGCACGACCGCGCAATTGTCTGTTAAAGCGACGCAGTGACGAATTGTAAAAACGCCTCTGGGCATTTAGCAGCATATTGGTCCGGTCCTAAGTGGTTAAAATCACTGCTTCTGGAGCAGTGATTTTAATGATGCTTAAATAAAAAATAAAAAAATAAATTCCTTTAAATATTGTACCTGCTGGGTGTCTATAGTTTGCCTGTGAAAATGTCTTTGAGAACCCGGGTCTTGCCCGAGGGAACATGTATCAATGGAAAAAAGTTTTAAAAACGATTATTTTTTAGGAGTTCTGCTCCTGAAAAAACAACCATTTTTAAAACTTTTTTTCATTGATACATGTTCCCTGGGGCAAAACCCGGGTTCTCAAACACTTTTTCCAACAATAACTTGAATATTGGGCTTTAAAATTAGCACTTTTGAATTCAAACGTTCGAGTCCCATAGACTTCAATGGGGTTCTAAATGTTCGCGCGAACGGGCGGTCTGTTTGAATGTTCTGGTGCGAACCGAACGCGGGGGTGTTCGGCTCATCCCTACTGGGGATGATTTTAAACCTAAAACATGTGAGTACTAGGTTGCTAAACATAAAACCATTCAATGCACTTATAAAAAAAAAAATGATGGACCGCGGAACCTCTGCTTTAAGAAGCATGGTGTAATGGTTCAAAAGGTAGTTTCTGTACAACAGATAATACCAAATTCAAATCCCATGGGCACACGGTAGACTTAACTGGCGGATTCAAGCACAGTGCTCCCTGAACAAGGAGGGAATGAGATTCAATCAATTTCTACGTACCAGGGTCTCCTGGGCCAAGGGTGATCAAAATCACCGGCTCTTCTTCCCTCTTGACTCTCTGAAGGAATCATGAGAGAAGCGGAACTGGAGGGAACGCATAATCAGAGAATAACAATCCCATGAGATTGTCAAGGCATCTGACCCTTGTCTAGCTTTGCGTTGAACCGGGAAGCCAACAGGTCCACATCTGGGGTACCCCACTTCTGACATATGATTTGAAATATGTCGGGGTGTAGAGACCATTCTCCTGGACTCAGCTGCTGGCAGGTTAAAAACAAATCCGGCTGCCAATTTTCTACCCCTGGAATGAAGACTACAGACAGGCGAGGAATATGCCTTTCTGCCCAGGACAGGATGTGATTCACCCCTCTTTGGGCATCCAGACTTAGGGTGCCTCCTTGATGATTTATATAGGCCACGGCTGTAGCATTGTCAGACTGAATCCAAACAGGCCAACCCTGCAGTCTGTAAGACCAAACTCTGAGGGCCAGATGAATTCCCACAATCTCCAGAATGTTGATGGGTAGGAGCTTTTAGGCTCTGAACCACTTCCCCTGGGCAGATGCTTCTTCCAGAACTGCCTCCCCCCAGCCAAGAAGGCTAGCATCTGTGATTACCAATTTCCAGGTAACCGGAGTGAGAAAGTTCCTTCTGACAGATTTTGGGGGAGCAACAACCAGTTGAGGCTCTGGTAAACCTTTGGAGATAAGATCATATGAAGGTCCAGGGCCTGAACAACTTTGTTCCAAGCTGACAGAATTGTGCCCTATAACGGCCTTGAGTGAAACTGGGCGTAAGGAACAGCCTCAAATGAGGCTACCATCTTTCCCAATAAGTTCATGCATAGACGGATGGAAGGCCTTCTCTTTGCCTTTATCACTTGGACCAAGTCTCCTATGGCTTTTGCCTTTGGATTGGGAAGTAATACCTTGCTTTGGGACGTGTCTATAATCATGCCCAAGTACTTCGGTCTTCTTTGAGGCTGCAAGGAGGATTTTTCATGATTGAGGTCCCAGCCTAGGTACTCTAAATATTCCACTGTGCTGAGCACATTGTGGCCTAAGCGTGCATTTTTCTCTTCTTTTTTACCGGCAAGTGTAGACTTGCCTCCGATTAATCCTTTGGATGTATATATCCAGGTCATCCCAAAGGGGAACACTGCCAAGTATCTTTTGCAAGAAACCTTGGTGTCCCAATGTTTTAACAAAAGGGACCTGCGCATGTGTATCTGCAGCAGATTCAAGTGGAATGCTTGCTGAACAGAGTCCATAATCGCACCAATCACAAAACACAAGGCCTTAAGAAGGTCCTCATATATCTCAATCTCCTCTGTAGGGAGGAGGTTAATCATTTGTTCCTTGAGGAACTGAGATACACCAATAGCTGCAACTGCAGGTTGTACTACTTTCAATAGGCACTCCAGATTTTTATTAGTTGGATCCTTAAAACCCTGAGTATTGTCTATAGGACAGGTCAGGCTTTTGTTTGCACAAGAAATAGCTGTATCAATAGTAGGTACCCCCTATTTCTTAGTGAAACCTTCCTCCATAGAATAAAGGAGGGAAAACTGTTTAGGAGGAGAAACAGTTTATCTGGGTGAACCCATACATCATCATACATCAGTTTATCCGGCAAGGGATGAACTGGAAAGGAGCATGCAGCCTACGTGGACTTTCGAGATCCCAAAAGAGGAAACAAAAGACATAGAAGCTTCCACAGGAGGCAATTTGTAAGTGGCACACACCATTTCTTTTTTTTTTTTTTGATCATTTATTTTTTTATTATTGTTTTAAAACCATGTTACAATCCAACAAGCAAGTATACAAAAAGATTGCATACAAAATAGGAAAAATAAAAAGCAATTATATTCAGGTCGTAATTGATATCTCGTATAGTAGTCCAAAAAACAGTTCACCTTGTTGGATATGTTGTGGCTATGTGCAACACCCTCCCCCCTCCCTCTCCCTCCCACCCCTCTCCCCACCCTAGTAGAGCATATCAACTCGGTATCGACCAGCGAGAGTCGTGGCGTTTGCTATCAAGAAGCCAGTAGGGGCCAGCCAAAGAGGTCTAGTCATCTAAGGAGCAACCGCCGAGGCCTCATCAGGTATTGTCCTTATACATCGGGATATAAGTAGGTCTGGAGAGTGTGGCATCAGATATCGCTAGCTGAGATTCTCAGCCCCCCGCTGCCATGGGCCCCATAGCTTAACAAATTTGGGAAATTTCCCCTGCTTAGTAAAATGAACTTTTTCATTTGAGATTGTTTGGTTCATAGCCACTATCCAGTTTTCTATGGACGGGGGAGCCTGTGCCTGCCATTTTTGAGCAATTACCTTACGAGCCTGGAATAGGCTTCTTAGTATAGCCTCAAGGGTGCCCTGCGGTACCCGGGTGTCATCCATGCATCCCAAGAGGCATATCCTGGCTGTTGGATCAAGTAGAGAACCAAATATCTCATTGATCCGTTCTGTGACTCCCACCCAGTAGCTGTATAGTTTGGGGCACTTCCATACCATGTGTAAGAGGTCCCCTTTGTTTTTACAATGAGGGCATTCATTATCTTGTCTCCACCCTAGCTTGAACATTTTATGGGGGGTGTGGTAAACCCTGTGAAGAAGGAATAAGTGAGACAGTCTTTGGGATGGGGCTATGGACACCATAGTGTCCATAATGTTGCACCTGCATCTTTAGCGACTGAGAGGTAGCAGGAATCCTCTCATCCTCTGAGTCCTCAGACTGCACATGATCCTCATCTCCAGAGAGGGATTTTTCACCCTCCGAAGGCTCGTCTGATGAGAGAGCCAGTGCAGATAAAAGGGATCTAGCCTGTTTTCTTCTATCTTTGAAGGAGGTTGCGATAATAGTAGCAATCCTTCCTTCTAAGCCATCCAAAGTTACTTTTAAAGCATCCTCAGTGACGTATACAGGAGCTGCCCTAGGAGAAGCTGCTGTAAGCAAAGGTACTATCCACAAAAAAAATGAAATCACTGTTGTGTTATAGTCTTACAATACACATATATTAGCTCACTGCACAACCTGATGTCGAGTAGGAGTCTTGGTTTAGCTGGTTCAAATCCACAGGGATGCTTACAGCCCACAGTTCTGTGTCCATGCCGCTTACAGAAGGCTTCTGGCATGCTGGGCTTTAAATCAGCCTCTTGGCGACGAGGAGAAGGGGGAGAGATTACTGGGGCATCATTGTGGGGACCGCTGTATGCGTTTTTGTGACAGAGCCTGCAGCGGAGGAGGTGAGTGGTGTTTTTTATTTGACTGACTTTACTGAGCTTGTTCCTGGATGGCCATGTAAGAATACACCAGGTATGCACTTACTCCCTCCAGTAGTGAAAACCAGGAAAGACATCCTACTCACGGAAGATAATACAACATAAATTATGCTATTCTTCCCTTATCCACGCTGCAGGAAAATCTACTAAAAGTAGTTCCAGCTTTCACCCATCATGGCGGGCAAGTTGTGCCAACCTTCAGGTTTATCAAGGGTTCCATTAGAGAAAACCTCATACCTGGATATGTAGTGTGGTAAAATCACCTCCTACAGTGCTGGAGTCGCTGATTTAGGTATCGTGGGAGCAAACACTGTTGCTGTCAAGATAGATGAATCAGTGCTGCAGCTGAATGGCATACCTGCTAAGTAAATGATGGTTAACAATAACACAGTTACAGCATTACAATATAACAGCAAGATATACCATACCTTCAAAGCAAATACAAAAAAAAAGTAAAAAATAAATCATTTTTAATGCAATCTGTGCCTATATATATATATATTGTAAACATTGGGGGTGTTAACTCAATGGTAAATGCGATTTTCAGCGAGTCCACAGCAGTCAGATGTTATGTTTTGAGGGCATGGCAGCCCATTTTTATTGAAAGAAAACAAAATAACAGTTCACACACAGGATTCCTACGCAGGGGTTCTTCTCCAGTAATGTTCATATAATTAAAATGCCAAGCCTCCTGGCTCCTAGGCTTACTTAGCCTTGCAATACCTGTTAAACCTGGCCCACTCCTGGCCTCAACAGGATTCTCCAGTCTACTGTCTCCCAGACTTCCGGACTTCCTTCAGCCCCTCTTGGACTCGCTAGTCACCTCGGGTCTACCAGCCTCCCAGTCCTTCAGGCACGAAGTCCCCCCACACCAGGGATGTAGTCTCCAGGGCAGACAGACAGCTCCCCACACACAGGTCTGTCTTGCAGCAACAGCCAGCTGCACACAATCCACCTTCCTCTCCTCTGTCCTGACCAGTCCCTGATTATATTGGTAGTGTTCAGCTGGGAACACAACCTGCTGGCTGTCTGTAAGATCTGGACACAGGGTTGGAGATCCCATCCCGCCCGAATCTCTGCAGGATCTCCAACTACACAGCCCCATTCAAAACTAGCAAAACCTGGAGAAAACTGACAGAGCAGTTTTCTCCATTTAAACTCTACACTCTGTAGTTCTGCGATCCGCAGATACGCAAATCCTGTGTCCATTTTACCTCCAATTTCATAGGGACAGGGACTCTCACTATTATATATCCCCCCCTTTGTTTCGATCTGGAGGGAGGAACACCAGCACACGTCATCAGGATTGGGGCAACTCTGTGCTGGCTGTCACGTGGGTGCATTTCCTTTTTTTAAGTTCATTTATTTTTATTTTTATCTCTGCTTTACACACACATGTATCCGACATTCAAGAGTACAAGGAATTTGTTAACACATTTCATAAATATATACTAAATCAAGTAGTGGCTGTACCCCTATAAGTTAATATCTCGTACAGTGATGGGTACATGTGGTGTTTGGTGGATTCCTCCCCCCACCCGTATCCCTACCTCCCTCCCCCTATCCCCCCGCCCTCCCCTTCCCCACCCTTGTGAGCATACAGACCTGGTAATGAGTGATTTAAATTAGAAATAATTGCCACCTTTCCTGTGTGGGAGTGGGCATATAGGGGCTTGCTCGTGAGGTAGGTTCTCGCTTAGGCCCCCATACTATTTGGTCCCTCCTGGCCCCCTAGCCCGGGGAAAAAAAAAAAAAACCCTAAGCTCTAGAGTCAGGAGTACCTACCCAGGTTCCTCAACTGTTAACTGCCATCGCCTCCATATTTTTACAAACTTGTCATAGTTGCCCTGGGTGGTGTAATATACCTTTTCGTTTGAGATTGTTTGTTTCATAGCTGCTAGCCAGTTCTCTATAGATGGGGGCGCCTGAGCTTGCCATTTTTGAGCAATTATTTTGCGAGACTGAAATAGGCATCTCAAAATAGGTTCAAGGGTGCCTTGCGGTACCTTGGTATCGTCCATGCATCCCAGGAGGCATATCCTGGCTGCTGGGATGAGGGCAGATCCAAGTTTCCTATTTATCAGTGTTATAATACCCACCCAGAAGCTATATAATTTTGGGCATTTCCAGACCATATGAAGAAGATCTCCTTTATTGGTGCATCTTGGGCACTCATTGTTAGGTCTCCAACCCAGCTTAAACATTTTGTGGGGGGTGTGATAGACTCTATGCAGTAAGAATAAGTGAGACAGTCTTTGGGCCGGGGCAATAGATGCCCAGACTCCTTGACAGAGAATCCTATCCCACTGTTCTGGGGAGATTGTGCCCAGATCTCTCTCCCAAGCCACTTTGCTCTTCCGCGGGCCTTCTCTACTTAATGCCCTTGCACCCAGACTGCCATATGTTGCTGATATTAAGCCCTTAGCTTGCTTTGCCTCGATTACAAAGGACAGGGCTGGCATCTGTGTCCACTCAACTGTCTTAGAGGCATATTGTACTTGTATGGCATGGCGAACCTGGAGGTATTTAAAAAAAGATTTATTTGGAATTTTAAATTCTCTTACTAAGTCTTGGAATGACTTCATAACGTTGCCCTTGAATATGTGCTTCAAGCGACATATGCCTTTGTTCGCCCAGTCCCTCGAAACTTCTATGCTTAACATCTCCTGGAGATTGTTGTTGTTCCAGAGGGGAGAGAATTCTGATAGGCCCACGTACCCCAGAATTTTTTTTATTGTATGCCATGTTTTAATGGTTAATTTTGTGATCGCATGATTGTAGCAGAAATAATCTGCTTCTAGGGCTTCAGCTAATAAGTTATGTGGGTTGTTTGTCAATAGGAGTCGATTATTGGTATCTCTTCTTTCTGCGGTTCCGCATCCAGCCAGATGTTGCAGTTGTGCTGCCAGAAAATATAATTTTGGATGGGGAACCGCCATTCCCCCCTCCTTGACTGGCAGTTGTAAGGTTTGTAAGCTTATCCTAGGTTGTCCGCCCTTCCAGATTAAATCTCTAAATAAGGAGTTTATCTTTTTGAACCACTTTTGTCCTATCCATATTGGCGAGTTCTGTAGTAGGTATACCAATTGAGGCTGCCAAATCATTTTAATTAAGTTACAGCGTCCTGCAATGGACAAGGGCAATCTTTTCCATATGTCGCATTTTTTTTCCACTTTAATAATAATGGGTCTAAGTTTAAAGTGAGGAAGTGGGTGACATCTTTTGAGATCCAGATCCCTAGGTACTTAATTTTGGGGCTAATAGATATTTGGGTGATGCGTGACAACAGGTGAGGGTCCACTGGGTCCACTGGTAGCAGGGCTGACTTCGACCAATTAATCGTGAGACCTGAGAACTGTTCAAATTCCTCCATTAGATGCATCACTTTATCTAGCGAGCCTTCTACATCCCCAAGAAAAAATAGGTCGTCATCTGCAAAAAGTGCGATTTTATCTTCACCCTGGTGTCTTCTGAACCCCGTTATATCCGACCTCGCCCTGGCCATAATTGCCAGTGGTTCCATTGCGAGTGCGAACAGAAGGGGGGACAGTGGACACCCCTGTCTCGTCCCACGTTCCAGTTGAAAGATCTCGGATACCTCTCCGTTAATTCTGATCTTGGCTCTTGGTCCACAATATAACAGCTTAACCCAGTTAACATAGAGCGGACCAAACCCAAAGCCATCGAGTACCTTCCAAAGGTATGCCCACTCGAGGCTATCGAAAGCCTTGGCAGCATCGAGCGACAATATAGCTCTAGTCCCTACGGTATCTGTCGGTGTAAGTATGTTTAAGAAAGTTCTCCTAATATTAGTACTGGTTGCCCTCCCTGGTATGAAGCCAGAGTGGTCTGGAGTTCTTTTAAAGTGATTGGTGCGTCTAGCTCCTGCTTATCGATGTCGGACAGTGTGGGAACTTGTATTTTCTGAAAAAAGATTTCCATCCCGCCCTTCGTCTGTTCCCTTTTGGACTTATATAATTCTTTATAATATTGGCAGAATGTTTTTAAGATTTCCTGACCATCTGATGTTATTTCGCCCGAGGGTGTCCTAATTACTGAGACATTTGATGGAGGAGAGTTGGTTCTACTCAAAAGGGCTAGCATACGTCCTACCTTCTCACCCTCCCCAAACTGTTGTTGCCTTTGTAGAATTCTCTTGTTCTCTGCTATTCTTAAGGTATGTGTTCTATATTCTTCTTGTTTTGCTAGCCATACTGCCCGCTTAGCTAGCGTTGGCTCCTCAATAAATCTCTGTTCTGCTTGAGCGGTCTCGTTAGTCAGCCTGATTTCTTCCATCCGCCCTGTCTTTTTAACCCTAGCAATCTGTTGAATTAACAGGCCCCTTGCAAAGTCTTTTAGAGAGTCCCAGACCACTCCCGAGGATGCCGTCCCTTGGTTATTAGTCATGAACTCTGGTAATTGGGACATCAGGGTCTGAGGTTCTCCAATCAGCTCTAGCCAACCTGGGTTGATCTTCCATTCTTTAGGACCAGCGGGGAATGATCTGAGACCCCTCTAAGGCCATAGCGTATCGTCTTGACCAGGGGCAGGACCCCAACACTGCACAGGGCCATATCTATTCTAGATAACATACCGTGGGAGCTGGAGTAGCATGAGAATTGGCGATCCTGTGGGAAAAAAGATCTCCAAACATCACATAAACCAGCTTCCTGGATAAAACCAACCAGACGGCCCCCCTTTGGGCCAGTCCCCGGTGGAAATCTGTCAATACTATTATCAAGAGCTTCATTATAGTCACCAACCGCAATAATGGGGACATCTGGAGCATCAAGTGTGAATTTAATGAGGCTGTATAAGACATCTAGCTTAAAGGGAGGGGGAATGTACAGATTAGCTATAACATATGGCCTGTTCTCGATCGAGCAGAGCAGGAATATAAATCGACCTTGTTCGTCCACCCAAGATTTGGAGCAGGAAAAGGACACTTCCCTCCCAATCATTGTGCTCACTCCTCTTGAGTAAGAGGAGTGTACTGAGTGGAATTGGGCTTGAAATTTACGGCTGTTCAACTGCAGAACTGAGTCATTGGTCAGATGCGTCTCCTGGAGGCAAATTAACCCCGGCATTCCATCCTCCAGGAGTGACATGACTGCAACTCTTTTATTTGGATCGCCCATACCTCGTATATTCCAAGAGGTAATAGCCAATAACTTATCCTGCATCAATGGTGTGTGGAATAATAATCCGGTTTGCAATGATTCTCGCACCGTAGGGATATGGATCCTCTGCCCATTTGCCATAATAGCCGGATAACCGACCCGCTCGTGTGGCCCCTAACACCCCTAACTGACTTGTCGCAGCCTGTAATACCCCAAATGTATGCTCACTTGTCCCGCCCTTAAAAACCACCCTCCCTCCCCTGACCCACCCTCCCTTCCCCCTACCACCTTGCCCTATAGGGCTACCCGTCGGGGCTGGTCCAATGACCGCTATTCTCTCACTCACTTCCATCCCCCAAACCCATGCCACGAGTGAGCCTCCCGCACATGCTCTCTCCCCCTCCAAGGTCTCGGGGGGCAAGTACCTTTATGTAATGGCTTTATTTCGCTGAGGGGGAAAAAAAAAAAGGGGAAGGCAAAAAGGGGCATAAATTACGTGCAGCTTATGGACATATATATAAAGACATTGTAACCTTAGTGATAGCCCTTAAATAAGAGCGCAACCCCGGCGCTGTGGTGGACCCACATAAATATGCGTGTTTTTTCTTTTTTCTTATTTTTCCCCTATTTTCTTGAAAATACCGAAAGTGACACACAAAAGTGCATATGTGTCAAGACAATGTTACATAGTGCCCTCATACGTGGAATAGAGTTTACATGCATCTTATCCATATTCAAGGCCAATTTTGTAAAATTTTAAAACTTTGTGACAACAAAAACCCAACAAAAAAACGTTGTTCCGATTCCGCTATCACAAACCCCCCAAAAAAAAAAAAAATTTCCCCAACCTTGGGGTGCCCCTTTGTAAATGTGCGTGTATCTCACAAGCATGTGTGCATACAAAAACAACGTTACATAAATTCATCATAGATGGCGTTAAATTTGAATACAACTTATCCATATCTAAAGCCAAAATGAATATCCCTTTCCTTTTTCACCCTTCTTCCCCTTCCCCAAATTAATATTGGTGCATAATTAGGAGACAGCCTTGATTATGAGCCCAAGAGCTATGTGTAAATAATCCTATGAAGTGAGGAGAGCGAGAAGAAAAAAAAAAAAAAGGGAGAGGTATAGTTTAAGTGCAACATATATGTGTATATATATGTGAGCATTATAGCCTTAATGTTATCCATTAACTAGAAATGCATCCCCAAGCCTGAGGTACCCCTTTGTAAATATGCGTGTTTCTAGAAATACCATGAGTAACTCACAAAAATACATAAATTCGATAGCCAATTGAGCCCAGGAGCTATATATGAGTGATCCTATGAAATAAAGGAGAAAAAAAAAGGACCAAATACACAAAAATGATCAGATTGGCGCTAATCCTTCACTAAAGTTGTGCCACCAGCATGCCTTTAGGGCTGTACTTCACATGATATCCATGCAATGTGAATACCCCTTTTATGTCCCTTTGCTAAACTACATACCCTTCCGCTTTCTACATATCCTCTTTACCTCCTAAACATTGAGAAAAAGAGGGAGGGGAGAAACAACAAAAAAAAAAAAAGGAAAGAAGAAAAAAAAAAAAAAAAAAGGGAATATAAAACAAGGAAAAGAAGAAAAAAAAAGGGGGGTTTTGATTCTTAGCTGTGGAGAAAACCCCCATCAGTTTAAGACTTGACGACTTAATACTATTTCTTTTATGCCTTCCCCCCCCGAGTCCAGCAGCAGCGAATAACCATTTTATTATGATTATCAGTCCTCCGCAAGGGCCTAGTCTCCTCTCCCATCCCTATGGGTCTCTAGGGCGGCTTTGTTCTGCTCCAACCAGTTGACTACTTCAGTGGGATCATTAAAGAAAAGAGTCCTGTCCAAGGCTACCACTCTGAGACGAGCCGGGTACAAAAGAGCGTAAGAGATTTTATATTTTTGTAGGGCCTTTTTGACGGGCATGAACTCGGCTCTACGTTTCTGTAGGTCAGGTGAAAAGTCTGGATATATTGATATTCTTGTTCCTTTATATGTAATCTGTCCCAGCTCTCTGGCTTTTTGGAGCAAAGTTACCTTATCGGTGTAATTAAGAAATTTAAGAAGAAACGGTCTTGGATGTTTCCCCTGTTGGAATACTTTAAAAGGGACCCGGTGAGCCCTTTCTATAGCAAAGAATGCAGAGAGACTATCGGAGCCAAAAATCTCCTTGCACCAGTGTTCCATGAAAGCTATAGGGTCTGTACCTTCACATCCTTCGGGTAGACCTACCACTCTCACATTGTTCCTGCGCAGTCTGTTTTCCAACGCATCTAATTTAACTACTTGGAGGGCTGTTAACTCTTGTAGCCCCGTTAATTCCCCTTGTAGTGGAAAGAGGGCATCCTCCACTGCACTTAACCTGTCCTCTAATGCATTGGTTCTTGACACCGTTCTGTGCAGTTCCTGCCTCATGGAAAGTAATTCTTCTTTTAGTCCTATTAGCTGAATATCAAAACTGGCCATATAGTCTCTACATGCATTGACTGCGCTGAGTACCTCCCTAAGAGTAGGTTCCCCCTCTGGTGTTGGGCCCACTACTAAGGGTTCGGGGACACTGGTCATTTCAGGAGTTACAAGCATGTTTACGGTTCCAGCCAATTCTGGGCCCACCCCTTTGGTACTCACGGTTTTGGAGTTTGCCGCATTAGCCGTGGTAGATGCCTTTACAGTCACTTGTCCGTAACTCCTTCTTTCCTGGAATGAACTCGTCGGCGCCTTGGTTTGTGATACTGCTGTAGGTAGATGGCCTTTGGCTGGCGATATGGTAGGGAAATAATAAATATGGTAGGGGTGTGAGCAAAGCGCTCTAGCTTAGCAGCGGCAGCCTGGTTACTCTTAGTGGACCTGGTGTTTGACATCCCTTAAAACAGGGTAGAAAAGTTGAGCAGGATAGGTCTTTAGTCCTTGTTCTTAGTAAAGGTGTTAGGTGATTAAGTGGCTTGCTTCAGGTAAGGCTTTCGTGAAAATAATCAGACCACGGTTCGAGGTGGAGAGGTGGAGATGATCCTAGCCCAAGCTAACAAGTGCCAAAGCTTATCCAATGCAATAATGTTTCTCCTCTGCACCAATAGGCCAGGTGACTGTGGGAGGCTGTAGGTGACTATAAATGACTATAAAAATGGAGATAGGAGCTGTATACTTTGTAGGAGACCCTCTTTGTTAGCTGTGCTCAGCTCCACTTTCCTCCCCACACTATAAGTTGCATGTAGTATGTGGTATATAGTCAGGTGTGCGTCCCCAACCAGTGCAACACCAACAAGCAATAAGAGTTGGGGTACAGCCCACCACTGACAAGTCACTAATAGGATGATACGTTCAGGCAAATAAAGTGTCCCAAGACATGGTCTCTATATAGGCTGTGTGTTGTATGCCTATCTATGCTAGAAGTATTGAATATTGCCTGCTGCAGGTGCTGTATTGTTAGATACAGTTTGATTTAAAGTCTCCTCACTGCTCCCGCCGCTCAGTACCTCGTTATACTGGGGCTCTCAGTTTTTGCACCGCGAGGTGACGCTGTTCCCGAAGTCTCGCGATGGTCTGTCAGCGTGAGGCCGCGGGCTGGGGATCCCCGATTCCAGCCCGGCTCCCGGGAGCAGCTCGATCACGGCACGTATCCCGAGCGTGTCCCCCGAACTTCCCGGCGGCTCCACAACGCAGCCTCCCGGAGTCCAAGCAGGAGCGCACTGGACGCGCACAACACCCCAAGATCCCGCTGCAGATGGTGAGGTAAGGAATGGGAAGAGGAGGGAGGGATTGGTCCGCACCTCCAGTACCAGCGGGGGACACACTCTGCCTTTTTCGTTGGTCAGCGTGTTGTGAGATGGCTGCGATGGCAGCTGCTGCTGCGGGGAGGCACTCAATCCTCTAGGCGTCAAGATGTCTAGGCAATCCCTCGGCTCGTTTTTGCTTCAGGAGGGAGGAGAGCCTAACGGGCGGGCATGGTCACTCGCACACTAGCACACTAGCACTCGCACTCACTCCTACATCCGGTCATGCCCCGAACATTGCGGGTGCATTTCCAGGTAAGTCCTACCCTGACTCTCCACGGGAAACCCACTAATTTTTATCCTACACTTTCTCCCTCCTCTGGGGTTCCTGAGCTTATTTGCTTTTCTCAGGGGAACACTGCCTTCCCTGATACCCTCACTTTCTTGATATAGGGAACCTGTTCCTAATACTTCTCCTGATGGGGAACCACCCTTTCTCTCAGTGACACCAGATTTTCCGATTACAACAGGTTTAACAACTTGTCTGAGGTTACCCATGGCAATTGAACCCTCGTTAGCTGTACCGATCATTAGCAGATCACCAATTTTGAGATCCCAACTTCTGATACCATCAGTGCTTTTTACAGATTTTTTTAGGACCCGTCCTGAGGAAAGACCACACATAGGCGAGTGAGTATGCTCCACGGAACGATCACCAAGCTCCGCCCCACTTGCTGTCCAATGCTCAAGGGGCTCATTCCTTACGGCGACAATGCCAACTGGTGTATGCATTAGCTTGCTACAGAAACCAATTCCTTCATCACCTTCTCCCACAGTGTCTCCGGGTACTTTAATTTGTACCTTTGTGCGACTGACAGGAAAAATCTCTGCTACTGCCATGGCCATTCCGGTCCTTTCCTTCATGTAAAGTATAGTGGGTAAGGCAGTGTCCGTGCCCTCTACTTACCACCGCTCAGCCGCACTTTGGACTGCATCAGCAGAAATTTTCCTGGTCACCGCATCAGGCTGAGAGACTTCTGAGGTATTCAAACGTTCTCCTGAGCGCCTTCCATCCAAACCGGTAACTGGAAGTACCCTCTCAGAGAACCTTGAGACCATTTGCCACACTGCTAATAAACATGGTACCAACCAATTCCTCTTGTAATTAACATAAAGCATAGCCTGTACTACTTGGCTCCACCTACTGGTACTACGCAGTACCACCTCGTCCGATCACGGTGGGGACACCCAAGTGTACAGCAAATTGCCTTTTTGACTTCAAGCATTTTCAACAATACATTAGTAAACTTAATACGACCCAGGTCTACATACAAGACCTTTCTAGGGTCTTTTCCATTATCAATGACGTGGAGGGGCTCATCCACTGAAGCTGGAAAAGTAGAGACATTTATAGCGACCTCCACCTCACTGGCGGTATAGGTCTTCACAGCCTGGTGCTCAACTGGAGCGCCGTCAGACGTACATCTCACATTTATCCCTTCTGTCACAGCATCAGTGAGCCGCTGCAGGTCATAAGTTACATTGCCATTTTTGCACTCACTATTTTCCAGCAGTTGGGCTGCGGATAACACAACTGCCATGCATGCGCCCTTAACCAGTCCTTCTGACTGAAGGGCATCAATCTCTGCAGGGGCCAACATGCCCTTGGTCACTGGCCACCCTGCAGTCCCTCCGTTGGGCATAGCAGGTGTTATGTCCACATCTGTGTTACGCAACCTAGCCTTATCCAGCATGGCTAGCAATTGTTTAGCCGAGTTGTCCCAGTCAGTGGTACTTCCCTGACAGGCATTCTGCAGCGCTGCATCACCTGTTCCAAGAGGCACCAAAGGAACCTGGGACTTATTACCCAATACAGTACATTTGTCATCGCTAGACACATCACATTGTACAAGCACAGTTTCACTTATGTCACATTGGGACAATGCTTCGTCACAAACCACAAGGTGCAATACCCCATTTTGACCAGATTGTTCTGGTGGCGCTATCATCACATCCATCTTTACACTAACAGCTTTAGCAGGATAAATACATTTTTCCCCAAACTGGTCACTTACCAGGCGGGTGGTCTGCACGCACACACTCTCATTGTGTGGTGCAGTCTCTCCTTGTTCCCCCAGAGTAGTGGCAGAGCGGTGCTGGACAACCTCCATTTCCAACACAGGAAGATCCCGGGAGTTTTCCATGGACAACCCTGCAGCTCTGCCTCTGGTGGTCACGGAAGACATCCTACTCCCATCCTTTTTAGTAAACAAATCACCAATATTATTCTCAAATATGACATTTCCAGAAATACATTTCTCAACCTTTAGAGGATAATCACAACACTTAGACGTAGCTGTAGCTATTGTGGGTGGCCCCTTACCCACTAGAGAAGCTCTTCAGCTGACCTGGCAAACCCTCCACTCCAACACTGGGCTCCTGGGAGGTTTCCCTGGGCAACCCCACAGCACCTATATCTGTCACTAGAGAACATGGTATACGGATTTCTTTGGTCACCCCTAGTACAGCTCTTCCAGCACTCTGCTGGATTCCACCAGGTACATACAGAGTCCCCATGTCCTTTTTAGTCTTTAGTCCTGCTGACAGTTGGGCTTTACCCTGTGCCTCCCCCTACTCTGGGTAGCACACTGTAGCAAGTCCACCTGTACTGCGGATCTCCCTGCTGAACACACTTTCACTTCATTGGGTTCTGTCCCATAAACTGCAACATGCTTACCACTTCCTGTAGCCGTTGTCATAGCCTTCATTTGAGTGTGTTGTCTCTTATCTGCGATGTCTCCATAGACTGAATCTTTCATATGGTCATGGAGAAACACTGCAGCCTTTCCAGACCCACCAACACCCCCTGCATGTAACACAGGATCCCTGTTTCTAGGGGTAACAGCAGACCAGCATTCCAAAGATGGTTGGCTACACCTCATGGTGGTTACAGACTGTTGTGTCCATTCTGGGCTGACCACTTCACATAAGCGGCCATAATACACATCTTTACTTTGCTCATTGGTACCCCCTGCAGGCCACACAGACTTCTTGCCACTGTTGCTAGGGGTGACAACCGATATGTCTGCAGAAAACGCACGGCTGGTACACTGATTCACACTCATGCTCTCCTGAGCCATTGCTTGATTGTTGCTTTGTTGTCGCAGCGATGCCTCTCCTGTTGCTATGGGTGATGTCCTCCCTTTGCTGGAGCATGGCTGGCATCCCATGATGTGATGGAACTCTCCTCTAAGAAGGATTTCCGCTTTAAACTGGCAGTAATCATCGTGGTCACCGTCCATCAAATGGTAAACAGACCGGTACTCTACCAATGGTAAGGTTTGCAGCAATTTTGGCCACCGATCTCTAGGCCATTTCTATGGAAGAGCCCTGGGGTCATCATAAAAAAAAATACAAAATTCTGAGATTCAAAGTCAGAATTCTGAGATTCAAAGTCAGAGTTCTGAGATTAAAAGTCAGAATTCTGAGTTTCAAAGTCAGAATTCTGAGATTAAATCTCTGAATTTTGAGTTTTTTTTAAGTATAGTAATCTATATTAGGAGGATTTTAGGAGCAATTAGCAATAATGTAGTAACACCCATAGACCATCATTCTGCAGACATACAAGTCTTGTGCTCTATATATGGATCTGTAAATCTATCTTAGTTACAGCACACAGTATGGGGAAGCAGGCAGTGCTGGGCTCTCTGGTTCCTCTACTGTATTAATACTTACTCAGTTTAGTGTCATTTGCTCTAACATAAAGAGTCACGCTGAAAACGATTGTATTGTGTGTGCGTGTGTGGGGGGGGGGGGTGAAGACACAGCTTCTATAGATAAAAGAACACAATGCACCCCAACGTTTAGGAAACATTGCACTGTTTCCCCAACATGAGGGAATTGTGAGCACAATGTGTGTCTTTGTTCAAAACGGGGGGATGCTGAAAACAAGTATATTGTGTATTTGGGGGTGGGGGTGATGACACAGCTTCCATAGATAACAGAACACAATGCACCCCAACTTTTAGGAAACATTGCACTGTAGCCCCAACATGAGAAAATTGTATTGCTTGAGAAATAGCTCAATGCATAGAGCAACAGTCTAGGGTGTGATGTTTTGTGGGTTCAAATCCAGAAACGAGCACAATTTTTTTTTAAGTTATATATACATATTATTTTATACATTGCTCTTAGATTAAATATGGATGTCCCAATACCAATATTAGTAAATCAATATATTGAAAATATATATATGTCTTAAAAAAATTGAGCTCTGAGCTGGATTCAAACCCAAAACTCATACCCATGGAAGACTGTTCCTCTAGCCATTGAGCTACTGGCCAAGTCATGAATCTCTAATGTTTTTTTAAGTTTAATATGTGGTTCATTCTCTGCAAGAATTAGTCCAGACATGTAATTGCTATAATCAAGCCGTTCTAACCATAAAAACACATTGCCCTTCTGCCTTCTAGCCATTCACAATTCTCTCATGTTGGGGTAACAGTGCAATGTTTCCTAAAAGTTGGGGTGCATTGTCTTCTGTTATCTATGGAAGGTGTGTCTCCCCCCCACTCACACACAGAATACACTAGTTTTCAGCATGACTCTTTATGTTACAGCAGATGACAGCAAACTGAGGAACTATAATACAGTAGAGGAACCAGAGAGCCCAGCAATGCCTGCTTCCCCATACTGTATGCTGTAACTAAAATAGATTTACAGATTTACATATACAGAGCAAAAGTATGGAAGAGCCCTGGGGCCATCATAAAAAAAATACAAAATTCTGAGATTAAAAGTTAAAATTCTGAGTTTCAAAGTCAGAATTCTGATATTAAATCTCAGAATTCTGAGTTTCAAAGTCAGAATTCTGAGTTTCAAAGTCAGAATTCTGAGTTTCAAAGTCAGAATTCTGAGATTTAATCTCAGAATTCTGACTTTTAATCTCAGAATTCTGACTTTTAATCTCAGAATTCTGACTTTTAAATCTCAGAATTCTGAGTTTCAAAGTCAGAATTCTGACTTTGAATCTCAGAATTTTGTATTTTTTTTATGATGGCCCCAGGGCTCTTCCATACATTTCTTCATTAAAGCGACTTTTTCATACTTTTCCAGGAAGTCTCCAACCTCCTCTGTAGGTAGCATGGGTTGCATATAGTCAGATGCCACTATCTCAGCCCTTTGTACCACATCTGATTCTTTAGTCTGGTTCCACTTGAACCACTCATTCATAGTCTCATACACCAATGGCCCCTTTTGACTGGCCCTCTTAGGTGGAGACATCGTCTCAGGCCACGCTGAGCTCACTTCCCCTTTAACTTGCTTTGACATGAACTTTTTGTGTTTTGACTGTCGCATCCTTGGAGTCGCATGCACAGCAGCTTTTTACACAGTTCACAGCAGTAAAAAGGAAAAAAAAATATCTTACAGGTGCACTACCTGTATGCAATACAGACCATCAACATAAACGTATGCGCAATGTAGTTTGCCAGGCTGCCACACACAGCTAGCAGTAGTTCCTGCTGTGACTCACCACTGGAGCAAGGACCACCGTTTAGATGCCCGCTGAATCCACCATATGTAAACATTGGGGGTGTTAACTCAATGGTAAATGCGATTTTCAGCGAGTCCACAGCAGTCAGATGTTAGGTTTTGAGGGCATGGCAGCCCATTTTTATTGAAAGAAAACAAAATAACAGTTCACACACAGGATTCCCACGCAGGGGTTCTTCTCCAGTAATGTTCATATAATGAAAATGCCAAGCCTCCTGGCTCCTAGGCTTACTTAGCCTTGCAATACCTGTTAAACCTGGCCCACTCCTGGCCTCAACAGGATTCTCCAGTCTACTGTCTCCCAGACTTCCGGACTTTCTTCAGCCCCTCTTGGACTCGCTAGTCACCTCAGGTCTACCAGCCTCCCAGTCCTTCAGGCACGAAGTCCCCCCACACCAGGGATGTAGTCTCCAGGGCAGACAGACAGCTCCCCACACACAGGTCTGTCTTGCAGCAACAGCCAGCTGCACACAATCCACCTTCCTCTCCTCTGTTCTGACCAGTCCCTGATTATATTGGTAGTGTTCAGCTGGGAACACAACCTTCTGGCTGTCTGTAAGATCTGGACACAGGGTTGGAGATCCCATCCCACCCAAGTCTCTGCAGGATCTCCAACTACACAGCCCCATTCAAAACTAGCAAAACCTGGAGAAAACTGACAGAGCAGTTTTCTCCATTTAAACTCTACACTCTGTAGTTCTGCGATCCGCAGATACGCAAACCCTGTGTCCATTTTACCTCCAATTTCATAGGGACAGGGACTCTCACTATTACAATATATATATATATATACCGAAGCATGGGGGCAATACGCCCCAAAAGTTAAAGTTAAAAGCAAATCGCTACTCCACCCCTTCCCCCATGCTTCGGCAAATATGTTCTTTTTTAACTGTGGTGGTGAAATCACCTCTTACAGCACTGAAGTCATGGCTTTATGTATCGTGAGATCAATAGCTGTTGCTGTCAAGATAAATAAATCTGCGCTGCAGCTGAATGAAAACTTAAAAAACAAAAAAAAAATGGTTTACAATAAAACACAGTAAACTTTAAAGTATAAAAAAAATTACATACCTGAAAGCAAACAAGATAAAACATATTAACAATAAAATATTGCAGTTAAGCAAAACATTGCAACAAAGAGCAGAACAATATAAAGAATAGAGAGAGAGAGAGAGAGAGAGAGAGAGAGAGAGAGGGAGAACAATAAAACAACAACAATTTTTTTTCATATTTAGTTTTTGTGTTTTTTATTTTTTTTTACTTTTTTTTACACTTTTATTTGTAACTGTAACTGTTCGGCTCCAGGTTCGGGTCTCTCAAAATGGGATGGCATCTTGAGAGACCCTGTGAAAGTGTGTCCTATTCTGTGCAGTGCTGTACCCCACACTAAAACTCCAGTAGTGTATGATAGCGTTCAAATCATTCACCAATGAAAAGACCAGGATTAGACAATAATAGCTGGTGTCACACCTATGTCCGCGCTTGGGCAGGGGTAACAGAGAGGACATATGGAAAATGCCTGGCTTACTGCATTTGGATTGAGAAGGTGAGGTGGAGCACTGTCTGGAAACAGAAGGGCTCTAATGATCTCTTCCTGGAATTTAAGGAAGGATCCAGTCCATCTTGAAGCTCTGTGTAGCACATAAGCGTTCAGCAAAGCCAATTGAACACCAGTGGCTGTAGTAATTTGGACCACCATGTCTGCCTGAAGGGAGGACAGAACAAAAACATTCCGTGAATCCCTCCACTTCATAGCGAACAAATTATTACACTTCAAGCAGGCTCTCTCCCCCAGCCTTAGATGGGAATCTATAAGCCGCTGGGATAAGCCCCGACGATTAGATCGCACGGTACCACATGAGCCAATCTGGTGATCAAACAAGTGACTAAAAAGTGGAATGCTTCTGTAATAATTGTCCACATACAAGTGGTAACCCTTTCCTAATAAGGGTGACACCAAGTTCCACAAAATCTTGCCAACGCTTCCTATGTAGTCTGGGCAGTTCTCTGGCTCTACGTGACTATCTCTTCCGTTGTAAACCATAAAACTATATGTATAGCCTGTTGCCCTGTCACAGAGCTTATACATCTTGACCCCATATCTGGCTTGCTTGCTGGGAAGATACTGTTTGAAAGACAATCAGCCAGAAAATGTAATCAGGGACTCATCAATGCAGACAAATTGATTGGGAGTAAACAAGGCTACAAAACGTTTGTGGAAGTGGCGTACAAAGGGCCGAATTTTGTAGAGCCGATCGTATCCAGAATCTCCCCCAGGATGACAGAGTCCATTGTCAATGAAGTGCATGAACTGCCAGATCTGCTCGTATCTGCTCAAGGCAGAGAACAGGGGCATATAGTAAATTGGGTCAGTGGACCAATATGACTGCAACATACTCATTTTATTTATGCCCATGAAGAGGGATATGCCCAGAAAGGTCTTAAATTCAGAAACTGTAATTGGTTTCCAATCTCTGGCATAGGAGCACAGCTGAGGATTATCAGCAATGAATTGAACAGCATACAGATTGCTTTGGTCCACAATAGAGCTATAGAGATCTACTATGAAAAACAGCGAATAAAAATCAAGTGATGTAAAATCAACTGTTTCCACCTAAATTCCGGGTTGGTCAGTGAATGGGAGAAGTACGGGTGCTGCAGAAGTGGTGAGCTCCCAATTAGGATTGTCAAATTATGCAAGAAGGGTACTTTGGGCACGACGGGCCTGTCTTTGTCTTCTCGGTGCCAGCAGGACACTAGATGTGCTTGCCACCTCACCAGCTTGAACTGCACTTATGGAACTTGCCACATCACCATGTGATACTGCAGTGCTGGTTTGACTATGACCAGGGTGTACTAGGCCACTGGTGCTTGCCAGTTCACCAGAAGGATGAGCGGCACTAGTGCTGGTTCTCTGCTCCATACTAGAGCCCTTCGGTTCTTGCACCTCAACAACAGCAGAAGAACAATGAGGTCCGGTATGTGTGACCTTGGCAGGGACCACAACTCTGTCATCAGAGCTATCTGTCAGAGAGCTGCCAGATGAGTGGCTTCCTCTTCACTATCTGTCATGCTCAGAAATGTGTAGGCCTCTTCACTAGTGTACCTTTGATTTTCCATTTTGGTCTCTAAATTTAATGGTACACTTGTGAGACTCACAGGAAAAAAAGCTCCTAGACTGTCAGCAACTGAGTCAAACGCTACCAAAAAATATGTTCGCAATAGCAGGGATCATTCCTGACTCTGCAAACACTGCAGTTTTGTGTTTAGTGTTTTGCAAGTGACAGTGATCGATCAATAGTGTGCTTGGGTGGGCTGGGCTCAGCTGGGCAGTGGGGCAAAATGCAGGTGCTAGCAGGTATCTTGGTGGAACCCTAAACTTCTGGGGACACTAGTATGGATCAGATCAGATATTGATCCGTTCAGATACTATACTACTAAGGAAGGTGTATGGTGCGTGGGTGGGTGTTAGTGCTACTGGCACTAATCTGTCACTGCCTAGGGCAACGCAGACCCTATGTGACACTAAAACCTAGTTGATATCACCTGCTGGGCGATCAGGGGGTTAAATATTTTTTGGGTAATAAACGGTTTGTGCCCTGACACTATATAATACAAACTACTGTAACTAACCAGCGTCACCCGTAACACTTATACGGTGATCACTGGTGACAGGTGGTGAAAGGGTTCACTAAGGGGCAATCAGGGGGTTAAAACCTTTATTAGGTAATATATGGGGGTACCTGCCGCTATAAAAACCTGACGGTGAACCTAAATAACTAACTGGCTAACTAGTGTCACTTGTGACACCAATATGGCGATCAGAAAAAAGATTGATTAGTGACACTGGCAACGGGTTGAAAGGGTTAACTGGGGGCGATCAAGAGGTCAAACCTTTATTAGGGGGGTTAGAGGGGTACCCTAGACCTAACAGGGCCTGCCACTAATTGCCCTAAGGCCTCGTACACACGAGGGGATATGTCCGCTGAAAACGGTCCGATGGACCGTTTCAGCAGACATCTCCGATCGTGTGTATGGGCTAGCGGACAGATTTGTCCATCGGACAAATTTCAAAGCATGCTTTGAAATTTGTCCGCTACAAACCTGTCCGTCGGATATGTCCGCTGGTTAGTACGGGAAACCAGCGGACATATCCTCCCACACATGCGTCGTATCCTGTGAATGGATCCGACGCATGCGCGCGGAAGTGTTTACTTCCTGGTGCGTGACGTGGCGGCGTCAACGTCACCGCCGCGTCACCGGCACGTCACCGCGCCGTCCGCCGGCGGGGAATTGGATCCGATGGTGTGTACACGCCATCGGATCAAACTCCAAATCGGACATATCCGATGGAAATGGTCCGCGGACCGTTTTCATCGGATATGTCCGATCGTGTGTACGAGGCCTAACACTTATAATGGTCACAAATGACACCAAATGCAGTGATTAGTAAAAATATGAAAACTGCAATTGGTTACACTGTGACAGGGGGTACAGGGGTTAAATGGGGGGTGATTGGGGAATGAGTTGTGTGCCTATGTGTACTGGTGTAAGTGTAGTATTTTGTAACTCACTCTGAGACATCTTCTCTCCTCGGTTTCAGATATACACGTAAGGCCTCTTACACACAGATCAGTTTTTCTTCAGGTTTTTCTTTTCAGTTTACCAAAACTATGTAGTACAAGGGCCTGCCTGATTGCATACAAATTGAGACTCTTGAGGTTTGACCTCATATTAGATGGATTTGGTAAACTGAAAAGAAAAACCTGAAGAAAAACTGATCTGTGTGTAAGAGGCCTTACTCTGCCTGCCCGTGCCCTTCTGCTGACATATATATCATTGTGAGGCGGTCGGCAAGTGGTTAAAAAATCTGGAATGCAGTGTTAACATTTTAATTGGATTGTATGGAATAGTGTACATTTATTCTCCTAAACAAGTCTCAGACTAATCTCAAATGTAGGTAATTTCTTAAAACAAAATGTAATAAAAGAATAATGCATTTAACTTTGACACCTCTGTATAATAACACCTTATCCTAATGTTAACCATATACTTAGGCATTGTCTAGCAATTTCAACCATTTTTATGAAGATTTAAATTGCAAAAACAATGGAAGTCCAGTCTATTGTAACGTTTTTATGAAACCCATAAAACAGTTGAAATAGTTGATGGTAGGTTACTATAATTAATTGTTTTTGCCATCTGGTTGGAAGTGGTTGGAATTGCTGGAAAATAACTAAAGTGCATGAACAGCAAAAAGGATTGAGTTATTTTTCTCCAATATAGATTTTTATTGATACTATTACTTCTAAAAATATATACAACGGATGCTTTCAGGGAGGTATCACTGAAGTAATCCATTACTTTTTGTAGCCATAAGTTTGTGTTTCTGTAGTTTGTGTTCAGCGATAGGGATGAGCTTTGTGTTCGACACGAACGTATGTTCGACTCGAACATTGTATGTTCGACCGTTCATCAAAATACGAACAAAGAGTGTCGTTCGTGCCAAATTCGATAGAGCAGGCAGGCTAGTCAGTTAAATTTACAGTGTGTAGAGGATATATATACATCCCAGGAGTTGTACATATATTTATAAACTGTATAGTTTAGTTAGATTACTTCTTCCTTATCTGTCAGGCAGTTGATTGTGCTAGCTGCAGTGTCCTCACGTGTTGTATTGCCCGTGTGCTCAGTGCGCCTAAACCAACTTGCTGTATACTGCAAGTTTGCACATAACTTTGCAACTGCACCCACTTGGTGGTGCATAGTGCAAGTGTGCTCATTACTTTGCAACTGAACCCACTTGGTGGTGCATAGTGCAAGTGTGCTCATTACTTTGCAACTGAACCCACTTGGTGGTGCATAGTGCAAGTGTGCTCATTACTTTGCAACTGAACCCACTTGGTGGTGCATAGTGCAAGTGTGCTCATTACTTTGCAACTAAACCCGCTTGATGGTGCATAGTGCAATTGTGCTCATTACTTTGCAACTAAAC
This sequence comes from Rana kukunoris, assembly GCA_029574335.1. Lineage (NCBI taxonomy): Eukaryota > Metazoa > Chordata > Amphibia > Anura > Ranidae > Rana > Rana kukunoris. The sequence goes on along the minus strand of CM056054.1, from coordinate 76,846,656 downwards.
CCGCTTGGTGGTGCATAGTGCAATTGTGCTCATTACTTTGCAACTGAACCCACTTGGTGGTGCATAGTGCAAGTGTGCTCATTACTTTGCAACTGAACCCACTTGGTGGTGCATAGTGCAAGTGTGCTCATTACTTTGCAACTAAACCCGCTTGGTGGTGCATAGTGCAATTGTGCTCATTACTTTGCAACTGAACCCACTTGGTGGTGCATAGTGCAAGTGTGCTCATTACTTTGCAACTGAACCCACTTGGTGGTGCATAGTGCAAGTGTGCTCATTACTTTGCAACTAAACCCGCTTGATGGTGCATAGTGCAATTGTGCTCATTACTTTGCAACTAAACCCGCTTGGTGGTGCATAGTGCAATTGTGCTCATTACTTTGCAACTGAACCCACTTGGTGGTGCATAGTACAAGTTTGCTCATTACTTTGCAACTGAACCCACTTGGTGGTGCATAGTGCAAGTGTGCTCATTACTTTGCAACTGAACCCACTTGGTGGTGCATAGTGCAAGTGTGCTCATTACTTTGCAACTGAACCCACTTGCTGGTGCATAGTGCAAGTGTGCTTATTACTTTGCAACTAAACCCACTTGGTAGTGCATAGTGCAGATGTGCTAATTACTAGGGTTGTCCCGATACCACTTTTTTAGGACCGAGTACAAGTACCGATACTTTTTTTCAAGTAGTCGCCGATACCGAATACCGATACTTTTTTTAAACGTGTCCCCAAATGCAGCCATGTCCCCCACATATTGCAGCCATGTATGTCCCCCACATATTGCAGCCATGTCATGTCCCCCACATATTGCAACCATGCATGTCCCCCACATATTGCAGCCATGTCATGTCCCCCACATATTGCAGCCATGTCATGTCCCCCACATATGCAGCCATGTCATGTCCCCCACATATTGCAGCCATGTCATGTCCCCCACATATGCAGCCATGTCATGTTCCCCACATATGCAGCCATGTCATGTTCCCCACATATTGCAGCCATGTCATGTCCCCCACATATTGCAGCCATGTCCTGTCCCCCACATAATGCAGCCATGTCATGTCCCCCACATATGCAGCCATGTCATGTCCCCCACATATTGCAGCCATGTCATGTCCCCCACATATGCAGCCATGTCATGTTCCCCACATATTGCAGCCATGTCCTGTCCCCCACATAATGCAGCCATGTCATGTCCCCCACATATGCAGCCATGTCATGTCCCCCACATATTGCAGCCATGTCATGTCCCCCACATATGCAGCCATGTCATGTTCCCCACATATTGCAGCCATGTCCTGTCACCCACATAATGCAGCCATGTCATGTCACCCACATAATGCAGCCATGTCATGTCCCCCACATATGCAGCCATGTCATGTCCCCCACATATTGCAGCCATGTCATGTCCCCCACATATGCAGCCATGTCATGTCCCCCACATATGCAGCCATGTCATGTTCCCCACATATTGCAGCCATGTCATGTCCCCCACATATTGCAGCCATGTCATGTCCCCCACATATTGCAGCCATGTCATGTCCCCCACATATTGCAGCCATGTCATGTCCCCCACATATGCAGCCATGTCATGTTCCCCACATATTGCAGCCATGTCATGTTCCCCACATATTGCAGCCATGTCATGTCCCCCACATATGCAGCCATGTCATGTCCCCCACATATGCAGCCATGTCATGTCCCCCACATATGCAGCCATGTCATGTCCCCCACATATGCAGCCATGTCATGTCCCCCACATATGCAGCCATGTCATGTCCCCCACATATGCATCCATGTCCTGTGCCCCATATTGCAGCCATGTCATGTCCCCCATACCTCCGCCGCTGCTGCTGCCGGGTTAATCTCCGTGCAACACAGCGGGCATTACAAGTTTTCGTTGGTAAACTTGTAATACCCGCGGCGCCATGTATAGACACGCGATTGGGCGGATCTGTCCAATCGCGAGCAAGGGGGGAGTGTCTATGCACGTATCCGTGTATAGACACTCCCCCCTTGCTCGCGATTGGACGGATCCGTCCAATCGCGTGTCTATACATGGCGCCGCGGGTATTACAAGTTTACCAACGAAAAACTTGTAATGCCCCCTGTGTTGCACGGGGATTAGCGGCGTGCGGCGTGTGGCGGGGGGGGTAAAGTATTCTATTTAGGTATCGGGGGTATTTGCGGGAGTACAAGTACTCCCGCAAATACTCGGAATCGGTCCCGATACCGATACTGGTATCGGTATCGGGACAACCCTACTAATTACTGTACACCTAAGCCTACTTGATTTATAGTGCAAGTGTGCTAATTACTTTCCACCTAAGCCTATTTGGTTTATAGTGCAAGTGTGCTAATTACTTTCCACCTAAACCCACTTGGTTTATAGTGCAAGTGTGATAATTACTTTCCACCTAAACCCACTTGGTTTATACTGCAAGTGTGCTAATTACTGTGCAGTGTGCACCTAAGCCCACTTGGTTTATAGTGCAAGTGTGCTAATTATTTTGGAACCTAAATCCACTTGGTTTATAGTGCAAGTGTGCTAATTACTTTCCACCTAAAGCTACTAGGTGTGTGTACTGACTTTGTCCTCTGCAGGCCATTATAATGTCTGGAAGGACAACAAAGGCAGAGAGTCACGAGGGCAAGCAGGCTCTGCATCTAGAGACAACAGTGCTGGTGGTGGACACGTTGCATCCCCTTCAGCACATGGCCGTTGGACACGCTCGTCCTTCTTTTCGGGAGCTAGCCGTTTTGAGCCTCAACATGCAGACAAATTGGTAGAGTTGATGACCAAGCCGTCCTCATCATCCTTTCTCACCCAGGATGAGCTTACTTTGTCTGGCAAAGCAGCTGCCAAGGCGTCCTCTTCCCTCTGCACAATGGCATCACACACTTCTTCCCTAGTCCCACGATGTCCTCCTGAGGAGTCCCCCGAACTGTTTCAACACTGTGTTGGGTACATGCTGCATGAATATGCGCAGCGTTTTGAAGGCTCCGATGATGGAACTCAGATAGAGGAAGGCAGTAATGTGAGCCCAGAGAGAGGGGGTGCCCGAGAGGGACAGCAATCTGGCAGTTATGTTCCCCCAGCTGCAGCATTCTGCCAGGTTTTCGACAGTGATGAGGAGGGAGGGGATGAGGAGGTCACTGACTCTATGTGGGTGCCTGATAGGAGAGAGGAGGAGGCACAGGCACATCTCCAAAAAGGCAGGATGCCCTCCAGGGGACAGCTTAAGGGCAGCACACCAACTGCATTACATCGTAGAGCTACGCCTGTGCAGAACGCTGCTGTGTCTCAGCGTTACTGCAAAGGTTCTTTGGTGTGAGCCTTTTTTGAGACATGTGCATCAGATCGCACCTTTGTTATTTACAACATATGTCTTAAGTGTATCTCGCGTGGCCAAAACATCACCCACTTGGGCACCACATGCTTGACCAGACAACCTAGTAGTACATGTGGGCAATCTACTATCGGTACACCGATGGCAGATTGTAGCAGAAAAATTTCCCTGCCCCAGCTGCTGCAGCGCCGAAAGAAGTACTCTCACAGCCATCCACATGCCCAGCGGTTGAATGCTAGCTTAGCGAATTTGCTAGCACTTCAACTGCTGCCTTTTAAGTTGGTAGATTCTGCCCCCTTCCGTGAGTTTGTGGAATGTGCAGTACCTCAGTGGCAAGTTCCCAAACGCCACTTTTTCTCACGGAAGGCGAATCCGGCTCTCTACCGGCATGTGGAAGGCAATGTCCATGCCTCGCTGGACAGGGCGGTCAGTGGTAAGGTGCATATTACCGCTGACTCATGGTCCAGCAGGCATGGACAGGGATGTTAACTCTCTTTCACGGCGCATTGGGTGACTCTGCTGGCAGCTGGTAAAGACGCAGGGCAAGGTACAGTAGTGTTGGAGGTTGTTCTGCCACCACGCCTTCAAAACACTACTACTGGTTGTGACACACCTCTCTCTTCCACCCCCTCCTCTTCTTCTTCCTCTGTGGCCTCTTCCTGTGCTGATGTGTCCTCGGAACCAGCCGTGCTCTGTAGGCGTATGAGGGGCTACGCAAGAATGCAGGCAAAGAGATGCCATGCGGTGCTAAAGCTGGTGTGCTTCGGAGACAGGAGCCACACTGGGGCAGAGGTTCTGTCAGCTCTGCAGGTTTAGGCTCAGAGGTGGTTGACGCCACACCAGCTTAAGCCTGGAATGGTGGTTAGCGGCAATGGCACCAACCTCCTCTCTGCCCTGCGACAGGGACAACTGACCCATGTGCCCTGTTTTGCTCATGTTCTGAATTTGGTGTGCAGCGGTTTTTGGGCAGGTACCCGGGCTTACAGGATGTCCTGAAGTAGGCCAGGAAAGTCTGTGTGCATTTCAGAAGGTCATATAATGCCACTGCTCGGCTGACAGACCTCCAAAGGGAATACAACCTGCCCAAGAACCGCTTTAATCTGTGACATGCCCACCAGATGGAACTCTACATTGGCCATGCTGCAGCGGCTGCATACGCAGCAGAGGGCCATCAATGAGTACCTGTGCCAATATGGCAGCAGAACTGGGTCGGAGGAGCTTGGTTTTTTTTCCCCACGCCAGTGGGCATTGATCAGGGATGCATGCACTGTCCTGTCACCATTTGAGGAGGCCACGAGGATGGTGAGCAGTGACAGTGCATGCATTAGTGAGACTGTCCCTCTTAATCACATGTTGGAGCACACGCTACGTGGAATAATGGACAGGGCCCTTGAGGAAGAACAGAGGGAAGAAGAGGAGGATTTTCTTACCTCTCAAGGCCCCCTTTATCCAGACAGTGGTCCTGCTTGCCCGCCTAGCACACAGGAAGAGGACGAGGTGGAGGATGAGGAGGAGGATTGTATCAGCAGCATGGAGGTGGAGCCTAGCACTCAGCATCAGCAGCAGCAGTCTTCAAGGGATCACTTACAGTCCCAAGGAACTCATGAACTTTTACGTGGCTGGGATAAGGTGGCTGCGGATCCTGTCATCCTCAGTGACCCAAAGGACTGTGCTCCGAATGCCTCAGCAAACCTATGCTGCATGGCCTCCCTGATCCTGCAAAGCCTGCGTAAGGATCCTCATATTCGTGGTATCAAGGAGAGGGATAATTACTGGCTGGCAACTCTCCTTGATCCACATTACAAGAGTAAGGTTGCGGACCATGTCTTGCCGTCGCAGAGGGAGCAGAAGATGAAACATCTTCGGGAGGCCTTGCAGAAAGATCTGTGCAACGCGTTCCCAGAACCTGGAGGATTACCAAATCCTTGTCCTGGACAATGTGTTGCTGAGGCTTCGGTGAGTCAGAGAAGGAGCGGTGGAGAAGGTGGCCGCCTGATCGATGCGTTCAGACAATTTTTTAGTCCGCACCCCCAAGGTATGACCGGTTCTAGCAACCATAGCCAGCGTCTGGTTTACATGGTGCGGGAATACCTAGGGGCAAGATCAGACTTGGACACCTTCCCTACCAAAAATCCTCTGGCTTACTGGGTCTTGAGGATGGATCACTGGCCAGAGCTTGCACAGTACGCAATTGAGCTACTGGCTTGTCCTGCATCCAGCGTTATTTCAGAACGCACATTCAGTGCTGCTGGAGGCTTTGTGACCGATCACAGGGTGCGCCTCTCCACCGACTCCGTCGATCGACTGACCTTCATAAAAATGAATCAGGCTTGGATCACCAACAGCTACCAAGCACCTGATGCTGATGTAACTGAATAATTATTTTTGAAATGTCAAATCCCTTGGAGACTGTCTATGCTGATTCTGAGTGACTGTTGTTATGCTGCTGACTGAATATTCTTTTCCTCCTCAATGATCTTGCTGATAGCTAGTAAGAACATTGTTGGTTCTGGCCACCGCCACCAGTGCCTAAGGCCCAATTTTTCTGCCCCTGTTTAACAGGGGCGTATAATAAAACATTTTTATGCAAAACTTTACATGTGGCTCTTTGCTGCCCTCCAATTACAGTATCTGTGAGGGGTTGCAGTGCTGTGCCTAAGTCCCAATTTTTCTAAAACCTGTTTAACAGGGGCATGTAATAACAATTTTTGCACTCCAACTAGAGTATCTGTAAGGCCTCGTACACACGAGTAAATAGATTTGTTCAAAACGGTCTGTCCGTTTTGGTTTGCTCGCATGTACACACGAGCAAACCAAAATCCCCGCCAGCAGACAGCGCGCTGACGTGTCGGTGACGTGGCGGTGACGTTGACGCCGCCACATCACCGCACCAGGAAGTAAAACACTTTCGCGCATGCATCGAAACCATTTGGCGCGTGTGCGAGAAGACATGTCTGCTGGTTAGCGTACTAACCAGCAGACATGTCGGGCGGACGGGTTCCCAGCCGACAGATTTCAAAGCATGCTTTGAAATCTGTCGGGTGGCCAAATCCGTCTGTTTGCCCGTACACACAATCAAATCTGTCTGCTGAAACGGTCTAGCAGACCGTTTCCAGCAGACAGATTTGATCGTGTGTACGAGGCCTAAGGGGTTGCAGTGTTGTGGCACCGCCACCAGTGCCTAAGGCCTAATTTTTCTTCCCCTGTTCTAGTATTTTTCTTTGTTTCATTCTTTTCTAATTTGTGTTTTTATTGTAGCTTTCTCCTAGATTACCATAGTGTCATGTTTATTTTCCTGTACTAAATACTCATCATTGTCAATGTAAACACCACAAATCTAGATTTGTTCTTTTAGGCAGCATTGATATAATAATCAGCCACACATTGTTGAGTATCCAAAAATATTTATTGTTTCACATTTAAAATTTGTAATTTTTTTATCCAAAAAATATAAAAATAGATTTTTTCTTTTATCAAGAAATAGTTTTTTTGAATTTTTTGTTGGTATATTTTTTTTAGAGATATATATTTTTTTTGTGTATTTTCTTTGAGAATAACAAAATCAAAGAAAATATCTGGTTAAAACGCATGAACAATGACCAACTTTTTAGCATTAGTCATTGTTCATGCATTTTAGCCAGAAAACTAGAGATTCCACTTTAAAAAAAATAAAACAAAACATACATAGAAAAAGAAGAAATACTTACAAACATTTTTTTTTATTTAAACCCTCCCCAGAACATCAATTAAATCCTTTAGTTTTCACTCCACATTTTTTTTTCTCATTTGCCCCAAGCAGATGTGGATGTCCTCAATTTGAGCCCTGCAGGACAACACCTCTCCAATTAACACCTGGGCGCTGTATGTGTCCAATCCACCACCAACAGCACGGATACCTCCTGAAATTTGGAAACAAACCATGTATTACAATTATGCAGGCCTACATCTATTACCTGAAGCTGTGCTGTATGACACTGACCTGATGTGGTGGCAGTTTCCACTTCCTGCACATCCTGCAGGGGTGTGGCTTGGGGCTGTGTGGGGTTTGTCTGCTCCAGTCTTGCAGCCTCATTGCGTCCTATGAGATTGTAAAAAAGGGAAACATGAATCAAAAAGATTAGAGGCCTGAAAGAGGAATATGAATCATTCTTTTTATAAAGTGTGGTACAATTGTCTGTTTTTACAATCCTTCTAAGCTTAACACAGGATTGTATCCATTACCAAAGCTGCTACATTTCTCTATCTTTAGCCAAGTTTCCTACATGGAAAAAAACACCAAGGGGCAGATTCACAAAGACGTAATATTCCGCTGCGTAATCGAAATACGGTACGCTGCCGTATTTCACCAGACTCTACACCGAATTCAGGTAGTTTTTTTGCGCGTACGCTATTGTGTCGTATTTTTTTTCCGCCGCGCAATCGAAATACGTGATTAGGGGGCGTGAAGCATTTAAATTAAGCGCGTCCCCGCGACGATCGAACTGCGCATGCTCTGTTCAGGAATTTCCCGCCGTGCATTGCGCGAAATCACGTCGTGACGTCATTCGTTGTTTGAGTAGCGGCGTTTACGAACATTCCTATTCCCGGACGACTTACGTTAAAAATAATAAAAGACATCGGAAAACGTTGAAATTCGACGCGGGAACGACGGCCATACTTAACATGGGCTGTCTAATATTAGACCAGCAAAAAGCAGGTATAGTGAAACGGAAAAAAAAGATGACTAAAGGTGCCGTAAGAGATTGCGTTGAAAGTGCGAAATTTTGTGGATTGCAGGCAAAAGCTCATTAGCATACCCTGACGGCGAAAAACAACAGGAAGTCCGCCCAGTGGCCGCAATTTTCTGGCAGCGTAGATCTGAAGGCGTACTAACACGTAATACAGTCGAAATAAAGCCCGCAGGTGTCTTTTCATGGTTTGAGGATTTCGACTAGCGTAAAAACGCCCGTAAGTCGAAATTACTCCAGTCTAACAACATTTACACAGGCGTAATCGCTTTGTGAATCTAGGCCCAAGTATCCACTGAATCACCTCTGTGTGACACCCTAACTAGGTTGTTCTTGTGGACAACACTCCCTGGGGCCCTAAGCAAAAAAAAAAAAAATTAGAAGCGGGGGGTGCTGACGACATTGACATGTCACATTAAACAAAGTTGAAAAGCGGGGGGAGGGGGTGTTCTGCTGTCGGAAATGGCATCTTACATTAAATTGAGAAGCAGGGGGTGCTGACATTTTACCTCTTCTCCCATGCAGCCAGCGAGTTGAGAAGCAGGGTGAGGGGGCTAAAATGACTTCTCACCAGGCGGGGCCTTTAGTAATTTGTGGGGCCCTTCGCAGCTTTGCAGGGCTCTAAGCAGCTTGCATAGGGCAGATCGGCCCTGCCAACACTTGTGCTACTGAGTCCATATGTGTAACCAACTGCTGAGCATACTCTCCTTTTACTGTATATTGACTTAAGTTGTATTATTTAAATCTAGTTAAGAACACATCTACATTAAATAAAAAATTGGTCTCACATAAATAGATCATAAATAGAATGAACGGCGACATATGCAACCAATTATTATGCCCACTAACATGAACCTTGACATGTATTCTTGAACTGTATATATACAACCTGCAAGAAAAAGCACATGCCGCACATTAATAAAAAAAAAAGTACACATGAAAATTACTTACTACTTCTGATGACTTTTTTAATCCTCTCCATATGCTCCGGCTCTCTTATTTTAAGGTCAGACAACCTTTTCCGCAGCTGTTCCCTTGACCTGCGCACCCCGAATTTCTGGTGGAGAGTCCTCTGCACATTCTCCATGATCTGGGCCTTCACCTTGTTTGGGTTCTTGTAAGGGCCATGTTTGCAATCATAGTCCTCCCTCCTTAGGATTGCCACCATTTCCACCATCTCCTCAAAGGACATATTGGTGGCTTTGTACCTCCTGCTCCTGGTTTTTGCTACCGCCTGGCCTTGCTCCTGGTTTGAGCTTCCCGCTTGCCGTGTGTCCTCCATGGTGTCTCCACTGTCTTGCATTGACCGACCGAAAAGGGGCATGGAAAGTACAAGAACGATCGCCAGGGGCGGGGAAATGTGTGGAGATTCTCGCATGCGCAGTGTATAAAGGGATATCGCGTGAGTGAAAACGTCGTTCACAGTCTGTAGAAAAATGCGGAAGAAACGATTGTGTAGTACGACGGTACGTAACTTGATTTTGGACTTTATGATCAGTGTAGGAGTTTGTGGGTTAGATATGGGGAAATAGCTTAGTAAGTAGCAGAGGCTTGACTGACATTAGCTTTTTTTGCTTAATTTTGACTTGCAGAAATAATGGAGGCCTTCAGGGAACAGGAGTTCTTCACAGAATTTGTTCAAAGGGGGCCCCGAATGGCAACCCCCCTTTTTTCTAGAATTTTTCTTTCCCAAAAAAAATATTTATTAAACCAATATCTGGCATTGGAATGCCCCCCCCCCCACACCTAAAATAATCGACATATTGTTGCCGCACAGCACGTGCGCTTTGTGTCATGTAGTTTGTTGTGCAATATGCAGCAGCAAAGTATGACATGGTTCAGATTCTACTTAAAGCGGAGTTCCACCCAAATTCGGAACTTCCGCTAATCCCACTCCTCACCCCCTTACATGCCACATTTGGCATGTAATTTTTTTTGGGGGGTAGTGGGGGCTTCAGGAGGAGTGGGAATTCCTGTCCCACTTCCGCCGAGGGGCTGGTTGTGCGATTAAGCTTAATCGCCTACAGCAGCCCCTCCCTGTAGGCGATCACATGGGACACTGACAGGTCCCATGCGATCGCCTGTCCAATCAGCGGCGGGCTGCGCCGCTCACGAATGCGCAGTGCCGCTTGCGCATGCGCAGTGGGTGCCCGGCCGTGAAGCCGAAGGCTGTCACGGTCGGGTGCCCACACACAGGATGAAGACGCCGGCCGGGGAGGGGGGAGAGGAGCGGACCCCCCGGCTGGCGCGTCTCTGGATCGTGGAGCAGGTGAGTGTGTGTTTATTAAAAGCCAGCAGCTACACTTTTTGTAGCTGCTGACTTTTAATAAACACTAAATGTGGCTGGAACACCCCTTTAACAAACCTACAGTACTTGACTTGTTTGCACCGCCTGTATACTGTTGTATACTGCTGTTCAAAGTATATAGGGCCAAAGGGTATTGTAATGACATGGGGGAGTGGTGGCGGGGAAACCCATGCTATTTTTTTCAGTGATTTTCAGTGATTTTCATCCATATTGCAGGGACCAAGCATTACATTAAAGCCGCAAGCAGTATTAAATTACTTTTTTCTTATAGTAATCTCATTTTGTGCAGAGACAGTTCTAAACATGTGCCATCTCACAGGCTTACTATAGACACCCAGCAGGTACGATATTAAAAGGAATTTTTCATTATTTTATTTTTCACCCTAAGCATCATTAAAATCGCTGCTCCTAAAGAAACTATAGTTTTTAAAACGTTTTTTCCATTGATACATGTACCCTGGGGCAAGACCCGGGTTCTCAAAGACATTTTCGAACAATAACTTGAATATTGGGCTTTAAAATGAATACTTTTGAATTTGAACGTTCGAGTCTCATAGACGTCAATGGGGTTCTAAATGTTCGCGCGAACGTTTGGTCTATTCAAAGGTTCTGGTGCGAACCGAACACGGGGGTGTTGGGCTCATCCCTATTCAATGATTTTAAGACTGTGGTTGTTTTTCAGCATGTCGAAAAAACAAAGTTTTTCCAACTTCATCATTAAAGCGACATTGCCTACACACCATCGTTTTTAAAAAATGATCTAGCAAAGCGCATTGAGGTACAACACGTATGACGGCACTATAAAGGAGAAGTTCCATTTGCCTTTGGGCTGCTTTAGCTGATTCCGTGTTAGTAAAAGACGATTTGCGCTTTTTTTGTCTGTTACAGCGTGATGAATGTGCTTACTCTATTATGAACGGTAGTTTTACCAGATCGAGCGCTCCCATCTCATAACTTGCTTCTGAGCATGCGCGGGTTTTTAACGTTGTTTTAGCCCACGCACAATCATTTTTTACAACCCGAAAAACGACATTGTTTAAAACGGCGTTAAAAAATGCATCATGTTCAAATTCTTTTTTTTTTCGTTTTTCAGAACCTAAAAAATGATTTGGAGACCACACACAATCATTTTAAATTACATTTTTTTAAAACAACCTTTTTTTCATGCCGAAAAATGATTGTGTGTACGCTACATAACACCTGCTGGTTTCATTCTCCCATCAAATTAAATTTACTTAAGAGTCAATAAGGTGGATAGGAAGAGAGAATGCCAGTTAGGAAGGCCTATCTCTAAATTTAGGGAAGTCTAATACCAGGTAGCAAAGTGAATATAATTTCAAAGAGACAGACTTAGGAGGCATTTCTGTAATGAAAATGTAGAAATGTAATAACAGAAACCTTTTGATGTCCATTTTTAAAAATAAATTTTAATGGATAAAAATGACCTTCAGCTTTCCTTTGCATATTTCTTTGAGTACCTTGAGACAGCCCTTCTCTAAACTTCTAAGGTACAAAGTGATCCAATAGGTTGCATTCCATGTTCCAGATTGTTACTGTTTTCTCTAAAGTAAACTGGTTCTTGCAATTAACCCTTTCCTTTCCCTCAATTCAAAGCACAGACACTCTAATACCCTGTACACACGATCAGTTGGTCTGATGAAAGACGAACCGATCATGTGTGGGCCCCATGTTTTTTTTTTTTTCCCATTGTGAAAAAAAGTAGAACCTGTTTTAAAATTTTCTGATGGTTAAAAAAACGATAGAAAAAAACAATCGTCTGTGGGGAAATCCATCGGTCAAAAATCCACGCATGCTCAGAATCAAGTCGACGCATGCTCGGAAGCATCAAACTTAATTTTTCTCTGCACGTCGTTGTGTTTTACGTCACCGCATTGGACACAATCGGATTTTTAACTGATGGTGTGTAGGCAAGACTGATGAAAGTCAGCTTCATCGAATATCTGATGAAAAAATCCATCGGTCCGTTTTCATCGGATGAACCGATCGTGTGTACATGGCATAATCAAGCAGAGGGTTTGTGTTTGTACAGGAGCTGGCCAAGGAACATGTTTTTAAATGGTCAGATTGTGCTTGGATTAAGGCAGTCCTAATATGTCTAAGAACATCATCCTTATATACATTATTGTTAATCAGTGCACATAAAATAATAGCTTTATTGCATTTCCTTATAGTATTATCTGTTATAATCATAATTTAAGTATTATTTCTAATAATGTTTCTAAAAATATGTGTTCTTTACCTTAAGCTTTTTATATTTACACATATGCAATTTACTAATCATTTCTATTTACATCTTGCACAGCTGAAAAGGGAAATGATGACTTCTATTCAAAAAGAAGACACCTTGCGGAGCTTGCAGCAAAGGGAAGCCTACCTTTACATCCTGTCCGAGTGGATCAAGAAAGATCGTACAGCCCAGAAGCCAGCACTATTGGAGGCACAGTGGGTGGCAGCCTTGGAGGCAGTCTTGGTGGTTCAATGGGAGGCACACTTGGTGGTTCAGTGAGTGGTACTTTAGGTGGCACTCTGGGTAGTGGAACACTGCCTGGCACACATAGTGGCACATTGGGTGGCACTTTGAAATTAAATGGACAGAAATCCAAAGTCAATAAAATTCATAATCATCCACTGGCTTCATCATACAACCCAGACTACAAAACCTGGGATCATAGTGAGCATTCTTTACGACGGCAAGCTTATGCAGCTAAAAAGCATTGCCCAGTGGAGTCTGTAAATGAACAGTCTCAAAATCAGCACTATGTTTCTCCACAGCCATACTTTGTAACTAACAGCAAAACAGAAGTAACTGTCTGAGATTACAAAGTCCATGCTACTGGAATATATACCATTGAGGGTAGATAAGTGGAAGTCCTCATATGCAGCAGAAGAACAGATTGGATTTCATATGTCTAGCAATACTGTCAAGGAATGCAATTAGGGATTCATTTTTTTACTTCACAGTGAAGATAATGAAAGAAAAATACTTTTGCCTACACTTTTTTAAAACAAACAAAAAAAAATAGAAATGAGAATTTTATGATACGAAGTAGCACTAAAAGAGCCTTCATCTCTGCAAAAATCAACATTCCTAACTGTCAAAGAGGACACACTAAGGTGGAAGTCATATTGGCCAATATTTTTGTAACAAAACAATAATAAGGGAAACAAAATGTTATGAAAATTATTATTTTCATTATGATCACTTTGCACATCTGTGAAAACCAATTGGAGTTTAGTTCTTTCCATCTATAAGAAGCAAAAAAAAAAATGAGGTCAAGAACCTTAACAAGACTGTTACATTCAATTTAAAAAAAGGGAATGGAGCCTTTCTTATTGGTGGAAAGTTCCAAGCTGTTAACAAAAAACGTTGAATATATTAAGGGAAATAAAAAGAAGCGAACCTTCTGCAAAGTACAGGAAATCAAGGAATTCTCTTTGGGGAAAGATTTTTGGAAGATTTGAAAATTATAATCCATGTGTTCTTCCGTTCCTGGTGTTCCATAAATAGGCAGATAGGAAAAACTATTATGCACTGTCAACTAAGAAAATCTTCAGTGTTTGCCTATTTTCACTCGCTTACGACTGGAAACATACAACGTGGGCGGTGCCTTTAATGTATTTCTATCGTTCAATGAAAAGTCTTGTTTGACCCTTTTTATGTTTTTGCTTAATTCTTTACATTTTGCCGAGTACTAGCTTATTCTTTGTAATGTTTCAAAGTATGTTTAAGATATTTAAATAATGTTTTGCATATCTGCTTTATATATTTGCAGTGTGTTAGGGACATGTTTCGTTTTTGCTTTTTAGGTAAAGTTTGCCTTAGACTTTTGACATTTTTGTTTTGACCAGCAAAAAGTAATGGAAAAGTCCTTCAAAAATAACCTTTTGGGATAGTTTTGTGAATGCTTGCTTTAGTTTGCATGTGGACTACGTTATCTGACATACCCAGTTTACTGGTATCTCATGGATATTCAACCATATAACAATGAAACAAAACCATATCCATAATATCAGGTTAACTGCATGTGTCACATTATTTAAAAATACCTATAAAATTATATAAAGTTTTGCTTTTACTTCTTTTTATCAAAGAAAGTAAAATATGTATTCATTCCTAATTAAAAAATAAAATAAAAACTATTCTAAAGCTGAACTCCAGGCAGATATATAAAAGGCAAAAAATAATCCAGCTCTTTATTCATTAATTCTTTGTGACCAAAGGTCACTGGTGCTCACATCAAATTTAGCATGCAGTTGGAAAATTTAACAGTAACTTTATAACTAGTGTGCATACCTAAATAAATATTTTAATGCCGTTCTGGGCTCTAATGGGTACATCTATTTAATCTATAAAATGCTCTGTGTTGTTATAGGTGGATAAATGTACATTGTTTTAATGTATTTTTTTACATTTTTTTTTTAAATATATTACTTATTCTAAAAAATGCAAATTTGAAGGAATAATACTGTGGATCCCATTGCAGTGTGAAGATGGCAATGCTTATCTGCAGGCTAAAGGCTTTTATTTGTCTTGTAACCTTCCAGCCTGCGCATTAACATGCCATACCTAGCATAGTGAGTAGTACGTGATCAATAAACACTCTGATCAACAGTGGGAACTAATCTTTCAGTAACCACCCAGATTAAGAGCCCCACAAAGGAGTGATTGTTGGCTTTGAAAGGGAGTGGGTCATTATGCTGGGAAAGTTATAGAATAGATTGTGGCTAAGAAGGGGTTAATACATCAAGGATTTTTTTTTCACATTTAAAGGTATCTGAATTTAACCTGGTATCCACATCTTGCATTTTCCTGTATAACAGAACAGAATATGAGATGGAAAAGCAAAGCAGCACTAGTAGCTACGTAGTTATGCAGCAGTGCTTATGTGCTAACATGTCACATACTGATAGGAGACGGGGGAGTGACAGAGAGATGAGATCATTTAATGTTCTGCTTCTCTTTTCACTATCCAATCAGATCTTCTGTTCTGACAGGGAACTGCAATATGGCAGGGTTGTGTAAATCTCATGACTGGATGGGCAGAAATACAAATCCTGTGGCAGGTCCATAAATGTATTTTATCTGTAAATGTAAATATTTTCCTGGAGTTCAGCTTTAAATAATAAATCAGAGGCACTCGTGTATTAATCTAATATTGTCAAATAACTAGACTTTGCAAAAGGTTTATACTTGCAAAATAATATATCTTGGACTATGCTGCAAATGTAAATAATGGAGTTATACTACAAATGTTTTTTCTACTTGGTAGTAGAAAAAGTTGATGCATTATAGTCACTTTTTTTGTAGAAACATACATAATACACTCGCCACAATTACATTACCTCCCCTATGATAATCATAGGATGTAAGATGAGACCCAGCATCATAATACAAGAACATACCGCATTGACACAGCAACTTTCCTTTGAAAGCTATTAGAGTCACATTTGTCAAGTAAAATACTCACTGCATCTTTGAGTAGGTGAACAAACTTCAATAATAAAATTGTATCATCTATGTAGTGGATCTAGTACAGGGTTGTCTTCATGTGTAATTCCACAATGAGCTTTATTGCCTTGTAGAGATAAGAGATTATTAACTACTGTAAGTAGTGTCCACAAACTTCTTTGAACATTGGGTAGTATAGAGACAGAAACTGCAACATGTATTATATATGTTTGTATGTTCTGTGCTATTATTATCAGGTAAATTTGAGATTGACAACCTGCATTGGAAAAAAATTGCCACTCTTAGTCACAAATTCAAACCTCTCAGTACTTCCTGTATGTCCGGCTTTCACATTTTCATTACTAAGAAGCAACACATTGGCAACAGGGTTGGACTAGACTAGAATTTTTACAGTTATCTGGCACTGGCTATCCAAAGTCTGACTGTGATTGATTGCTTCTTTAAAAAGTCCAAGTTCATATTTTGGAATACAATGTTGTTTTTGAATTACCGTAATTTTCGCTCCATAAGAAGCACCTGGCCATAAGACGCATCAAGTTTTTAGAGGAGGAATACAAGAAAAAAAATATTCTGAACCAAATGGTGTTCTAAAAATATTTAATAAAATATAACAGAATAATATTATACTACTACTAATACTACTATAGGTGGGTGGTGGACACAGCAACACCAGCAATACCACCTCCCCATCAAATAGTCTCAGCTACACTATAACTGGGTGGTGGTGGTGGACACAGCAACCTCCCCCCTTCCCAGATCAGCTCAGGGTGGCAAGGTAGAAATAAACACTTCTTCAGCCTCTTCTCACACTAGCTCAGGTGACTGGGCAGTGGATACCATGCCAACACACACCTCCCACCCCCCTATCACCAGCTCACCTCAGGCAGCGGAGGACACTGCCATTGCAATCCACAGCCCCTCCCCCAGCAGGCAGCTGGCTCGCTTTCAGCCTCAGATACACCCAGGCGGGTGGCAACTAGGAAGGTCCTGAGGACTGTGGACACAGTTTGCAGCAGCAGCTGACAAGCCACGCTGCCCGGGCAGGGAATAATGACACACACAGGCCTGGCTAGGCAGCACAGCAGTGGTGGAAGGAGCAGGAAGAAAACAACAGTGACAGACTAGACAAGGCTTGAGAGCTCTCGCCGCTCTCTGGATGGTATAATTTCTGGCACGTGTCACCTGACCTAGGTGCGGAGCACACCCCCATAGTGATGCCACTGACAACCCCAGATGTGTGGCACCCAGGGCAGACCGACCCCACCCCCCCTCTTGGTACGCCCCTGCCAGGATGATCTCACATCCTGTCTCTCTTCTGCCACGGAGAAGCCGAGTGTCGGTATTTGGCAGGGAGGCCTGGTCAATAATCGTTCCATAAGATACACAGACATCGCCATCCATTTTTTTGGAGTGCGTCTTATGGAGCGAAAAATACGGTACATGCATTAGCACTGATTGCTTGAGAATTTTTAATTCTATTTGATTACATTTTTATAATACAAATGTGATTCAATAATTTAGTATTGACTCAGATGCAGAACAATGGCAATCCAATGTTTAAAACACACAAACATCAGTTATGAATCAAATTGCATAATTGTTCCTGTCTATGTATATTACATTGAATATTAAATTACATTTCTAAAGTTTGCATTCTTTCACATGAGTATATCATGTTTCTGTGAATTAGGAGCTAATATCCAATACAAATTATCAAAACTGCATATATTTGTAAATACTGAAGACTGTGCAGACTTGATATTAATATAAGAGGGCATTTCATTTTAGGGCTTCATGTCTCAGCTGTCTACATTTATCCCTGTCTTTGGATATAATATACATGTGGTTATAAGATACTGAGACATTAAAAAACATAATGTAATCCATTATTTATTCATATGTACACGCTATTTTTTAGGAAGACACTTTCTTGATATACAGTAGTAAATTTGCCAGTTGTAATCCCTTGTGCAAGTGTGGAATGTGTAGTAATTAAAACGTAATAAACACTGTGTACCAAATATTCATTGGTACGGGTGAAACTCCAACACCTTGTATTTCAGAGACAGTATTATTCACATTCCTGATGCTCACAAAATCCTTTATTTTTAGATAGCACTAGAAGGTAAAAAAAAGCACATTAAATGAGAAATTGTTATCAGCCAGATTCACACCCTATTTATGTATTGCCACCAAAAACAAACATGCAGGCCATTTAAAGCCTGTTGAATATAACTTGTGATTTAACCTTCCTTCATAGCTCTGAACTGTCCCTGATTTTGAGGGACTGACCTTGATTTGGAACAAAGTCCATCTGTCCTACTTTCCTCCTCATTTGGTCTGATCTATACAGTTGTATATAAGTGCACTTCTTATCTTTTAAAAAGTGTTTCCCAGTGCTAAACCTTTCATTCAATTTCTAAATTGCTGCATTTGTAAATTTCAAAAGTCAGTAAAAGGTATAAAGGAATAATAGTGGTAAAGCACTTGTGGATTTAACTAATCATTCTTTTTTATTCTCCTTTAAGAGAATAAGCATGGGGTGTGTCCTATGATTACATACTAATATCCCTTATTCCCATCTCACAAAGTTGGAAGGTATGTACCTTTCAAATATAAAAAAAAAAAAAAAAAAAAACAGCAAATGTTCTTATCAGCTTATGATGTTGTTATTTATTGTTATTAGTTAAAGGAAGGAGCGGCATTTCCTTTTTAGCCATCATACAACACCGAGAATTCAGTGTTATATTTGAAAGTTAAGAAACACTCTAGTTGTATGTACTGTTTACCCAAAGTGCTCAATCTGTGAGTTCCTAGATTACTCTGTAAGTTTATAGCAACATTTTACTAGGGTCTTAGGGCTCATTCATACCAGTTTGCCTGAGTTATGCTACATGCTAATGAATGCACGCTGGTGTGCATTGTGAAGGGAGGGGGGTGTTGTTACGACTTAATGCACTGTTGACCTTTTTATTTAATTTTTTATATTCACTGAAATGTCACAGAATGGCATTTAATTTAACTATGTGCACTGCAACACCTTGTAGTGTGCTTTGGTGACATGCAGTGAACTGTGGTGAGTTGCACTGCAAAAAAATGCAGGCATGCTGCATTTTTATGCAACATACCGCACACCTGTAGCATGTGAACTGGACATATACAAACAAATCCATTGCTCTATAAAGAGCACTAGTAAGAGTGACCATTTTATTATATTGGGGGATCTAGGGTAAGAACAAAAACCTAAATTCTTTTGAGTCTATTTCCAGCAACAGCACAACAAAAAATTATTTTAGCTGTACCATTTGTACAATTGTTTCTAAATAAAACAGTTATAAACTAAATGCTAATTGAAAAAGACACAGAAATACCTATTGCAAAAAAGTTTTCTGATAAAATGAAATGATTAATTAACAAAAGATGGGCACATTCATTTTAAAGCAGAACTCCAGGCATTTTTTTTAATGTTCAATGTAAAAAAGTTTTAAGAGATGTATTTCAATTTAGGTATGGTTGTACATTCTTTAATATAAACATTGCAATTGAGGCCAGAAGTATAGGTTTTGCTATGCTTCTGGCACTTTGGCTATGAGAGCTCTGGGTCTCATGCACAAAACCTGCACCATTGCTTGTTCACACAGAAAAAAAGTGTTCTGTGAATGGGAAAGGGGGCAAACAACATATACGGCACTAAAACTTGTGTGTATGAGAACTGTAGCGCTCATAGCTGTAGCAGTCCAGAAGTATAGCAAGAGCTATATTAACCAACCTTAAAATGAAAGTACAACCATACTTAAAGTAGCATACACCTCTTGTAACAAAACAAACAAACAAAAAAAAAAAAAAAACAGAGTTCTGCTTCAACATTGTAGACCTTTAAAGTGGTTGTAAAGGTGTGTTTTTTTATTTTCTAAATAGGTTACTTTAAGCTAGTGCACAGAGGCGGCTCTTTAATTAGGCAAATTAGGCGGTCGCCTAAGGCCTCACACTCACAGGGGCCTTGTGGCCGCCTAATTTACCTAATGTATTACCCCAGTTTTGAGGGACAGGTAACCTTAACGCTGCTGTGCTCAGGCAACGTTAAGAGCCCTGACTCAGGAGCGGGGCCGCCAGGATCCCTAACAACCAGTAAATATCGGCGACACCACCCCTTGTGACGTTAATGACCCAGCATGCCCCCAGTCCGTGACGTCACAAAGGGGGACGGGTTCACCAGGTGACATCACCGGGTGGCCCCCGCCCCTTAGTTAATAAATAGCAGGATCTGGGAGTCCCCTTGTTAAAGGGGGCTTCCAGATTCCAATAATCCCCCCTGCCCGCAGACCCCCACAACCACCGGCCAGGGTTGTGGGGAAGAGGCTCTTGTCCTTGAATTATTTTTCCCATCATGGGTGTGAGTGGGGCCCCATGTCAAGTTTTGCATAAGGCCTCACAAAGCCTAGAGCTGCCTCTGCTAGTGCATTGTTGGTTCACTTACCTTCGATTTCCCTTCTATTTTTTTTTCCTTTGTTTTCTTTGTCTGAATTTCTCACTTCCTGTTCCTCCTCAATAAGGTGTTCGGTAAGCTGTTCTAAATGACTTTCCACCGCTCGGATGATGGTGGAAAGCTTACTGAGGAGAAACAGGAAGTGAGAAATTCAAACAAAGAAAAAAAACATTTTGAAAGGAAATTGAAGGAAAAGGTAAGTGAACCAACAATGCACTAGCTTAAAGGAACCTGTTTAGAAAATAAAAGCAAACCTTTACAATCCCTTTAAGTGAATATCCAGGGGACATGGCATTTACTTAGCAGTGGTTCGAAGTGCAAGGATAGCATTTGCCTGGAAAAGATTTCCCTTTTATGAGGCTAGTCTCAAGATAGTATTCCCTGATGTCTCTCTACCTATATTACATGGGTTTAAACTAAGGTAAAATATTTACTTATTCAGGCAAACTAAATAAACAAGAATGCTCATAGACTTAATAGAAGTCAGGTATCAGGATGTTTATGTTTTGTGATATATGGCATAATGCACTTGTCTGTACTAATATGACAACAATGATATAGCAAACAAACATTTCTACCTTACTAGTTAATACTAAATACTGTCTTACTGAAGTGTTTTGAGTAATATGTTGCTTTTTTTTTTACATTTTACAACCCAAGAGTCATTTAAATCTGTTGAAATTGTAGTTTACAGTGTGTGCCGGCAAAGAAAGCTTTCTCAGTAATACGTTTTGAGTGATCTTTGCATCATTGTCCACACAGGTACGCTGCCAGACTCACTGAGGATGTTCACCCTCAAATAAGTAACATAAAACATAACAACATTTACAGTGTAAGTATTCTCCTTTCTATGCCAAAAAAATGCAGTGGAATATCTGTATAGATTGTCCAGCTTTTTAGTGAATCTCTTTCAAACAAGCACTTTTGAATACCATAAATGCTTAATATTGCTTGCAATGAGGTACCTTTTTACTGCCCAATTATCAAAAGCAATAGTCAGATCAGTGACAGATATCTTTTAATATTTATTTTTAAATAACATATTAAGTAAACTGAAATAAGCGCAACAAAAGAAAATGCTAATGTTCCGTCATTTAAAGCAAAAAAAAATGTTCCTGGAAATATTATGCATCTATAAATAAGCTTGTTTTCCTATAATCTCTTTAAGTTGTAGTAAACATCAGTTGTGTGATATGCTGTATTCTGACAGCACAAAATAAACTCTTCTGTTAGTCCCCAAAACACATTTTCTTTTTCACCATCTGTGCTAGTTGTTTCATACTAAGAGTTTTACACCCAGGAAGATTGTATATTACATTAGTTGCAAAAATGTGAAAGTAAACTTGAATTGATTGTACCTACAGATAAGCCTATAATAAGGCTTACCTATAGGTACTGTACATGTCTCCTAAATTTGCACTGTTTAGGAGGGGTTTACTGTATATGCAGCCAATGATGTTATCTGTGCATGCGCTCTGAAGGAATAGCCACCTGTGCCATTTCTTTAGAGCCCTGTGCTGTGACCTGATGCGTGGGAGTGACATCACGTGGCTCCTGACGGTCACACAGCCGGATTGCACAGACCCGGAAGGAAGACGGTTGAAGATGGATGTGACTTCCAGTGATGACAATGAGGGCTTGATTTGCAGGTAAGTTTCTTAAAATGTGCTAGTATGCACTGCATACTAGCACATTATGCCTTCACTTTGCAGGTCAGGAAAAATAAA
Source organism: Rana kukunoris (assembly GCA_029574335.1). Taxonomy (NCBI): domain Eukaryota; kingdom Metazoa; phylum Chordata; class Amphibia; order Anura; family Ranidae; genus Rana; species Rana kukunoris. Next base: position 76,824,567 of record CM056054.1, on the reverse strand, counting down.
GGCAGCACTTTACTCCCTCTTTAATGACTCCTGGGTTTATATCAGGAAAATGAACATAGTCAGTGTATTGTGTAATGACACCATTATGTGGTGAATACACCAGTGCTTCTGACCACACAGCCAGTGCACCTGCATCTAGTCCTATTCACCCAGTCTAGTCACACTATGAATCAATTCTCTCAGTTTGAAAGATAAAATATAAAACTTCTTACTAATAATTTTATTTTACTTGTGAGTAATGTATTACACTAAAATATGATATTCATCTTATTACTTACATGTTTTGTTTTAATGTAAATTCAATCCAAACTCATGAACCAATACACTAGGCTACAATTTTATAAACATCAGTATATTCAACAAGATCATTTTATCTGCAGTTTTTGCATAGAATGCATTTAAGAGTGTGCGTTAAGAAAAATAATGAAAAACTGAAGGAAAGAGAACTCCAACTGCCACCTACTGCAACCATCTTATATCATGAAGAAAAATAAAACACTGTTTTCCATGGGCAACTATTACTTTTTTCAATTTATATTAGTTAGCAAATTATATAATTCATACTGTGAGTGTTTGGGCAGAAACAGGAATACATTTACTCAGCGGTGTAGCAGTGCAGGCCTGTACCAACTCAGTGTCTGTGTGACCGTTACATCAGCTTTTTCTATATTTGCTAATAAAACGCAATTTTACAATTGTCTTATTTGACACATATTACATTAAAATATTTATATGTTAAATTAATGAATTCTGGTAATTCATTGTATGCAATACAAATTATTATTAATAAAAGTATATATGGTATATTTAATATATTGCTATGCATTGGGGGCAAAACTATGGCCTTACAGGCCTTGGTGCAGGAGCTGAGCCTCTCCCCATAACCCTGAATTATTCTAAATATCTTTACTCCAGCATTCCCCCATCTCCTGCACATGTAAAGGCCCAAGTTTTGCTAAAAATACAAACATCAAAGTCAGCACAAGTGGCAAAACTTAGTTAATGTGATGTTCCCTTATGCTGATTCTTCTCCTTCCAGTAGAAATCTTCATATCTCTCTTCCCCCTTTCCACCTCCACTGCTGTATTCTTCCAGTCTAACAAGGGTCAATACAGCTAAGGGGCTGTCAGGATAGCTTGGCTATTTCTACCCCTTCTTGCCAGACACAAGATCTGTGAATAGATGTGGTGGCACTATCAATCATCTTCTCATTCCCTATTCAGAGATCTTGCATCAGTTATGACGGATCTGACAGGAAAGTGCAGGCATACAGTAGGTGACTGGGATATTGTGTCAATCTCGCTCCCTTTCTCGGCGAGATTGACCACCTACGAGCCCCATCGCGGGAGCCAGCGCCGAGCTGGCTTGCCGCGATGGAGAGCGAGCGCGTCATAGAAGCGACGGGAATCCGACGCGGATTCCCGCCAATTCTACACGTGGGCGGAGTTTGTTATGAATCCTGAAGGAGAAATCCCCGCCGGATTTTTAAAGAAAAATCCGGCATGGGTTCCCCCCTCAGGAGCATAACGGGCCCTTAGGTCGGTTACGGGTTGTAAGGAGACCCCCTACGCCGAAAAAACGGCGTGGGGGTCCCCCCACAATCCATAACAGACCCGTATCCAAAGCACGCCGGCCGGCCGGTCAGGAAGGGAGTGGGGGCGAGCGAGCGCCCCCCCCCCTCCTGAGCCGTACCGGGCAGCATGCCCTCAACATGGGGGGGTCAGGTGCTCTGGGGTAGGGGGCGCACTGCGGCCCCCCACCCCAGAGCACCCTGTCCCCATGTTGATGAGGACAGGGCCCCTTCCCGACAACCCTGGCCGTTGGTTGTCGGGGTATGCGGGCGGGAGGCTTATCGGAATCTGGAAGCCCCCTTTAATAAGGGGGCCCCCAGATACCGGCCCCCCACCCTAAGTGAATGAGTATGGGGTACATTGTACCCCTACCCATTCACCTGCAAAACAAAAGTTTAAACACAAATAAACCACACAGTGTATTGAAATATTTTATTAGTTGGCCGCCGGGGGGGGGTGTGTATGATCGCTTTTAGAAAAGCGCCCCCCTCCGGCGGGCTTCTGTGGGGGGTGGGTGCCGCCGTCTGGTTCTTTTCCGCCGCCGGGGGGGGCGCTTTGATAAAAGCGCCCACCACCCGGCGGGCTTCTTTCGATGTCTTCGGCGGCTGGGGGGTCTTCTCCCACTCTCCGGGGTCTTCTCCCGCTCTCCGGGGGTCTTCTCCGCTCTCCGGGGGTCTTCTCCGCTGTCCGGGGGTCTTCTTCTTCTTCAGGACTCGCCGCCGCTATCTTCGTGTGTTAGCTCAATTACTAGCGGCGGCGGTCCCCTCTTCTGCGACGTCGGCGTCTTCTTCTTCTTCTTCTTCTTCTTCTGCTGTCCAGATGTTGACGCGATGCTTCCTCCCGCTGTTATGCCCGGCGCGCGGCTCGCAGCGAAATATATAGGCCTGTCTTGTGACGTCGCAGTCCCATCATGCTCCGGTAGGTACCACGTGGTACCTACCGGAGCATGATGGGACTGCGACGTCACAAGACAGGCCTATATATTTCGCTGCGAGCCGCGCGCCGGGCATAACAGCGGGAGGAAGCGTCGCGTCAACATCTGGACAGCAGAAGAAGAAGAAGAAGAAGAAGAAGACGCCGACGTCGCAGAAGAGGGGACCGCCGCCGCTAGTAATTGAGCTAACACACGAAGATAGCGGCGGCGAGTCCTGAAGAAGAAGAAGACCCCCGGACAGCGGAGAAGACCCCCGGAGAGCGGAGAAGACCCCCGGAGAGCGGGAGAAGACCCCGGAGAGTGGGAGAAGACCCCCCAGCCGCCGAAGACATCGAAAGAAGCCCGCCGGGTGGTGGGCGCTTTTATCAAAGCGCCCCCCCCGGCGGCGGAAAAGAACCAGACGGCGGCACCCACCCCCCACAGAAGCCCGCCGGAGGGGGGCGCTTTTCTAAAAGCGATCATACACACCCCCCCCCGGCGGCCAACTAATAAAATATTTCAATACACTGTGTGGTTTATTTGTGTTTAAACTTTTGTTTTGCAGGTGAATGGGTAGGGGTACAATGTACCCCATACTCATTCACTTAGGGTGGGGGGCCGGTATCTGGGGGCCCCCTTATTAAAGGGGGCTTCCAGATTCCGATAAGCCTCCCGCCCGCATACCCCGACAACCAACGGCCAGGGTTGTCGGGAAGGGGCCCTGTCCTCATCAACATGGGGACAGGGTGCTCTGGGGTGGGGGGCCGCAGTGCGCCCCCTACCCCAGAGCACCTGACTCCCCCATGTTGAGGGCATGCTGCCCGGTACGGCTCAGGAGGGGGGGGCGCTCGCTCGCCCCCACTCCCTTCCTGACCGGCCGGCGTGCTTTGGATACGGGTCTGTTATGGATTGTGGGGGGACCCCCACGCCGTTTTTTCGGCATAGGGGGTCTCCTTACAACCCGTAACCGACCTAAGGGCCCGTTATGCTCCTGAGGGGGGAACCCATGCCGGATTTTTCTTTAAAAATCCGGCGGGGATTTCTCCTTCAGGATTCATAACAAACTCCGCCCACGTGTAGAATTGGCGGGAATCCGCGTCGGATCCCCGTCGCTTCTATGACGCGCTCGCTGGAATGTACTTTTACTATTCCAGCGAGTGCGAGATGTCGGCAGCCTGTCGCCGAGATTCAGCGCGATTCTGGCGTGCTGAAAACACATTCTCGGCGGCAGGCACTGTAGTTGAGCTCGCTTGATAAGAGCCCCTGACAGCCCCTTAGCTATATTAACTCCTGCCACACTGGAAGATTTTGGCAGTGGGGGTGGGGGGGGGGGGGTAGGACAAAAAAAGATTTCTACTGAAAGTAGAACACACATTCACTAAGCTCTGGGGAAAATTCCATTGCACAGCAAATAGTTATTTTTTTTAAAGTGTAAAGCCTTTTTACCTTTAATAAATCAACCCCATAACTCTACTTCCCTACCACCTATTATCTTCCCTATAATTACCTAATCGCTCGTAGCACTATGAGTGTTCCTTTAACTAAAGATGCATTTATTGCTGAAGTAGGCAAGGTTAGAGATGTCTGTGGTTAAGGGGAAGTGGAGCCACATTGCAAGTTTAGATAAGGATACTTCAGGAAATAATTATAAGATTACATTTTGTATAGAAAATGCAGCTGCAGTTCTGCTTAGGGGACTATCCAAGCCCAACATGCTTTGGCCTGTGCCTGGCAGCTTTGCCAATCGCAGTGTAGGGCTCGGTTCACACTTAATGCCAATGCAGCTCACACAAATTTTGAGCTGAATTCGGACCTGAAACAGACCAAAAGACACACAAGGCTCCTGTGCAAATTTGCACCTGGAGCTGCATCGGAGATATGTGAACCATCTCCATAGAGACCCAGTCACAATCTCCTGCTATTGCGAATTGGATGCGGGGATCCCCCACCCAATTCGCAATACTGTGAACCCAACCTGAAGAATCTCTATAAGATTTTTTTTTCTTTTGAGTTGCTTTGTCATGTAAAGGGCAAGGAATAGCTTTGGTTGCACAGCCTGTAAAGTAACCATCTATCCCCCTTATCAGATGTTGCATAACTGCTTTATGGGCACAACACCTAATGCATACTTTTTATCTTACTGTAAAAATGTGTTGGTTGAACTATTAAAGATTCAGTGTCTTGACATACTAAATCGCACACTATGCTTTTGCTTTCTTTGGTGGTTTTTAAGTAGAACTTAATTTTCAGCAAAAGACCCACATCACTGTTCCTGATATTGGCTTTCAAACAACTTTATGACATAGGCCTTGTACACACGACCGAGAAACTCGACAAAATCCATCAAGAGACTTGGTGGGAGAGCTTTTTTTCAGAGGAAAACAGTCCTGTGTATGCTTTTTATTGAGAAAACTGTCGAGGAACTCGACGAAGAAAAAAGAGAGCAAGTTCTCTTCTTCCCCGACGGGAGTCTCAATTTCCTCGTCGGGCTGTTTTTTGACGAGAAACACGTTGGTGTGTATGCTTAGAAACCCGCGCACCTTCAGTAAAAGTAGCGTTTGTAATGGAAATAGCACATTTGTCACACTGTAACAGACTGAAAAGTGAAAATGTCTCTTACCAAACTTTTACATAACACGCAGTAACATGAGATTAGCAAAAGCAGCCCTAAGCGTTGTGCCAGTGGAATCGAACTTCCCCTGCTGTTGAGAACGAGGAGATTTGGTCTTGACTGTGTGTACGCAAAGACAACTTGTCAAGTTTCTCAACAAGGAACTCGTCGAGGAAAACAATGGGCCAGATTTAGGTACACGTAAATTTGCGCAGCGTATTTGAAATACTCTACGCTGCCGTATTTTACCAGGCTCTAAATGGAATTCTGGTAGATTTTTGCCCGTACGATACGGCGACGTAGTCTATTTCTCGCCGCGTAATCGAAATACGCGATTAGGGGGCGTGAAGCATTTAAATTATGCGTGTCCCCGCGGCGATCGAACTGCGCATGCTCTGTTCAGAAATTTCCCGCCGTGCATTGTGCAAAATCACGTCATTACGTAATTTTTTTTGGAGTAGCGTCGTTTACGAACATTCCTATTCCACTTACGTAAAAAATAAAAAAAGACGTCGGAAAACGTTGATATTCGACGCGGGAACGACGGCCATACTTAACATGGGCTGTCTAATATTAGACCAGCAAAAAGCTGGTATAGTGTCACGCAAAAAAAAGATGACTAAAGATGCCGTAAGAGATTGCGATTGAAGATCGTAATTTCGGGGATAGCTGGCAAAAGCTCATTAGCATACCCCGACGCGGAAAACGACGGGAAGTCCACCCAGTGGCCGCAATTTTATTGCAGCGTAGATCCGAAGGTGTACGAACACGTAATCCAGTCGAATTGAAGCCCGCAGCCGTCTTTTCATGGTTTGAGATTTCAGACTAGCTAAAAAACGTGCGTAATTCGAAAGTACTCCAGTCTAACACCAGTTAGACAGGAGTTATGGGTCTCTGAATCTGGCCCAATGTGTCTTTTAGGACGAGTTCCTCGGTCATGTGTACGAGCAGGGCCGATCCTCCCTATAGGCTCACTATGCAAGCCGCTTAGGGCCCCCCAAATTACTAGAGGCCCCGCCTGGTGAGAAGTCATTTTCGCCCCCTCACCCCGCTTCTAAACTCGCTGGCTGAGTCATTTCCGACAGCAGAACACCCCCTCCCCCCGCCCCTCCCCCCGCTTCTCAAATTTCTTTAATGTGAAATGTCACTGTCGTCAGGGCCCCCTGCTTGTCATTTTTAATGTGCCATGTCATTTTGCTTAGGGCCCCAGGGAGGTCAGGATCGGCACTGTGTACGAGGCCTTAGAGTGTTTGTCAAGCACAAAACTGGTTTTGGGTACAGTAAGGAATAATAAGAATGCTTGTTTTTACTGCTATCCAGCGCACCATTCGAGAGTTTTACCCTCACAACTTGTCTTGTTGACAGTGGTGTCACCGGACAGAAATTAAATTAAAGCTGTAACAGGGAGAGAAACAGAAATACAAATTTTAGCCTAACAAAGGCTCTGGCCATACCCTACTAAAGAAAATCATTTTTCTTTCTGTCTGTGTTGCTGTTGGAAATATCCCCTCACTTCAGTACAAGAAGTGGTGGTAAATTTCTCTAATGCCGTGTACACACAATCGTTTTTTTCCAATGAAAAAAGTCTGATGGACTTTTGTCATTGGGAAAAAAACAATCGTATGTGGGCCCCATCGGACTTTGTTCTAATACGTTTTACACTTTTTTGATGGGGGAAAAAAAATGATAGGAAATTCCAATCGTCTGTGTGAAATTCCATCTGAGAAAAATCCACGCATGCTCAGAATCAAGTCGACGCATGCTCGGAGGCATTGCACTTCATTTTTCTCGGCTCGTCGTAGTGTTTTACGTCACCGTGTTTTGGACAGTTGGAATTTAGTCTGATTAGTGTGTAGGCAAGACTGGTGAAACATTACCTGCACCCACATTATAATAGCCAGTAACATTGACTGCCCCCACATAATAATAGCCAGTAACATTGCTTGCCCCCACATAATAATAGCCAGTAACATTGCCTGCCCCCACATAATAATAGCCAGTAACATTGCCTGCCCCCACATAATAATAGCCAGTAACATTGCCTGCCCCCACATAAAAATAGCTAGTAACAATGCCTGCCCCCACATAATAATAGCCAGTAACATTGCGTGCCCCCACATAATAATAGCCAGTAACATTGCCTGCCCCCACATTAACCTCCAACTTACTGTTGCAGATCGCATGAGCCCTCTGCTCTGCTTAGCGCGCACCGCCGCCGGGTGTACCAAGATGGCCGACCGCTCCGGAGCTAGGCCTTACCTAAGACCGTGGCGGCGGCGCGCTCCGTGGAACGTATCGGTCGGATCGGCGAGTAAAAAAAAGGTATATTCGTCTTATAAGACGCACCAACTTTTCCCCCCCAGTTTTGGGGAAGAATAAGTGCGTCTTATAAGGCGAAAAATACGTTACTGGATCACAGGTGAAAATAGAAGAAAAAAAGCCTAAAAAAGAAAACGAATTCCGCAATCACATCTAAGCATTGGATAGCGGCAACATAATGGAAAACTGAATTCAAGTACTTACCTTAATTTTCCTTTCCTGACAAACTCCAAGGCAGCACAGCTGGGTATAGGCTCCGCCCTCATGCCTCCAGAACTCGTATACATTTGATCCCACCTACAGCCTCTGAGTTCTGTAACTATTCCTACCAAGCTGGGTGGGATTTGTGCTGCCATGAAGCTCGTCAGGAAAGGAAAATTATGGTAAGTATTTGAATTAAATGTTCCATTTTCCTGACGGCTCGATGTCGGCACAGCTGGGAACTAACTAGACAAAACAGGGAAAGAATAATGCTACACACTCCTCAATTATGACTAAAAAAACAGAAGCCAGGATGCCTCTGCCAAACTCAATTGTCATTAAGCCATGAATATGGGTATTTTGGTGCCCACGTAGCTGCCTTGCAGATAGTTTAAGACACTCAGCCTGCTGCCACTGAAATCATTGTGTTCCACCGGAAATTACAAAAAGATGCTCCGAATTCCTGATGGCAGAAGTCGCCTTGATTAAACATTTTAAAGCTTGGCTCAAATCCGATGGGCTAATTTCTTGAGTACTCCCTGAAAGTAACATAGGAGGACAAGCTCATGTGTGATATGGACACTGAAGGTCAATTCAGGCACAAATGCGAGCATTGGCATGAGTACCACCCTGTCTGGGGAGTACGCGAGTATGGGTTCTTTACACCCCAAGGCCACCAAAGCTGACTCTCTTCTGGATGATGTAATTTCCACCAGTAAAGCAGTTTTCAGTGAGAGGTGCCACAGGGTGATTGAAGGCATCTGATGCAATAACGTCCAACAGCATTGGAAGATTTAATTTCGGAAACGATTCAAGGTTTCAACCAAATTGCATCTTTGAAAACTGTATAATTAAGCGTTTGATGCCCACTGTATGCCGATGGAGGCTGAGATAGCCGAAAAGGAAGGCCTATAGAATACTTGCGCATAGACCTAAATCAAGCAACGCCTGCAGGCATTTCAGAAAGAGTCCAGCGTAAAATCTTGATCAGCAATAATACTCGTAATTTATGTCATATTCTACTATGGGCACGGTTAGCGCTGTCATTTTCTTGTTTTCATAAGAGTATTCACAATCTTCACAGAGCATTTAAATCCATTAGCGTCTGCCTCTCCAGACCCAGGTCATCAGCCTGAGCCTGTCAGATGCTGGATGATCAGGACTTTGGAGAAGATTTGAATTTATAGGCTGAGGGAGTCACTCCTTGACACTCATAAGGATGAGCAGAGGTTACCAAGGCCCCTTTGGCCAATCTGGGATCATCATCAGAACTGTCACCTTCCCTCGCCACAGCCTCAGCTGTAAGCCGAAAATCAGAGGGAGCAGCAGAAAGGCATAAGCTGTCGTGGAGATCCACTCTGCAGTCAGCACCTCCACCCCAATTGCTTGTGGATTCTGGGCCCTGGAATGGAACTTCAGCAACTTAGTGTTGACTGAGGATGTAAGCGGTCTACCTCTTAAAGAAAAATACCACTGAGCCTACCTAAGCTGCTAGAGCTAGGCAATTTCTATGGCTCAATCTGAGAAGTGAAAGATGAAAGATCTCCAAATATGGCCTAAAAATGCTTGCCTTAACCACTTAAGACCCGGACCATTATGCAGGTTAAGGACCTTGCCCCTTTTTGCGATTCGGCACTGCGTCGCTTTAACTGACAATTACGCGGTCGTGCAACGCGGCTCCCAAACAAAATTAGCGTCCGTTTTTTCCCACAAATAAAGATTTATTTTGGTGATATTTGGTCACCTCTGCGTTTTTTCTTTTTTGCGCTATAAACAAAAATAGAGCGACAATTTTGAAAGAAAAACAATATTTCTTTACTTTTTGCTATAATAAATATCCCCAAAAAATATTTTTTTTTTTCCTCAGTTTAGGCCGATACATATTCTTCTATCTATTTTTGGTAAAAAAAATCGAAGCATTTTTCGATTGGGGGTAGTTTTATGGCATTTTTATTATTATTTTTTTTTTTTTACTAGTAGTTTTTTTTTAATGACTTTTTTATGACTGCGACATTATGGCGGACACATCGGACACTTTTGACACATTTTTGGGACCATTATCATTTTTACAGCGAAAAGTACTATAAAAATGCACTGATTTCTGTGAAAATTACAATGGCAGTGGAGGGGTTAACCCCTAGGTGGCGCTACTGTGGGGGGTGTGGCTGTAGGTGTGATGTCACTGATCTTCGTTTCCTATAACAGGGAACAGACGATCAGTGACACTGCCACAGAAAAGAACGGGGAAGATGTGTTTACACCTCTCCCCATTCTTCATCTCCTGTGTCCCGATCGCGGGACACCAGTGGTGATCGTGTCCACGGGTCCCGCAGACGCGATCACGCTCGCGACCCACGGCTGGGCTCTTAAAGAGGACTGGGCTCAGAAAGCATCCTAAAGTGGAACTCTTTACTGACTACTTGATTTATGCATTGGCTTCCCAGTTTTTCTTGGACTCCCCGTCAGAAATGCAGAAGCTAAGCTCTCTGGAGTGAGCGTGGAAACTGACTCTTGAGTTTTCAGTCTCCTTTAACTCAGCGGGCATTCATCTTGAGGCAGGAAGCCAAACTATAACCACTATTACGTTTAGGCTTGACCTTCTATGATCAAGAAAAATGCAGTGATAGCTTTTGTCCTTGAAGCCCGCAAAATTTTCTGATGGTAAGGTCATGTATATAGCCAATCCCACAAGCGAAACACACTGACCAGAGGGGTGATCCCAAACTCTGAACATCTTTCAGCTCAAAAGAGCATAACTTTAACATCCTGCTGTGACAATATACTCCAATCTTATAGAATGAGCACTTGATCCATCCAACATTGCCAAGCTGTCTTCTGGAGGTACTTAAAATACTTCCAAAGCTTCACTTCTAGACAAAGGTCATCCCCATCTTTCTGTTCAGGAGAGATTGAAGAGGAGTGATTGGATTGAGAAGGCCCTGAATAGAATACTGGACATTGCCAGAATAGATGGCCCTTTCAGAATCTGAATTCAGCAATTCCTTTAGAGTGTCTTGACCATATGCTTAATTGTGACAACTTGGTCACCATCATCTTAATCACAGCCTGCCTGAACAAAATAGGAATCACATGTTCATTCACCTCTACTTGGGAAGAAGCTGACAAGGGTTAATTTTTCTAAAGGAGGTTCTGAGACTAATCATTGGCACCATATATGACTCCTTCACAGAGTGAGTGGAAAGGACTACTTTAGAGTCTATTGACCACATGCTTAATGAATGTGACAACCGGTTAGGTGACGTTGTCATCCTTATTCTAGGTTGCTTGAACAAGAGGCAACATTCTTGCAGTCATGTTCATCTGTCTTCTCTTTGGAAGAATCTGAAGCAGATTATTTGCCTTGGAAGCCTTGAAGATTGCTCAATAACCCTTGTGAAAACACTCCTTTAGAGTGTATTGACCACAGGCTTAATTAATGTGACAACCTGTTAGTTGTCATCAACTTTACTCATGGTTGCTTGAACAAAGCAGAATTTATGCATGTCCATTCAGAAATTTAGAAAATGGGCTGTTTCACCTGGTATGGCTAGGCAGCTTCTCATTGCTAGAGTAGGAGAAACCACTCCTTTAGAGTGTATTGACAATGTGTTTATTGAATGTGACATCCTCTTAGGTGTTATCCCTATCCCTGGCTGCTTGAGCCAGTGGGATACATACTGTCATGTCCATCTGGAAATTCGAAAAAAAGGACTGTTTTGCCTGGTATGGCTAGACAGCTTCTCATTGCCAGAGCAGATAATCTTTTGAAAGGGTGGGCAGAAACCACTCCTTTAGAGTGTCTTGGCAATGTGTTTATTGAATGTGACATCCTATTAGGTGTCATCCTTATCCCTGGCTGCTAGAGCCAGTGGGATACATACTGTCATTCTCATCAATGTATCCCTCTTCTAGAGTCTGACAAGGGATGTTTGGGAAAGCTATGAGACTGCTCCTTGCCAAAGAATTTAACCCCTTCACAGGGTAAGTGGGAATAACTATTTCAGTGTATTGGCCACTTTATTTATAAGACAACCTGTTAGGAATCATCTTCATCTCTGGTTGCTTAATCAAAGCAAGATTCACACAGTCATGTTCATCCATGTCTTCTTTATTGAAGAGCTTGAAGAGGGCTGTTTTGATCCGGGACTGGTAATTACCAATAGATAACCTTTCCACAGGGTTTGTGTGCCATTTAACAAACCAGCCCATGAACATAATTAAATGCAGTAAAATAGGTTGCTTAGTAACAAACCTTAAGGGGAGAATTGATTCAATGGGTGGTTAACAAGCTAAACCTAGTCCTGCCAGGAAACAGGACATAATGAAACATTTTGTTCAGAACAGTAACAAAAAGGTAGGAATTGTAACAGAACTACAATAATATTCTGCAATGTACACAAACCAAGGGAATTGTAGACATCATAAACATGCTTCTCTCAGGCCCCGTACACACGGCCGAGGTTCTCGCTGAAAATCAGCGAGAACCTCGCTGGAATGCACATTCCAGCGAGGACCTCGGCCGTGTGTACGGTCTCAGCGAGCTTCCCGTCGGGAAGCTCGTTGAGCCGAAAAAGAGAGCACGCTCTCTATTTTCTCGACGGCCCGCCTGGAAGAATGGCTGGTTGCCATTCCCGACGGGCGGGTCGCCGAATTCGACGGCCGGGAGAGAACCTCGACGGGCGGAACGATGTGTTCTGCCCGTCGAGGTTCTGGGTCGTGTGTACGCGGCCTCACCCTTTTTTTTGGTAGAAACCTGGGGAGCACATATACATATAAAAGGATAGCCTATATCTTAACAGGCCATCGCAGGCTCCAGTAGACATCCACAGGTGACTCCTCCACCTTCTCTGGAAATGTTGGTCTTTTAAAGGGGGTTGGCATAATGGCACAACAGTAAAGCAAACATGAAAAGCCACCAACAGGTGATTGCCATGTGTGAACAGACAAAAACAGTGAACAGTGTTATTTTGTGTACCTGTTATGCAGAGTACTCCCTGTGGAGGAGCTCAGGCTATGCATAGTGACTGCAGGGAGCAATGCACAACAATACCCAGCAATGCAGCTCTCATTTGGATACAAAGAATTTTAAAATTTACCTCACCCGTCCTCCGTCATCCGACCGTAAACAGCGGCACAGCGCGGGTGCGGGTGCATAGGGGAGACTCTGCCAAAACCATCCCCCACTTTACATGGACCCAGCGGCAGACCCCAGACACAGCTGTTAGCCATGATAAAAGCCACCCTGAGGACCAGCACCGGGGCTCCCTGGATTATGGGTCATTTAGCTGAGACACCAGGGACTGCATCCAGCCTAATCCACATGCATGGATGGACGGCCAATCCCTTAGACCAGCCAGGTAGAGGAGCACACCTAGGTCCTGTGCATAGGAGGAAAAAAGAAGAACGCCAAGGATGTAGGTGGGCTCAAAATGATATTAGTTAAGTCCTGGAGGCATGGGGGCGGAGCCTATACCCAGCGGTGCCGACATGGAGCCCTCAGGAAAATCAATATTTGCTTTTGGTTTTAATAGTGCTTTAAAGTGGAAGTCACAATGAATGGAGAAACAATTTGCTATCATTTGACTCGGGTATTCTGCTTGGGTCTGCTAGTTGTGTAGGGACCTGCCCAATATAGATCTAAACATGCTTTCTGGGTTCAGATCTGCTACCTGCTGTTTTTTTTTTCCCTCTCTAATTTAATCTCAAGCAAACCCCCTTTTATATAAAAATCAGCTCATAAGCCAGTCAGCTCAGGCTTGTGTCATCTTCTTCCTTCACTCTGAGGAATGTGGAAAACTTTTCCTTCTACTGAGGTAATTTAGTAAAAGTAAAATTCCAGGTTAATCCCACCTAATCCTAAAAAAATCCCCCTCTCCCTCCTAATACCTATGCACGTTAATCTGTGTAACAAAGATGTTTTCAAGCTACTACGGTCTGGACAGACAATCAATAATGACTGGTAAAGCCTGGAGTGGTCATGTCACCCATAAGCTTCAGTGGCCTATTTGTTGTCGGTGCTCCCTTCTCTCCCCTGTATCTGCTGTTGGCTGACACAGAGGAGCTGCATCATGTGACCAGACAAGAGTGACTTGAAAATAGGTAAGTATATGCATCTTTCTTACACAGGTAAGTAAGCATAGGTGTTAGGAGAGGGGGGGTGTATTTCTAAGATTAGTTAGCGTTAACCAAGAATACTACTTTAAAAATCATTCAAGATAAAAAAAAATCCCATCATTTTACAAGTAAAGGTAATATATATATATATATATATATATATATTCGAGTAACCGATATAACTTATGTCATTCTGGCTAGAAGAGACCTATAACCAGATAAGGACATCATGAAGAATTTTCTGCAACAAAGTGATGGTCTAGAGCAGGGATCCTCAAACTACGGCCCTCCAGCTGTTGCAGAACTACACATCCCATGAGGCATTGTAAAACTCTGACATTCACAGACATGACTAGGCATGATGGGAATTGTAGTTCCTGAACAACTGGAGGGCCGTAGTTTGAAGACCCCTGGTCTAGAGTCTCTTAATGGGGAAAAAGGCCTGGGGCACCACCTGGTATAGGATAACAGAGGACATAAACATTGTATGGTCTTCTAGATATATTGACACCACATGGTGTGATTATAACTACAACAACTGATCTGCTGAGGAGTAAGGGGTACAAATTCAATATAATAGATTTTTTTTTTAAATATGTTAAAAAAAAAGTGAATGAGGGGTATTGAGATTTTGAGCATTTTTGAGTTTTCACACCTATATGCCCAGTCATCTTGATCTCAATCTTATCAGACTGGTTTTGTAATTTATAGAGCAGAACACACATTTAGTGGCAGCTGCTAAAAGACTGGTAACAGACCTATCATTGTTGCCAATCAATTATTGCAAAGGTAGCAAAAAACACAGTGTATATTTTAATATGTCAAGACCAACTCCATATTGCATTTTCATTATTTTGTGCTATACTGTAGCTTCTTATATAGCATATTGCAGGTTACTATGCCTTAGATATGGTGGCTGTATTTATTTGTTCACTTTATTTATTTGTTTTACCCTGATAATTCTGCAAGTATCATAGTTTCTGTGCGTGCCTCTGTGTCTGCACTTGTTTTCCATGGTATTTATGGAGACAGCTAAGACATGGTGAATCCATGTGACTAGCATTTTACACACAAAAAAAGAATGTTTGTGCTTTGTTTCGAGCTTGCAGGAACTGACAAGCACACTGCTCAACAGGTATTTTCTGTTGTTGCTAACCATATTTTTAGTCTGAAAAGTGAAAACAGATGCACCCACCAAATCTAAAGAATCTAAAGATTTGGTTTGGGCTTTAGATATGCTTTATTGATCTGGTGTGTAAGAAACCTGCAAATATTTATCAAAGTGGTTTACCAGGGGCACATTTTTATTCTAAGAAAATAAGGGTCCATACACATCTGTCCACTCGCATGTATTTGCATTAATACTTGTTTTTCAAGCATTATGCTAATTGCATTAAGGCAGCCCATTCATTTTAAATGGGTTTGCAATGCACCACAGTGAACAGTAAAACATACCTATACCTTTTTTTTTATGCAGTGCAGAGCAACTCTTTGTAGTGGATTATCATGCATTGCAGTGCACAGCAGCACAGGTGGTGTTGTGTAGGTGAACTAAAAACAAACATGGACCTTTTTTCCCCAATGAACATTAGTGCATCACCATGGGTTAATGTTTTCTGCAATGCAGGTGTGTTGTAGAGGCACATTACAAAATGAATGATGCTGCAACTTACCAGTGCACACAACGTGTGTTACTATGCTTTGCGGTAATGAACGCATTACGGTAATGCAATGGCGTGAATCCAAAAATAATTTATAATTCAATTACATTTTATAAACACTGGTAATTATTGATATTACTATTAATATTATAAAGGAATTCCAATAAACGTTGAACTTAAAAGTGGATTATGGATGCAAATTGATAACCAGTTTTTAGAAATGACATTAAGTTTGAAAAATTGCATTGAAAACATTTACATACCTTTCTGTTTTTTTATTATCTTTATTGCAAGTTGGGCTAAGTTATATGGTCATGTATTTTGTTTAAAAAAAAATCAGTAACTGCACATAGCATTTGTATTTATGGACTGAAATGTTTTTATCCTTTACTATGTTTTATTCTGTTTTTGCCCTCTTATATAAAGTTGCTTTATTTTATTATTTATAATGCTTTCATTACAAGTGTTGTGGGCATATTTTATGTGGAACTTCTTGAGTAAATGTATGTTCTATAAGTAGGCTGGTATTTTTTTACTTGTCAACAGCAAGAATCAAATACACTGATAATTCCCATAATAGCATATTTGTGTTTCCTTTTAACCATCTTTTATATGAAGAATGTTTTGTTAACATATGTATGCATTCTATGCTATATACATTTCTTACATGGCAATAAAAATTATTATATGTGAGCCTAAGACTGTTTATTATAAATCATCCAACCTTCTATTTTACTTTCTTTGGGACTGTGTGAAAATACATTTATCTCTGATTTTAATATAGAACTAAAGATTTTTTTTTTCATTTCAGGTGTAAGGGGGGATTATAACCCCGGTTAGGTTTTTATTCTTCATCTGTGTCCCAGTGGGGAGATTTCTCTTAACCTTCCTGGCAGTATGATTATGTCAAATTTTAGGTGCTAAAAGCGGTACCATTATTTTGCATGGAAATTTGGCGTTTTATATTGTAGGCCTGTAATTCTGATGCCGCGTACACACGATCATTTTTTGTGATGAAAAAAACCGACGTTTTCTGTGAAGTAAAAAACGTCGTTTTTGAAACGTCACTTTCAAAGACAATTTTGCATACACACCATCGTTTTTTCACAAAAAGCGAGGTTACGTTCACCACTCTTTTCTATTGAAGCTCGCTTCCTAACTAGCTTCTGGGCATGCGCGGGTTGAAAAACGTCGTTTATGCTACACACGGTGACTTTTTGTGAAACAAAAAACGACGTTTTGAAAAACGACACAAAAAATTCAAGCATGTTGGAATTTTTTTTTTGGTCGTTTTTTTTAAGACAAAAAACGACATTTTGCCCACACACGATCAATTTAAATGACGTTTTAAAAAACGTCGTTTTTTTTCATCGCAAAAAACGACCGTGTGTACGCGGCATTAGGAATAACTCACTTAAATCTGACCAAACAGTAGTCTAATAGACATTCCGGGTATGATAATGTTTGAAACACAAAATTATAAATTATAATATAATAAATAACTATAAATAATTATAACAAATAATAAAATAATAATAACAATTATTCAATAATGTAATCAAATCAAAAACACTGAAATGTGCTCAGTTGCAGAATTGTCGCTGTCATTACTTTCAGTGTTTGATGACGAATTTCCCCATAAATCGCTATCGCTCAATTCTGCAAGTAATTCTAATTTATTATCGCTGTTTTCTAGCTGGTCTAAAAGCACTTTTGATATAAAGGGACACTTTTTGGTTGCTATGGACAATCTACAGTTTCCAGGCAGAAAGAACAGTTTTTATTATATAAAAGTGCATGCAGGACACGGGCAGACCACTAGGGTGTGTATTTATTTCATGCAGTACTTTAATCTGTAAGATTACAGTATACTGTATGTGTACTGTGTTTTAACTTTTTTGGATTTGGCACCAATCTCCGCATCCATGCGTCGTAACTTCGCAGGGAACGGAGCTCGGCGGTACTCGGCACTGTGGATCGAGCTAGGAGGACACAGCTCGATCACACATTGGGGAGACCTCACAGTATCCAGGGACAAGGTAAGTAATTCCCTGCCTGTATCCTGCGATGCAATCCTGAGTCTGGCCCGGAGTTACCGCTATTGGTGCTGAAATTCCACCCCAAACCAGACTCAGCAGGTTAATTTCCTGTCCCAAAGACACAAGAGGAAATGAGAGTACATCTTTCCAAAGTAAGGGAATCCCTGGTTGTCACCAGAATTAGTGTCCACATTGGAAGATTTCTCCTCTATTACTATTCTCGGAAAAACCCCAAGGTTTCATCACTTTCACAATCATTGATAGTGGTAAGCAAGACACATAGAGAAGGTGAATCTCTCTAAGGGGTGCAAAGATAGCAAAAAAAAAAAACCTGACAGCTATTCTAATCTCTCTCCACTCCACTAGAAAGTTATACTTTGAGGTCACTAGTCTAGCTGTCACCTTTTTAACCTGTCTTTTAGGCCCCGGTTCACTGATGCAATTTCAGATGCAACTTGGGGTCGCACTTAATTGCATCAGAATGGAAATAACAGTCCTTCCAATGGCGCCCATTCATATCAATGCAGCGGAGCTGTGATGCAACTTTGAGGAAAGGTCCTGTGCTACTTTGGTGCAATGCAGTGCAATTTTGTGGTCATAGACTTCTATGGAAATGCAATTAAAATCATTGTGTGCGACATGTGCTTATTGTTAGGATGCCGGTGGGCACTGAATCCTAACAACCAGTGACTCAGGGATGAGTCTTTGGTTGTTAAGGAGCTGGCACCCACCAGCATCCTAATAATGTCACCACCCCCCCTGCTGACAGCAGACTGTAAACAACAACAAAAAAAAAACAATATTGCCCATCGGGTCTGGTATGGACTTTAAGGGAAAACACATGCCACAAAAAAATGTTGAGGGCATGTGGCCTGGTATGGTTCAGGTGGGAGTGGCTGCTTTTCCTCCCCTTTCCTGGGCTGCATACTAGTATGATATGGATTTTGAGGAGGACCCCACAGATTTTTTTTGCAATAGGGTTCTCTTAAAAACCATACCAAACCCGAAGAGCCTGTTATGGATTGGAGTGGATCCCCATATATATATATATATATATATATTCTTTTTAATGCCAGTTCTTTTGTTTACATTCTGCTGTCAGCAGGGAATCTTCTGCTGACAGCAGGGATGACTCATCGTTGTTAGATGGGTCCAACGGTGGGTGCTAGTTTCTTAACAGCCAATGACTGTATCTAAAAATGCACCAAGTCGCACTGCAGCTGCACTACTAAATCACACTGAAAATGTAATCAAAATTACACAACAGTAGTGTGAACCTAGCCTTAGTGGGCAGGTCTCAGGTGTATGTATAAATGCAAAAAAAAGCATATGTTGCAGGAATAAATATACATACTCCCATTCAGATACAGCAGTCCAAGCATGTAGCAAATACTAGCAAATATTGTGCTAAAATATGTATATATTTATACAATAAAAACAAAGGCAGACTTACATGACAGCAGCCAGTTGTCAGCATATTAACAAGGCACCATAGTCCAGGCAGAGAGCATGCTGTTCAATCACATCAATTCTTGCTGGAGTTTAGAGGACAAACAAATACCATTAGCAGCACTCCACTCCACTGACTAAGAAACCCACTGTCAAATGTCTCCATAGGTGGGAGGAGGCAATCTATCCTCTGCTCATAAACATAACATTTTTTAATAAAATCTCCCTAATATTCTGCTTATAACAACAGTAATTTTAAAGTACCAATAGTGCAATGGTGGAAAATCAAATCAATAACAAACCTTACAAAAGGTGTACAAAAATTACGGCAGTGGCATATCCTGTGACCTCTGCCTCAAATTCATTAGTATAATATCATCAAGTGATTATAAAATTATAAATATAATATATAGTGACACAAACGTGAAACATAAAGTGCCATAGTGCAAAAAGATTGTGATATCCTGATCATATAGGGTCAATTCAACATATATGGCAAAAAAAAGTCCTTATCAAATATATAATTGTGACTTCATTGATAGACGTGATCATAAAACGTATTGCAGTGTCCACACCCCACCCTTAGCTAATAACTGCTCACCTCAAAGCGTGTGACCTCACATATAAGTGGTATTCTAGGTTAGGGATGAGCCGAACACCCCCGGGTTCGGTTCGCACCAGAACGTTCGAACAGACCGCGGGTTCGCACGAATATTTCGAACCCCATTGAAGTCTATGGGACCCAAACGTTCGAATTCAAAAACGGTCGTTTTAAAGAACAAAATTCAATTAAACGTTGGAAAACGTCGTTCAGAACCCGGGTCTTTCACCAGGGAACATGTAGCAATCAATTTTTTTTTTTTAAAACGGCCGTTGTTTGCGGAGCAGCCATTTTAATGATGCTTAAAGTGAAAAAAAAAAAATCCTTTAAATATCACACCTGCTGGGTGTCTATAGTAGTGGCACGTGTTTAGAAATGTCCCTGCACAACATGAGAGGACTATAAAAAAAAAGTAATTAATGCTACTTGCGCAAGTTCTGTTTGGCAACATTATGTCGAATATTTTGCGGTGGTGGGGGGCCATTATTGTTTTGTGAAAGAAAAAAGGGCACCCCTCAAACATACTGTAATACTGTAATTGGAGCGCAACAAGGAGCCACGTGCAAAGTATTGTTATTAGGCGCCCCTGTTAAAACAGGGGCAGAAAAATTGGGCCTTGGGCACAACACAACACTACAACCCCTCCCAATAACTCCAATTGGAGCGCAACAAGGAGCCACGTGCAAATTATTGCATCAAACATTGTTATTAGGCACCCCTGTTAAACAGGGGCTGAAAAATTGTGCCTTGGGCACAACACAACACTTGGAACCCCTCCCAATAACTCCAATTGGAGCGCAACAAGGAGCCACATGCAAATTATTGCATCAAAAATTGTTATTAGGCGCCCCTGTTAAACAGGGGCTGAAAAATTGTGCCTTGGGCACAACACAACACTGCAACCCCTCACAATAACTCCAATTGGAGCGCAACAAGGAGCCACATGCAAAGTATTGCATCAAAAATTGTTATTAGGCGCCCCCGTTAAACAGGGGCTGAAAAATTGTGCCTTAGGCACTGGTGGCGGAGCCCAGAAACACAACATTTCTTACTAGCTATCAGCAAGAAAAGTGAGGAGGAGAAGGATATTCCATCAGCAGCATAAGAGGACAGTCACTCAGCATCAGCAGTCTAAAAGGGATCCGACATTTCAAAAAAAAGATATTATTCATTAATATCAGTATCAGGTGCTTGGTAGCTGATGTTGATCCAAGCCTGATTCATTTTGATGAAGGTCAGTCGATCAACAGAGCCAGTGGAGAGGCGCACCCTGTGATCAGTCACAAAGCCTCCAGCAGCACTGAATGTCCATTCTGAAAGAACACTAGATGCAGAGCAAGCCAGTAGCTCAATTGAGCTCAAAAGCTCTGGCCAGTGATCCATCCTCAAGAACCAGTAGGCCAGAGGATTTTCGGTGGGGAAGGTGTCCAAGTCGGATCTTGCCCCTAGGTATTCCCGGACCATGTAAACCAGACGCTGGCGATGGTTGCTGGAACCGGTCAGACCTTGGGGCTGCAGACTAAAAAACTGCCTGAACGCATCCGTCAGACGACCACCTTCTCCACCGCCCCTTCTGTGACTCACCGAAGCCTCAGCAAGATGTTGTCCAGAGCCAGGTTTTGGTAATCCCCCCGGTTCTGGGAACGCATTGCACAGACCCTTCTGCAAGGCCTCCCGTAAAAGTTTCATCTTCTGCTCCCTCTGCGATGGCAACATAAGGTCTGCAACCTTACTCTTGTAACGTGGATCAAGGAGAGTCGCCAGCCAGTAATGATCCCTCTCCTTAATAGCACGTACACGAGGATCCTTACGCAGGCTTTGCAGGATCAGGGAGGCCATGCAGCGTAGGTTTGCAGAGGCATTCGGGCAACAGTCCTCTGGGTCACTGAGGACGACAGGATCCACAGGCACCTCATCCCAACCACGTAAAACTCCACGTGCTCCTTGGGACTGTAAATGATCCCTTGAAGACTGCTGCTGCTGAGTGCTAGGCTCCACCTCCATGCTGCTGATACAATCCTCCTCCTCCTCCTCCTCCTCCTCCTCCTCCTCTTCCTGTGTGCTACGTGGGCAAGCAGGACCACTGTCTGGGTGAAGGGGGCCTTGAGAGGTAAGGAAGTCATCCTCTTCCTCCCTCTGTTCTGCCTCAAGGGCCCTGTCCATTATTCCACGTAGCGTGTGCTCCAACATGTGAACAAGAGGGACAGTCTCACTGATGCATGCACTGTCACTGCTCACCATCCTCGTGGCCTTCTCAAATGGTGACAGGACAGTGCATGCATCCCTGATCAAGGCCCACTGGCGTGGGGAAAAAAAACCTAGCTGCCCTGACCCAGTTCTGCTGCCATATTGGCACAAGTACTCATTGATGGCCCGCTGCTGCGTGGGCAGCCGCTGCAGCATGGCCAACGTTGAGTTCCATCTGGTGGGCATGTCACAAATTAGGCGGTTCTTGGGCAGGTTGTATTCCTTTGGAGGTCAGTCAGCCGAGCAGTGGCATTATATGACCTCCGAAAATGCACACAGACTTTCCTGGCCTGCTTCAGGACATCCTGCAAGCCCGGGTACCTGCCCAAGAACCGCTGCACCACCAAATTGAGGACATGCGCAAAACAGGGCACGTAGGTGAGTTTTTCCTGTCGCAGGGCGGAGAGGAGGTTGGTGCCATTATCGCTGACCACCATTCCAGGCTTCAGCTGGCGTGGCGTCAACCACCTCTCAGCCTGACTCTGCAGAGCTGACAAAACCTCTTCCCCAGTGTGGCTCCTGTCTCCCAAGCACACCAGCTCTAGCACCGCATGGCATCTCTTGGCCTGCATTCCTGCGTATCCCCTCGTACGCCTACCGAGCACGGCTGGTTCGGAGAAAACATCCCCACAGGAAGAGGCCACAGAGGAAGAAGAAGAGGAGGGGGTGGAGGAAAGAGGTGTGTCACAAGCAGTAGTATTGTTTTGGAGGCGTGGTGGCGGAACAACCTCCAAAACTACTGGACCTTGCCCTGCGTCCTTCCCAGCTACCAGCAGAGTCACCCAATGCGCCGTAAAAGACAGGTAACGTCCCTGTCCATGCCTGCTGGACCATGAGTCAGCGGTAATATGCACCTTACCACTGACCGCCCTGTCCAGCGAGGCATGGACATTGCCTCCCACATGCCGGTAGAGAGCCGGAATAGCCTTCCGTGAGAAAAAGTGGCGTTTTGCCACTGAGGTACTGCACATTGCACAAACTCACGGAAGGGGGCAGAATCTACCAACTGAAAAGGTAGCAGTTGAAGTTTTAGCAATTTCGCTAAGCTAGCATTCAACTGCTGGGCATGTGGATGGCTGGGATTGTACTTATTTCGGCGCTGCAGCAGCTGGGGCAGGGAAATTTGCCTGGTACTATCAGTAGATTGACCGCTACTACTAGCTTGTGACACACCTATTTCTACACCTTCACTGCAGGCTTTAGAGAGGACTGGGGGTCTACTGGGGTTGGAGGTCCCAGAAGGGCAAGGGGGGGTACGCTTTTGTCTTTGGTGTGGGTCTTTCTGGTGTGCTTGCCAACAAGCTGCATGGCAGGTCGACATATGTCTGGACAAGCATGTGGTACCCAGGCGGTTGATGTTTTGGCCACACGAGATACGCTTGCGACATAAGTTGCAAATAGCAAAGGTACGATCTTGTGGGCATGTTTCAAAAAAGGCCCACACCAAAGAACTTTTGCTGTACCGGTCAGACACAGCAGCGCCATGCACAAGCGCCGTAGATGTGCGCTGTAATGCAGTGGGTGTGACCTTAAGCTGACCCCTGGAGGGCATCCTGCCTCTTTGGAGATGTGCCTGTGCCTCGTCCTCCTCCTCCTCCTCCTCTCTCCTATCAGGCACCCAGGTAGAGTCAGTGACCTCATCATCCCCTCCCTCCTCATCACTGTCAACAACCTGGCAGTATGCTCCAGCTGGGGGAACATCATCACTGACAAAATGCTGTCCCTCTCGGACACCCCCTCTCCCTGGGTTCACATCAATGCCTTCCTCTATCAGTGTTCCGTCATCGGAGTCTTCAAAACGCTGCGCATCTTCCTGCAGCATGTACCCAACACTGTGTTGAAACAGTTCGAGGGACTCCTCAGGAGGACATGGTGGTACTAGGGAAGTATTGTGTAAAGCCATTGTGCAGAGGGAAGAGGACGCCTTGGCAGCTGCTTTGCCAGATGAACTTTGATCAGTCTGTGTGAGAGAGGATGAGGAGGATGAGGACGGCTTGGTCATCCACTCTACTAATTTCTCTGCATGTTAAAACTCAACACGGCCAGCTCCCGAAAATAAGGACGAGCGGCCACGGCCACGTGCTGAAGAGGATGCACCACATACACTACCAGCGTTACCTCTACATGCAGAGCCTGCTTGCCCTCGTGACTCTCTGCCTCTCTTTGTTGTCCTTCCAGACATATTTATGCGCTCAGGTGGTATAGAACAGCACACGTCCAGTGACACTAACTGCGCTCAGGTGGTATATAAAAGCACACGTACAGTGACACTAACTGCGCTCAGGTGGTATATAAAAGCACACGTACAGTGACACTAACTGCGCTCAGGTGGTATATAAAAACACACGTCCAGTGACACTAACTGCGCTCAGGTGGTATATAAAAGCACACGTCCAGTGACACTAACTGCGCTCAGGTGGTATATAAAAGCATACGTCCAGTGACACTAACTGCGCTCAGGTGGTATATAAAAGCACACGTCCAGTGACACTAACTGCGCTCAGGTGGTATATAAAAGCACACGTCCAGTGACACTAACTGCGCTCAGGTGATATATAAAAGCACACGTCCAGTGACACTAACTGCGCTCAGGTGGTATATAAAAACACACGTCCAGTGACACTAACTGCGCTCAGGTGGTATATAAAAGCACACGTCCAGTGACACTAACTGCGCTCAGGTGGTATATAAAAGCACAGGTCAAGTGACACTAACTGTGCTCAGGTGGTATATAAAAGCACACGCACAAATAAATAGCACACGTGCAGTAACAGTTAATGCGTCTATGTGCAATTAACTAGCACACGTTGACTAACACGTTAGAGCATCAAGCACAATCTCCTGCCTGACAGATACTAATAGCTGAACTAGCTAAGCTATACAGTTTATAAATATATTGACAACTCCTAGGGATGTCAATATATTCTCTACAAACTGTACATTTAACTATACTAACTAGTAGCCTCCCTGATCTATCTATCTATCTATCTATCTATCTATCTATCTATCTATCTATCTATCTATCTATCTATCTATCTATCTATCTATCTATCTATCTATCTAATCTATCTAATCTATCTAATCTATCTAATCTATCTAATCTATCTATCTATCGCCAGATTCAGATAGAATTGCCTATCTTTAGGCGGGTGTAGCGTATATCAGATACACTACACCGATGTAACTCAGAGAGGCAACTACAGTATTCATAAAGCACTTGCACCTAACTTTGCATCGGGGTAACTTAATTTCTTCGGCATAAGCCGGTGCAACTGCAAGTGGGTGTGTCATTATGCAAATGAATGGTCTAGTGATTTACGCCCGGTGTATCTTGGACGGAGCATGCTCAGTATGTTCGTTCCCTTGTGAGCATGCTCACAACTATGCCGGCCCAACTTACAGAGATACGCCGGTCCAACTTACGCCCAGCCGATGCAAAAGTACATCCAGTTTTATTCCCCCCACAGGGAAGGTACTTTTGCTGTGAGGTGGCTGCTCCCATTCCCCACAGGCAGAGGAGGAAAAAAACTTTAACACCCGGGAGATGTCAGCCCTCATAACAGCAATGGAGACTTATGACCAGGGCCGCCATCAGGGGGGTACAGGCAGTACACCTGTAAGGGGCCCGGGGGTCCCCAGGGGCCTGGATGGGAAGCCCCCCTTTTTTTATTTTATTTTTAAATAAAAAAAAAAAAAAATGTAAATATATTTTTATTTCTATTTTTTTGATGGACAAGAAGGCCTGGCTTGCAGTCTCTGCTCTAATTCATTTCTAAGGTGTTCTATCGAGTGGAGGTCTGGACTCTGTGCAGGTCAGTCAAGTTCCTCCACCCCAAACTTGCTCATCCGTGTCTTTATGGACCTTGCTTTGTGCACTGGTGAGCAGTCATGTTGGAACAGGAAGGGGCCGTCCCCAAACTGTTTCTACAAAGTTGGGAGCATGAAATTGTCCAAAATGTCTTGGTATGCTGACGCCTTAAGAGTTCCCTTCAATGGAAATAAGGGGCCATACCCAACCCCAGAAAAACAACCCCAGACCATAACCCCCCCCCTTTTATCAAATTATTTGGATGAGTCCACAAAGCAAGGACCATAAAGACATAAATGAGTGAGTTTGGGGTGGAGGAACTGGACTGGCCTGCACAGATTCCTGACCTCAACCCGATAGAACACCTTTGGAATGAATTAGTTCCAGACCTCACAAATACACTTCTGGAAGAATGGTCAAACATTCCCATGGACACACTCCTAAACCTTGTGGACGGCCTTCCCAGAAGAGTTGAAGCTTTTATAGCTGCAAAGGGTGAGCCAACCCAATATTGAACCCTACAGGCTAAAGGATCGCACACATGATTGAATATTCTGATGGACGTGTTTTGTCGTATAATCAAACCGTCTGTACGCTCCATCGGACAAAAGAGCAGAAAAACCACGTAGTTTCGTGAATGTTGGCTGAAAAAGTTCTGCTGTCTGTATAGAGAACAAAATATATATATATAATTATTATTATAATTATTATTATTATTAGGGCCCAGAGGTCCCGGATGGAAAGCCCCTTTATTTGGTCATTTATTTTTATATAAAAAAGGGGGGTTCCCATCTGGGGCCCTGGTGGACTCCGGACCCCTAAAAAAAAAAAATATATAAAAACGTTTTTTTTTTTTAAGGGGGTTCCCATCCGGGCCCCTGGGGACCCCCGGCCCCTTACAGGCAGGGCTGGTGCAAGGATTTCTGACACCCTAGGCGAAGCCTCATTTTGACGCCCCCCCCCCCCCCGTGCCATTTGCTCCGCCCCTCACTGAGCCATCATGCCTCGTTAATCTGTTAAAAAACAACAGATTAATAATCAGGAGCACCAGGTGAAATTCCAAAAAGAAAACCAAAAAAAAGAAAACAAATGCAGCCATTCCATTTAATAATTGGTAAGTCTCAATATAATAAATGATTGTTTTGGGGTTTAATACTGCTTTAAATGAAACCTGTTGCTCTGCCCTGTCTGGACAATGCACAGGTCCACTTCACGTGCAATATAAAGGCTTCATTTGGCATTCATATTTATGCAGATCTGTTAGTCAGACCTCAAAAAAGTGGCCGTTGGTGACTGCGGTCGGAGGAGTCAGTGGATCAGGGTGTTTAGCCTTTTGAGTCCTTTGTTGTGTCCTGGCCCCCAGGCCTGCACCACCATCAGCTCCCAAAACAGAGCCTACCCCCTTTTGTTTTCGCTTGCTGGGGTGATCCATGTCTTGTTTACCTTGTTGGGACCTTTTTGTTCCTGCACTCTCGCCTATATGTCTCTTCTTTTCTACGGACGTCCCCCTCCAGTTCCCACTCTGTACCTCCATGCACATCTGCCCCCGCCCACAGCAGTTCCCACTCTGTCCCCCCCAGTCCCCACTCTATACCCCCCCACACACACACACACACCTGTCTCCGCCCACACCAGTTCCCACTCTGTACCCACTCCAGTTCCCACTCTGTACCCCTCCACACACACACATATGTCCCCCCCCCACACCAGTTCCCACTCTGTCCCCCCTCCAGTTCCCACTCTGTACCCCCATGCATATCTCCCCCCCCACAGCAGGTCCCACTCTGTCCTCCCCAGTCCCCACTCTGTATCCCCCCACACACACACACACCAGGTCCCACTCTGTACCCCCCCCCCACACACAGACACACACACCTGTCTCCGCCCACACCAGTTCCCACTCTGTACCACACACACAATCTGCCCCCCCACACACGTTCCCACTCTGTAACCCCCCCTACACACACATCTGCCCCTCCACACACGTTCCCACTCTGTAACCCCCTCTACACACACACACACACAATCTGCCCCCCCACACACGTTTCCACTCTGTAACCCCCCTACACACACACATCTGCCCCCCCACACACGTTCCCACTCTGTAACCCCCCTCTACACACACAATCTGCCCCCCCCACACACATTCCCACTCTGTAACCCCCCCCCTACACACACACATCTGCCCCCCCACACACGTTTCCACTCTGTAACCCCCCCTACACACACATATCTGCCCCCCCACACACGTTTCCACTCTGTAACCCCCCCCTACACACACATCTGCCCCCCCACACACGTTCCCACTCTGTAACCCCCCTTACACACACATCTGCCCCCCCACACACGTTCCCACTCTGTAACCCCCTCTACACACACACACACACACACACAATCTGCCCCCCCCCACACACGTTCCCACTCTGTAACCCTCCCCTACACACACATCTGCCCCCCCACACACGTTCCCACTCTGTAACCCCCCTCTACACACACACAATCTGCCCCCCCCCCACACACGTTCCCACTCTGTAACCCCCCCTACACACACATATCTGCCCCCCCACACACGTTCCCACTCTGTAACCCCCCCCTACACACGTTCCCACTCTGTAACCCCCCTCTACACACACACACAATCTGCCCCCCCCCACACACGTTCCCACTCTGTAACCCCCCCCTACACACACATATCTGCCCCCCCACACACGTTCCCACTCTGTAACCCCCCCCCCTACACACACATCTGCCCCCCCACACACGTTCCTACTCTGTAACCCCCCTACACACACACATATCTGCCCCCCCCCCACACACAAACTAGTTCCCCCTCTGTACACAATGTAAACTTTACAGCACAGCAGAGTACATTTTATAATTTCTTGTTGTGATAGTGTGCAGGCTGCAGCACTGAGCGTCCTGCCTGTGCTTCTATTGTGTACCTGAGCCAGCGGGGGTTAAGTCTTTACTGAAGAACGGCGCTGCTGCCTGTCTGTCTTCTCCTCTGACAACAGATCCCGACCCCGAGTGACCAGGAGGAGGGGGGGAGGCGGGGGTGCATCGGACATCGCGGCTTGCATGCAGGGCTTCCAGCTCTCTCCCCTCATCTCACTGACGCTGCAGGCTGGGAATATCGTGATAAGGGTGATGTCTCCAGGGCGCAAACCACCTCCTAGCCTGGCGGCTGGCACCATAAAACATGTTTTTTTTTTAAATTCCGGTGAAGGAGGAAGTTAATGATCCACTCGCTGGGGATCTGTATTTTGCCGCTCCCCCTACTCTGGCGCTCTAGGCAGCCGCCTGACTCGCCTATGCCTAGCGCCGGCCCTGCTTACAGGTGTACTGCCTGTACCCCCCTGATGGCGGCCCTGGTGGCGGGGGACCCATTAGTAGTGCTAGGACCACGGCTGCCATGTGTTGTCCTGTAACGGTGCTGCTGAAGCTGCTCTCCAGCTGACTTAAGCAAGTCTGGAGCAAAGTTACCCCTGCTTTTATGAGGGGTAACTTTAGGCCGGCCAAACAGCTTAGGCACACCGCGCGTAGCCTGCGCCGAACGGGCCTATGTTCAGGAATCGGCGTTTCTCCCTCATTTGCATATTTGCATAGGAAATCAATGGGTTTGCCAGATGCATCCGGCATTAATATGCACCTAGGGGGCCAGATTCTCCAATATTTTCGGCGGCGTAGCGTAAGCCAGTTACACTACGCCGCCGCTGCGTACTGGAGCAAGTGCTTTATTCTCTAAGCACTTGCTCCGTAGGTTTCGCCTGCGTCGCGTAAATCGCGCAGCGTAAACCCGCGCAATTCAAATGGGGCGGCTTGTATTTAAATTAAGCGTGCCCCCGCGTCGAATGAACTGCGCATGCGCCGGCCGGGGAAAAAGCCCAGCGCGCATGCTCCAGCTCACGTCGGAAAGCGTCGTTGAAACCGACGTCAAAACGACGTGAGCGTCATTTACGCAAGTCCCTATTCGCGAACGAGTTAGTAAAACGACGTAAGCGACGGAAAAAGCCGACGCTGACCCGACGCCATACTTAACATGGCGTCCGACGGGACACGACGGCATCCGACGGGACCTCGTAAGGTTACTCCACATAGAAGCTGGGGTAACCTTACGAGTTCGTAAACGACGTACGCGACGACGGGGCGGCGTAAAAGCGATCGAGAATCGGCGTACTACTTCATTTGCATATGCAAATGAAAAAACAACGTAAAGGCCACCTAGTGGCCGGAGTTGTCATTACATCTACGATCCGAAAGTGTAATTGTATTACACTTGTCGGATGTAGAAGCGTATCTATGCAAAAGTGATGCTCAGCATCACTCGCATAGATACGAGTCAAAAAAAAAGGCGATACGACGGGGTATCTGAGATACTCCGTCGTAACGCCTCTGAGAATCTGGCCCAGGATGTGCAGGCGTAGGCAAGTTACACCAGTCGGGAGTAGCCTATTTTGGTGCGTATCTAGTTCTGTGGGTACGGTGCATAGATACTCCGGCGCAAATTTACACTTACGCCGCGCATCTCCATATACCCCGGCGAAACTTCTTTGAGAATCTGGCCCCGTGTCTCTATCTATCTATCTCTCTCTCTCTCTGTCTGTCTGACTGCAAAGCAAGCCGGATCACACTACACGAGGCCGCCCGGGAGGCGGCCTTTTATAGTGTGGGGCGTGTTCTAAAGCCCTGAGCCCTAATTGGCCAAAGCACCCAGGCTTTGGCCAATTAGGTCTCTTCGTTTTTTGGGCGCTGTGATTGGCCAAGCATGCGGGGTCATGGTGCATGCTTGGCTAATCATCAGCGCACAACGCCGCAGTGAATTATGGGTCATTCGAATTTGGCGCGAACAACCCGATTTGATCGTTTTCGACGAACGATCGAACGCCCAATTTACGATGCGAACATGTGTTTGCATCGAACACGAAGCTCATCCCTATTCTAGGTTAGCTGCAGGATCCCAAACAGCTCAATGATGCTGTCTCCTCACATATAAACAGTAAAAAGAAACTCCATAGTGTAACATTTTTAACACAGTTTATGGGTTTATGGGTTTTGCGCGTCAGTCCACCACTCTGTAGATTGCCTTAAAATGCTGGGATTAGGTTATTAGTTATTAAAACCGCTCTGTATATTACCTTAAAACGCTGGGATTAGGTTATTAAATTATTGGGATTAGGGATTAGTTTGCTTACTCTGAAACAGGCCAGCTGCCTCCTACGCCATCCTGTCCCCTCACTATTTCTTTGGTTTGCTTTTGATTTATAAGGACTAAATATGCCATGCCATGCCATAACTTGCTGCCTGCAAGTAGTGATTTCTGTTCTGACTCCACCTCTTAGGCCTCGTACACACGATCAAATCTGTCTGCTGGAAACGGTCTGCTAGACCGTTTCAGCAGACGGATTCGATCGTGTGTACGGGCAAACAGACGGATTTGGCCACCCGACAGATTTCAAAGCATGCTTTGAAATCTGTCGGCTGGGAACCCGTCCGCCCGACAGGTCTGCTGGTTAGTACGCTAACCAGCAGACATGTCTTCTCGCACACGCGCCGAATGGTTTAGACCAGGGGTCTCAAACTCAAATTATCTGGGGGCCACTGGAGGTATAAGCTGGGTGAGGCTGGGCCGCATCAAGTATTGGACCAAAATTTTAAAATGTACAACTGATGCAATCTTAATAATAGTTTGCCGCCAGTGTGTTCTGCCAGTGTGCCCATCAATTGCTGCCAGTTTGCCCATCAATGGCCGCCAGTGTGACCATCAAACGCAGCCACTGTGCCATCAAACACAGCCACCTTGATGGGCACAGCTGAGTGGCTGCGTTTGATGGGCACAGTGGCTGCGTGTGATGGGCACAGTGGCTGCGTTTGATGGGCACAGTGGCTGCGTGTGATGGGCACAGTGACTGCGTGTGATGGGCACAGTGACTGCGTTTGATGGGCACAGTGGCTGCGTTTGATGGGCACAGTGGCTGCGTGTGATGCGCACAGTGGCTGCGTGTGACGGCACAGTGAGGCTGCAATTAAGGTTTTTTTTTTTATGCAGACAAGGAAGGCAAGCTTAAAATAACACAAAAAAAAATAATTCTGACATTTTTTTTAATTAAAAATATGAGCCAATATGTGTCACAGAAATGAAGGAAATCAATGTATGTATAGAATCCTTTACAAAGTAAGTTCTCAATCTTCAAAAATTGTCAGTATAATAGTAGTAGGCTAAAAAGAATTTAAATGTAATCTGGAAATTATTACATTATTTAAAATTTTGACTATAAATACACTTTGGGTAAACAATGTGTTCGAAAGTATCAAACAAACATGTCAAACAATATACAAATGAATAAATAGTGTAAATCAATTACACTGAAACAGGTGTGTCTCAGTCACAGGTAAAATAACATCAGAGAAGCCTAAAGACTTCAAAACCATGAAAAACTCACCCCCTGATTAGAGTGGAGTGATAAATAAAGTGCAAAATAATACTGATCACACATGGAATAAAAAGTCCCATAAAAAATATATAGGTGTCTCTAAATCACTAATAAGCGATCTCTAAAGTGCAAAGGTGCAAGCGAAGAAGGAGGACATACATCATGGTATCACATGGGTGAAAGCATCAAGGGTAGTGATCCCGCCACTATAAAGTAAGGATCGGTACTCTTACCGTAATTGGTGGACTCACACACTGGTCAGTGGCGAGTCAAAATCGCAAAACGGCAAGAGTATCAGGATCTTCTTTTCCTCAGATGCTAATCAAAGTAGGTGACCGGTGAGGTTCCTGATGGCTGACGGATCAAACACGCACCCTGCGTGAGAGATAGGAAAGGATCCCACTTTCAACAACTGTCCACTTCATGGGGAGATGGAGATGGTGAGTGGATACCTCAGATGAAAAAAATAAAAATAAAAAAAAGGAAGCCTCCACATGGCATAGATCAAAAATGACCAAAAAATGTAATGATAAAAAAAGGATAAAATGCAGATATCTGGTAAATGAATGTAGCATAAGTGATCACAAAAATGATTGTAATAGCAAATAGCTATTAAAAGTAAATAGCAACAGATGTAAAGCACCCTATGCATTTCGTCCCATAGGACTTCTACAGGGGTCTGTGCTAACCTGTGGCTATTGCGCTTAAATAGTATAGTGACATGGATGGGTCATTTGTAAGGAGATTACCTTCCAGGTCAGAGGTCTCGGCTGTACACCAAGCCTTGCAGTCACCAGCCACTCACCAAACACTTCTGACTTCAGAAGTGCTAGCCAATCAGAGTGCTGCAACATAAGATGGACGCCCAATGAGAGCTCCGCAACGTAGGGTATACGTCCTATTAATATAAATAAAACCACAATCATATATCTTTATGGGGCCGGGATATCAAAAAGACTGAGGCCAACCACCGCTCCAGATTGCGAACTCAGAGAGGCCAATGATGACGCTGTATACACAGCGTCATCACATGTCAATAAAAGGTGGATTCATTTTAAAGCCAAGCCTCGGTTTAGAATGGAGCACACATTATGCGTCCCTCCACGCGTCATCGCCTGTGACTTAAGAGGGCGAAGGAATCCTTTGACGTCTGGTTTCCAAAGGACAGCAGGGCGGAGTCACCGCACAACCAAAGGGGGTGGAAACACGCTGCCAGGACTTGTGTCCTATGCAAAATAGGATGCATAAACCACACTGCGGCGTCACTAGGGAGACCTAGCTATAGTGCAGGGATATGCAATTAGCGGACCTCTAGCTGTTGCTCCAAGTCCCATGAGGCATAGCAGGACTCTGACAGCCACAAGCATGACACCCAGAGCCAGAGGCATGATGGGATTTGTAGTTTTGCAACAGCTGGAGGTCCACTAATTGCATATCCCTGCTATAGTGGATAGATACGTTTGGTCATCCTAGTCAGTACCAGGAAAAGTAGTAATGAAACTTGTAGACAAGGGGAGCACGTAAGGCACGTGAGCACTTTTGTAAGCAATGGCCAGATCAGCATCCATGTACAGAGTACTCACCAAGTCCAAAGTGCATCATACTACTAACTATTGAGCCTCACTTTTTAATAACAAAACACATGTCATCAATTGTGAACCATAATATTACAATGAATAATATAAAATGTATAAAATGGTAAGTATATTAAGATTATTAAAAAAAAGGAGTAGAGAGAGAGAGAGAGTATGTATCATGATCGGTTAATAAAGGCTTTCACATCCCATTCAACATTCATTCCATGGAGAGTGTATGTTTTTAATTGATAAATCCAAAAAGTTTCAAGCTTAGAAACCCTTCTAATTTTTGAGTCACCCCTCCAATGAGGGGTAAATCTATCTATAACCTGAAACTTTGAGCCAAGAGGGTTTTTTTGATGGCATTCTAAATAGTGCCTGGGAACACTGTGGTTGTTTTTTCTTTTTTTCATAGCTGTAATGTGTTCATTTACCCTCATTGTGAAAGTGCGAATCGTGGGCCCAATATACTGCCTCTTACACGCACAAGTGATCAATTATACAATATACTGGGTGGCGCACATAGCAAAACATTTCATTTGATATTGTCGTGACGTACTTGTGGATTCGAAGGTCTCTGATTTCCGTCTACCACAAACATTGTGAACACATGTTACATTTTTTGCAAGGGTAGTATCCTTTCAGGTGTTCAATTTAATAAAGGTCTAATAGGAGGATCAACCACATTGGGGGCTATGAATCCACTAAGTGGCTGGGCCCCTCTATAGATTACACCTGCTCTTTCAGGGAGTACAGGGCCCAACACTTTATCATTTTTGAGGACTTTCCAATGTCGGTTGACAATGTCCTTAATTTGTTTATGTTGTCTGGAAAATGACACTATGAAGGACCACTTAAATTTCTCATTCTTAATTCTATGATTCTGATTGGACAGTAGTGAACTTATATCCAATAACGATACTTTGTTAATTTCCTCATCTACGATCCGTGGATCATAGCCTTTCTCCACAAATCTTGATTTAAGGATGGATGCTTGATATCCAAAATCCTCTAGGTTGCTAAAGTTTCGTCCTATTCTTAAAAACTGACCACGAGGAATGGATTTCAACCAGGATGCATGATGGCAGCTATCAACTGGGATATATCCGTTCCTATCGGTAGCTTTGAACAAAGTTTTTGTGACAAGTTTGCAGTCCTGAACCATAATTTCCAGATCTAGAAAGTGAATGGAGGTGGAACTTGCTTCATAGCTCAATTCAATACCCCTATTATTCTGATTAAGGACAGTCGTAAAATCACACAAAGATGCATGATCCCCCTGCCACAGGAGGAGAATGTTGTCTATATATTGTGCCCACAGAACTAATTCTGGTCTGTTGAGGGCATAGATGACATCCTCCTCCAATTGGGCCATGAAGAGATTGGCTAAACTGGGGGCAAATTTAGCCCCCATGGCCACACTCCTTTGTTGCAAGTAAAAGGTTCCTTTAAACCAAAAATAATTCTGCTTAGTAGCAAAATGTAATAAATCCATAATGAAATCCTGTTGGATTTTTGGAATCGCATGGCTCCCATTAAGGTAATGTTTAACCGCAGCTAGTCCTAAATAATGTCATATGCATGTATATAGGGATGTTAGTGATATACAGTAGGTGAGAGTGAGGGCGCTATGTCTGTGAAACCCTTGTGGAAATTCACAGTGAGTAGGGTGAATAGAATCCACCTGTGATGGTGGATCTGGTGTAAATAAAAATTGATAAATTAAATAAAAAATACGAGAGAAAAGGAAAAACAATCACTTCAACATATGAATAACATGCAAATGGTATAAACCTCCAAGCCTCTGTGCTAGGATGGAGGAATGAGGATATGGCACAAAAATCAGTCCAACATTCAGTATGTAAAACTGTGGCACATGGAAAAAATGTTGTTCATTCAGAATTAAGTTCTTTAACCACTTAAGGACCTTAGGTGTTTTTCAGATTTGGTGTTTGCAAGACTAAAACATTTTTTTCTGCTAGAAAATTACGTAAAACCCCCAAACATTATATATTTTTTTCTAACACCCTAGAGAATAAAATAGTGGTCATTGCAATACTTTTTGTCACACCGTATTTGCCCAGCGGTCTTACAAGCACAAAATCACTTTTTTGAATTAAAAAATAAGACAACAATAAATTTGGCCCAATTTTTTTATATATTGTGAAAGATAATGTTACGCCGAGTAAAATGATACCCAACATGTCACGCTTAAAAATTGCGCCCGCTCGTGGCATGGCGTCAAACTTTTACCCTTAAAAATATCGATAGGAGTTGTTTAAAAAATTCTATAGGTTGCATCTTGTGTGGTTTGAACACCGTTTTCATATGCGGGCGCTACTCGCCTATGCGTTCGCTTCTGTGCGCGAGCTCGTCGGGACGGGGCGCTTTAATACATTTTTTTTGTTTTATTATTTATTTGTATTTATTTTATTATTTTTTACACTGAAAAAAAAAAAATTGATCACTTTTATTCCTATTACAAGGAATGTAAACATCCCTTGTAATAGAAAAAAAGCATGACAGGTCCTCTTAAATATGAGATCTGGTGTCAAAAATACCTCAGATCTCATATTTAGACTTAAAAGAAAAAAAAGAAAAAAAATATGTCATTTGAAAAAAAGGAAAGTGGGTGGAAAAATGTTTCCCAAATATGATTGATAAGTACTCACAATCCTAGAACGAAACGTATATAAAAAGAAATTGAACAAGAAGGGTTGAGGAGGGTCCTCCTCCCAACTCTGAGGATTTTAATGTGAGATATCAATCCTAGAAATAAGGTAGGCACACCAAGCACGTAGGTTATATATCAAAATTAGAAAATGTAATTTACATAAAAAAGTTTTTATACATATAGAACAAATTGATTGAAAGACGACCACAATATTTACAGAGTAGCACAGACAGAGTTTTGTGCACTATTGCCAACTAGTTTCGCATTAGTATGCTTCTTCAGGGCTTTACACCTCGGTCTCTTCTGAGAGATAGTCGTCAATCCTGTTTTAAAATAATGTGACTAGACATAAAGTCAAAGCGCCTCTCTTATCCCGACAGCATAGGACCAAATCAAGAGCGGGAAAAGAACCCTGTGAAAGCCAGATCCTCCTGGTCATGAAATGTGGGTGATAGGGTGTTGAGGTTTGGTACCATTCACAGACTTGAATCCTTGCTTTGAAAGTTGAAACTAAAAAAGTTATAGGGCCAGATTCAGGTAGATGGGAGCATCTTTGCTCCAGAGTAACGCTTCTCATTTACGTTACTCTGCCGAATTTTTAGCAGCAAGTGCTGTCATTCACGAAGCACTTGCTCCTAAAGTTGCGGCAGCGTAACGAAAATGAGCCGGCGGAATTCAAATTGGGCGGGTATGGGGCGTGTAGTATTTAAACTAAGCGCGATCCCGCCGCGAACGTACTGCGCATGCGTCGAGTGTCAAAGCATCCCCGTGCGCATGCTCCAAATTCTGTGAATGAACGTCAATGACGTCACATTCCCATTCATGATCTTTTTACGCAAGCGACGTGATTTTTTTTTCCCCGACGCGATGACGACGCCTATACCTAACATAGGATACTCCAACCCCATGTAGGTATATCTTCGCGCCGCGTATCGCTTCCGGAAACGTCGTACCGTCATTGCGTCTCGCCGGAATTCGCTCGTGAATTGCCGATTTCCGCTCATTAACATATTTTTTGAGCGGAAATCGGCGGGAACGCCCCCGGCGCCATTTTTAAGTTGAAGTAACGATGCGATGGCGAAACTCAGTTACGCTGATCGCATCGGAGCTTCAACCCGGCGTTTCTTGTTTTCTGGTTACAGAAAACAAAAACGCCGGCTCAAAGTGACAGTTAGGCTGGCGGATCACTGGATCCGCCAGCCTAACTGTTCCTGAATCTGGCCCATAGAATATAAAGTCCTCCACTTTAAATGTGCCACAAGTACTGAAGATGATGGTACACCTCACGCATCCAGAGCGGCGTGGGGGTGACCAGATTACAGCCGCCGACATTATTCAGCAATTGGAATCATCAGATCTCACAATTGTGGCCACAGTGGACGTAGAGTCTTTAAATACCAATATACAGCACCAAGATGTCATTGAAGCACTCCGATGGACATCAAGCCAAGATGCAAAGCTGAAAATAGAACAAATTAGTTATTTGCTCAAAGGGTTACAAATGGCATGAGCAATAACAATTTTTGGGCCAACAACCACTACTATACACAAGTGGGTGGTGGAGCTATGGGGGCTCGCTATGCACCTAGCGTAGCTAACATAGTCTTCAACAAATGGAAACATGAGACTATTTTCCATCATAGGCATGAGTCACTCAAGTTCTACAAAAGATATATCGATGATGGGATCATCTTCTGGGAGGGCACCGAGATTGATCTCCATCAATACATCATCGACATGAATCTAAATGATTATTGATTAAAATTTTCGGCCGAAATCAGCATGACATCAATCAATTATCTAGATCTAATCATCAGAAAAAATGGAGTAAAGTTTGAAACCCTCACTTTTTTCAAACCCACGACCGCAACGGGTTTGTGCCAACATCGAGCTGCCATCATCCCCAGTGGCTCGGTACAATACCCAAGGGGCAGTTTATGAGACTCAAAAAAAACTGTGCTACAGAAGAAGATTACCATATGCAAGCTGAACAAATCACCATCAAGTTCATAGAAAAAGGGTATCTAGAGGAAACATTAGCAAAAGTTAGGCCTCGTACACACGATCAGACTTATCCGATGAAAACGGTCCGCGGACCATTTCCATCGGATATGTCCGATCGGGAGTTTGATCCGATGGCGTGTACACACCATCGGATCAAATTCCCCGCCGCCGGACGGCGCGGTGACGTGGCGGTGACGCGGCGGTGACATTGACGCCGCCACGTGACCGCTACGTCACCGCACCAGGAAGTAAAACACTTCCACGCATGCGCCGAATCCATTCGGCAGCGGCGCGGCGGCGGTGCGGGACGACATGTCTGCTGGTAAGTGTACTAACCAGCAGACATGTCGGGCGGACAGATTCCCACCGGATAGATTTCAAAGCATGCTTTGAAATTTGTCGGGTGGAAAAATCTGTCCGCTAGCCCATACACACGAGCGGAGATGTCTGCTGAAACGGTCCATCGGACCGTTTTCAGCGGACATATCCCCTCGTGTGTACGAGGCCTTAAAGAAGAAGTCTCAAAAATGGAAAGACAATCTCTCCTAGTAACCAAACCCAAAAAAGAACAACGAAGAGAGATAGCGCTGATCTCAGGGTTCAACAGACAGTATAAACAAGTTGAAACCATTTATAAGAAACACTGGCCCATCTTGTTGAAAGACAAAGATCTTCAAACTTGCACTTCAGACAAACCAAAGTTCATCTATCGCCGAGCACCAGGGTTGAGAAACAAAATAGCATGCAATGTGCCAGATCCACCGGAAAAAACGTTAACATTTCTGGACATTCTGGGTTTTCACCATTGCACCAGGTGCAAAGCCTGCAAAACCACACAACAAGCAGGGGCCCCTAGAAAATGGCTAAAGTTCAAATCGCATGTCACAGGGGAAGAGTTCCAAATCAAACTCCTCATCACATGCGATTCAGATCATGTAACTTACATGCTGGAATGTCCATGTCCATTTCAGTACATACGAAGAACAACACGCAAACTAAGAATTAGAATTAATGAACACTTAGCCAACATCCGAAACAATTTTCCAAATCATAGTGTGTCTCAGCATTTTACTAGCAAGCACCAAAGTGACTCTACTCTATGCACCTTTTATGGAATTGACAAAATATCCAAACATTGGAGAGGAACACACATGACACGGGGTGTGTCCCAAAATGAAACCATGTGGATACACAAGTTAAAGACCATGCACCGTCAGGGTTAAATGTAGAAATAGACCTTAACTGTTTTTTAGCCAATGATTAATTTTCAACATTGTAAAATTGGCTTTCGCATACAAGGAATTTTTTGAGCAACTCAAGAAAGCCAATACAGTATCCAGATAGGTCACTAGTGAGATGAATCCCTAGCACAAATATATAATGTGGGAACAACAGAAGACCAATTCCATAACCATTCCATATATGGTTTGTCCACATTTAGTTTTCTTCCATCTTTGCAGATTTCACATATTGCACAAAATATTTTCTTTCCATTAATAAAATGTGATTCACTTATCCCATATATCCACAAGATGGCAGTGTTCGTCCTATTGGTGGTGCATGTATCAAATCATCTCTGTAAGATCACTAGTACCCCCTCCATACAGAGAAAAAGGCGAATATTCTCCAACAATATAATATTTAAACCTATTTGTAACTCATTATTTTAAGATTTTTATTGTTTTAATTACATTTTTAATTTATCCAAGTCTATCAGCCACTGGTGACCCCTTGATAGCATAAATATTCTACTAGCGGTCCCAACACACTGATGTGATGGAAATTATGTCCCGCCTGGAGCGGACAGTTAAAGGGGAGATGGGGGCAACAAGGAGAGATATACAGAGTGTACTGCAGAGGGTGGAAGGAATAGAAGAGCAACTGAAAGAGCATAAAAATGCAATAGTAGAACTGAGAGGACGAGCAGATATGGACTGGATAGAGACTGGATAGAGATAAGAAATGCACGATATAGATTGGAGGACCAAGAAAATCGTAGTAGGAGGAAAAATCTGCGCGTAAGGGGTCTAATGGAAGAAGTAAAGGACGGAGAACTGGGTGAGACACTACGAGGGATATTTAACAAAGCACTCAAACGAGAACCAAATGCATTGATGCAATTGAGTGCATAGAATACAAAGATCTTACAATGCCCAGAGAGACTCACCAAGGGACACCATAGTAAGATTTCAGGATTTATAACTAAAAGAGTTAGTGTCCCAAAGTACGAGAAATTCGGTTACAATGGAATACAAAGGTTCACAGTTACTTATATTCTTAGATCTATTTCCAGGAACTCTAGCACGTAAAAGGGCTCTGAAACCGGTAACGAATCATCTCCGGGAAAATAACATTACTTATAGATGGGGCTTTCCGGCTTGCCTGTCGGTAAAAAATCAGGGAGTCTCGGCATACATCCGGTTTCCAGAAGACGTAGAAGAATTCTGTAACAAACTGAGTATACAACATATTAAAGTGGACAACTGGAAAAAGAGACCACCGGCATGGAAGAGGTGGAAGGACCAGGACTGGAATAGGGTGTAGATTCGAGAATATAGGACTTAACGAGGAACAAGAGATGGGAGGACTAAAGAGAATGGTTCTCCCCTCTCTTTGTTTCTTCTTTTTTTTCTGTTTTAATCAGAGATGCAAAGAATTTTTTCCTCCTTTTTTTTTTTTTTGGTATCTGCGGTGTAATTTCTCTTCCATCTATCCTCCTCCCCCTCTGGGTGGAGAGGAGGATTGGAACAACAGGTGGAATGGAAAGAAGTACTCAGGATTCTATAAGCATGGTCAGGTTCATCGGGGGGAGGGAGGGGACATGGGGTAGATATGTCTCTCCCCAAATCCGGGAGCCGACCCTATAAAGAGGGAAGGTAATCGGAAAGGGGGGGACATATTAAGGCCCCTAGAAGGGCCCACTCGGCAAGTCGCCTGACAAGGCGTGTTTCGAGGGAGTCTAACATTGAGGTACAATGTGCTTGGGGGAGGGGAAGGGGGGGGTTTGTGTGGTATATGTGGTTTATGTGGTCTCCTTGTTTTCATGATATGCAGATTAGGATTGGTGGCATTAAATTTGACCTGGAGAGTCTTCTATGTCAAGCAGGGGTCTGATCCAAGGACAAAATATAGAAAATGGCTACATTAAAGTTTGTTACGTATAATGTACGGGGGCTAAATAACCCCAATAAGCGATATCAAATACTGCAGGATATGAGAAGACTCTCGGCCAATATAGTGTTTCTGCAAGAAACCCATCTAAAGACAACATCCAAGACTAGACTAAACTCAAAAGAGTTCCCCACCTGGTTTCATAGTTATTCCCCAAATAAAAGGTCAAAAGGGATTGCAATAGGATTCGACAGAAATACACGGTTTATTCCAGAAGCTACAGAAATGGATTCTGAAGGAAGATACTTGTTTATTAAAGGATCCATATCTAATTATAAAATATGCATTAGCAAATGTGTACTGTCCTAATGTAAGGCCAGCAGCGTACTTGAAGAAAATACTGAATAAACTAGAAGGATTTATAGATGGTAGGGTGATCCTAACAGGGGACTTTAACTTTGTCTTTGACCCACTGTTGGATATCCAACCGATATCATTGAGATCAGAGGGAAAATGTGTAAAGGAAATCAATCACAAACTATACCAAATGCAATTAGTAGAAGCCTGGAGAATTCTCCATCCAAGGGAGAAAGATTTTACATATTTTTCCTCGGTTCACAGATCATATTCTAGAATTGACCATATCATTCTAGATCATCGGCTACTGGAGGGATTGAGAAGTGTAGACATAAAATCTATAACTCTGTCAGACCATGCCCCGGTGGTGATGGACCTAGATACGGGAGAGGTCCCGGTGGGACAGAGAACATGGAAATTGGATGATACACTCCTGAGCAACATCAGGATAGCCGATGATCTGGAAAAAGATATGTGCCTGTTTTTCCTAGAAAATGATATAGAAAATGTTGCCCCCTCAACGTTATGGGAGACACACAAAGTATACATGAGAGGGAGGTTGATAGCTGAAAATGCTAAAAGAAGGAAAATCAGGTCGGCTCAGAAGTTAAGGCTACTGGAAGAGATCTGGAGTTTAGAACAGTTACATAAAAAATCTCAGGAAGAGGATGTTTTAAAGTCCTTAACAAGGAAGAGAGAGGATCTGTGTAACCTATTAGAACAGGAAACTAAATAGGTGTTTAATAAAGTAAACAATAATTTCTATGCCATGGGAAATAAACCAGGGAGATTTCTGGCAAGGACCATTAAACCTAGAAACTCGCAAAACTTTATTTCTAAAATAAAAGACAAAAAGGGAAACCTGAGACACTCTACTAAGGAAATAACTAAAATATTCCAGGAGTATTATCAAAACTTATATAAGGTAAATAAAGAACAAGGTACATTAGAAATCCAGAATAGGAGAAAGAATATTAAAAAATATCTAGAAAAGATAAAGACCCCGGGCTTATCGGAGGAAGTAATTAGTAACCTGGAAAGGGAAATTACAAAAGAGGAAATAAGTCAAACTATAAAAAATATCAAGATGGGAAAGAGTCCTGGCCCAGATGGGTATACCTCAGCCTATTATAAAAGATTCGGGGAGGTTTTAGTGCCCTTTTTCCAGAAGTATATGAATTCCATTGGGGGAGGTATGAAAATACGGGAAGAGGCACTAGGAGCTCACATAACCCTGATAGGGAAGGAAGATAAGGATCCCTCGCTATGCGCAAGCTATAGACCCATATCCCTGATCAATGTGGACATAAAGATCTACACATAGTGTGTCTCAGCATTTTACTAGCAAGCACCAAAGTGACTCTACTCTATGCACCTTTTATGGAATTGACAAA
This sequence comes from Rana kukunoris, assembly GCA_029574335.1. Lineage (NCBI taxonomy): Eukaryota > Metazoa > Chordata > Amphibia > Anura > Ranidae > Rana > Rana kukunoris. Next base: position 76,781,485 of record CM056054.1, on the reverse strand, counting down.
AATATCCAAACATTGGAGAGGAACACACATGACACGGGATGTGTCCCAAAATGAAACCATTTGGATACACAAGTTAAAGGCCATGCACCGTCAGGGTTAAATGTAGAAATAGACCTTAAAGCGGAGCTCCACCCAGAAAAACAACATTTTCCCATGTTGTTTAAAAAAATTCAATAAAAAAAACCTGAAAAAAAAAATACTCACCCGAAATACCTGTTGCTATGCGAAAGTCCGTAATCTGCCTCTTCCACTCCGCGGTGCCTTTTCTTCTTGTCCTTCTCCTTGTGAATGGGGCGCGCTGCTTTCTGGGAACTGTGTATGTTCTCAGAGAGCAGCGCGCCCATTCACAAGCCAGCGTGAGACTCACGCAGACGCAGTAGGAAATGGGCAGTGAAGCCGTACGGCTTCACTGCCTGGTTCCCATAGTGTGAATGGCGGCGCGGGACCCGGAGCGATCGTGGGACCGGCATCGGGGGGCCCATCAGCGCGGGCAAGTAGGACAAGGTAAGTGTCCTTATTTAAAGTCAGCAGCTACACTGTTAGTAGCTGCTGACTTAAAAAAAAAAAATCGCGGCTGGAGCTCCGCTTTAACTGTTTTTTAGCCAATGATTAATTTTCAACATTGTAAAATTGGCTTTCGCATACAAGGAATTTTTTGAGCAACTCAAGAAAGCCAATACAGTATCCAGATAGGTCACTAGTGAGATGAATCCTTAGCACAAATATATAATGTGGGAACAACAGAAGACCAATTCCATAACCATTCCATATATGGTTTATCTACATTTAGTTTTCTTCCATCTTTGCAGATTTCACATATTGCACAAAATATTTTCTTTCCATTAATAAAATGTGATTCACTTATCCCATATATCCACAAGATGGCAGTGTCCGTCCTAGTGGTGGTGCATGTATCAAATCATCTCTGTAAGATCACTAGTACCCCCTCCATACAGAGAAAAAGGCGAATATTCTCCAACAATATAATATTTAAACCAATTTGTAACTCATTATTTTAAGATTTTTATTGTTTTAATTACATTTTTAATTTATCCAAGCCTATCAGCCACTGGTGACCCCTTGATAGCATAAATATTCTACTAGCGGTCCCAACACACTGCCAAACTAGGTAATCTCAAGATTTCCTATGATAGTTACACCAGAATGGTTCGCCGTGTACATCATAATTTGTGTATAGTTTTTTGTTTGGATTCTATATCAGCGAGTTTCTGTATGATGTTGATGTGAGCCGACGTACGATGTGCGCGCTGCTGTATGGCACTGTGACTGCGAGTGTCATCTGTCCACGCCCAGCAGACCACACTATTGGCTCCCCCTACATCTCCTACATATACCAGAACTCCTAGCGGCCAGACACGCCCCCTGATGACGTGCGATGCACAAAACATATGTCGGCGGCAGTAATCTGGTCAGTAAGCTGATCTTGGCACCCGGCCCAGCATATCCAGCCCAGGATAACCAGCCGCAACCTCCGGTTCGCAGAGCGGGTCTCCTCACGAGAGCGACACATATGCAGTCCCAGTGCCGGGCAGGCACCTATTCAAGTAAGAGGCCAATCAGCTATTTTTAAGCATGTATTTTTAATAAACTGTAATACACTATGAGATCCCTTTTGTTTTCCTTGGGTCAACAACCGGTCATTAATCGGAGTCACTGTTCCAGTCACTGCCGCAAAGTGTGCAGGCACTCATCCTGCCCAATGTCCATGAGCTACATTCTATAAGTGGTCCTAGTTTTGTGGTAAGCGCATTTGTTATCCAGAGCACTTTTGGTGAAGTTGAATTAGGTGGTGAAGGCTACCAATACACCTGGAAATGAATTGCATGACCACATAGAAGATTTTTTCTCTATCAGAACTTTTCTCTTTAAAGAACTTAATTCTGAATGAACAACATTTTTTCCATGTGCCGCAGTTTTACATACTGAATGTTGGACTGATTTTTGTGCCATATCCTCATTCCTCCACCCTAGCACAGAGGCTGGGAGGTTTATACCATTTGCATGTTATTCATATGTTGAAGTGATTGTTTTTCCTTTTCTCTCGTATTTTTAATTTAATTTATCCATTTTTGTTCACACCAGATCAACCGGTGGATTCTATTCACCCTACTCACTGTAAATTTCCACAATGGTTTCACAGACATAGCGCCCATACTCTCACCTATATCACTAACTTCACAGCTCACCCCTGTAATTTGAGGAGCAGCATTATTCAATCAGGAATATTCATCCTCCCATTCACAAGTGTGAATCGTATTCTATTTAACCACTTGGCGCGGAAAAAAAACCTCACCTACCCTATATAGGGATGTTACCTCAGCTGTTACTAGTAGGAGGATATCAGTATAGATCACCTGCTGTAAAAGATTTAATGTAGCCTTAGTATCTTTAAGATATAATTTATAGTCATTTATGTTTAATAAAGCTGAGTTTTTGACTTAAAAAGCCTGTGTCCTGCGGTCAAGCTGGTCCCCCGAACTTTACAGGGTATAGGTCCAGAGTCAAGAAGTGGTCTCAATTGGCTCCCAGATGGTACTGGTGCCGAGGTATCCATTTGAGACTGTTCCTCATGAGTAGCAAAAACATATTTTTCTTTACACAATTTCTATTTGTTTGTGCCGGCTGCTTCACATACCAGATAGTGCAGTAATATACTTCCATACACCATAAATACACTTTAAAAGCTTTAAAAGCTTTCACGTGTATTAGTCTAATTTACATCAACAAAAGTCTGTTATTTTTTAAGTGTATTGGTGAATTATAGACATACAGTATATTTTGGAAAATTTCTACCTGAAATCGATATTTCATAGATGGTTGAGGCTGGAGTACTAATTCACCATAAGGCCCCTTTTAAACAGGGTGGACTCCATTTTGATCAGCAGGGGATCTGTCCACTGATCCCCTGCTGATCAGAGCAGAGCGGGAAGATGACAGGTCCATGTCCAGTTTATGCAGAATGGACATGGCCAGCTCTGCTCTATGGGTGGCCCGGTGTAAACAGACTCCGCTGTCTATTTACACTCAGCTACCTCTGATCCGATCCATCTATACGAAGTAGGACAAATCACATTTATTTTTAACACACCAGGTTGGATCAGAGGTAGTTGGATGTAAACAGACACATGGGGTGAATGAACCCTCCAATCAGGTCCATCTGGAAAACTGAAAATTAGTTGCTAGGTCTTTTAGGTCTGAACTCAGTGGGCAAGTTTGACAGGTGGTGCCATCTGTCAAAATCTGCACCCTGAGTTAAAGATACAGTGGCTGCAAAGCATCATGACCACGGTATGTGTACAGCCCTGTCCCACTTTATTTTTACAATTCGGGTGAGCAGCCAGGAGGGGCAGTAAAACTGTGGCTCATCACCTGTTTTTACCATCCCCTTGCCAACTGTCTGAAAGAATCTTACAGGAGAAGTATAGACAAAGCTTTGTTGGCTATACTTCTCCTATGGATGGCAAGAGTGCAGTTAGTTCTGCACTCCTGTGACCCGTTTTCAGCCAACAGAAGGCTAAAGCTTGCTGTTGGCTGACATCACAGAGAGAGAGGGCCCATGCTCTTAAAAGATCCCAACCATATGTTCGGGATCTGCCCAGATGCGTGGACTGACACCTGACTCTCAGTGAGCTGCAGAGAGGCTTAGCCAGCCAGTCCCACCCCCTCCACAGCCCAACTCTACATTAACCACTTGCTTACTGGGCACATATACCCCCTTCCTGCCCAGGCGAAATTTCAGCTTTCAGCACTGCGTCGCTTTAAATTAAAATTGCGCGGTCGTGCGACGTGCCTTACAAACAAAATTGATGTCCTTTTTTTCCCCACAAATAGAGCTTTCTTTTGGTGGTATTTGATCGCCTCTGCGTTTTTTTTTTTTTGCGCTATAAACAAAAAAGAGCGACAATTTTGAAAAAAAACACAGAATATTTTTTACTTTTTGCTATAATAAAAATCCAATTTAAAAAAAAAAAAATATTTTTTTTCTCAGTTTAGGCCGATATGTATTCTACATATTTTTGGTAAAAAAAACAATCGCAATAAGCGTATAGTAATTGGTTTGCACAAAGGTTATAGTGGCTAGGAAATAAGGGATAGAATTCTGACAATTTTTATTTTATTTTATTTTTTTACTAGTAATACGGCGATCTGCGAATTTTGTCAGGACTGCGATATTGCGACGGACACATCGGACACTTTTGACACATTTTTGGGACCATTCACATTTATACAGTGATCAGTGCTATAAAAACGCACTAATTACTGTATAAATGTGACTGGCAGTGAAGGGGTTAACACTAAGGGTTAAATGTGAGTCCTGGGTGTGTTCTAACTGTGTGGGGGGAGGTGGGTGACTGGGGGAGGTGACCAATGCTGTGTCCCTATGTACAAGAGAAACAGCATCTGTCTCCTTACACACAGAGCTCCACGTCCCTGCTCTAAAACTGCCGATCGGCGGGTACCTGGCGCCCCCCAGTGGCCGGAGAAAATGATGCCGTCAATTGACGGCAGCTTGGATATTCAGATCCCCTAAGCTGCCGTCAATTGACGATGAGTGGGGACTGAAGTGGTTAAGCGCTGGTGGGGCAAAGCACAGAGCCGTTAACTGACAGTCAGGTTGAAGACCAAGAGCTGATCTCTCAGTTCTTGATCTTAGAGGTGACAGGAATCAGCTGTGCTGCAGCCATCTAGGTGAGCATGTTTATTTATTTATTTTTTAAAAGCCAGACTTACATAGCTACAGGGGCGGCCCCCCGGGCCGCTCACATTACATTTAAAAGGCCGCGGTCCGCAGCGCTGTTTTTTTTATTTTTGCTAAAACTCGGCAGCAGCGGCCGCCGATTGGCTGGCTGCTGCCGCGCTGCATTATGGGAGTTGTAGGAAGGCAGGGCCGGCCTTAGATGTGCTTTGAGCCAGTGGGTGCTCTGTGATTGGCCGATCGGGTCATGTGCGATGTGCGGGGCGGGGCATGCCGGGAAGCAGACATGGGGGTCTGTGATTGGCCGATCGGGCCATGTGCAATGGGCGGGGCATTCCGGGAAGCAGGCATGGGGGTCTGTGAATGGCCATGCTGAGCTGGTGCTGGTCATGTGTGGAGGTGGGGGCGGGGCTGCACTGTGGATTCGATGATCGTGCCTGCTTGCTCCTGGAGTCCTGCCTTCCGATGTGTGTCTGCTGATGGCTCATCTGCCAGGTCAGCTTACCCCCCCTCCTCTCTGTCACACCCCCCCCCCCATCTGGGGAGAGGGAGGGAGCAGCCAGAAAGTCAGTGTGTAACGTGTGATGCCTCCATAGTAAAATGCTGGGCCTTTTACTATAGGAGGCATTGGTGGACTACAAGGCCCAGCATTTTACTATGGGAGGCATTGGTGGACTACAAGGCCCAGCATTTTGCTATAGGAGGCATTGGTGGACTACAAGGCCCAGCATTTTACTATAGGAGGCATTGGTGGGACTAACATTCTGGTCGTTGTAGTCCACCAAAAAAATTCGCAAAAAATTCGCAATCAATTTCGCATTCGCAATTTTTTTTTTTTTTTTTTTTTATAAAATATCACGAATATTCGATATTTATGAATATTCGCGACCGCATATGTGAAATTTCGCTTTTTTTTTTTTTTTTATAAAATATACCGAATATTCGTAAATATCGAATATTCGTGATATTTTCTAAAAAAAAAAAAAAACGCAAAATTTCGCATTAGCGAAAATTCGCATTAGCGAAAATTCGCATTAGCGAAAATTCGCAATTTTTTATTTTTTTTTAATATCACGAATATTCGATATTAACGAATATTCGCGAATATTCTTCGAAATATTCGCGAAATATCGCGAAATCGAATATGGCGTATTCCGCTCATCACTAATCATAGCGTGCGTAAGAGCGAGAGGAATAGTTTTAGCACTAGACCTCATCTGTAAATCTAAACTGGTAACCTAAAAAAAAAATGGTGTGTGTTCGCTTCTGACTGCGAGCTACTAGGGACAGGGGCATTTTAATTATTATTATTTATGTTTGTTACGTAAAAATTCAATAAGACCTCCCCTTCAGGTTGTAAAGCATCAGTTCAGGGGGAAAACACATAAAAAAACAGCTCTCATGCTTTCATCCGCCATTGCAGATTTGATTCTGGTAATGCATCTCGAGTGAACTGGGCATGCTCGAACACAGAAAATTAAGCTGGGTTTTTGTGCCTGAAAATGACATGCATCTTTCTGAGCATGCTCAGAAAGCTTGTTTTTGGCTTAGTAATTTAAGGACATCCTTAACAGGTGTAAGCAGTTACAAGTGCACACAAACTAGAGGCTGACATTTCTTCATGTGTTTCCAATTGGTTCATTAGCACACATGTTATAAAAAGCGTGGATAGAGCACATGTCAGCTGCCCTGAGAGGGGGCAGACTTGCTGGCTGGAAGGAATGGCGGGGCGAAACAGAGATGTTTTGGAGCAAGTTTTTTTTTTGGGGGGGGGGGGGCAATTGTTTGATATAATGATGTTCACTTTGATGTTTTGTCTGCTGCATAATTTTGCAAAATGTTTCTCAAGACGTTAATGACTAATGTTTTAATCCTGTGGGTCTATCCTGTTATTTCAAAAGCATGAACCATATTCAAATTACTGTGTGAACTAAACCTAGGTCTATTTTTTTTTTTATGTTTTTTTTGGTTTGTGTGTTTTTTTTTTTTTTTATATATATTTTGTCTTGCTTTCCTTGTTTTGTGGACCAATAAAATTACTTTCAAATTTTGAAGTTTGTTTTGTGATATTTTTTTCATGCTACGGATTTTAACAGCTGCAGCTGAAATAGTTTGGGCCTAAACCATCAAGTGTGATTTGTCTTTTTTTTTCTTACCACATCAGACTTAACCCAAAGTTTTGAGGCGTAAAAGGGGTTCATCTTTGTTCCGCCCTTCATATTTCTACCTCAGATTCGCATCACTTGTGGTTAATTCAATATATTTATATATTTATTTATTTTATCTTGTTAGTATTTTTTTTTTCTCTTTTTTTTTTTTAAACAAAGGTACAATTACAAATAGCGAATCATACAATTGGTATATAGCTCTAATGGAAGTGAGAACTCCCATTGCTCCCCTCTGTCCCTTTAACCCTGGGTCTCCAATTTTTTTTTCCTCCCCTCCCCTGTATTATTCAAATATTTATCCTCCCCCGGCCTATTTATACCCCCCCCCCGCTTCTTCCATGTTTACTCTATTGGATCGGGTCGACTTTTTTTTAAGTTTTACCTGTCTGTTTCTGATAGTACTTGGATAAGTTTTTCCGTTGTTTTAAAGTTTCTCCACTGGTCCCAGATCCTCCCGCCTCTTCCTCCCTCTTCCTCTCCCAGGTCGGCCCTTCTCAGATACTCCATCTCTGCGATGTGGTCGACCCTGTGTATAAATTCTTTTAGGGGTGGTTTCTGCAGGTGAAGCCAAAATTTCGGGATCAAACCCTTTGCTGCGTTTAACAGCACCGGGACCAATGTCGAAGCATATTTTTTTTCCCCTTTTACTAAACCTTGTCTATGAAAAAGACAGGTCAAGGGATCTAGAGGGATCTTTTCTCCAGTGATTTCTTCAATTAATTTGAGAACCTCTTTCCAATATTCCCGAGCTCTCGGGCAGTCCCACCATATGTGCAATGTAGTCCCTACTTGGTTACAATTCCTCCAACATAGGGGGGAATTAGTATTTTATTGAGTTTGACCGGTGTCAGATGCCATCGCATCATGCATTTATAATTGGCTTCTACTGTTGTTATATCTTTTGCATAATTAAATGTCGCTTTAATCATATGCTTTTCTTCTATCTTTTCCCCTATTTCTTTCTCCCATGCCTCTATGCTTTGTAGTATATCCTTTGTCCCTAATTCTGTGAGGATTTTGTAGATCACCGCAATTCCATGCTGTAGTGGTTCTCCCATGAAGCAGAGTTTTTCTATTGAGTTCTGTGCTGTGTCGTCTCTTATTGGTGCTGGTAGTGTGTTAACAAAGTGCTTCAATTGTAGGTATTCCCAATCAGTTATCTGTTGTGCCCTTTCTACTACGTGTATCTCTTCTTTTTTTTTTTTTTTCCTTGTGTGACTATGTCCCCTAGTCTTTTGCTACCTAATTTTTTCCCCATTTTGGTCCTATTTCCTGGTGCAAAAAAATCTGTGTTTGCTAGTGGGATTAATGGGGAATTATATTCCCATTTTTCCCGTTTATATACCAATTCCCATATCTTAAAGACCTGTTTTGTGATACTATGTGTGTCAGGGTTGATTATTCTAAATTTAGGTGGAATCCATATATTTGTATTTAAGTGCTGTTTACTTATCTCATTTTCCATATGTGCCCATTTTTTTTAACGTGTTCCTGTTTGTCCATTCCACTAACCTCGCTAGGATTAGAGCTTGGTAGTATCTTTTTATATCTGGGAGAGCTAGTCCGCCTCTTTTTTTTCCCAGGGTAAGAGTTGCGTAGCTTGTTCTTGGTTTTTTATCGTGCCATATGAATTTTGAAATTATAGTTTTTATTACCTTAAAAAAACTTTGTGGAACGTTTATTGGTAGCATTTGGAGTTTGTATATTATCTTTGGTAGTACTATCATTTTGAATATATTTATCCTCCCCATCCAGGTGATCTGTTTTTGGATTAGGTTTTTTACATCTCGTCTTATTTAGTTGAGTAGGGGGATGTAATTTGCCTCATAGAGGCCTTCTACTTTGGGAGTTATTTTTATCCCTAGGTAGGTGAGTGATTTTTGTTCCCACGTAAAGGGGAATGCTTTGCGTAGGACCTCCTCCTCGTTTTTTTCTATTCCTATGTTCATGATTACAGTTTTTACTGGGTTTATTTTAAAATTGGAGAGTCTCCCGTATCTTCCTATTTCCTCTAATATGTTGGGTATTGATATTTTGGGTTTGGTCACATATAAGAGAACATCGTCTGCGTATGCTGCCAACTTATGTTCCTCCTCTCCCACTTTCACCCCCCCTATATCTGGGTTGTTCCTTATCTTGCACAACAATGGTTCCAGCGCTATTACATATAGGAGGGGGGAGAGCGGACAACCCTGTCTTGTTCCATTCATCATATCTATCACCGACGATACACTCCCATTAACCTTTACTTTTGCCGTAGGGGACTTATATAAGTTTCCCACCCATTTCATATATCTGGGGCCCAATCCTGTACTTCTCAGAGTCTCCATCATGAACCCCCAGTCGACTCTGTCAAACGCTTTTTCAGCGTCTAGCGACATGAGTACGACTGGGGTTTTTTCCTTTTTATCCTCTTGTAATAATAAAATAGTTCTTAGACTGTTATCCCTCCCTTCTCTGCCACTTACGAATTATTAGGTCAGGCATATACGGCTTTATCCTTGTTGCCAATATCTTTGCAAAAAAAATTATATCAGCATTTAACAATGCGATTGGACGATAATTAGGGCAAAGGGTCTTGTCCTTTCCTGTTTTGGCTATAATTGAGATATTGGCAAGAAGAGATTCTTTCCTTACTTCTTCTATTCCCCCTAATTTATTAAAGTAAATGCACATTTCCGGGATCAATGACTCTTTAAATTTTTTATAGTATTTGATTGGCAGTCCATCTGGACCTGGGCTTTTCCCCCCTGGTGTTCCTTGGATCGCTTGACTGATTTCTGCGTGTGTAATTGGGTCTTCTAGGGTTTCCACTATTTCCACTATTTCCTATTTGGTAAATTTGGTTCACTTAGATACTCTCCAATTTTTTTTCCCTATTCTCCTTTTCCTCTTGCGTCTCACCCTTTCTGATAGTATACAGTGTGGTGTAGTACGTCCGAAAAGCCTCCGCAATCTCGGACGTCCTAAACCTCATCTGTCCTTCCTGGTCTTTTATTTTTTCTATATAATTTATGTTTCTCTTTTCTTTTGAGATCCTAGCCAAGTACTTCCCTGGTTTATTCCCAGATAGGTACCTTTCTTTCGCGAAGTTTTTGAATATATTCCTAGATTCGATCTCCAATAGATCTCTTAGTTGGGTCCTCTTCATTACCATTTCCTGATAGACTTTATTATTATTTTGGTTTTTATGTTTAGTTTCTAAATCTTTGATTATCCTATTTCTATTTGTTTCTCTAACCTTCTTTTTGTTCGCCCCTAGGGAAATTAATTTTCCTCGGATGCAAGCCTTATGAGCTTCCCAGATAGTAGCTGTACTTACATCAGGTGTGTTGTTAACCATAAAGTATTCATCTATGTCCGTTCTTATTATATCAGAGACTTCTTTGTCGTCTATTAGCTCCTCATTTAAACTCCAGGTCCCCTTTCTCTCTTCAATTTCAGTTAGGTGTATGCTCACCGCGACAGGGGCGTGATCCGAGATTGTCACCTCCCCTATCACGGCGTTGTCTACGTACTCAAAGATTTCGTGGTCAACCATTATATAATCTAATCTCGAGTACATTTTGTGTACTGTAGAGTAGAATGTATAATCCCTTTTATTTGGATTAAAAACTCTCCAAGGGTCTATTAACTGGTTCCTGAAAAGTTTTTTTTTCACTATTTGTTGTTGCTTGGTGTTCCCTATGCTAACTGTCGATACTCTATCTAATTGTAGATATAGCGTGAAATTGAAGTCCCCCGCTAGGACGACATTTCCTTGTTTGAATTCCATTAGTTTATTCAAAATCATTGTTAAATTCTTATGGGGATGTTTATTAGGGCAATAAACATTGGCAAACGTATATCGTTTCCCATATAAGAAACCTCTTAGGAACAGATATCGGCCTTCGGGATCTACTATCCTATCTTCGACTGTAAAATTTAAATTTTTCCCTATCCCTATGGCGACTCCTCTAGATCCTTTCTGCGGGGAGTCTCCATAATACCAAGTTGGGACTGCCCGGGAGTTGAGCCTCACTCTCGAATCGAGAGTTATATGTGTCTCCTGAAGAAAAACTACATCAGCAGGAAATCTCTCGATCTCCTTTAGGATCATGTGTCTTTTCCGGGGGGGGGGCTAAGGCCCCTTACGTTGTAGGTGATTAAGTTAACCTTAGACATAAGTAGATATACATTCTCTTTTTATCTTGATCGTGATGTGTATGCATGAAATGTTTGATGCCATGTTTAGTCACCAGAAAAGGAAGGACAAAGCGGTAAGTATTGTTTCCTAGAATTGATGTCCAGACTGACTTTTTAAAGCACATGTGCAAGATGAAGGAAAACCTGCAAACAAGGCCTGTTTGGGCGGGGGGGTGGTGTATTGGTGGACAGCCTTGAAGTGCTGATTTACAGCGCTGTGCTTGAAACTAGCACAAGACAATCCTATTCTAATTGTGGGTTGTTTGAGGGAAGCCAAGTGAGTGTTGGAACCCCTGCTAGTGTTTTTAGGTTGGGCTTTGTGTCCCTTTTCTTAAAATTGGCTTCACTTCCTGTCACACAGCTGAACAGGAAGTGAGGTTAAAACCCTACCAATGGTCTTTTCTTCGGGACACAGGTCAATCTAACTAGTGTCCCCATTAAGCAAATTGCACTGCTGTGTACACCCCAAATAATTAGTTACTTTGGGGTTTAGTAAAGGCAAAGCCGCTCTGCAGTAGAAGCGTAGTCAATGAAAATCAGAAGGGAAGCACTGATGGTTTTAACATCCAATCCCGCCAAGTTTTTATTTTTCTTCCTTGCTTGTCCACTTGTAGTGCAAAGTGGATTTGCCTTTAGTAAATGGACCCCAAAGTCCAAGATCCCTACTAATTTGGGGTGTACACAGCAAAATGTAATTTCCAAAATGGGAAACTATTTAGATTGATCTGTGTGTCCCCAACAAGACATTACTCAGGTTTTTCCCTCACTTCCTGTTTGGCTATGTGGCAGGAAGTGAATGAATTAAGTAGAAAGTGACAAAAGTGTCTTTACCCTATTAGGGGTGCAGGCATCCCCAAAACAAACAAAAAAATTGTTTAGTTAACATTGGGTGGTGTTTGTGGGGGTTCCTAACACACATTCATACATATTAGCAACGCTGGATCCTGGCCTATTGGCATGGTTATATTTTCTTAAGCCTCTCAATAAAATGATCTGAAATTTGGGGTTAAACTGGAACTATAATCAACACTTCTTTTTTTTTGGTTTTCTTTCATTTTGGATAGAGTTGGGGGGGGGGAGTTAAAAGCCCTGTCAGTTTATTTTGTATTATCCCTGTCCGTTTGGGTAGATTGGCCCTCACTTCCTGCCCCATAGCCAAACAGGAAGTGATAGAAAAACTAGGCAAATTAAGGGACTCCTGTGCCGCCCCCCCCCCCACAGAACTTGTGTGTGTCCCCTGAAAATTCCTGGGCGGGTCATAAAAAAACAGGGTGTGGCCTTGACAGGAAGGGTGGGTCATTTTTCTATTAGGGGGTGCCGAAATTTGGTCAGGCCTAGGGCAGCACAAAACCTAAATATCCTACTGCATATTAGGGCTTATTTAGACAGGATCCAATTTACAGCATGTTTTTAGATTGTGGGAGGAAGCCCACGCAGGCACACAGAGAACATGCAAACTCCAGGCAGATGGTGTCACGGGCGGGATTCGAACCAGCAACCCTTTGCTGCTAGGTGAACGTGCTATACACTACACCACTGTGCTGAACGAACATAATCGCAGCTGAAAGCATGAGATCAGTGTTTTTTTTTTTCCAATTCCATGCTTTCCAGCCTGGAGGACAAATGTGGGGTCTTATTGACCCTGCCTCTCTCCATAAAGAGGACCTGTCACACACTAGTCCTATTACAAGGGATGTTAACATTCCTTGTAATAGTAGAAAAGTGAAAAATAATACAAAAAAAGGGACAAACAAGTGCAAAAAGAAAAATATTAAGTTAAAAAAACAAAAACAAAAAAATCTAAATTTAAATGCCCCTGTCCCTAGTAGCTCGCACTCAGAAGCGAACACGCATGCAAGTCCCACCCACATATGTAAACACCCTTCAAACCTCACATGTGAGGTATCATAGTGTGCGTTAGAGTGAGAGCAATAATTTTAGCACTAGACCTCCTCTGTAACTCAAAACTGGTAACCTGAAAAAAAAGTCAAGCGTCGCCTATGGAGATTTTTAATAACGAAGTTTAGCGCCATTCCATGAGTGTGCGCAATATGAAAGCATGACAAGTTAGGTATCTATTTACTCGGTGTAACATCATCTTTCACATTATCCCTAATAATTGGGCTAGCTTTACTGCTTTGTTATTTTGTCATTCATGAAACAGCTTTTTTTTTTTAAGCAAAAAAAAAAAAAGCGTAAGAAAAATGTTGGCGCAAATACCGTTGGAAATTTGTAAGAAAAAATGCCCGCCACTTTATTCCCTAGGGTGTTTATTAATAAAATGTATATAATGTTTGAGTAATTTTCAAGGAACAAAATATAATTGTTACATGAAGGAGAGAAGTGCCAGAATAGGCGCGGAATGGAAGTGGTTAAAGTGCAACAATAAAAGTGAAATATTCCTTTAAATTTCGTACCATGGGGGGTGTAATCAGGGCCGCCATCAGGAATTATGGGGCCCCTTACACAGCTTCCGGCATGGGCCCCCTGGGGCAGAGAACCGGGGGGGGGGGGGGGTGCTGCCGCAATTTGATTAGCGGGGGGTTCCTTTACAAAAAAAGAAATATAGAAAAATATATATTAAAAAAAGGGGACCTCTGGGTCCTTTAATAAAAATAAACCTCTGGGCCCTTTAATAAAAAATAAATAAAATAAAATAATAAAAATATATCTATATCTAAAAAAAAATTAAAGAAAATAGAAAACGTTTAAAACATTTTTATTATAAAATAATATTAATATTATAATAATAATTTAATATTATATATATATGTACAAAAATAAAATAAAAAAAATAGAAAAATATATCATTTTTTTTTTTTTTAAAAGGGGGGGGGGGTTGTCATCTGGAGCCCTGGGTATCTCCGGGCCACTGGGGACCTCCAGACCCCTAAAAAAAAACATTGGCCCTTTAATAAAAAAAAAATGAAAAAATGGGGGGTTGCCACCCGGGGCCCTGGGGGCCTCCAGGCATCTGGGCACCGCCGAACCCCCGGGCCCCTTACAGGTGTACTGCCTGTACCCCCCTGATGGCGGCCCTGGGTGTAATGTCAGCATGTGAAAAGTGACATTCTGAAGGAAAAAAGACGTTTAAAACAGACTCGCGGCAATAATGAATTGTCGGCTCCCGACAATTGCAGGAGAATTCATTCATAAAAAAGCGTGGGGTCCCCCCAAATTCAATAACCAGACCCTTTAGGTCTGGTATGGATATTAAGGGGAACCCCGCCGTCAATTTAAAAAAAAATGACGTGGGGTTCCCCCCAAATATCCATATGTCAATGGTTAAAAACGACAAGAGCCGGTTTTTGACAAGTCCTTTATTATCTTCTTTCTTCTTCTTTTCTTCGGGTTTCTTCTTCCTTCTTCTTCTTCCTCTGCTTCTGTCTTGGGTCTTCTATTCCCGCATCTTGACCGGCGTGTTCTTCCATCTTCTTCTCCTTCCGCTGTCCTTCTCGTCCGCATCTTTTTCTTGTTCTTCTTCGCCGGAGGCGCCGCTTCCAATTGAAATCCCCGCTGTATGCCGGACCACGCCCCCCCTCTGACGCCACGGGCAAGCTCTTAGGAAAGTCCCCGTGTGGTGCCTGTGCGTCAGAGGGGGGCGTGGTCACATGTCAGATGACGGGCAATTCAATTGGAAGCGGCGACTCCGGCAAAGAAGAAGCCGCGCACAAGCTTCCAATTGAATTGCCGGCCATCTGACATGTGACCACGCCCCCCTCTGACGCACAGGCAGCACACGGGGACTTTCCTAAGAGCTTGCCTGTGGCGTCAGAGGGGGCGTGGTTCGGCATACAGCTGGGATTTCAATTGGAAGCGGCGCCTCCGGCGAAGAAGAACCAGAAGAAGATGCGGACGAGAAGGACAGCGGAAGGAGAGGAAGATGGAAAAAGACGCCGGTCAAGATGCGGCACTACAAGACCCAAGACAGAAGCTGAGGAAGAAGAAGAAGAAGGAAGAAGAAACCCGAAGAAAAGAAGAAGAAAGAAGATAATAAAGGACTTATCAAAAACCGGCTCTTGTCTTTTTTTTCACTTGACACTTTTTTTTGGTGAAATGGTAGAGGTACAATGTACCCCATTACAATTTCACACAGGGGGGGCCGGGATCTGGGGGGCCCCTTTGTCAAAGGGGTCTTCCAGATTTCGATAAGCCTCCTGCCCGCAGACCCCCACAACCACCGGGCAAGGGTTGTGGGGAAGAGACCCTTGTCCTCATCAACATGGGGACAAGGTGCTTTGGGGGGCACCCTCCCAATGTTGAGGGCATGTGGCCTGGTGCGGTTCAGGAGAGGGGGGGGCTGCGCTCTGTCCCCCCCTCTTTTCTGCGGCCGGCCAGGTCAACGTGCTCGGATAAGGGGTCTGGTGTGGATTTTAGGGGGGACTTCACGCCATTTTTTTTAAATTTGGGGTGGAGTTCCCCTTAAATTCCACACCAGACCTGGTTATGGATATTTGGGGGGAACCCCACGTCATTTTTTTTTAAATTGACGGCGGGGTTCCCCTTAATATCCATACCAGACCTAAAGGGTCTGGGTATTGAATTTAGGGGGACCCCCACGCTTTGTTTTATGTGTTTTTTATGAATGAATTCTCCTGCAATTGCCGGGAGCCGACAATTCATTATAGCCGCAAGTCAGTTTTAAACGGCTTTTTTTCTTTGGAGAATGTCATTTTGTGCAGGGACATTTCTAACCACAGGAAAAGTGCGCTTTTTCACATGCTGACTGTACAGCCCCCCATAGTACGAAATTTAAAGGAATATTACACTTTTATTGTTGCACTTTTAGCATTATTAAAATCACTGCTCCCGAAAAAACGGCAGTTTAAAAAAATAAAAAAAGCATTGATACATGTCCCCTGGGGCAGGACTGAGGTCCCCAAACACTTTTTAGGACAAAACTTGCAGATTAGCCTTTAAAATTAACACTTAAGATTTCCCCCATAGACTTTAACAGGGAATTCGGCGGCGGCTTTACTTATCAATTGCATTGCGCTGCTGTGCTACGCCGGTTCATGCGCCTAATTAAGGTATGTACCGGCGCAGCGCAGTGGCAATAGTAAATCAGCCCCACGATAGATAGACAGACAGACAGACAGACAGATAGATAGATAGATAGATAGATAGATAGATAGATAGGATAGATCAGGGAGGCTACTAGTTAGTATAGTTAAATGTACAGTTTGTAGAGAATATATTGACATCCCTAGGAGTTGTCAATATATTTATAAACTGTATAGCTTAGCTAGATCTGCTATTAGTATCTGTCAGGCAGGAGATTGTGCTTGATGCTCTAACGTGTTAGTCAACGTGTGCTAGTTAATTGCACATAGACGCATTACCTGTTACTGCAAGTGTGCTATTTATTTGCACAGAAAGGCAGTTGCTGTTAATGCAAGTGGGCTATTGAATTGCACAGACACGCAGTCGCTCTGACTGTGCGTGTGCTGTTTAATACCACCATGGCGCATTAAGTGTCACCGCACGTCTGCTGTTACATACCACCTGAGCGCATTTGGTGTCACCGCACGTGTGCTGTTACATATCACCTGAGCGCATTTGGTGTCACCGCACGTGTGCTGTTACATACTACCTGAGCGCATTTGGTGTCACCGCACGTGTGCTGTTACATACCACCTGAGCGCATTTGGTGTCACCGCACGTGTGCTGTTACATACCACCTGAGCGCATTTGGTGTCACCGCACGTGTGCTGTTACATACCACCTGAGCGCATTTGGTGTCACCGCACGTGTGCTGTTACATACCACCTGAGCGCATTTGGTGTCACCGCACGTGTGCTGTTACATACCACCTGAGCGCATTTGGTGTCACCGCACGTGTGCTGTTACATACCACCTGAGCGCATTTGGTGTCACCGCACCTGTGCTGTTACATACCACCTGAGCGCATTTGGTGTCACCGCACCTGTGCTGTTACATATCACCTGAGCGCATTTGGTGTCACCGCACGTGTGCTGTTACATACCACCTGAGCGCATTTGGTGTCACCGCACGTGTGCTGTTACATACCACCTGAGCGCATTTGGTGTCACCGCACGTGTGCTGTTACATACCACCTGAGCGCATTTGGTGTCACCGCACGTGTGCTGTTACATACCACCTGAGCGCATTTGGTGTCACAGCACGTGTGCTGTTACATACCACCTGAGCGCATTTGGTGTCACCGCACGTGTGCTGTTACATACCACCTGAGCGCATTTGGTGTCACCGCACGTGTGCTGTTACATACCACCTGAGCGCATTTGGTGTCACCGCACCTGTGCTGTTACATATCACCTGAGCGCATTTGGTGTCACCGCACGTGTGCTGTTACATACCACCTTAGCGCATTTGGTGTCACCGCACCTGTGCTGTTATATACCACCTGAGCGCATTTGGTGTCACCGCACGTGTGCTGTTATATACCACCTGAGCGCAGTTAGTGTCACTGTACGTGTGCTGTTACATACCACCTGAGCGCATTTGGTGTCACCGCACCTGTGCTATTATATACCACCTGAGCGCAGTTAGTGTCACTGTACGTGTGCTGTTACATACCACCTGAGTGCATTTGGTGTCACCGCACTTGTGCTGTTATATACCACCTGAGCGCAGTTAGTGTCACTGTACATGTGCTGTTACATACCACCTGAGCGCAGTTGGTGTGACTCCGCTTGTGCTGTTACATACCACCTGAACGCAGTTGGTGTCACTGCGCTTGTGCTGTTACATACCACCTGAACGCATAAATATGTCTGGAAGGACAACAAAGAGAGGCAGAGAGTCACGAGGGCAAACAGGCTCTGCATGTAGAGGTAACGCTGGTGGTGGATGTGGTGCATCCTCTTCAGCACTTGGCCGTGGCCGCTCGTCCTTTTTGGGAGCTGGCCGTGTTGAGCCACAACATGCAGAGAAATTAGTAGAGTGGATGACCAAGCTGTCCTCATCCTCCTCATCCTCTCTTACACAGACTGATCAAAGTTTATCTGGCAAAGCAGCTGCCAAGGCGTCCTCTTCCCTCTGCACAATGGCTCCACACAATACTTCCCTAGTACCACCATGTCCTCCTGAGGAGTCCCCCGAACTGTTTCAACACAGTGTTGGGTACATGCTGCAGGAAGATGCGCAGCGTTTTGAAGACTCCGATGACGGAACACTGATAGAGGAAGGCATTGATGTGAGCCCAGGGAGAGGGGGTGGCCGAGAGGGACAGCAATTTGTCAGTGATGATGTTCCCCCAGCTGGAGCATACTGCCAGGTTGTTGACAGTGATGAGGAGGGAGGGGATGATGAGGTCACTGACTCTACCTGGGTGCCTGATAGGAGAGAGGAGGAGGAGGAGGACGAGGCACAGGCACATCTCCAAAGAGGCAGGATGCCCTCCAGGGGTCAGCTTAAGGTCACACCCACTGCATTACAGCGCACATCTACGGCGCTTGTGCATGGCGCTGCTGTGTCTGACCGGTACAGCAAAAGTTCTTTGGTGTGGGCCTTTTTTGAAACATGTCCACAAGATCGTACCTTTGCTATTTGCAACTTATGTCGCAAGCGTATCTCGCGTGGCCAAAACATCAACCGCCTGGGTACCACATGCTTATCCAGACATATGTCGACCTGCCATGCAGCTTGTTGGCAAGCACACCAGAAAGACCCACACCAAAGACAAAAGCGTACCCCCCCTTGCCCGTCTGGGACCTCCAACCCCACTAGACCCCCAGTCCTCTCTGAAGCCTGCAGTGAAGGTGTAGAAATAGGTGTGTCACAAGCTAGTAGTAGCGGGCAATCTACTGATAGTACCAGGCAAATTTTCCTGCCCCAGCTGCTGCAGCGCCGAAAGAAGTACAATCCTAGCCATCCACATGCCCAGCAGTTGAATGCTAGCTTAGCGAAATTGCTAGCACTTCAACTGCTACCTTTTCAGTTGGTAGATTCTGCCCCCTTCCGTGAGTTTGTGCAATGTGCAGTACCTCAGTGGCAAGTACCAAAACGCCACTTTTTCTCACGGAAGGCTATTCCGGCTCTCTACCAGCATGTGGAAGGCAATGTTCATGCCTCGCTGGACAGGGCGGTCAGTGGTAAGGTGCATATTACCGCTGACTCATGGTCCAGCAGGCATGGACAGGGACGTTACCTGTCTCTTACGGCGCATTCGGTGACTCTGCTGGCAGCTGGGAAGGACGCAGGGCAAGGTACAGTAGTTTTGGAGGTTGTTCCGCCACCACGCCTCCAAAACACTACTACTGCTTGTGACACACCTCTCTCCTCTACCCCCTCCTCTTCTTCTTCCTCTGTGGCCTCTTCCTGTGGTGATGTTTTCTCCGAACCAGCCATGCTCTGTAGGCGTACGAGGGGATACGCAGGAATGCAGGCCAAGAGATGCCATGCGGTGCTAGAGCTGGTGTGCTTGGGAGACAGAGCCACACTAGGGAAAAGGTTTTGTCAGCTCTGCAGGGTCAGGCTGAGAGGTGGTTGACGCCACGCCAGCTGAAGCCTGAAATGGTGGTCAGTGATAATGGCACCAACCTCCTCTCTGCCCTGCGACAGCGAAAACTCACCCACGTGCCCTGTTTTGCGCATGTCCTCAATTTGGTGGTGCAGCGGTTCTTGGGCAGGTACCCGGGCTTGCAGGATGTCCTGAAGCAGGTCATATAATGCCACTGCTCGGCTGACTGACCTCCAAAGGGAATACAACCTGCCCAAGAACCGCCTAATTTGTGACATGCCCACCAGATGGAACTCAACGTTGGCCATGCTGCAGCGGCTGCACACGCAGCAACGGGCCATCAATGAGTACCTGTGCCAATATGGCAGCAGAACTGGGTCAGGGGAGCTAGTTGTTTTTTCCCCACGCCAGTGGGCCTTGATCAGGGATGCATGCACTGTCCTGTCACCATTTGAGGAGGCCACAAGGATGGTGAGCAGTGACAGTGCATGCATCAGTGAAACTGTCCCTCTTATTCACATGTTGGAGCACACGCTACGTGGAATAATGGACAGGGCCCTTGAGGCAGAACAGAGGGAGGAAGAGGAGGACTTCCTTACCTCTCAAGGCCCCCTTTACCCAGACAGTGGTCCTGCTTGCCCACCTAGCACACAGGAAGAGGATGAGGAGGAGGAGGAGGATTGTATCAGCAGCATGGAGGTGGAGCCTAGCACTCAGCAGCAGCAGTCTTCAAGGGATCATTTACAGTCCCAAGGAGCACGTGGAGTTTTACGTGGCTGGGATGAGGTGCCTGTGGATCCTGTCGTCCTCAGTGACCCAGAGGACTGTGCCCCGAATGCCTCTGCAAACTTACGCTGCATGGCCTCCCTGATCCTGCAAAGCCTGCGTAAGGATCCTCGTGTACGTGCTATTAAGGAGAGGGATCATTACTGGCTGGCGACTCTCCTTGATCCACGTTACAAGAGTAAGGTTGCGGGCCTTATGTTGCCATCGCAGAGGGAGCAGAAGATGAAACTTCTGCGGGAGGCCTTGCAGAAGGGTCTGTGCAATGCGTTCCCAGAACCGGGGGGATTACCAAAACCTGGCTCTGGACAACATCTTGCTGAGGCTTCGGTGAGTCACAGAAGGGGTGGTGGAGAAGGTGGTCGTCTGACCGATGCGTTCAGGCAGTTTTTTAGTCCTCAGCCCCAAGGTCTGACCGATTCCAGCAACCATCGCCAGCGTCTGGTTTACATGGTCCGGGAATACCTAGGGGCAAGATCCGACTTGGACACCTTCCCCACTGAAAATCCTCTGGCTTACTGGGTCTTGAGGATGGATCACTGGCCAGAGCTTGCCCAGTACGCAATTGAGCTACTGGCTTGCCCTGCATCCAGTGTTCTTTCAGAACTGACATTCAGTGCTGCTGGAGGCTTTGTGACTGATCGCAGGGTGCGCCTCTCCACCGGCTCTGTTGATTGACTAACCTTCATTAAAATGAATCAGGCTTGGATCAACACCAGCTACCAAGCACCTGATGCGGATATTAATGAATAATATCTTCTAGTTGAAATGTCGGATCCCTTTTAGACTGCGTATGCTGATGCTGAGTGACTATCCTCTTATGCTGCTGATGGAATATCCTTCTCCTCCTCACTTTTCTTGCTGATAGCTATAAAGAAATGTTGTGTTTCTGGGCTCCGCCACCAGTGCCTAAGGCACAATTTTTCAGCCCCTGTTTAACAGGGGCACCTAATAATTTTTGATGCAATACTTTGCAAGTGGCTCCTTGTTGCGCTCCAATTGGAGTTATTGTGAGGGGTTGCAGTGTTGTGTTGTGCCCAAGGCACAATTTTTCTGTCCCTGTTTAACAGGCACGCCTAATAACATTTTTTGATGCAATACTTTGCACGTGGCTCCTTGTTGCACTCCAATTGGAGTTATTGGGAGGGGTTGCAGTGTTGTGCCCAAGGCACAATTTTTCTGCCCTTGTTTAACAGGGGCGCCTAATTACAATTTTTGATGCAATACTTTGCACGTGGCTCCTTGTTGCGCTCCAATTGGAGTTATTGGGAGGAGTTGCAGTGTTGTGTTGTGCCCAAGGCACAATTTTTCTGCCCCTGTTTAACAGGGGCGCCTAATAACAATTTTTGATGCAATAATTTGCACGTGGCTCCTTGTTGCGCTCCAGTTGGAGTTATTGGGAGGGGTTGCAGTGTTGTCTTGTGCCCAAGGCACAATTTTTCAGCCCCTGTTTAACAGGGGCACCTAATAACAATTTTTGATGCAATGCTTTGCACGTGGCTCCTTGTTGCGCTCCAGTTGGAGTTATTGGGAGGGGTTGCAAGTGTTGTGTTGTGCCCAAGGCACAATTTTTCAGCCCCTGTTTAACAGGGGCGCCTAATAACAATTTTTGATGCAATTCTTTGCACGTGGCTCCTTGTTGCGCTCCAATTATGTATGTTTGAGGGGTGCCCTTTTTTTAAAAAATTTCTTTCACAAAACAATAATGGCCCCCCACCACCGCTAAAATATTCGACATAATGTTGCCACACAGAACTTGCGCAAGTCGTATTAATTACTTTTTTTTATAGTCCTCTCATGTTGTGCAGGGACATTTCTAAACACGTGCCACAACTATAGACACCCAGCAGGTGTGATATTTAAAGGAATTTTTTTTTCACTTTAAGCATCATTAAAATGGCTGCTCCAGAAAAACGTCCGTTTAAAAAAAAAAAAAAATTCCATTGATACATGTTCCCTGGGGCAAGACCCGGGTTCTGAATAACATTTTCCAACATTTAGTTGAATTTTGGTCTTAAAAACAATCGTTTTTGAATTTGAACGTTCGGGTCCCGCGGTCTGTTCGAACGTTCTGGTGCGAACCGAACCCGGAGGTGTTCGGCTCATCCCTACTCTTGAGCTCATTGCTTTAGTTTATATTTGCTAGCCTTGTAAAGTATAGCACTTTTTACAATTGGCGCCCAACGGAAATGTGGTAGCCCTAAAAGCCACATAGAACCCACAGGACAGAAGTGCTCAAGTTCAAGGCAGCTTTTAGGACGGTATGTGTGATGAGTCTTTTCTATGTATATGCAAAAGGTTCAATTGTGTTGAATGACATCAGGTAAAAGTGGTAAGGAATGAGAATAGTGAATGCTAGGAGCGATTTGTGTTTGTTTTTTGTTTGTTTTTTTAATTTGTGAGTTGTAAGAGCTAAAAGATAATTGAGTTTGGCTCATTACTTGGGGCAGTGTAAGAGGTACGTTTGTGCGGAAGTGTGTGAGATCCATGGATTGTGATGTTGTGTTAGATGGATTAACAGGCCCAAAGCGCTGTTTTGCTAAAGTTTGAACTATAGAACACCATTCCTCATTTTTAAAGAGCAACCACCCCCCCCCCCTCTGTCTTTGACACAAGTTAAATTGAATGGTGGGTGTGGGTGATGTGTGTTTTCTCAGCTGCTGACAGCCAAAATGACCCCCCTTTCCAGGCCTGTGACATGCAAATGACCTGGAAAGGGAAAGTACAGGGAAAGTACAGTTTTATTAAAGGTATGTGCTAAATAGTTTTGTATACAGGGTGTAGGTGGCTAAGTGTGA
Source organism: Rana kukunoris (assembly GCA_029574335.1). Taxonomy (NCBI): domain Eukaryota; kingdom Metazoa; phylum Chordata; class Amphibia; order Anura; family Ranidae; genus Rana; species Rana kukunoris. Next base: position 76,758,391 of record CM056054.1, on the reverse strand, counting down.
GAACATTAGTACTAAAAGAATTGTGTACTGTGGATTGTATACTGTGGATTGTAAAATGGAACTTGTGTATACATATGTTAAGAAACATGCCTCTGCCAGTTATCATTCACGTGCAGATGATTCTCTTAAAAATCAGTGTACTGCACTATTGTCTCAGTGTCAGCAACATAATGCCAGATTAGTGGGTAAACAAATAAAGAAAATGGAAAAACAGAAATTGGCTAATGAAATTGCAGTATTGCTCAGAATTAAAGGAACACTAAAGGTTAGTTTTTTATTAGATCAATTGATTGCTGTAAGCTAGAGCATTTAAATATCACTTACCTCGTTTTTCCTTTTGACCTCCAAAATATAGTAATCCAGGTTTGAAAATGCCATTTCCTGTCTCTCCTCTTCTTGCTTTCCACCAGCACCTGAGCTGTTTTGCATGGTGGGAAGCAGAATGTGCTCACCCCCTCCCTATGACTACATCCCTGTGTGAAGATGCTCTCTTATCCCTCACAGGCATGGAGGCTAAGCCTAATGGGAACTGTAGTTCATATTAGGCCGTGATGTAGCAAAAATGAATGTGCACCGCAAACCAGGAAGTCATTGAGAATAACGATTTAGGACTGACGGAGGTGAATAAAACAGCTCGATTTCAACAGGTATCAAACTAGTTATAATGCAAAACATTACTTTTTACTTTATCAGCTACTGTCAGACTTTAATTTAAGAGGAAAACATTTTTGTCTTTACAACCCCTTTAAGGTAATATCTGATCAAATGGGAGAGAAATGGGAAGCAGAGAGGAGACGTGTTGGGGAAGACGTAGGAAAATTCAGTGAACAACTTCGAAAGATTGCAACAACATCCAGTAATGAGAAGGAGGGGTTGCAGGCAAAAGCAGACAGCTTGTCGAGAATAAATTGTGATCTGCGAGAGCAGCTTCAGGCGCAGAGCGCGGACGGTCAGATGAAGAGCAAACTTTTAGAATCATTGCAAATAAGATTGACAGAGATGGAAGAGTTGGTTATATCTGTAGAAAGGGAATTAGCAAAGGCACACTCCCAGCTTCTTACTAAAGAGCAATATATAGTATCGCTTAGTGAGAACAAAGGCACATTGGCTAGTATCTGCACAGTCACTGAGGAAAAGAGCCGTGATAAAACACAGTCAGATATTGCACCTATAGCTGCAAAACAGAATAAAAGTTGGATTACAATCCAAGAAAGATTTACGTTATGCCAGGTTCTGGGGGAATTTAACAGCCTGGAATCACCAATGAGCCTGTCCAATAAATTTGAGGCTCTTGTACTTAAATTCAACTTGAGTAATGAGGATGCATGCTCTCTTCTGAAAGCATGGATACCTGGATCTGTGGTAGGCAAGTTATCGGCACAGGTTAATGATAACTTAGCAGATGCAGAAATGCGAAGAGGGGAATTGAGGCGAATTGTGGACAGTCGTGATAATGGTATGAGTAATTTGCAACGAATGAAATTTAGAAGAGGGGATGATCCGATAATGTTCTGCAGTGAGTATCTTGCATTGTATACGAAAGTGTTCAGCTGTCCTGTTATGTAAGCTATCCCGCTAGAATGGCCCTGAGAAATGCTAGATCCTACCAAAATGTTGTCAATATCCTACGAGACTTCTGTTAAGAGTCCAGTCATAGGGAATATGGGTCAAAGGCATATTTCTCACTAAAAAGCAGAGGTACAGGTAGGCATAGACAGTTCAGACGTTATAAATGGAATAGAGCCTTTAAGATTGCTAGCATGCAGCAGGAAACCCCAGAAATACAGGTATCTGCAAAGAAAACCCCCCAGGGTAAGAACAGCCTACCACAAAAGTCTGATATGAAAGATAGCACCCGGGGGAGAACACACAATTCGCAAGAGAAGATAATAAATGACAGCCAACGCCCTAAATACAGCCAAGAAGACTGGATGAACATTGCAATGTGTGCCCCCTGGGATAATATGCCATTCTGGCTTATATGTAGTTGGGCACAGATGGCGTTGCCATTTTTCCTGTGTAATATGGCAAAGTTTACCAATACTGCCTGCTTAGTTTAGAAAAATATGGCAATTATTCCCCTTGCATTACAGGATGGAAGAGGCTTGAGGGATTTAAAAAGTCAAATGTTGTGATAATTGTGTATAATAACTGTCTTTGTGTTCCTTTTTCTAGAGACCATGGAAGACATTAAACTGGTTTGGATACTAATGTTTATTTTTTTTGCAGATCCTACAAGTAAGAACAACAGTGGGCAAATTTAACAGAAAAGGTGTCTGTAATATTGTAAATGTATAATCGATTATCACATGGTACCATGAGCTCATTAATTAGTAATTGTTTGCAAACAATAAAAAAAAAAAAAGATATTAAACAATAGTCAGGCAGTGATTATAGAGTTACAAGTGAGGTTACGAATGATTGTGATGAAGTACAGATGTTTTTTTTTGTTGTTTTTTTTTTCTCCCCATCAACTAATTCTCTTCCAGATAGGAATGAGCGCTCATGCCGCGTACACACGGTCGTTTTTTGCGATGAAAAAAAAACGTTGTTTTTTAAAACGTCATTTAAATTGATCGTGTGTGGGCAAAACGTCGTTTTTTGTCTTCAAAAAAACGACCAAAAAAAATTCCAACATGCTTGAATTTTTTGTGTCGTTTTTCAAAACGTCGTTTTTTGTTTCACAAAAAGTCACCGTGTGTAGCAAAAACGTCGTTTAAAACAACGTTTTTCAACCCGCGCATGCCAAGAAGCTAGTTATGAAGCGAGCTTCAATGGAAAAGAGTGGTGAATGTAACCTCGCTTTTTGTGAAAAAAACGATGGTGTGTATGCAACATCGTCTTTGAAAGTGACGTTTCAAAAACGTCGTTTTTTACTTCACAGAAAACGTCGTTTTTTTTTCATCACAAAAAACGACCGTGTGTACGCGGCATCACTCTTCTCAGGGGAAAAGTCCATGGATGTCTGTAATTAAAAGTTGAGTGTTTGTCAATGTTTGATGGTCGTTGTCTTGCCGTGTTGTTGTTGTTGTTATGTGTTGATGGCCAGGTTTTACATTTTATTTTCTCCTCCATAATTTGTAGTATAATTTTTTTAATTTTGTAATTTTTCATTGTTCATATTTTTTGTATTATTATTATATTAATTTTCATTTTTAATTTTGTTCTCATTTTTTTTGTTTTATTATTTTTAAATGTTCATGTTTTACTTACATTTTTTTTTCGTTTTTAATTTTTTCCATTTTTTTATTATAATTTTTTTTATTAATTTTCATTTTTCATTTTTTTTCTTATTTTTATTTTTTTTATTTTAATTTTTTAGTTTGTTCAGGTGGGAAAATTGTTAGGTTTAGGACACCTGAAAAGGATCATTAGCAACTGACTTGGTGGTCATTGAATTATGTCCTCAGTTTGCAGCTGGTGACATTAGGAAGCCATTTTAGCTGCTGGAATTGTGTTTTTTTTTTTCTTTTTTTTTTTTGTTGGTTTTTCTTTTCATTCAGGTGGAAAGAATTCCAATATTTTGTGATGTTATCCACCTGAAAGGGGAAGTAGTGCATAGATCTTAGAGTACAGATAATGCATTGTTTTTTTATTGCTTAAAATTTAGAATTTCTGAGAAGCAACGGTCACATTCATTTTTTATTTTACATTTTTGCTTGTACGTTCAGGAGAGAAAAGATTCAGATTAATACTTGAAATAAAAGGTTCTTTTGCTTACGGACAATTTTTGCACTAGTATTGAATCTGAAAGACTTTGCCCAAACAACGAGACACGTGAAACATTTTACCAAAGTCTCTCCTGTCATTTATGGATGCAAACGGACTATGAATACAAATGCAATGGGTTGGAGGTTGGGGAAGGAATATAACGTATCCAAACCTTCAGAACAAGAGATGTAAAATATGTTTTTTTATTGTGGGAGGAGGAAATGAAAGAAGGAAATGTTTTTTTTTGTTCACATGTATTGACATAGCTATATATGGTGCAGGTACCTAGGAGGCTGGCACTTATGAAACGATGGCTACCAGGGTACAGTATGCCGTCATTACATGGTGCTTCAGCATCTCACAGTGGCTGACAGAATACTAGTACCCTATATTTGCTGAGTATACTCCGAATCAAGTGCGGTATATTAGTGGCTTTCTCCCAGAGATGTGCGGATACAGAGTTCAGGGCGCTGATCTCTGAGGAGTAACCACAAGAGGAGGGATGTAGTCAGCACTATTTTGGGGGAATAGGACCCAGTGTAAAGTGGGTCAGCCAGGGTGAGAGGTTGGTAGAGAATGTGAGATGGTATAGGACAGGTATATGTCATTGGCTGTGGTGTGCACATAGCGGTAGGCTGAGTTATCGGCCCATATCAATCTGATTGTACAGTCTCTCTATGAGGGGCAGTGGCCTGATGAGTTAGCATCACCGCTCAGTAAGACTTCCAAAGCACATCGCTTTCACTAATCCAAAGTGGTAGTCGAATGCCTGGATGGGCTGTACTGGTTTGGATTATGAAAAGTTATGCTGTATGATCCATGTACAGAGGTGCAGACTTGGTCTGTATATTTTGTGGCGTCAACGGGCTTACTGACTGGGGATTCTATCTTGGTGCGTGTGGGGCTAAATGACCCACATGTGGTCAGAGAGTACGGAAGCTGGGGGCAGGTTTATATTTCCCTCTGTCGAAAAGCACGACCATGAGGTCCTCTGCATACCAGGTCAATACACAGTACTGTGTTCTGGATGGAGAAATCATTGCTGGGAAGGAAGCACCTGGGTATTATTTAGGATGTAGACAAGTTGGTCCTTGTCCTAACGGATACGAATGTAAAGTCAGTCATGAAACAAGGGTATTTCTGGAACCTAACAATAGGTAAAGGTGCAGGATATACCCTGGGCTTAGTCACTGGAATCCAGTCACAGGGATAGAATTGTGTGTTTTTTTATTATTGTTTGAGATTTATAGGTGTTGTTAGACTCAAAACTTATATAGGAAGCTCTCCTGCTTATCTATGCAAGTTGAGGGACAAATTGACAGTAGGGTCTCTTTGTACACATTAGAGACTTTGCTGCCAAGTTAGATCCCTGAGGTACTGCAGACAGGCCAAGTTGCAGTAGGAAAAACCACTGTGAGCAAGCCTGCATAATCCCAACCCGTATTTACAGTAAAGAGTTATAGAAGGTTGGGAGCAGGATATGTAATTTGATGGGTCATATGCATATATGTAGATATTATGGTAATGGGTCGATTTATGTTACGGTGTAGTGTGATAAAGGTGTGTTTTAGGCTAGTAAGATGGGCAAGTAAGGCCCTCCTTGAGATTCTGTAATTGAAAGCTGGTTGAGATGCTACTCTTGAGTGTGCACTGGTAAATGGTGAGTGAATGGACACCCCGTGCCTGTACCGCACCCCATCCTGAAGACGGCAGAAAGAAGAAGATATAGAAGATACAGAATGGTCACAGGGAAGCTCTCACGGAAGAATGATGTTGGTTTGTCACCCAGTAGCAAAGTGGCATGTGTTGAGAAGCACAGCTCGTTAAGACTGTAATGGACTATTCCATGGGAGCTGGTTCTGAAGCCTATGTTGAGAGGCGCGATACGGTAAAACCATTAAGGACTTCTCCGTAGGTACTGGTCCGGAAGAACATTTTGGAAAGCCACATGCGTTGAGACATTTATGGACTGTTCCATAGGAGCCGTTTCACATGTTGGAGAATGCAACACCTTCCAGAGGTATTGGTTCGGAAAACACATGTTGGACGGTAAGACCATATGGACTGTTCAATGAGACCCAGGTCTGAAGGAGAATGGTATGCGCCTTTTAGGCGCAAAGCGGCATATGTTGGGGAAGAAAACATGACTTAAGATCTGGACTTTACAGTTGAGAACTGTATAGCATGTCGGAATTTGCATAACAAAGGCTGTAAGCTTCAAAGAAAGGAACAGGAAGGACTTGGTGTCATCTGGTCGGTCAGGCAAGGGGGTGGTCTTGAGTGAAGGGGGGTTGATAAAAAGGTACACACAAAGAGTAAGCTCCTTCTATTTGATCGATCTCCTGAAGCCTGCCACATGTCCATGGGAGCTGCATGCTCCTTGTTCAACCAGCTTGTGTGATAAGTATCTTTGAATTTCTCTTGTATATATATATGTATTGTGATGTTTTAATGTGTGATGTCGTACTATCCCGATTTCCCTGGGAATAAACAGAGATGTTCATTTTACCAGCAGCAGTGTGTATGTGTGCGTTTGTATATTAATAGGCATAGACCAATGAATCCATTTATGCAGTAAATAGAGGGAACCTGTGAATACCTCTTGAGCTCATTGCTTTAGTTTATATTTGCTAGCCTTTTTACAGTCACTTTAACTGACAATTGCGCGGTCGTGCGCCGTGGCTCCCAAACAAAATTGATGTCTATTTTTTCCCACAAATAGAGCTTTCTTTTGGTGGTATTTGATCACCTCTGCGTTTTTTTTTTTTTTTTTTTGCGCTATAAACAAAAATAGAGCGATAATTTTGAAAAAAAAACTATATTTTTCCCTTTTTGCTATAATAAATATCCCCCAAAAATATATAAAAAAAACTATTATTTTCCTCAGTTTAGGCCGATACGTATTCTTCTACCTATTTTTGGTAAAAAAAATCGCAATAAGTGTTTATCAATTGGTTTGCGCAAAATGTATAGGCCCAGATCCACAAAGTGTATCTCGAGATGCGCGGCGTAAGTGTATTTTTGCACCGGCATAACTATGCGCCGTATCCTCATAACTAGATATGCCTGAAAATAGGCTTCTTCCGACCGAAGTAACTTTTCTATGCCGGCGTAGCAGTGAATAGGTAGGAATTGAACAACGAAAATTCGACAAAGCATCGAAAATCGTCGAATTTTCGTCGTTCAATTTTTACCTATTCACTGTATTCAGAACGACGATTTTCGATGCTTTGTCGAATTGAACGACGAAAATTCGACAAAGCATCGAAAATTGTCGGATCTAAACGGAAACGAAAATAAAGCATTTTTTATGTTGGATGTTTCAGTTTTCGTTTGTTGCACTTTTGTTTTTGTTCGTTAAAACGATAACGAAAATACCAGATTTTCGGACGAAAATACATTCTAACGAAAACCAATGCACATGTCTAATTTCTACAGAATTGCAGTATTCCCACGCACCGTCAGGGCCATTGATTGCACACATGTGGCACTACAGCTCCCTCGTGCCACGGAGCACATGTACCGCAATCGTAAGCATTGGCATTCCATCAACGTACAGGTGATAGCTGATGCCCAATGCCTCATATGGCACATCTGAGCCAAACACCCAGGGTCCAACCACGACAGCTACATATACCGTCAAAGCAACATCCCAGCAGAATTTGAACAGAACGTGTATGGGAACAGCTGGCTGGTTGGTGAGTGACATGGGAGTCAGGCATGACTGTCCGACCCCATAATGCAGACATCATGAGGGGCACATGCATGACTAACATCCTCCTGTCTTTTCCCTTCCAGGTGACTCGGCATATGCACTTGGGCCCCATCTCCTGACTCCATTCTGGGATCCCCAAACTAGAGGAGAGAGAAAATACAATGAAGCACACATACGCACCCGTGCAGTGGTGGAGCGCACATTTGGCATCCTGAAGTCCCGTGTCCGATGCCTGGATAAGTCTGGGGGGGGGGGGGCCCTGTTGTATTCCCCAAAATTTGTGTGCCAGATCATCGGTGCATGTTGTGTGCTACACAACTTCGCCATGAGAAAGGGCCTGCAGATTGACCTATGTGATGACCTGACTCCCGAACCACACAGTCCCCCCCCTGCCAGAGGCTACCCTGTCTGCTGAGGGAAGAGCAGTCAGGAGATGCCTCATGGTAGGCATCTTTGCACGTTAAACACACATTCATTATGGCACACTGACAATGCACGCATGCACACCACTGTGGTCCCTAGCTCACACACACCACATCCACCTCACATTGGATTAGCCCAAGTCTACCATGCAGGACTTGGGAGTAGGGATGAGCGGAACATACCCGCGCTCGGTTCGCACCAGAACCGTCGAACATACCGACCGTTCGCGCAAACATTTAGAACCCCATTCGAATTCAAAAATGCTAATTTTAAAGACCAATATTCAAGTTATTGTTGGAAAACGTTTTTGAGAACCCGGGTCTTGCCCTAGGGAACATGTATCAATGGAAAAAAGTTTAAAAAACTGTCGTTTTTTCAGGAGCAGGACTCCTGAAAAAGTGACCGTTTTTAAAACTTTTTTCCATTGATACGTGTTCCCTTGGGCAAGACCCGGGTTCTCAAAGACGTTTTCACAGGCAAGCTATAGACACCCAGCAGGTACAATATTTAAAGGAATATTTTTTTTTTTTATTATTATTTAAGCATCATTAAAATCACTGCTCCAGGAGCAGTGATTTTAACCACTTCCATACTGGGCACTTAAACACCCCTCCTGACCAGACCGATTTTCAGCTTTCAGAGCTCTTACACTTTGAATGACAATTACTCAGCCATGCAACACTGTACCCAAATTTTTTATTTTTTTTTTCCCACAAATAGAGCTTTCTTTTGGTGGTATTTGATCACCTCTGCGGTTTTTATTTTTTTGCGCTATTAATGAAAAAAAAACGTCAATTTGGAAAAAAAAATGATTTTTTTCTTAGTTTCTGTGATAAAATTTTGCAAATTATAAATTTTTCTTCATAAATTTTGGCCACAATTTATACTGCTACATGTCTTTGATAAAAATAACCCAAAGTTTTTGGAAATTATTTGGTCTGTGTGAAAGTTTTAGAGTCTACAAGCAAATCATAAAAAAAATATCACATTTGATCACACCTGATGTACTGAAAGCCTATCTCATTTGTTGAGACCCTAACAAGCCAGGAAATTACGAATGCCCACAGATGGCACTGATGAGGCAGCACAGATGGCACTGAGGTGGCACAGATGGCACTGAGATGGGTACTGATAAGATGGGTACTGATGTGCACCGATGAGGCCTGTGTACTGGTGGACACAGGTGGGCACTGATGAGGCGGCACAGATGGCACTAATGAGGCGGCACAGATGGCACTGAGATGGGTACTGATGAGATGGGTACTGATTGACTGCGGCACAGATGGGCACTAATGAGGTGGCACAGGTGGGCACTAATGAGGTGGCACAGGTGGGCACTAATGAGGTGGCACAGGTGGGCACTAATGAGGTGACACAGGTGGGCACTGATGAGGTGGCACAGGTGGGTACTGATTGCAGATGTACACTGAGGTGTCAGGTGGGCACTGGTGGCACAGGTGGGCACGGTGGTACTGATGGGCATGGTGGTACTGGTGGGCACGGTGGTACTGGTGGGCACGGTGGTACTGGTGGTACTAGTGGGTGCACGGTGGCACTGGTGGGCGCACGGTGGGCACGGTGGTACTGGTGGGCACAGGTGGGAACGGTGGTACTGGTGGGCACGGTGGTACTGGTGGCGATGGTGGTACTGGTGGGTACTGGTGGGCACAGTGGTACTGGTGGGCACACGGTGGGCACTGTGGTACTGGTGGGCACTGTGGTACTGGGGGGCACTGTCGTACTGGGAATCACAGGTAGTACTGGGAATCACAGGTGGTACTGGGGGCACTGATTAGTGATTTGAATCAAAAAAAAAGTGACCAGTTACTCACAGTTCTCTCTCCCTCCTCGCACGGTGGTACTGGTGGGCGCACGGTGGGCACGGTGGTACTGGTGGGCGCACTGTGATACTGGTGGGCACAGGTGGGAACGGTGGTACTGGTGGGTACTGGTGGGCACAGTGATACTGGTGGGCACACGGTGGGCACTGTTGTTCTGGTGGGCACTGTGGTACTGGTGGGCACTGTGGTACTGGTGGGCACTGTGGTACTGGGAAGCACAGGTAGTACTGGGGGGCACTTTGGTACTGGGGGGCACAGGTGGTACTGGGGGCACCGATTAGTGATTTAAATTTTAAAGTGGAGGTTCCCCTAAAAAGAAACTTTTAACATTGCCTGTGTCTTCTTAATAACATTTAGAATCGGCTGGTAGTTTAAAAAAAAAACACCCGTACAAACCATTTTCGGCATGTACTCTCACCGCCGCTTCCGGGTCTGGCGGCCGGGGATGGGAGGGCCTGCTTCATTGACAGGCATCCGATCGACGCATACAGCGCGTCACGAGATGCCGAAAGAAGCCGAACGTTGGTGCGCATGCGCCGTATAGAGCCGCACCAATGTTCGGCTTCTTTCGGCATCTTGTGACGCGCTGTATGCGTCGATCGGATGCCTGTCCCCGGCTGCCAGACCCGGAAGCGGCGGTGAGAGTACATGCCGAAAATGGTATGTACGGGTGTTTTTTTTTTAAACTACCAGCCGATTCTAAATGTTATTAAGAAGACACAGGCAATGTTAAAAGTTTCTTTTTAGGGGAACCTCCACTTTAAAATTTAAATCACTAATCGGTGCCCCCAGTACCACCTGTGCCCCCCAGTACCAAACAGGCAATGTTAAAAGTTTCTTTTTAGGGGAACCACCCCTTTAAAAAAAAAAGTGACCAGTTACTCACAGTTCTCTCTCCCTCCTCACACGCCTGTGTGAGGAGGGAGAGTCGGCAATGAGAGATGATCTCATATGTTTACGTATGAGATCATCTCTCATTGGCTGCACAGATCGCGCTGTAAATAGCCGCTGTGATTGGCTATTTACCGCGATCTGTGTTTGGCTGTGTCCAGGGAACACGGCCAGCACAGTAGTTCCCCGCTGCACACTCGGGAGCGCGCGCGGGGAACGAGAAAAGGGGCGGCCGTAAAAACACGGCGCCTCAGAGAAGTAGAGCCGCGCTGCGGCCGTATATAGTCGTACGGCCGTCAGCAAGTGGTTAATAATGTTTAAATAAAAAAATATATATTTTAATTCCTTTAACCACTTAAGCCCCGGACCAATATGCTGCTAAATGCCCAGAGGCGTTTTTACAATTCGGCACTGCGTCGCTTTAACAGACAATTGCACGGTCAAGCGACCAGACTCCCAAACAAAATTCACGTAATTTTCTTCCCACAAATAGAGCTTTATTTTGATGATATTTGATTGCCTCTGCGATTTTTATTTTTTGTTATAAGAAAAATTGAATAAACTACATTTTAGTCAAACATTTAGGCCAAAATTTATTCAGCCACATGTCTTTAGTAAAAAAAAAAAAAATCGCAATAAAAAAAATTAGCTACCTAGCAGCAACAGTGACACTAATACAGCGATCAGAAAAATTATCGCTTAGTGACACTGGCAATAGGGAGTGAAAGGGTTAACTAGGGTGGTGATCAAGGGGTTAAAACTTTATTAGGAGGGTACGGGGGCTACCCTGAACCTAACACTAACTGCCTGTCACACTGACACTACATGCAGTGATCATACATATATGATCACTGCATTTAGTGACAGTGTGACAGGGGGTGGTGGGGGGGGGGGTGATCGCAAGGGGTTAAATGTGCCTATGTGTACTGGTGTCAGTGTAGTGTTGGTGCAGACTTACTCTGCCTCTTCTCTCATCTCGGCGGTTTAAAAATACCGCCGAGATGAGCGCTCCATCACTTCCTCTGCCTGAGTTTACATTTTACAGGCAGAGGAAGTGACACGGCGGCGGCGCACAGGATTGGCTGGGAGCGATCACGAGGGGGCGGACAGAAACGAACCGCTGCCCCCTCGAGTCGGATCGCTCCCGGAGGTAATCAGCCCGCCGCACGCAGAGGAGGGGGTCCCGATCGGACAACCGAACCGCTAGTAGGCAGGGACGTAAATTTACGTCCATCTGCCTGTCCGAGCCCTTTTGTGGACGTAAATAGGCGTGCAGCAGGCGTTAAGTGGTTAAATATTGTACCTGCAGTGCTGGGTGTCTATAGTTTGCCTGTACAAAACGTCTTAAAGAACCTGGGTCTTGCCCGAGGGAACATGTATCAATGGAAAAAAGTTTTAAAAACGGTTGTTTTTTCAGGCAAGACCCGGGTTCTCAAAGACGTTTTCACAGGCAAACTATAGACACCCAGCAGGTACAATATTTAAAGGAATCTTTCATTTTTTTTATTTAAACATTATTAAAGCGGAGCTCCAGCCGCAATTTTTTTTTTTTTAAAGTCAGCAGCTACTAACAGTGTAGCTGCTGACTTTAAATAAGGACACTTACCTTGTCCTACTTGCCCACGCTGATGGGCCCCCCGATGCCGGTCCCACGATCGCTCCGGGTCCCGCGCCGCCATTCACACTATGGGAAACAGGCAGTGAAGCCATACGGCTTCACTGCCCATTTCCTACTGCACCTGCGTGAGTGTCACGCTGGCTTGTGAATGGGCGCGCTGCTCTCTGAGAACACACACAGTTCCCAGAAAGCAGCGCGCCCCATTCACAAGGAGAAGGACAAGAAGAAAAGGCACCGCGGAGTGGAAGAGGCAGATTACGGACTTCCGCATAGCAACAGGTATTTCGGGTGAGTATTTTTTTTTTCAGGTTTTTTTTATTGAATTTTTTTAAACAACATGGGAAAATGTTGTTTTCCTGGGTGGAGCTCCGCTTTAAAATCACTGCTCCAGGAGCAGTGATTTTAATGATGCTTAAATTAAAAAAAATTAAAATAAAATTACTTTAAATATTGTGGCAAAAAAACAGGATGCGCTAATGTATATAAACAAACATACAAGATTATTATCCATAGATGGTAATCTTGGTGAAACAAAATAAATTAATGTCCATAAGTGATGAACAAAAGATTATTGTCCAACTGATCCTAACCGGACCAGAGAGAGTCTCGTGGTATATTCTTGAAAAAGCACCAGTGAAAAAGTGTGATAATAACAATAAACGTGGTGACATTCAATATAAGGTGCTGATAGTAGATCCTCCACCTTGCAGGCAACATTAACTGCTTACCAGAAGTCCGGTGGTCTCTTAATGAAAAGAAGACCCCAGATTGCGTATATATATAACCACTGGAGGGAGGTAGTAGGCCAGGTGAGTTGTCAATCCCCTTCAGACTAGAGACTCGGAACCAGTTTCCAGGGAAAAACAAAAAAGGCCACAATAGTGTAATAACGTCATATAAAAGATTTATTAAAAAGCCAAAAACACACTTACATAAAATCAATGCAAACAGGCATGTCAGTGGTATGCTGGGACTCCGGCCGGAAGCGATCCATGCAAACACTTGACCCGTCCAAAATGAGGAATGGGAAGAGGTACACAGCGGGGGATGAACCGGTGAAACACAATATCCCGCCCGACCGGTTTCGCGAGAAGTCGCTTAATCATGGGGCACGGGTGACACACCGGGTCATCCCCCTTTATAGGTATCGGTATAAACACATAGTGACGTCAATCTGAGCGTCAGTGGCAATGCGCGCGCCCGAGGCCAAAAGTGTGCACGCGCGTCGCACAAAACAAAATAAAAATGTAGAAAATGTATCTAAGTCCGCGCACGTCCTGCTACATGCACGATAAATGTTGGCCAATGAAAACATGATCGCCAGCCTGCCGCTCAGGTTATCCACCAATCGATAGCCAGCAAACACGAGTGGTGGAAAGTCACCTGACCGGGACATCAACGTCACGCGTCTATGCAATCAGTGTGCGCCGGGCACGAGTGATAGGAAATCACATGACCGGGACAGCCGCGTCACGTGTCTGCGCGCGACCACGGCGCCGCTAGCATACGTCGCAAACCGGCTGGATGTGATCACCAATGTGGTGAGAAGTTACATCACATGTCAGCGCGCATCCACGACGCCATTATTCTGCGACAAAAACCAGCTAACTGAAAGAGCCAATCAGCTGGAGAATAGAAAAACCAAGCCTCATTATGAGAATCGCCAAACTAAGAGCGATCTCATTAATTGAAGGCTAGCATTCTAGTCTAGCATAAAAAATCGAACATAAACGTAGGTATTTAAAAAAGGATAAAAACAATAGGCGCTGAGGCTCGCATGTATATACAAGCACAATTGATAAAGGTGCCATTCTGTATTCCCACAGAAATAAGGATACACAAAATGCACCCACAAATTGAACACCCCCTTTGTTATATGGCATAAAATATAGGCTAATACATGGTTAACGTACACCTGCCCATACCTGAAAGGAGTAGGGTGTTAGAAAACAATATATATACATATGGCCAAATGTCTATTAAAATTTGAATCAAGGGTGCTGAGTTCCAGAATACTAAACAAAGAAACCCTCAAATCGTAACGACAGAGCCCTGAATTAAGAATTATTAATGAAAGCATTAATGTCTGTATCTATGTTTAGACCAAACGGCGTAAAAGTTTTGGCTCGATATATCCAAGCCATTTCTTGTCTGGAGATTTCTCTAACGAGATTGCTCCCTCTCCAGTGGGGTCGGTATTTGTCAATCCCTATGAATAGTGTATTCGAAGGGTCTCTATTATGTTTAAGATCGTAATGTCTCGAGACAGAGTGTTTTTCAAAACCACTTCTGATCTTGGCGATGTGTTCATTCAGTCTAACTGATAACGCTCTTTTAGTCCGCCCTATATACTGTAGGCCACACGGACATTGGATAAGGTAGACCACTCCTTTGGACGCACAGGTTATAAACTGGTCGATTTCAAATGACTGTTGGGTGGTTGTGGACTGAAACAAACAGATCTTCCTTTCTCTACACGTATTCAGGGTGCAGACTTGGCACCTCTTACACCTATAGTATCCTATGAGGTCATCAAAGAAAGTCCTCGATGTTTTGGGGGGGATCATGTACGCTTGGAGCGATACGGTTACCAACCGTGGATACGCCTTTAAAGATCACATTTGGTTTGGTTGGGAGGATAGGGGCCAGAACCTGGTCTGTTGCAAGAATATGCCAGTGTTTCTGTATCAACTTTTTGACACTGTAGTGTTGGGCAGAGAAAGTAGTTATGAATGGTATAGTGAATTTATCATTCACTGCTCCCTTGTTCTTATCGGCCAGTAATAGTGAACGATCTATACTTCGGGCTTTCTTCAATGACTGATGTAACGTATATGGATCATAACCCTTCTCTTGAAACCTAGTTGACAGTACCGATGCCTGACTTTCAAACTTACAGGGATCGGAACAATTGCGTCTTAGACGCATAAATTGCCCTAAGGGTACTGATTTTAGCCAAGTAGGGAGATGGCAACTATCGAGAGGTATGTATGCATTGCGATCCGTTGGCTTAAAATAAGTTGATGTCACAAATTTGTCTCGCTCAACGGTAATCTGAAGATCTAGGAAGTGGATGGAATGTGGAAGGTCCCTATTCATCCTTAGTTTTTTTATCTCAAGACACTCCAGATCCCCCACCACTACGTCCCTAAAGACCCTAATACTGGGGGCTAAGGAGCCCGGTGGATTGAAAAGGGAAGCATTCGACAAAGTTGAGTGTTTGTAGACACTAGTAGTCCCTTGCCCAGATATAGGATTAGTGAGAAAATGTCTTTTAACACTAAGTCTCCTCGCAAATTTATGTACATCCATGTATGTTTGAAACTTGCTGAGGTTTCTGGGAGGGGTATATTTTAAACCCTTATCCAACAGTTTAAGTTCGGTCGTGGATAGTGATTGATGGCTGAGATTGTAAATACCCACCCCTAAATTCTTTTTCGCTTTGGCCGACTGGGCCCTCCTCCCCCCTCTAGTCCCTCTCTTCGTTTTGAGGTAGCTCCCTTGTTGAACGGGGCCCCGCGAAAATCCCAGTTCTGGTTAGAAGTGTTGGAAGATAAATATAAATATGCCCCCAGCCTGGCTAACCTCTTCATGGCCAAGTGGGAGGAGGACGTCATTGACAGTTGCCGTCGTCCAGAGATTCTACTCTGGGCGAGGTACATCGATGACGTCCTCCTCCTTTGGGATGGTTGTGAGGTTGGTCTTCGTGAGTTCATGTCAGGTTTAAACCAGAATACCAGTGGTATCAAGTTTAACTTCGAGACCAGCCAACATTCCATCCACTTCCTAGATCTTCAGATTACCGTTGAGCGAGACAAATTTGTGACATCAACTTATTTTAAGCCAACGGATCGCAATGCATACATACCTCTCGATAGTTGCCATCTCCCTACTTGACTAAAATCAGTACCCTTAGGGCAATTTATGCGTCTAAGACGCAATTGTTCCGATCCCTGTAAGTTTGAAAGTCAGGCATCGGTACTGTCAACTAGGTTTCAAGAGAAGGGTTATGATCCATATATGTTACATCAGTCATTGAAGAAAGCCCGAAGTATAGATCGTTCACTATTACTGGCCGATAAGAACAAGGGAGCAGTGAATGATAAATTCACTATACCATTCATAACCACTTTCTCTGCCCAACACTACAGTGTCAAAAAGTTGATGCAGAAACACTGGCATATTCTTGCAACAGACCAGGTTCTGGCCCCTATCCTCCCAACCAAACCAAATGTGATCTTTAACCCCCCTGCCGGTATCCCCGAGCGCGATTCGGGTTGGATTTTTCAGGCAAATATCGATATCCCCGAATCGCGCTCGGGGTGAATGCAGAGCCTGCAGCGCGCGCTGGCTTACCTTGGATCCAGGCTGGGTATACTGTACTTACCTTGTCCCTGGATCCAGCGATGCATCCCCGCTGTGTGAGCGAGTGGCGTCCTCCATTCGGCTCACACAGTGCCCGCGCGCCGCCGATCTCCGTTTCCTGCGACGTAACGGCGCACGGGGGCGGAGACCGGCGGCAAATTCAAAAATGTAAACAAACACATTACATACAGAATACTGTAATCTTATAGATTACAGTACTGTATGTAAAAAGTACACACCCCCCCTGTCCCTAGTGGTCTGCCCAGTGCCCTGCATGTTCTTTTACATAATAAAAACATTTTTTTTGTGCCTGCAAACTGTAGATTGTCCATAGCAACCAAAAGTGTCCCTTTATGTCAAAAGTGATTTTAGAGCAGCTAGAAAACAGCGATAATAAATTATAATCATTTGCAGAATTGAGCGATAGCGATTGGGGGGGAAATTCGTCATAAAAAAATAAAAGTAATGACAGCGACAATTCTGCAACTGAGCAAATTTCAGTGATTTTGATTTGATTACATTAGTGAATAATTTTTATTATAATTACATTATTATTTGTTATAATTATTTATAGTTATTTATTATATTATAATTTTATGATTTTGTGTTTCAAACTTTATCATACCCGGGATGTCTACTAGACTATGGTTTGGACAAATTTAAGTGAGTTATTCCTAAAAATTGCAGGCCTACAGTATAAAACGCAGAATTTCCATGCAAAATAATTGTACCGCTTTTGGTACGTAATTCCAGACAGAATCATACCGCCAGGGAGGTTAAAGGCGTATCCACGGTTGGTAACCGTATCGCTCCAAGCGTACATGATCCCCCCAAAACATCGAGGACTTTCTTCGATGACCTCATAGGATACTATAGGTGTAAGAGGTGCCAAGTCTGCACCCTGAATACGTGTAGAGAAAGGAAGATCTGTTTGTTTCAGTCCACAGCCACCCAACAGTCATTTGAAATCGACCAGTTTATAACCTGTGCGTCCAAAGGAGTGGTCTACCTTATCCAATGTCCGTGTGGCCTACAGTATATAGGGCGGACTAAAAGAGCGTTATCAGTTAGACTGAATGAACACATCGCCAAGATCAGAAGTGGTTTTGAAAAACACTCTGTCTCGAGACATTACGATCTTAAACATAATAGAGACCCTTCGAATACACTATTCATAGGGATTGACAAATACCGCCCCCACTGGAGAGGGAGCAATCTCGTTAGAGAAATCTCCAGACAAGAAATGGCTTGGATATATCGAGCCAAAACTTTTACGCCGTTTGGTCTAAACATAGATACAGACATTAATGCTTTCATTAATAATTCTTAATTCAGGGCTCTGTCGTTACGATTTGAGGGTTTCTTTGTTTAGTATTCTGGAACTCAGCACCCTTGATTCAAATTTGAATAGACATTTGGCCATATGTATATATATTGTTTTCTAACACCCTACTCCTTTCAGGTATGGGCAGGTGTACGTTAACCATGTATTAGCCTATATTTTATGCCATATAACAAAGGGGGTGTTCAATTTGTGGGTGCATTTTGTGTATCCTTATTTCTGTGGGAATACAGAATGGCACCTTTATCAATTGTGCTTGTATATACATGCGAGCCTCAGCGCTTATTGTTTTTATCCTTTTTTAAATACCTACATTTATGTTCGATTTTTTATGCTAGACTAGAATGCTAGCCTTCAATTAATGAGATCGCTCTTAGTTTGGCGATTCTCATAATGAGGCTTGGTTTTTCTATTCTCCAGTTGATTGGCTCTTTCAGTTAGCTGGTTTTTGTCGCAGAATAATGGCGTCGTGGATGCGCGCTGACATGTGATGTAACTTCTCACCACATTGGTGATCACATCCAGCCAGTTTGCGACGTATGCTAGCGGCGCCGTGGTCGCGCGCAGACACGTGACGCGGCTGTCCCGGTCATGTGATTTCCTATCACTCGTGCCCGGCGGACACTGATTGCATAGACGCGTGACGTTGATGTCCCGGTCAGGTGACTTTCCACCACTCGTGTTTGCTGGCTATCGATTGGTGGATAACCTGAGCGGCAGGCTGGCGATCATGTTTTCATTGGCCAACATTTATCCTGCATGTAGCAGGACGTGCGCGGACTTAAATACATTTTCTAAATTTTTATTTTGTTTTGTGCGACGCGCGTGCGCACTTTTGGCCTCGGGCGCGCGCATTGCCACTGACGCTCAGATTGACGTCACTATGTGTTTATACCGATACCTATAAAGGGGGATGACCCGGTGTGTCACCCGTGCCCCATGATTAAGCGACTTCTCGCGAAACCGGTCGGGCGGGATATTGTGTTTCACCGGTTCATCCCCCGCTGTGTACCTCTTCCCATTCCTCATTTTGGACGGGTCAAGTGTTTGCATGGATCGCTTCCGGCCGGAGTCCCAGCATACCACTGACATGCCTGTTTGCATTGATTTTATGTAAGTGTGTTTTTGGCTTTTTAATAAATCTTTTATATGACGTTATTACACTATTGTGGCCTTTTTTGTTTTTCCCTGGAAACTGGTTCCGAGTCTCTAGTCTGAAGGGGATTGACAACTCACCTGGCCTACTACCTCCCTCCAGTGGTTATATATACGCAATCTGGGGTCTTCTTTTCATTAAGAGACCACCGGACTTCTGGTAAGCAGTTAATGTTGCCTGCAAGGTGGAGGATCTACTATCAGCACCTTATATTGAATGTCACCACGTTTATTGTTATTATCACACTTTTTCACTGGTGCTTTTTCAAGAATATACCACGAGACTCTCTCTGGTCCGGTTAGGATCAGTTGGACATTAATCTTTTGTTCATCACTTATGGACATTAATTTATTTTGTTTCACCAAGATTACCATCTATGGATAATAATCTTGTATGTTTGTTTATATACGTTAGCGCATCCTGTTTTTTTGCCATTTCGTTTTTCTGTGTTTGTTACTACAGTCAGGTGCAGCTTTTTTTTGAGTTTTCAGTTACTCTAGATTACCAGTACTTTGTTGCTTTGTTCACCATTGTTCCTTTGTTCACCTTAGCGCAGTTGATTCTCTTCTTTTTCTATTACTTTAAATATTGTACCTGCTGTGTGTCTATTCATGTGATAACGTCTTTAAATAGCATAATCACCTGCCTGCCAGTACAGTATATTAGGAAGAACTGATCTATCTAAGCTATACAGTGGGGCTGATTTACCAAGCCTGTGTGCCATGACTCATGGTGCACAAGCAGGAGTAAAACCGTTTTTGACATTTACAAAAGAGATACACTGCCAGTGCAGTGTATTTCTTCATTTACTAAACTGCCTAATGCGCCCAGGAGAGGGCGCACAGCACGCCAGTACATAGCTGGTGTACGGCATTTAGTAATGTAAATATCTGGGATTTGGGCGGGAGTTTATGAGGGGAGGGAGGGGGGTGATGCAGGGGAAGTGTAGTGACATGTGTTTGAACGTGTGTGGCGGGCCGAATTGAAAGCGAAAGTGACTTTTGAGAAACGATCCCCGTGCGCTTGCAAAGTACGCCAGAACTTCGAAAGGTTCATTTGCATACTGGGCATGCGCAGAGGGAGATTTCAGGGAATGCCGTGCGCCGCGTCAGTACGCCGAGAAATTCTTGGTAAATACCAAGCGACGTAGCAGTATTTGCACTGCGTGAAACGGCGCACGGCAATCTCCGAGCTGTTCTAGGGCTGCGCCGACACTGAAGGGGAACTCTGCGCCAAATTTAAAATTTTAAGCCGGCGCGGGTTCCCCCCAGGGGTATAATAGGCTCTTCGGCTTTGGTCCGGAACGTGAGGGGTTAACCCACGCCAAAAACGGCGTGGGGTTCCCCCCCAGATCCGTACCAAGCCTTATCCCAGGCACGCAGTCTGGCCAGACAGGAATGGGGGTGGGGACGAGCGAGCGCCCCCCCCCCTCCTGAGCCGTACCAGACCACATGCCTTCGACATGGGGGAGTGTGCGCTTTGGGGAGGGTCGCACATCCCACCCCGGACTTCTAGTCGTTTTCGTGGCGGGCTTCTCGTCGCTGTCTTCCGCCGCAGGGTGACACTCGCGGGCTTCTTCGGCGACCTCCGCTTCTGCCTGGTTCCGCCGCTTCTTCCATTCGATGTTGACACGGCGACGTCCGGCACTGAAATGCCGACAGAGCGGCGGGCACGGACTTATATTGGCATTGGACGTGGCCGTGGTTATGCCACCATGTGACCTTAACCCATGTGACATCACAGGGCATGATGGGAATGTGATGTCACATGGGTTAAGGTCACATGGTGGCATAACCACGCCCTATGCCAATATAAGTCCATGCCTACCGCTCTGTCGGCATTTCAGCGCCGGACCTCGCCGTGTCAACATTGAATGGAAGAAGAAGCCCTGGCCCCAGCGGCGGAGGCAGGCAGAAGCGGAGGTCGCCGAAGAAGCCCACGAGTGTCACCCCGTGGCGGAAGACAGCGACGAGAAGTCCGCCGCCCTCCCCCATAAGCAGGAAGCTTCATGGTGAAGGGGGCGGTGGCGCAAACGACTAGAAGTCCGGGGTGGGATGTGCGACCCTCACCCCGGCCGAAAACTTCGAAGCCCGCTGCCCTCCCCCACAAGCATGGGAGCTTCGTGGTGAAGGGGGCGGCGGCGGAAGACGGCGACACAGCGACGAGAAGGCCTGGCCCCCGCGGAGGAGCCAGGCAGAAGCCGACAAAGCCCGTGGGTGGTGCCCCACGGCGGAAGACAGCGACGAGAAGCCCAGAGAGTGGCGCCCTCCAGCGGAAGACAGCGAAAGAAGCCCTGGCCTCGGGAGGAGCCACGCAGAAGCGGAGAAGCCCGAGGTGGGGCGACACCCCCGTTGTTCTCCGCTGTTTTCGGCCGGCCCCCCGGATGTAAAAGAGCTTAATTTTGGGGTGGGGGCCTGGCCGAACATGGCGGAGAGCATCGGTGGGTGTGTCCCCCCCCCTGGCAGAAAACGGCTAGAAGACAGAGGAGTGGCAATTTTTTATTGAAAATTCTACGACCAAAAATGTATACAGAAAAGACAAAAACAATTAAACCAAAACGACCCTCTGCCCCAATACATTTTCTTTACATACAAATATTATCCCACCATGCTATACATATACCATCTATACATCACTAAAAATTAGCACCAATACCTGCCCCACTCACTTGCATTTTTATACTCTTTAGTCATTACCACTTCCCAAGTACCAAAGCAACCCTCTACCACTAAACATTTTCTTTACGTACAAACACTATCCCACCATACTATACATATACCATCTGCACATCACTAAAATCGCACCAATACCTGCTCCAATAACTTGCATTATTATACTCTTTAATCATTTCCACTTCCCAAGTAACCCCAACCCCTAAAACATACATACGCCTATTATGTATAAACAAATAAAACAAAATCATAACCCCAAACTTCCCCAAAACTTTAAAATCTACGCAACCACGCAATTGTACATACACATGTTACCACATTACTGCTTTTTTTTTTTTTTTTTTTTTTTTTTTTTTAGTAAAATTACTCACCCCAGGACTGCTTTTACACCGCCCCTTTCCCACCGCCACCCAACATTGCTCATACACATGTTACCACATTACTGCATTTTTTTTTTTTTTATAATAAAATTACTCATTTACTTCCATCAGCACAATCCCCTGCAACCATACCCCCACCAGAATCCTCCACAGGATCCAAGGTGGAAAACCTGTTCTGCAGGGCTATACCAGGGGGAGTCTGGGCACTACTTGTCGCCCCAACTCCACCTTCTGGAGAGGAAACACCCGGACCAGGACCTGACCCAGAACTGGGGATCACCCCAGGACTGCTTTCACACCGCCCCTTTCCCACCGCCACCCAAACATTGCTTTTACTCTCCTTACCTGGCTGAGAAGGCAAGTCTACAACTGGCTGGGGATCTCTAGGAACCTTACCCCTTCTGCCCTTACGAACAGGTCTCGTACTAGGGGTATCAGAATCAGAGAAACGACCCGCCTCTTGATCCCCCCCACCACCAGACACAGGGACAGAGGACCCAGACCAAGTAGGAATGGGCTGCGAATCCCGAGAAGGGGGATGCAACACCACCCTAGGCATCTTAGCCTTGCCACGAGATACCACAGATTGCACCAAAGGGGCCTTACCCCTCCCCCCAGATTTTAAAGGGGAAACTCTCGAGCCTCCCGACTTATGACCCAATCTTCCTGACGATGGCCCCGGACTCCCGGAACCCATCACAAAAGACTGACCCTCAAGAGTCACTGCGCCAGCCAGCTGGAGCGGGGCAGGAGGCCCGGCCGACGAAACAACCGGAAGCACAGACTCCCTAGACCCCCCAGACCCCGCAGGGGGAGACACCCCCCCAACAGGTGCCCGAAAGGCCGAGGGGCACTGGCTAAAAACGTGCCCCATAACACCGCACAGATTGCATTGAAATTTATTGCACCCGCTGGCCAAGTGCCCAGCTTCATTACACTTTGTGCAAAAGGGTTCCCTACAGTCCCTACTGAAATGCAAAGGACTGTTGCATCTAAAACAGAGCTTGGGTTGCCCTGGATAAAATGCAAGGATCCTATCCCTCCCAATATAACCTGACGCAGGCACATGTGTCACTGATAACCCGATGCGTCTAAGCCTTACTGAGACAGACCAGGCACCAGTCCAGATCCCCTTGGCATCCAAAACTTTCCCTGGCGGGGCCATCACCTGGCCGTACCGCCCCAACCATGTTGTGATATCTTCTGCGGGAATAGATTCATTTCTAACCAGGACTGACACCCTTTTTATTTCTTCCTGTCTAGACAGGGGGACTGCTCTAAAGGATTTCCACGAGGACTGATTCTTCACCACCTCCCGTCTGGAGATAAAACTCTCCATTAAGACGGGGGTACCAAAACTTACATCATACTCCAGGGAGCCCGAGGGGTGGATAACAGCAAAGATGTCTGATGCCTTAAACCCAAGGGCCAACACCATATCCACCACCTCGTCTCTCCCCGGAGGACGACCAAACTCTTCCAACCAGCGCAGCTGCACAACATTATGGCGCTTACGCTCCACTCCCCCCACCCTAGTGGCAGCTGGCACTGAGCCCCTAAAAGCCATCGTACCGTGGGCACTATAAAAACGCCCAAGCTGTACCCTGCCACCAGTGACATCTGCAAAAGACAACCCCACTTTTAGGGCCGACATAACCCCGGCCTCCTGGGACCCACTGATTTGGGGAGGAGGCGGGGGGAGATCAGAAACAACAACATTGCTAGAATCAACATTATCAACAGCTATACTTAAGTCTTTCCCAGGGGCCCCGGGCACAGCAGGTGCACAAGCACCGGAAACACCCCCAGCAGAAATAATTGCTGCCGGAGGGGTCCCCGCACCGCCCAGAGGACCCACTTGGGGCTGACCCGTATGCTCCAAAACCCCAGAGGGTACCCCAATGTCATGAAAACCAGTACTCTGGTCCGCTTTAGTTGGCTCACCCTCCAGCAGCCGTATGTGGTCCATCGCAAGACATGGGCTAGTTATACTACCCTGTTCGCAATCACCCCACTCCATGTGCTGGGGGGTCATCGCCACGGACTCAGAAACTGAAGGGCCGGAGGGGGAAACCACAAGAGGCACCCCACCACCCGGCAGCAGGTCCACAGGAAAAGATGACCCAACAGTCTCCGCAACAGTGGCCACCCCCAAAACCCGGGATGAGACAATAGTAGGTATCTCACCCCTCACAGTGTCCTCGGCAGAAATCCCACGATCCATGGCACTCACACCCGCGGAACCGTCCTTCATTGCTCCATCCTTCTCAGCAACAGCCTCCACAAGTCCCATCTCCTCACCCGCAGCTGTCCCGGGATCCGCTACTTCCGGCTCCACACCTTCAGCGGTAACCCCGCAACCCGCGGTATTCACTTTCGCGGCCATACCCTCCGGCTCCACACCCGCAGCGGCAGTCCCGCGACCCGCGGCATCCACCGCAGCAGTAGCCTCGCGACTCGCGGCACACACATTCGCGGCAATACCCGCCGCGACTTCGTCCTGCGTTCCTCCAACCTCCATGACTTCCTCCTCGTCCGCAGCAGCCCCGGGACCCGCCACTTCCGGTCCCGCGGTGATCGCGGGGGATCCGACCAGGCCTCCAGGCTGGGCGCCCCCTGATGGCAAAGGGGAAATTGGCACCTCAGCCTGGGAGCTACGGCGAGCAGCCTGGCTTCCCTTATCACAAACCTCCATCAGGCGTTCCTCCAACTCATCCATCTCATCAGTGTCCATAGTAGACTGATCCAACAGCCGGTTCCAATAAATGACATACTCACTCAGGGTCGTTTTCAATGTCTGAACACTCAGGCGATAGCCCTTCCGCTTCTTTTTGCCCACCCGATCTCTGGCTGTTCTTAAGCGTGCCAGGTCTTCATGCACTACCACCAAAAAGTCCATAAGCCTTCCCAAGACTGCATAGACTTCCATCCGACGGCCTGTAGCTTCAAAATCACTTTCACCTGGCTGCTGCTCCTGCCATGCAGAGAGAGCAATCTGGGACTCCAGATACCTGAGATCCTCATCTGATGGTCTCAAACTCTCCACTGTCCTTGAAATGGTATCCGATCCCTCCACAGGCATAGCTTCTCTCACAGCCCGGGAAGTAGAGCCTCCCCCTGGGCTGATAGCTTCCATGGCTCTCTGGAAGTCCAGAGAGCCTCACACACACGCCCTCAAGACCGAGGAGTGGCGACGCCCCCGTTGTTCTCCGACATTTTCCGCCGCCCCCCCCCCCCCCCGGATGTGAAAGAGCTTAATTTGGGGTGGGGGCCTGGCCGAACATGGCGGAGAGCATCGGTGGGTGTCTCTCCCCCCGGCGGAAGGCGGCGGCGAAGACCGGGGGGGTAGGTGTACCCCCCGGCGGAAGACAGCCATCAGCCCGCGGGAGGCAGGAGCCCCCCGCAGAAGGCGGCGGCGAAGACCGGTGCGGGGCTGGAAATTTTTATTTATAAAACTACGACCAAAAAGTTAACAAATATATAAAATAAACAAAATAACTAAATAAACCAAATAACACAAAAACAAACAACAAAACACAAACCATCAAACCACCGACCTCCACCCACCAAGAAATAACTATAAAGAAAGAAAATATCACCAGAACGGGTATTTACAACAGGCTCACTGGTACAAGTGAAAGTCTTTATAGTCCATCAGAAAAGCTTGTCCAGATCATTGCCAAAAAAAAAAAAACAACTTAAAACGGCTCACTGGTACAGTAGGGAGATATTAAAGTCCATAGAAACCACTACTGTCCAGATCATCGCCAACCCACAACACACCCCACCACCACAACAACAAATAACTACAACCCACGTATGAGCAAGAACATGATAGTCTGTAGCCTTATTTAAAAAAAAAATACCACAAACAAAATCTAAGGGGGTGAAAAAGGATAGATGCCCCTACCCATGGAGAGGGGCAGAGCCATGACCTAAGGGGGCTGGAAGAGGAACCCCCTCCATAAATGGGCACACCTCTCAGGCCCGACCCTGCTCCTTTCCAGATCCCGCACCTTCATCAACTCCCGAAAGATATCGCCCACCACCTCATGCACAGACAGGATTTTGTCCCTAGTGGACACCAAACACAGAGCGTGCCAAGTGTAATAAAGCACAACTAGGCTGACTAAATAAAGTGACGATAACTCAAATCCCCTGCGGACCCCAAAATCACCATACACTCGCTCAGCATAGGTCAGGGCCGGAAGGCGGGGGTAGCCAATGGCACCCCCTACCCTCGTAAGAACCTCCATGTTGAAGGGACATTGCACCAGAAAATGGTCCATGGTCTCCAATGTCCCACCACATTCCTGACGGGGGCAGTCCCTGTCCCCCAGGTTCCTGTATTTGAGATTCGCACGGACATAGAGTCGTCCATGGAACGACCTCCATGCGAGATCCCAAAACGTATTTGGAATTCTAGAAGAATTCAAGAGGGCTAGCCCCTCCTTGAGGACCCTCTCAGGGCAGTCCCTCAAAGACAGGGGCTTCAAAATGTCCGAGGCCATGACCCTTAGGTACAGCTCCCGCCGACCCAAAGAGCCCACCTCCAGGGCAGTTATCCGCCACTGCCTTAGTACCTTTAATGCCAGGGGGACATAGGAAGGGAGATACCCATGCGATCTCCTCAGATCGCCGTGCCTCCCCCCTTCCCCCCACTCCCTCAAGAACAGCAAGAGCCAGTCCTTGCATGAACACTCCCACCAGGAAGGCTCGTCCACAAATATGGACTGCAAATTGTATTTAACAAAAATGGTGACAAAGAACACCACCGGGTTGACCATGTCCAACCCACCTTGCCGTTGCTGGCGGTATGTGACCTCCCTCTTGATCAGGTTCAGTCTGTTTCCCCACAACAGCAGGAAGAACAGACCATAGACCCGAGCATAGAGAGATGCTGGCAAAAGACACACATAGCTTACAAAGAGAAACTCAGGCAATAAGTACATCTTGGCCAAGCTTACCCTTTGCCTCAGGGAAAGTTTCCAACCTTTCCAGGCCTTCACCTTCCGAGTGGCACTCACCAGCCTGCGCTCCCAGTTTAGCTTGGGATAATCACCCGGGCCGAAATGAATGCCAAGAACTCGAATCTCTGGTACGGGCGTGGGGAACACGTCCGGAAAGGGGAACTGCTCCCCCTCCTTCCCCAACCAGAAAACTTTACTCTTGTCCCAATTGACCAGCGAGACTGATGCCTCAGAGTAGCACCCGATCTGGGACTCCACATAATGGGCCTCCTCACGACCAGATACCACCACCGAGACGTCGTCCGCATAGGCCACAACCCTCACCGCCGAAACCGGACCCCCGACAGGTCCCACCGGAACCCCCCCCCAGACACTCGCAGTCTAGCCTCCTTACGAAGGGGTCGACCGCAAAGATATACAGGAGGGGGCTCAGCGGGCACCCCTGTCGGATGCCAGAGTCCACAGCAAAGGCCCGGCCCACCCAACCGTTGACAAGAGGGAAGCTCTCAGCTCCCCTATACAATACCTGCAGCCAATCAACGAATTGATCAGGCAGACCGTATCTCCTCAGAAGCAGCCAAAGGTACTCGTGGTTCACCCGATCAAACGCCTTAGCCTGATCCAGTGCAAGCAGATACTGCTCGCTGCCATCAGCCCTGCAGTTTCCAAAGCCTCCCGGACGCTCAGGACGGCACTAAAAGTGCCCCGGCCAGGAATTGTGCAGTGCTGAGAGGGAGACAGCATCCTGCCCGCCAAAACAGACAGACGTGTAAACAAGATCTTTGCCAGTATCTTCCTATCTGTGGTAAGAAGGGCGATCGGACGCCAATTCTCCACCACAGACGGATCTTTCCCCTTTGACAGTAGGATCAGAGCTGACCTTCTCATTGAGGGAGGCAGCAGGCCATAGGCCAAACATTCACTAAACACGTCCCTCAGATGAGGAGCCAAGAGGCTCTTAAAGGTTTTGTAGAACTCGGCCGTGAGCCCATCGGGCCCAGGCGACTTTTTAGAAGCTAAAGAGCTAATAGCCTGCTCGACTTCAGCTACCGAGATCTCTTCTGTCAGAGAGTCAGGAAGGTCAGACCCCACTTCCAGCGGGGTCTCATCAAGGAATTCCCTGACTTTCTCCATGTCTAGAGGCCGCTTCTTCAGGAGGTCCGAAAAGTGGTCTCTGACGACACCCAGGATCCCCGATCTGGACCGGACCAGAGATCCTGAGGCATCCTTCAGGCCATGTACGACCTTCGAACTCGCCACCTCACCACAGCTCTTGTAGGGATCAGGAGAGCTAAACTTCCCGTAATCCCTCTCAAAAACCAGGGAGGCGAGACGGTCGTACTGACACTCCTTCATCTGCGCCTTCAGACCGGATATCTGTTCCCAAGAGCCCCCAGAGGACACCAGGCGGTCAAGCTGCCTGCGTACTCTCTGGTAGGCTTGGTACTTGGAAGCTGCCCTGTACCCAGAGATTTCCCGGAAAAAGTCGCCAGACCTCTTTTTAACTACTTCCCACCACTCAAGGCGGGAGCAGTTGCCCTCAAGGAGCGAGGTCTGGCCCAGGAAGAAAACCTCATAGGCTTCCCTAACCTCAGGATCCTCCAGTAGCGACCCATTCAGGCGCCACAAACCCCTCCCTTTCTGAGGAGTGTCAGCGACATTCAGGGCCACAGATACCATACAGTGATCGGAGAACTCTACCGACTGCAGCTCAGGAGCCGAGCAGGCAGAGTCCTCCTTTAAAAAAAATCTACTCTTACTACTACCTCGGGAAAATGTGAAACCAGCGAGGTTGGGGAGGTGACGAACGTGCACATCCACCAACCTGGCCTCCCTCACTACGTTATTCAAAAAAATACTATCATATCCCAGAGGGTTGGCGGCACCTGCCCGGTCTTTGGGCCTAGTGATCATATTGAAATCGCCACCAAAAATCACCTGCTGGGACGTAAAAAGATAAGGCTTAACCGCCGTAAGGAGGCTCCTCCTCTCCCTCTTAGTTTGAGGCCCATAAAAATTTATGAGCCGGAGGAATTGCCCCCTCACGACAGCGTCCACCACCATACATCTACCGATCTCCACTTCAATCACTCGCCGGCAAGCCACCGGACCAGTCTTAAAAAGAACCGCAACCCCACTGCAGGGCTCGGCCCCAAGAGACCAGAGGGAGGGCCCACATCTCCACTCCCTCTTTGCTAGATGCATCTCTGCCACAGATGCCAGCCAGGTCTCCTGCAAAAACAAAATGTCAGCTTCAACACGGCTGAGAAAATCGAAGGCCATAAAACGAGCTCCTGCAGAACGAATACTTGCGACATTAATGGTCGCAAGCCGTATTGGAGAGGGTACCGCCATCAGAATGATTAAAAGTGGTCACGTTCTCCTTCATACTACAAACACAAAAACATATTTACATATTTACACTTCCTCCTTCTCTGAGCCCGAGGAGGAGGAGAGGATACCAAACAGGTTCCCCAGGGACACTCCACTTTGTGCCCCTGGGGAAACCCCACCCTTCACAAGGGACTTCCCAGATTTTGCAGCCTTTCCCCTCCTCCTGCGTCTCACCTGCTCCCACTCCTGCCATCTCTCTGAGGTGACAACGCCACCCCTCTCCTCGGACCCGCTGCTCGAGATTTCCCTCTTAGATGAGGCTCGAGCAGCTTCCGTCTCCATGGCCACAGGGCCAGAGGAGACTCTGGGTCCAGAAGGGGGGGGTGGAAGAGACAGGAGGGGGGCCAGAGACGGAGGAGGGGACAGGGGGGGGGACCAGACTTAGCTGGACGGGGAGAAGAAGGGGGAGGGGGGGGACGGGAAAGACGAGGGGTGGGATGGGGGGGGATGAGGGGGGGTGCATGGGGAGGCAGATGGAACAGGTGGAGGGGGGGGCAATGGTGAGGAGGGGGAGGGGGAAGGGGGATGGGGATCGGCCCTGCAACATTAGGAGGGGAAGGCCCGGGCCCCGGACCCTCAGGCCCGGGACCCCCAGGCCTCCCCGCCTCCTCCCCACCGGCTCCGCCTCCCGGAGGATCGGGAGCCTCCCGACCAACCGAGCCTGTGTCCCCCGGGGGGGGAGCCCCACGCCTGCTCCGCCTTCTTTGAGGCAATGGGCCTGTTGGTCCCTCCGGAGCAGTACTAGGGGCTCCAGGATCCCCATACCCTCGGCCATCACTCGCCGGGGGGGTCTTCGGCCGCTCCCGGCCCGGGAGGTCCCCCCCTGAGGAAGAACCCTGATATGCTTTGGGGCACCTGCTAAATGGGTGCCGCATTTTACCACACAAGTTGCAGCATATCTTCCCACATGACTCGGACTGGTGGCCAAACTCATGGCACCGGCAACATCTGAACACCGTGCAGTCCGAGCTCATGTGGGTCGGGCTGCCGCACTTGAAGCAACGACGGGGCTGTCCCGGGTAGAATGCCAGGATCCGGTCTCTGCCTAGAAAGGCGCTGCCAGGGAGGTGGGCAACACTGTTGCCCTCCCTCTTGAGCCGGATCCCGGTCAACCAAGCCCCGGTCCAGACCCCGCGCTCATCAAGGTTCTTCCTCAGGGGGGTCTGCAACTGCCCGTACCTCCCGAGCCAGGTGGCAATGTCCTCCGGAAGGAGCGACTCATTCCTCACCAGGATGGTGATGTTCTTAACCTCCTCCTGCCTGGAGATGGGAATGAGCCTGTACCTCTTCCAAGGGTCAACGCCCCTCACCAACCCAAAGTTGGTGGTGAAGCGTTCCATACACACGGGAGTGACAAAACTTATATCAAACTCCCGTGTGTTGGTGGGGTGGATGACAGCAAAAAGGTCACCTACCCCAAAACCCAAGGAGAGTACCAGGCCCACCACCTCACCTCGGGCGGGGCAGGGGTCTGGACCCTCGTACCGGAGCTGGACAACATTCCTGCGTCTCCTCTCCGGACCACCCGTACCCCTCGTCCAGGCCGACCCCTGCGTCCTCTCCTGGTCAGCAGGGGGGGCGCGGAAATTCTGGGCGCCAAACCGACTGTACAGATGGTCCAGAGAGGTACGAGAGCCAGCCACCTGGGCAAAGGAGCGGCCCCCCCTAAGGGCAGACAACAGGTTGGCCTCCGGAGACCCCCGAAAGATGTTCTCCGGAAGTGGGGCACCCCCCTCAGCACCCCCAGAAGTGGGGGGGGACGGGGGGGCCCCCATCCCTGCCGGTGGTGTTGCACCCACCCCCGCTGATATACCCTGACCACCCTGACCCACCACCTTTGGCCTGACTACAGGCTCCCCCCCCCGGGGCCACAGCAGAGGGGGGTACCTCCCCCACCAAACTCCCCCACCCAGACATCTCTGCAATCTTACCAGCCCCTTGGGACTCAACCTGTACTGGGGGGATGCCCCCCTGGGACCCCTCCAACTGCCGGATAAAGTCATCGGCTACACAGTCCACCGGGAGGGGTCCCACCTGACATTCCCCCCACCCCACCTGTGCTGCAGGGAGCCCCTCGGGGCCTGTGGTTATGTTCATGGGGACCTGGGGGGTAGGCAACATACTGTCCATTATACCGTCCATTATACCGTCCATTACACCCGACCTCTCAGCCCCGTGTCCTCCAAGCTGGTGATACTAGCTGCAAACTTGCGGGGGGGGCACTTCCGGTCCGCGGGGGGGTCACTTCCGGTTCGTGGGGGGGGGGGGGCACTTCCGGGTCCCTGATGCTGGCCTCAGCTGCTCCTCCCCCAGCAGCCGGCGCCATCTTGGCCACACTGCAAACAAGTATTTTTCCTGCTGCTGTCTGAACTTCTACTTCACCGCCATGCACCTGCCTCTCACCCGATGGCTCACTAGCCGCAGGAGCAGTCACTGGCGCTGCACTTGCCAGGTCCTCCCGCTCTACTGCAGGCTGGGGGGTCCTGGAGACAGGCACACAGCGGGCTTCCACAGCAGCAACAGCAGCGTGACCATCCTGAGGGAGCCTGGGCACGCTGACCTGAAGACGCCGGGGGGGTACCTCCGGCGGCACTTGGGCCCGGCGGCCTCCTGGATCATTGGGCTCCCCAGACATGGCCAACCCCCCAGCCCCTTTCACGGACCGAGGGATCGGCTCCCGGGAACCCTCCCCGGGTTTTATGGCCTTACTGGGCCCTGCACCACCGGAACTCCCACCCCCACTACACCCAGGCTCTCCTGGCTTCCCCGGCTGCTTGGGGGGTTGGGACTCCGATCGCCCGCTTTTCCTCCTCGCCGCCTGGGTTCCTTCCCGGCTTGCCTGCTGGAGGGTCTCCCTGAGCTCCTCTAAGAAGCTCACCTCCCCAGCCCCACGTTCAAAAAAACCCCCCAAATATTCCCAGATTTCTTTAACCTCTAGGTTTAGGGTGTTGATGGCCCCCCTAAACTCCGACCTCCTAGTACTGGTACACCTGTCCCTCTTGTCCCTCAGGCCTGCGAGAGATGTCATTTTTTCCACGCAGGCCTGGGATATCTTCACCAGCAGGGATTTGATCTTATCCCGCCTCTTCCTAGCTTTAGCCTCTGTCTCACCTGTCTGGGGAGCGGTCCAATCTGAGAGTCCTTCTTGGGTCCCTAGGAAGAGACGGTCCTCCCTGCTGATGGTGGTGGTGGTGGTGATCTGGCTGGAGGGCAGGTGCTGCTGGTTCCTCCGGATGCTGGTCCTTCCCCTGGGCTGAGGGAGGCCATCTCTCCTCTCTTCCGGGGGCTGAGGCTGGTCTTGGTGGCTGGAAGCACTGGAACTCCGGAGCTCAGGAAAAAGATCTTCACTCCTCTCCAGCAGGATGCAAACTAAAGGGAGTGGAAGGAGCTGGAACTACTACCAGTGGGAGGAGCTGCACTGAGACCGAGGAGGGGCGACACCCCCCGTTGTTCTCCTCTGTATTCGGCCGCCCCCCCCGGATGTGAAAGAGCTTAATTTGGGGTGGGGGCCTGGCCGAACATAGCGGAGAGCATCGGTGGGCGTCTCTCCCCCCCGGCGGAAGGCGGCGGCGAAGACCGGGGGGGTAGGTGTATCCCCCCGGCGGAAGACAGCCATCAGCCCACGGGAGGCAGGAGCCCCCCGTTGTTCTCCGCTGTTTTCGGTCGCCCCCCCCGGATGTAAAAAAGCTTCATTTGGGGTGGGGGCCTGGCCGAACATGGCGGAGAGCATCGGTGGGTGTCTTCCCCCCCCCCCCGGCAGAAAACGGCGAAGCCCGGGGCCCAATGGGCTGGTGGTGGGGGGTCCCGGCAGAAGACCCCCAGAGCTGATTAATAAATTCTTTTATTCTGTGTGGTTTATTTGTGTTTACACTTTTCCACCCGGTGAATGGGTAGGTGTACGATGTACCCCATATTCATTCACATAGGGTGGGGGGCCAGAATCTGGGGGCCCCCTTATTATAGGGGGCTCTCAGATTCTGATAAGCCCCCCGCCCACATACCCCGACAACCAATGGCCAGGGTTGTCGGGAAGAGGCTCTTGTCCCTATCGACATGGGGGCAAGAGTGCTTTGGGGTGGGGGGGCAGTGCCCCCCTCCCCCAAAGCACACACTCCCCCATGTCGAGGGCATGTGGTCTGGTACGGCTCAGGAGGGGGGGGCGCTAGCTCGTCCCCACCCCCATTCCTGTCCGGCCAGACTGCGTGCCTGGGATGAGGGCTTGGTCTGTATCTGGGGGGGAACCCCACGCCGTTTTGGCGTGGGTTTAACCCCTCACGTTCCAGACCAAGCCAAAGAGCCTGTTGTGCACCTGGAGGGGGACCCCCACGCCGGTTTTTTTTTTAAATTTGGTGTGGAGTTCCCCTTTATCCCGGTCCTGTCAGGGGGGGAATGCCTGCTTGTCTGTCCATACAATGTATGAACAGCGATCTGTCATTTCCCCTAGACAGTCCCACCCCCTTTACAGTTAGAACACACCCAGGTAACATAATCAACCCCTTCCTCGCCCCTAGTGTTAACCCCTTCCCTGCCAGTGACATTTTTATAGTAAGCAATGCATTTGTATACCATTGGTCGCTAGAAAAATGCCAAAGCTCACAAAAATGTGTCTGCCACAATGTCGCAGTAGCCAGAAAAATCAATGATCGCCACCATTACTAGTAAAACAAAAATATATTCCTAAAAAACCCATAAGACCAACCCCTACTTATAACTTTTGCCCAAACCAATCAAACGCTTATTGCGATTTTTTGGAACCAAAAATATGTCGAAGAATACGTATCGGCCTAAACTGAGGGCAAAAAGTTTTTGAATATATTTTGGGGGAGATTTATTATAGCAAACAGTAAAAAAGTTGTCTTTTTATTTACAAAATTGTCGCTATATTTTTGGTTCAAGCAAAAATAAGAAAAAACGCAGAGGTGATCAAATAGCACCAAAAAAAAAAATTTTGTTGGGGGAAAAAAGAGGACGCCAAATTTGTTTGGGGGCCACGTCGCACAACCACGCAATTGTCAGTTAAAATGACGCAGTGTTGAAATGCAAAAACTGGCCCCGTCAGTGACCAGTAATATGGTCTGGGGCTCAAGTGGTTACAAATTAAGAAAACACTAAAGTTAGCCCAATTTATGGCCATAATGTAAAAGATGATGTTACACCGAGTAAATAGATACCCAACATGTTACGCTTTAATATTGCACACACTCATGGAATGGCGCCAAACTTCAGTACTTGAAAATACCCATAGGCAACACTTTTTTATTTATTTTCAGGTTACCAGTTTAGATTTACAGAGGAGGTCTAGTGCTAAAAGTATTGCTCTCGCTCTAACGTACGCTATGATACCTCACATGTGGGGTTTGAACGGGGGTTAAATATGTGGGCGGGACTTACACATTTAAGGCCCGCCCACATATGGAAACATCCTTCAAACCACACATGTGAGGTATCATAGCGTGCGTAAGAGCAAGAGGAATACTTTAAGCACTAGACCTCATCTGTAAATCTAAACTGGTAACCGGAAAAAAAAAATGCTGCGTGTTTGCTTCTGACTGCAAGCTACTAGGGACAGGGGCGTTTTAATTATTATTATTTATGTTTGTTACGTAAAAATTCTATAAGCGGGGGTGTGGCCGGACCTTGAAGGAAGATGGACGCTTGATCTCTGAGCTCCTGCCACCCCGGGACAACTTCAGCTAGAAAGAGAGCACCCAGTCTGCCCCAGCCCTGCTTACAACCATGGGCACGGCGTCGAGAGCTTCATCCGCCTCACGGTCCAGATCTCCCAGGAGGAACTCGGACCTTTCGGCCCAGAATATCCCGGACATGTTCAGGGCCCAGAGAGGCAACATGGCGCCTTCCCGCCAAAGTCCCGTTCCAAGCCCAGCGCTGCCTCTCCATCAAGAACACCTGGACATAGTGCTCAGTCCATCACAGGCGGCTCCGCAACCGAACCCATCGCCGACTGGCACCGGAGCGTTCCGCCCCCGCGCAGCAACGAGCCCTGCACCGACGGCGTGATCGTTTATTTCCTATCCCCCCCTCTCTTGTTCTCGTCCCACCTGCTTACCACCCCCCCCTCATTCCCCCCTTTCCCCCCCCCCTCCTCCCTCGGGGACAATGACTGCCACACGTAACCAGGCTGACCCGTCCACTGACCTGTGTCCCCCTTCCCTTCAATTGAAAATATACTCCCTGAATGTTCGTGGCCTTAACACGCCCGAAAAGTGCTCCCAACTTCTTACCTCGACACACAAAGAAAAATCGCAAATAGTCCTGTTACAGGAAACACATTTCAGGTCAGACAGCGTACCAACACTGAGGAGTCAGCACTTCCCAATAGCATTTCATGCCACCAATGACACCGCAAAGTCCAAGGGGGTCTCAATACTGCTCGCAAAACACTGCCCCCTCCAAGTGGAAGACGTTCTAAGGGACCCGGACGGGAGATTTCTCTTTCTTAAAGGGACAGTTCTCAATACACCTGTGACCATTGCTAACATCTACGCCCCCAATTCACGCCACGTCCCGTTCTTTCGTGACATTACCCAACGTCTCTTAGCCTTCCAATCTGGTATGCTGATACTGGGAGGGGATTTCAACGTCCCTCTGACCCCCCTTCTGGACACGTCGAACGGGTCCTCTTGCCTGACATACCGCGCACTCCGAGCTATCAAAACCCAGTTGCACTTGCTCACTCTGCACGACTCATGGCGTACACTGTTCCCGACGGTCAAGGACTATACGTTCTATTCCCCCCTACACACCAAATATTCGCGCATTGATTTCCTCTTTCTCTCGCAGGCAGACCTGTTTCGCCTGACTGACGCTACTATAGAACCTATGGTGCTATCGGACCATCATCCGATCTCCATGACGCTTACCTGGCAGGGTCCCCGACCGGGGCGGCCCGTCTGGCGAATGGACGACTCTTTACTCCTTGACCCGGGAGACGCTTCCACCATATCTGCTGGCATTGCGCAATATTTTGCCGACAACTCGTCTGCAGAAATAGCGCCTGCGACGGTTTGGGCGGCGAATAAGTGCGTTCTCCGGGGCGAAATTATCTCCCTCATGTCAAAACGGCGTAGAATGCGAGCAGCCCGCATCAACGAACTCTCCGACAAAGTCAGGACCCTTGAGTTGGCCCATAAACGATCTCTGGCGGCGGATTCCCTCTCCGCCCTGCTGGAGGCGAGAAACGACTTACGAGCAGAACTTCATTCTAGACTGACCCGCAAATTTGCTATGACGCAGAAGCTATACTACGAATTTGGCAACAAATCAGGGAAATTGCTGGCTACCGCTCTTCAAAAGAAGAAAGTGGCCAACACAATCCACTCTATTACTACCCCTACGGGGGAGAAGCTGCACAGAACTGATTTGATCGCTAAACAATTTACATCTTACCTCTCATCACTGTATAACCTGCCCACCCCCACCGACTCGGGGTCCCCCCAATCACGAGCCCAGCTTCTCGACCACTTCCTCTCCCAATACGGGTCCCCCCCACCCAAGTCCCGGACTTCTCACACTTAGACGCACAGGTGACGGTGGCCGAGACTCTTATAGCGCTAAAACAATTAAAACCGGGTAAGAGCCCTGGCCCAGACGGTCTCACTTTGGGCTATTATAAAGCATTCTCCTCACTACTACTCCCCCATTTTGTCAGAGCTTTCAATGACATCCCTTTCACACCCTCCACTGGCACAGACCTGTTGGAAGCACATGTCACCCTAATTCCCAAGCCAGGGAAGGACACCACAAGGGTCCCCAATTACCGGCCCATTTCACTGCTGAATGTAGACGTGAAGCTCTACGCCAAAGTACTGGCCAATAGATTACTTCCCTACATTCCGACCCTGATCTCTACCGACCAGGTGGGTTTTGTCCCTGGGAGGGAGGCCAGGGATAACACCACGAAAGCAATAAATATTCATCACTGGATGTCCACCTCCAACACCCAGGGGTTCATGCTTTCCCTTGATGCCGAGAAGGCGTTTGATAGGGTGGCCTGGGACTATATTGAGGCAGCCCTACACAAAACGGGCCTTCCCGCCCAATTTCTCCATATGATTATGGCCCTCTACTGGGTCCCTACCGCTAGGGTCAGGGTGAACGGCAGACTCTCAGACGCCTTCTCGGTACACAACGGCACAAGGCAGGGGTGCCCCCTCTCTCCCCTGATTTTCATCCTGACCCTGGAGCCCCTCCTTAGATGGCTACGGGATAACCAGGACATTAAGGGCGTCACGATACGGCGCAAGCAATACAAGGTTGCCGCATAGGCGGACGACGTACTGCTTTTTCTGACAAATCCCTTGGTCACATTACCAAACTTGCTTAAAGACTTTCGCCTCTTTAACACGCTGTCCAACCTACAAATTAACTTCAGTAAATCCTCCGCACTCAATATCTCCCTCCCACAAAACCTGGTAGCCACCTGTAAGCAAAATTTCCCCTTTAAATGGGAGCCCACTGAAGTCACTTACTTAGGAATCAAACTACCCGTTAAGCTCTCCGACCTGTACGCTAGGAATTTCCTGCCCACCTTGCATAAGGTGAGGGAGGACCTGACTGAATGGAGCAAAGGTACTTTTTCATGGTTCGGTAGGGCAGCCGTTTTAAAGATGACTGTCCTCCCGAGACTCCTCTACCTACTGCAGGCAGTCCCTATCAGGCTCCCCCCTGCTTTTTTAGCTTCCTTTAAGTCCACATGTAGTGCCTTTATTTGGGCCAATCGCCCGGCTCGACTGAAATGGGATAGACTCGCCCTTTCCAAACTTAGAGGTGGCATTGGTCTGCCGGACCTAACCTGTTACCACAGAGCCTGTCTGCTGACGAGGGTGGTAGACTGGCATCTCCACGGCGCGGACAAGGATTGGGTGGAACTTGAGGAAGCCTTTGTAGGTTTTCGAATCTCCCACCTTCCCTGGATTGCCCCGGCCCTCATTCCCAAATCGTGCGCAACCCACCCTTTGATTAACCCCGTCCTGTCCTGCCTGAAAGTCTCGACCGACGGCCAGGATTCTGCCCGTTTCCCTGGCCCTCTGACACCGCTTAATCATAACCCGGGTTTTCCAGACGGTGTCGGCACGGTCGACCCTCAGCACACGTGGACAGCCCCCTCACTACGGGCGTTTCAGTTTTTTGATGGTGGAGCACTCCTCTCGGAATCCGCCATGGCCCTGAAATTCCCTGACTTCCACATTCCCCGTTTCAAATTTTTCCAGCTCAGACATTTCCTACAAAGTACATCACTGCCTGCCCGTTGGTGTAGGGCCCTCACGCCTTTAGAAAAGCTTTGCCAATCCACGGAGCCACAACGGCACCTGATCTCTACCCTGTACTCTACACTCACTCCTCAAACGACTTCCAATGCTGACATCCACAGTAAGTGGGAATACGATCTTGGGATCCCCATTTCCGATGATGACTGGAACTCGATCTGGACCCATACTCACAAGGGTTCTATAAATGTCTCTGCACAGGAGAACAGGTTTAAGATATACTCAAGGTGGTACAGGACCCCCAGCAAACTTCACAAGTTCTTTTCCGCAGTTTCTCCCACTTGCTGGAGGTGTGAGGCGGCCGAGGGTACTCTCCTACACATTTGGTGGGAGTGCCCTAGGCTCCAGTCATTCTGGAAGGAGGTTCACGCCCTAATTGCCAGTATCACCACATACACCCCGGATTACACTCTGGCGCAATACCTGCTGCACCACATGTCCCTCCCTAATTCGGTCTACCGAAAATCCCTAGTGCTCCACCTGATAAATGCTGCCACACAATGCATTCCACCACGATGGAAAGATCCTCACCCACCTACCATTGTTGACTGACAGAATAGGGTTAACAAAATCGATGGAACGGCTTATACACCAAGCTCGGGATGCCTCTGAGCAATTTCGACTTACCTGGGGCTGCTGGGTGCATTACAGGGAGTCTCTACCCATGAGCTCCAGATCGACCTCCTCCGACACCCCCCCTCCCCCCGCATTGTCGCTCCTTGACCCACCTACACAGACGACAGACTGACTGTCCCCGAACTTCCCCACCCCCTCTTCCCCCCCTTTTTTTATCCATCTCCCCTTTCTCCTGCCTACACCTTAGGCAGGAGCTACAATGCTTTTGTTTGATAAAATAATGTTCAGATGGCATGGCTGGTTACGAAACCCCACGGTTCAGTGGGTTAGTTGGCCCCCTTTGCCAAACGGTTGCAGTATAGACACGGGTCTCAACCCGGATGGATTGGACACTACAACTGCCGGGACCAAGCTGACCTACACCTATTTTAGATCTTCCAGTATACCCTCCCGCCTACAGTTTTGTTCCCTATAGGGGTGGGCGGGGGTTGGGTATGTGCACGATGGTCCCTTTTATATCAGTATCGCTTCAACCCACTACCATGCTAGGAGAGCCACCCATGACCTGTGTTCTATACTTCTGTTCTGCTGAATTGATGTTTAAGGTTTTATGCTTTTCATCTATATGTGTTCCTCAACTGTTACCCTCTGTTCAAGAGCTTTGTAATGCACTGCTGTGACTAATGTACCCCTGTGTTTTCATTACTAAAATAAAATTGTTTGGAACAAAAAAAAAAAAAAAAAAAATTAAAAATCACGGCTGGAACAACAGAGGACCCAATGCTGATGATTGCCAAAGAAAGTCCAAGAAAATCTTTATAAGAAAGAAACATTTTTGCCCCCTGAAGAGACCGGATTGGTCGAAACGCGTCGGGGCTCAACGATACAAAACTGTATATGTATTATCTATGCATACTGTATTCAGGAATGTTGACCTTTATTTTATTTATACAAATGTTCCAACTTGTTCTAACTCATGTGGGTATAGGGGATTTTGGCAATAAATACTGTTTTATATAACCTAAAAAAAAAAAAAAAAAAAAAATTCTATAAGACCTCCCCTTCAGGTTGTAAAGCATCAGTTCAGGGGGAACAAAAAAAATAAAACACCTCTAATGCTTTCATCCACCATTGCAGATTTGATTCTGGTAATGCATTTCGAGTGAACTGGGCATGCTCGAACTCTTAGAAAAATAAGCTGGGTGTTTGTGCCTGAAAATGACATGCATCTTTCTGAGCATGCTCAGAAAGCTTGTTTTTTGGCTTAGTAATTTAAGGACATCCTTAACAGGTGTAAGCAGTTACAAGTGCACACAAACTAGAGGCTGACATTTCTTCATGTGCTTCGCACGAATATTTCGAACCCCATTGAAGTCTATGGGACCCGAACGTTCGAATTCAAAAACGGTCATTTTAAAGACCAAAATTCAATTAAATGTTGGAAAACGTCATTCAGAACCCGGGTCTTGCCCCAGGGAACATGTATCAATGGAATTTTTTTTTTTAAAACAGCCGTTTTTTGCGGAGCAGCCATTTTAATGATGCTTAAAGTGAAAAAAATTAAAATAAATTCCTTTAAATATCACACCTGCTGGGTGTCTATAGTAGTGGCACGTGTTTAGAGATGTCCCTGCACAACATGAAAGGACAAAAAAAAAGGAATTAATGCTACTTGCGCAAGTTCTGTGTGGCAACATTATGTCGAATATTTTAGCGGTGGTGGGGGGCCATTATTGTTGTGTGAAAGAAAATTTTTAGAAAAAAGGGCACCCCTCAAACATACTGTAATTGGAGCGCAACAAGGAGCCACGTGCAAAGTATTGCATCAAAAATTGTTATTAGGCGCCCCTGTTAAACAGGGGCTGGAAAATTGTGCCTTGGGCACAACACAACACTGCAACCCCTCACAATAACTCCAATTGGAGCGCAACAAGGAGCCACGTGCAAATTATTGCATCAAAAATTGTTATTAGGCGCCCGTGTTAAACAGGGGCAGAAAAATTGGGCCTTGGGCAGAACACAACACTTGCAACCCCTCCCAATAACTCCAATTGGAGCGCAACAAGGAGCCACGTGCAAATTATTGCATCAAAAACTGTTATTAGGTGCCCCTGTTAAATAGGGACTGAAAAATTGTGCCTTGGGGATTGGTGGCGGAGCCCAGAAACACAACATTTCTTACTAGCTATCAGCAAGAAAAGTGAGGAGGAGAAGGATATTCCATCAGCAGCATAAGAGGCAGTCACTCAGCATAAGCAGGCTACAAGGGATCCGACATTTCAACAAAAAGATATTATTCATTAATATCAGCATCAGGTGCTTGGTAGCTGGTGTTGATCCAATCCTGATTCATTTTGATGAAGGTCAGTTGATCAACAGAGCCGGTAGAGAGGCGCACCCTGTGATCAGTGACAAAGCCTCCAGCAGCACTGAATGTCCGTTCTGAAAGAACACTGGATGCAGGGCAAGCCAGTAGCTCAATTGCGTACTGGGCAAGCTCTGGCCAGTGATCCATCCTCAAGACCCAGTAAGCCAGAGGATTTTCAGTGGGGAAGGTGTCCAAGTCGGATCTTGCCCCTAGGTATTCCCGGACCATGTAAATATGTCTCATTCCAGACATATTGAAGAGCTCAGGTGGTATGTAACAGCACAAGCGGAGTGACACGAAATGCTCTCAGGTGGTATATACCAGCACAGGTACAGTGACACTAACTGAGCTCAGGTGGTATATAGCAGCACAGGTACAGTGACACTAACTGAGCTCAGGTGGTATACAGCAGCACACGTGCGGTCACACTAACTGTGCTCAGGTGGTATATACAAGCACAGGTACAGTGACACTAACTGAGCTCAGGTGGTATATACCAGCACAGGAACAGTGACACTAACTGTGCTCAGGTGGTATATAGGAGCACACGTACAGTGGCACTATCTGTGCTCAGGTGGTATATAGGAGCACACGTACAGTGGCACTATCTGTGCTCAGGTGGTATATACCAGCACACGTACAGTGGCACTAACTGTGCTCAGGTGGTATATACCAGCACACGTACAGTGGCACTATCTGTGCTCAGGTGGTATATAGGAACACACGTACAGTGGCACTAACTGTGCTCAGGTGGTATATACCAGCACACGTACAGTGGCACTAACTGTGCTCAGGTGGTATATAGGAGCACACGTACAGTGGCACTATCTGTGCTCAGGTGGTATATACCAGCACATGTACAGTGGCACTATCTGTGCTCAGGTGGTATATACCAGCACACGTACAGTGGC
Source organism: Rana kukunoris (assembly GCA_029574335.1). NCBI lineage: Eukaryota > Metazoa > Chordata > Amphibia > Anura > Ranidae > Rana > Rana kukunoris. The sequence goes on along the minus strand of CM056054.1, from coordinate 76,715,771 downwards.
ACTAACTGTGCTCAGGTGGTATATACCAGCACACGTACAGTGGCACTATCTGTGCTCAGGTGGTATATACCAGCACACGTACAGTGGCACTATCTGTGCTCAGGTGGTATATAGGAGCACACGTACAGTGGCACTATCTGTGCTCAGGTGGTATATAGGAGCACACGTACAGTGGCACTATCTGTGCTCAGGTGGTATATAGGAGCACACGTACAGTGGCACTATCTGTGCTCAGGTGGTATATAGGAGCACACGTACAGTGGCACTATCTGTGCTCAGGTGGTATATAGGAGCACAGGTACAGTGGCACTATCTGTGCTCAGGTGGTATATAGGAGCACACGTACAGTGGCACTATCTGTGCTCAGGTGGTATATAGGAGCACACGTACAGTGGCACTATCTGTGCTCAGGTGGTATATAGGAGCACACGTACAGTGGCACTATCTGTGCTCAGGTGGTAGGAGCACACGTACAGTGGCACTATCTGTGCTCAGGTGGTATATAGGAGCACACGTACAGTGGCACTAACTGTGCTCAGGTGGTATATACCAGCACACGTACAGTGGCACTATCTGTGCTCAGGTGGTATATAGGAGCACACGTAGAGTGGCACTAACTGTGCTCAGGTGGTATATACCAGCACACGTATAGTGGCACTAACTGTGCTCAGGTGGTATATAGGAGCACACGTACAGTGGCACTATCTGTGCTCAGGTGGTATATAGGAGCACACGTACAGTGGCACTAACTGTGCTCAGGTGGTATATAGGAACACACGTACAGTGGCACTAACTGTGCTCAGGTGGTATATACCAGCACACGTACAGTGGCACTAACTGTGCTCAGGTGGTATATAGGAGCACACGTACAGTGGCACTATCTGTGCTCAGGTGGTATATACCAGCACATGTACAGTGGCACTATCTGTGCTCAGGTGGTATATACCAGCACACATACAGTGGCACTAACTGTGCTCAGGTGGTATATACCAGCACACGTACAGTGGCACTATCTGTGTTTAGGTGGTATATACCAGCACACGTACAGTGGCACTCTCTGTGCTCAGGTGGTATATAGGAGCACACGTACAGTGGCACTATCTGTGCTCAGGTGGTATATAGGAGCACATGTACAGTGGCACTATCTGTGCTCAGGTGGTATATACCAGCACACGTACAGTGGCACTAACTGTGCTCAGGTGGTATATACCAGCACACGTACAGTGGCACTATCTGTGCTCAGGTGGTATATAGGAGCACACGTACAGTGGCACTATCTGTGCTCAGGTGGTATATAGGAGCACACGTACAGTGGCGCTATCTGTGCTCAGGTGGTATATAGGAGCACACGTACAGTGGCACTATCTGTGCTCAGGTGGTATATAGGAGCACACGTACAGTGGCGCTATCTGTGCTCAGGTGGTATATAGGAGCACACGTACAGTGGCACTATCTGTGCTCAGGTGGTATATACCAGCACACGTACAGTGGCACTATCTGTGATCAGGTGGTATATAGGAGCACACGTACAGTGGCACTATCTGTGCTCAGGTGGTATATAGGAGCACACGTACAGTGGCACTATCTGTGTTCAGGTGGTATATAGGAGCACACGTACAGTGGCACTAACTGTGCTCAGGTGGTATATACCAGCACACATACAGTGGCACTATCTGTGCTCAGGTGGTATATAGGAGCACACGTAGAGTGGCACTAACTGTGCTCAGGTGATATGTACCAGCACACGTACAGTGGCACTAACTGTGCTCAGGGGGTATATACCAGGACACGTACAGTGGCACTATCTGTGTTTAGGTGGTATATACCAGCATACGTACAGTGGCACTATCTGTGCTCAGGTGGTATATAAGAGCACACGTACAGTGGCACTATCTGTGCTTAGGTGGTAGTGGTATATACCAGCACACGTACAGTGGCACTAACTGTGCTCAGGTGGTATATACCAGCACACGTACAGTGGCACTATCTGTGTTTAGGTGGTATATATGAGCACACGTACAGTGGCACTATCTGTGCTCAGGTGGTATATAGGAGCACACGTACAGTGGCACTATCTGTGCTCAGGTGGTATATAGGAGCACACGTACAGTGGCACTATCTGTGCTCAGGTGGTATATACCAGCACACGTACAGTGGCACTATCTGTGCTCAGGTGGTATATAGGTACCAGCACACGTACAGTGGCACTATCTGTGCTCAGGTGGTATATAGGAGGTGGCACACGTTCAGTGGCACTATCTGTGCTCAGGTGGTATATAGGAGCACACGTACAGTGGCACTATCTGTGCTCAGGTGGTATATAGGAGCACACGTACAGTGGCAATATCTGTGCTCAGGTGGTATATAGGAGCACACGTACAGTGGCGCTATCTGTGCTCAGGTGGTATATAGGAGCACACGTACAGTGGCGCTATCTGTGCTCAGGTGGTATATAGGAGCACACGTACAGTGGCGCTATCTGTGCTCAGGTGGTATATAGGAGCACACGTACAGTGGCGCTATCTGTGCTCAGGTGGTATATAGGAGCACACGTACAGTGGCACTATCTGTGCTCAGGTGGTATATAGGAGCACACGTACAGTGGCACTATCTGTGCTCAGGTGGTATATAGGAGCACACGTACAGTGGCACTATCTGTGATCAGGTGGTATATAGGAGCACACGTACAGTGGCACTATCTGTGCTCAGGTGGTATATAGGAGCACACGTACAGTGGCACTATCTGTGTTCAGGTGGTATATAGGAGCACACGTACAGTGGCACTAACTGTGCTCAGGTGGTATATACCAGCACACATACAGTGGCACTATCTGTGCTCAGGTGGTATATAGGAGCACACGTAGAGTGGCACTAACTGTGCTCAGGTGATATGTACCAGCACACGTACAGTGGCACTAACTGTGCTCAGGGGGTATATACCAGGACACGTACAGTGGCACTATCTGTGTTTAGGTGGTATATACCAGCATACGTACAGTGGCACTATCTGTGCTCAGGTGGTATATAAGAGCACACGTACAGTGGCACTATCTGTGCTTAGGTGGTAGTGGTATATACCAGCACACGTACAGTGGCACTAACTGTGCTCAGGTGGTATATACCAGCACACAAACAGTGGCACTATCTGTGTTTAGGTGGTATATATGAGCACACGTACAGTGGCACTATCTGTGCTCAGGTGGTATATAGGAGCACACGTACAGTGGCACTATCTGTGCTCAGGTGGTATATAGGAGCACACGTACAGTGGCACTATCTGTGCTCAGGTGGTATATACCAGCACACGTACAGTGGCACTATCTGTGCTCAGGTGGTATATAGGAGCACACGTACAGTGGCACTATCTGTGCTCAGGTGGTATATAGGAGCACACGTTCAGTGGCACTATCTGTGCTCAGGTGGTATATAGGAGCACACGTACAGTGGCACTATCTGTGCTCAGGTGGTATATAGGAGCACACGTACAGTGGCAATATCTGTGCTCAGGTGGTATATAGGAGCACACGTACAGTGGCACTATCTGTGCTCAGATGGTATATAGGAGCACACGTACAGTGGCACTAACTGTGCTCAGGTGGTAAATACCAGCACACGTACAGTGGCACTATCTGTGCTCAGGTGGTATATACCAGCACACGTACAGTGGCACTAACTGTGCTCAGGTGGTATATACCAGCACACGTACAGTGGCACTAACTGTGCTCAGGTGGTATATAGGAGCACACGTACAGTGGCACTAACTGTGCTCAGGTGGTATATAGGAGCACACGTACAGTGGCACTATCTGTGCTCAGGTGGTATATACCAGCACACGTACAGTGGCACTATCTGTGCTCAGGTGGTATATAGGAGCACACGTACAGTGGCACTATCTGTGCTCAGGTGGTATATAGGAGCACACGTACAGTGGCACTATCTGTGCTCAGGTAGTATATAGGAGCACACGTACAGTGGCACTAACTGTGCTCAGGTGGTATATAGGAGCACACGTACAGTGGCACTATCTGTGCTCAGGTGGTATATAGGAGCCCACGTACAGTGGCACTATCTGTGCTCAGGTGGTATATAGGAGCACACGTTCAGTGGCACTATCTGTGCTCAGGTGGTATATACCAGCACACGTACAGTGGCACTATCTGTGTTCAGGTGGTATATAGGAGCACACGTATAGTGGCACTAACTGTGCTCAGGTGGTATATACCAGCACACCTACAGTGGCACTATCTGTGCTCAGGTGGTATATAGGAGCACACGTAGAGTGGCACTAACTGTGCTCAGGTGGTAAATACCAGCACACGTACAGTGGCACTAACTGTGCTCAGGTGGTATATACCAGCACACGTACAGTGGCACTAACTGTGCTCAGGTGGTATATACCAGCACACGTACAGTGGCACTATCTGTTTTTAGGTGGTATATACCAGCACACGTACAGTGGCACTATCTGTGCTCAGGTGGTATATAGGAGCACACGTACAGTGGCACTATCTGTGCTCAGGTGGTATTTACCAGCACACGTACAGTGGCACTAACTGTGCTCAGGTGGTATATACCAGCACACGTACAGTGGCACTATCTGTGTTTAGGTGGTATATAGGAGCACACGTACAGTGGCACTATCTGTGCTCAGGTGGTATATAGGAGCACACGTACAGTGGCACTATCTGTGCTCAGGTGGTATATAGCAGCACACGTTCAGTGGCACTATCTGTGCTCAGGTGGTATATAGGAGCACACGTACAGTGGCACTATCTGTGCTCAGGTGGTATATAGGAGCACACTTACAGTGGCACTATCTGTGCTCAGGTGGTATATAGGAGCACACGTACAGTGGCACTAACTGTGCTCAGGTGGTATATAGCAGCACACGTACAGTGGCACTATCTGTGCTCAGGTGGTATATAGGAGCACACGTACAGTGGCACTATCTGTGCTCAGGTGGTATATAGGAGCACACGTACAGTGGCACTATCTGTGTTCAGGTGGTATATAGGAGCACACGTACAGTGGCACTAACTGTGCTCAGGTGGTATATACCAGCACACCTACAGTGGCACTATCTGTGCTCAGGTGGTATATAGGAGCACACGTAGAGTGGCACTAACTGTGCTCAGGTGGTATATACCAGCACACGTACAGTGGCACTAACTGTGCTCAGGTGGTATATACCAGCACACGTACAGTGGCACTAACTGTGCTCAGGTGGTATATACCAGCACACGTACAGTGGCACTATCTGTTTTTAGGTGGTATATACCAGCACACGTACAGTGGCACTATCTGTGCTCAGGTGGTATATAGGAGCACACGTACAGTGGCACTATCTGTGCTCAGGTGGTATTTACCAGCACACGTACAGTGGCACTAACTGTGCTCAGGTGGTATATACCAGCACACGTACAGTGGCACTATCTGTGTTTAGGTGGTATATAGGAGCACACGTACAGTGGCACTATCTGTGCTCAGGTGGTATATAGGAGCACACGTACAGTGGCACTATCTGTGCTCAGGTGGTATATAGCAGCACACGTTCAGTGGCACTATCTGTGCTCAGGTGGTATATAGGAGCACACGTACAGTGGCACTATCTGTGCTCAGGTGGTATATAGGAGCACACTTACAGTGGCACTATCTGTGCTCAGGTGGTATATAGGAGCACACGTACAGTGGCACTATCTGTGCTCAGGTGGTATATAGGAGCACACGTACAGTGGCACTATCTGTGCTCAGGTGGTATATAGGAGCTCACGTACAGTGGCACTATCTGTGCTCAGGTGGTATATAGGAGCACACGTACAGTGGCACTATCTGTGCTCAGGTGGTATATACCAGCACACGTATAGTGGCACTATCTGTGCTCAGGTGGTATATACCAGCACACGTACAGTGGCACTAACTGTACTCAGGTGGTATATACCAGCACACGTACAGTGGCACTAACTGTGCTCAGGTGGTATATACCAGCACACGTACAGTGGCACTAACTGTGCTCAGGTGGTATATACCAGCACAGTACAGTGGCACTATCTGTGCTCAGGTGGTATATACCAGCACACGTACAGTGGCACTATCTGTGCTCAGGTGGTATATAGGAGCACATGTACAGTGGCACTATCTGTGCTCAGGTGGTATATAGGAGCACACGTACAGTGGCACTATCTGTGCTCAGGTGGTATATAGGAGCACACGTACAGTGGCACTAACTGTGCTCAGGTGGTATATAGGAGCACACGTACAGTGGCACTATCTGTGCTCAGGTGGTATATACCAGCACACGTACAGTGGCACTATCTGTGCTCAGGTGGTATATAGGAGCACACGTTCAGTGGCACTATCTGTGCTCAGGTGGTATATACCAGCACACGTACAGTGGCACTAACTGTGCTCAGGTGGTATATACCAGCACACGTACAGTGGCACTAACTGTGCTCAGGTGGTATATACCAGCACACGTACAGTGGCACTATCTGTGCTCAGGTGGTATATACCACCACACGTACAGTGGCACTATCTGTGCTCGGGTGGTATATACCAGCACACGTACAGTGGTACTAACTGTGCTCAGGTGGTATATAGGAGCACACGTACAGTGGCACTATCTGTGCTCAGGTGGTATATAGGAGCACACGTACAGTGGCAATAACTGTGCTCAGGCGGTATATAGGAGCACACGTACAGTGGCACTATCTGTGCTCAGGTGGTATATAGGAGCACACGTACAGTGGCACTATCTGTGCTCAGGTGGTATATACCAGCACACGTACAGTGGCACTATCTGTGCTCGGGTGGTATATACCAGCACTCGTACAGTGGCACTATCTGTGCTCAGGTGGTATATAGGAGCACACGTACAGTGGCACTAACTGTGCTCAGGTGGTATATACCAGCACACGTACAGTGGCACTAACTGTGCTTAGGTGGTATATACCAGCACACATACAGTGACACTATCTGTGCTCAGGTGGTATATAGGAGCACACGTACATTGGCACTATCTGTGCTCAGGTGGTATATACCAGCACACGTACAGTGGCACTAACTGTGCTCAGGTGGTATATACCAGCACACGTACAGTGGCACTAACTGTGCTCAGGTGGTATATACCAGCACACGTACAGTGGCACTAACTGTGCTCAGGTGGTATATACCAGCACACGTACAGTGGCACTAACTGTGCTCAGGTGGTATATACCAGCACACGTACGGTGACCCCAAATGCGCTCAGGTGGTATGTCACAGCACACATACGGTGACCTCAAATGCGCTCAGGTGGTATGTCACAGCACACGTACGGTGACCCCAAATGCGTTCAGGTGGTATGTCACAGCACACGTACGGTGACCCCAAATGCGCTCAGGTGGTATGTCACAGCACACGTGCGGTGACACCAAATGCGCTAAGGTGGTATGTAACAGCACACGTGCAGTGACACAAAATGCGCTCAGGAGGTATGTAACAGCACACGTGCGGTGACACCAAATGCGCTAAGGTGGTATGTAACAGCACACGTGCGGTGACACCAAATGCGCTCAGGTGGTATGTAATAGCACACGTGCGGTGACACCAAATGCGCTCAGGTGGTATGTAACAGCACACGTGCGGTGACACCAAATGCGCTAAGGTGGTATGTAACAGCACACGTGCGGTGACAACAAATTGCGCTAAGGTGGTATGTAACAGCACACGTGCGGTGACACCAAATGCGCTCAGGTGGTATGTAACAGCACACGTGCGGTGACACCAAATGCGCTCAGGTGATATGTAACAGCACACGTGCGGTGACACCAAATGCGCTAAGGTGGTATGTAACAGCACATGTGCGGTGACACCAAATGCGCTAAGGTGGTATTAAACAGCACACGCACGTTTCTGTGCAATTCAATAGCCCACTTGCATTAACAGCAACTGCCTTTCTGTGCAAATAAATAGCACACTTGCAGTAACAGTTAATGTGTCTATGTGCAATTAACTAGCACACGTTGACTAAGGCCTCGTACACACGAGGGGATATGTCCGCTGAAAACGGTCCGATGGACCGTTTCAGCAGACATCTCCGCTCGTGTGTATGGGCTAGCAGACAGATTTCTCCACCCGACAGATTTCAAAGCATGCTTTGAAATCTATCCGGTGGGAATCTGTCCGCCCGACATGTTTGCTGGTTAGTACACTTACCAGCAGACATGTCGTCCCCCCACCGCCGCCGCGCCGCCGCCGAATGGACCGTTTTCATCGGATATGTCCGATCGTGTGTACGAGGCCTAACACGTTAGAGCATCAAGCACAATCTCCTGCCTGACAGATACTAATAGCAGAACTAGCTAAGCTATACAGTTTATAAATATATTGACAACTCCTAAGGATGTCAATATATTCTCTACAAACTGTATACTCTCTACAAACTGTATACTAACTAGTAGCCTCCCTGATCTATCTATCTATCTAATTATGATGAGCGGAATACATACGATTTCGCGATATTTCGCTCGAAGAATAGCGAATATTCGTTAATATCGTCAATATGCGAATCGCCGATGCGAATTTTCGCTGCGAATCGCTAATGCGAATTTTCGCTAACTATATAAAATATCACGAATACGATATTCTACACATAATTCCCTATACTGCGAAACTATTTATCGAAATTAGCGAATTTTTATTCTATCCGAAATAGCTATCTATCTATCTATATGCTATCTATCTATCTATCTATCTATCTATCTATCTATCTATCTATCTATCTATCTATCTATCTATCTATCTATCTATCTATCTATCTATCTATCTATCTACCTACCTACCTACCTACCTATCTATCTATCTATCTATAGTAACGCTTCTCATTTACGTTACTCCGCCGACACTTTCGGCGCAAGTACTGTTATTCACATAGCAGTTGCGCGTAAACTTGCGCCAGAGTAACGATAATGCGCTGGCGTAACCTGACGCAAGTGGAAGTGGGTGTGATCATATGTAAATGATGGGCGGAGCCCAGCGCAGAGGCTTACGTTCAGCGCATCATCCATGGAGCATGCGCAGTGAGTGAGGCTCCACTCGCCCCCTTGTGCGCATGCTCACAACTTCCGTCGGCACCACTTCACGGGAAACGTCAGCGCAATGTGTTCCGTTGTGCGTTTAAAAGCGCTAGCGGAAACGCCATTCCGGCGCAAAAGTATTTCCGTTTCCCCCCACCCCAGGGAAGATACTTTTGTGCTGTGATGGCTGCTCCCGCTACCCCCGGAGAGAGGAGGAACCTCAACTTTAATGCCCAGGAGGTGTCTGTGATCATTTCCGCTATGGAGACATTTAATCATTTCCTCCATGGCAAAAAAAGTCGGAAGACCAGCCGGGAGAGGAAGCAGGCCATCCTGGACACCATTGCCAGCAGGGTGAATGTGCTAGGGTACTCCACCCGGACTGCTGGTGACATCCAAAAAAAGGTAAACGACCTGCAGCGCAAGGTCCGTGGCAAGGTGGCCACCATCAGGAGGCATGAGAGTGGCACAGGTGGTGGTCCCCCATGTCCGGTCAGCCTGACCACGGAGGAGGAGGTGGTCGCTCGCTGCCTGGACAGGGAGCAGGTGGAGGGGGTCCCTGGATATGACTCCGTGGAGGAAGGCTCCAGGACAGGTAAGTGTTTTTTATCCCCTATTTGATGTGTTGCATGTGAGGGGGGGGTACATGTGCCAAGTGTGTGGGACCACCAACATGTGTCTGCTTTGTGTCATCCACAGATGACGGAGCTGGGCCATCATCTGTCGGCGGCCAGTCCACCCCATCCCCCCAACGCCATCGTGTGCCCGAGCCCCTGGGTGGTGAAGACACCGAGGTGGAGGTGGAGAGTGCCCACACCACACCTGCCGAGGTGGTTGTGGAGGATCCTGCTGTGGCAGAGCAGGACTTTTCCTTATTGTTGGAGGACTCCTCCCCTTCTCCAGGGCCGTCTGTCATCCCCTCCCCCATCCTTGGAAGCCCCTCAAGGGCGACTCCATCCCCCCGGGGACAACCATCTGCTGGCCCCAGGAAGGCAACCCAGAAGACCAGGGGGGTGTCGGATCTTGTCCAGGGCCAGTTGGCGAGGGATCACGCCAGACAGACCCAACAAATGGGGGACATAGTTGGGCACTTGGACAGAGTGGCTGACAGCCTGTGCTCCGTGGCCCAGATAAGCAACGCAGTGCAGGATGTGAGTTGCAACTGCGCTGCAGTGGTGACCAGTTTGGGGCAGGTGCAGGGGGATATTAGGCACCTCACTGCAGCCGTACAGGCAAACACTGCTGCCATCCAGGGAAACAGTGCTGCTATCCGGGACCAGGGGAGGCTGAGTCGGCGGGCCCAGCATTATCAGGTCACCCGTCAGCTCAGGATGCAGGCCCATACCAACACATACCTCGCCGGATAGCCAGGGCCTTGGAGGGCATGCAGGCCACACCTGCCAGGAGTGTCCCACCCGGGGATCAGCCACCTCCAGATGCCCCCCCACCCCCACCCACTCCATCCAGGCATCTGAGGAGCCAGAGAGGTTCGGCAAGAAGGAGCCCCCGGCATCCCCGATGATTTGTTTTTTATTTTATTTGGATTTATACTCAGGTTATGAGTTTTTTATTTTATTTGGAATTATACTCAGGTTATGAGTTTTTTTATTTTATTTGGATTTATACTCAGGTTATGATTTTTTTATTTTTTTTTTGGATTTATACTCAGGTTATGAGCATTTTATTTGGATTTATACTCAGGTTATGAGTTTTTTATTTTTTGATACTGCACACGTTGCAGTGTGAATGGTGTGTGAATGTGAGGGGGTGGCACTCCTGCCAGTAAGGGGTGTCACCCTCGGCCGTGGTGGTGAAGTTAACCCCACGGCTATATGAATGACGTGTGAAAGGTGTATGAATGGACAGCGACATCATTGGGGCCTTGACGCTGGTGTTGCTGCTCCCAAGTCCTACATGCTGGACTTGGGCTAATCCAATGAGATGTGCATGTGGTGTGTGTGATCTAGGGACATCAGTGGTGTACACGCGTGCATTCTCTGTGTGATAAATGTTTTGGTTTAGTGTCCAAAGATGCCTACGGCGAGGACCCCCCTGACTGCTCTTCCATCAGCAGACTGGTTCTCCTCTGGCAGGTGGGGACTGTGTGGGTCGGGGGTCAGGTCATCACGTATGTCAATCTGCAGGCCTTTTCTCATAGCAAAGTTGTGCAGAATGCAACATGCACCGATGATCTGACACACAAAGGTAGGGGAATACAATAGGGTCCCCCCGGACTTATCCAGGCAGCGGAAACGGGACTTTAGGAGCCCAAATGTTTGCTCCACCACTGCACGGGTTTTGATGTGTGCTTCATTGTATTTTCTCTCTCCTCTGGTTTGGGGGTTCCGGAAAGGAGTCATGAGATGGGGTCCCAGTGCATATGCAGAGTCACCTGTAAGGGAAAAGACAGGAGGATGTTAGTCATGCATGTGCCACTTCTGATGTGCATCACGGGAGGGGATAGTCATGCCTGCCACCCATGTCACTCACCAACCAGCCAGCTGTCCCCATACATGTTCTGCTCGAATTCTGCTGGGATGGGGCTCTGACGGTATATGAAGCTGTCATGGCTGGACCCGGGGTGTTTGGCACGGACGTGCCATATGAGGCGTTGGGCATCAGCTATCACCTGTACGTTGATGGAATGCCAATGCTTCCGATTGCGGTATATGTGCTCTGTGGCACTGGGGGGCTGTAGGGCCACATGTGTGCAATCAATGGCCCCCACAGTGCGTGGGAATCTGGCAATGCTGTACAAATCTGTCATTGCCTTCAGCCGCAGCTCCTCAGTGGTGGGTCTGATGAAGTGGTTGGACATGCGTCTGAGGATTGCAGGGACAACCTGGTGCACACATCTGCTCACGGAGGATTGTGACATCCCAGCCACCACTCCACTTGTACGCTGGAATGATCCACTTGCAAGGAAATGAAGTGTTGCCAGTACCTTCACCAGTGGCTGCACTGCTTGTGAGCGGTGTTTCTTGCTGGTGATGTCACCCTGCAGGGTTGTGGTTAGTTCAAGTATTGCATCTGGGCTGAATCTGAAGAGGCTATACACCTCCTCATCCCCCATGCCAAAGAGGCTCATGCGCGTGCGGTATATCCTCTCACGTGCCCGCCTCCTTCGTTCCGGGGGACCCATCAGTAGTTCTAGGACCACGATTGCCCCTGGCATGTTGGCACACAGAGGTGTTGTCCTTGCACGTGTGGTTGTTCAGCTTGCTAGTTTCGTCGGTAGCGCTGCTGCTGGAGCTGCTCTCCTGCTGACCTGAGGTCGTCTGGAGTAAAGTTAAAGCAGCCATTTGTAGAAATAACTTTGCGACGGACGGACGACATATGCGCGGCGCATGTAGCCGGCGTATGGTGCTAATCCGTGCAAGAAATGGGAAATCTCCCTCATTTGCATATTTGCAGGGGAAATCAATAGGCGCGACTGATGCGCCAAGCGAAACTATGCGCTGACGATACTCTGGAGTCGGAACGTTAAGCCGGTCGGAAATGGCCCGTTTTCTGTCGCATCTAGTTTGGTGGGTACGGCCACATAGAAACGACGGCGCATCTTCACAGTTACGCGGCGCATATCGAAATACTCCAGCGCAACTCTACCTGAATCTGGCCCAATCTATCTATCTATCTATCTATCTATCAAGACACTGTGGGGTAGATTCATGTAGCACTTACTCCGGCGTTTTTAGAGATGTGCGGCGTAACTGTTACTTTGCGCCGGCGGATCCATGCACTACTATACCAGATCCGCCTTCAAATAGGCTACTTCTTACCGGCGTAACTTTTCCACGCCGGCGTGGCTTTGGCGCATCTTTACGCGGGACAGTTCAACCGTTCCCATGGATTATATATTCAAATATGCAAATGAGGGAGAACCGCCGATTCAGAAACGCACGTTTGTCTGGCGCCGGCGTAACCCGGTGCGCGTAACTGCAATTTCCTGCGGAAAGTCACCCCTCATAAAGCAGGGGTAACTTTGCACAGGAGTTGAACAGATCAGCTGGAGAGCATCTAAAGCAACACTGTTACAGACGAATTGAGCTAAAACACTTGATGGACAACACATCTGTCTGCCAACATGCCAGGGGCAGCCTTGCTCATAGCCCTACAGCGTCGACGTGCACGTAGGAGGGCACAGGAGAGGATATTCCGCACGCGCATTGACGTGTTTGGCATGAGTGAATTGGAGGTGTTTCGCCTATTTAGATTCAGCCCTGAAGCCATCCTGGAACTAACCACAACCCTGCAGGATGACATCACCAGCCCAACACAACGCTCACAAGCAGTGCAGCCACTGGTGAAGGTACTGGCAACACTCCATGTCCTTGCCAGTAGATCATTCCAGCGTACAAGTGGAGTGGTGGCTGGGATGTCACAGTCCACCATGAGCAGATGTGTGCACCAGGTTGTCCCCGCAATCCTCAGACGCATGGCCAACCACATCATGAAACCCACCACTGAGGAGCTGCGGATGAAGGCAATGACAGATTTCTACAACATTGCCAGATTCCCACGCACTGTGGGGGCCATTGATTGCACACATGTGGCACTACGGCCCCCCCCGGGACACAGAGGACATATACTGCAATCGGAAGCATTGGCATTCTATCAATGTACAGGTGATAGTTGATGCGCAAGGCCTAATATGGCACGTCCGTGCCAAGGACCCCGGGTCCAGCCATGACAGCTACATATACCGTCAAAGCACCATCTCCACAGAATTTGAACAGAACGTGTATGGGGACAGCTGGCTGGTTGGTGAGTGACATGGGTGGCAGACATGACTATCCCCTCCCATGATGCACACATCACAACGGGCACATATACTATTAACATCCTCCTGTCTTTTCATTACCAGGTGACGCGGCATATGCACTGGGACCCCATCTCATGACTCCATTCCGGGATCCCCAAACCAGAGGAGAGCAAAGATACAATGAAGCACACATAAAAACCCGTGCAGTGGTGGAGCGCACCTTTGGCCTCCTGAAGTCACGTTTCCGATGCCTGGATAAGTCTGGGGGTACCCTCTTGTATTCCCCAAACTTTGTGTGCCAGATCATTGGGGCATGTTGCATGCTGCACAACTTTGCCGTGAGAAAGGGCCTGGAGATTGATTTAAGTGATGACCTGACCCCCGAACCACACAGTCCCCCCTTGCCCGAGGGTCCCCCGTCTGCTGAGGGAAGAGCAGTCAGGAGGGTCCTTGTGGTTGGCTACTTTTCACGTTAAACACACAAATTAATCATGGCACAATGAGAATGCATGCATGCACACCACTGTGATCCCTAGCGCACACACACACCACATCCACATCAAATTGGATTAGACCAAAGTACACCACATGGGACTTGGGAGCAGCAACGCCACGCCACAGCTCCAATTATGTTGCTGTACATTCATACACCATTCACACGTGTCGTGGTGATAATTTCTCACCAACGACTGAGGGTGACACCCCTTAATGGCAGGAGTGTCACCCCCACACATTCACACCACATTCACACTGTAGCCTGCACTCCTCACCGTGTGCAGGGAGATAAAAAAAAAAAAACTCATAATCTGAGTATCAAACATAAATTAATATAAATCAACGGCCCTGTCGTGGGCTCCTTCTTGTCCCTAGGCTCCTGGGGCGCAGTTGCCTGGGGCGAGCCACAGGTGGGGGGGCTGGGGGGGCAGGTGGTTGAACCTCCACCAGTCTCTCCCTGGCTGCCTGGCTGCCCTCCATTGCCACGGCTAGCCGGTGGAGGTAGGTATTGGTGGCAGCCTGCATCCGCAGCCGGCGGTGGTATTGCTGCACTGCTGTCGCCGTGTCTGCCTCCCCTCCTCACGGACAGCAGCTGCCAGGCTCCGGACCTCGGAGACCAGGACAGATGTGGTGGTCTGCAGGTCCACCAGGCAGGACCAACAACGTCCTGCAGACTTTCATTTATAGTAGTATTCTGCCCAGCCTGCTGGGCAATGGCTTCCTGCACTGCCACAGTGCATGCAGCCTGGCTCTCGACCGTGGACGCCAGGCTATCTGCGACCCGATGAAGATCACCAGCAAGACATCCAATATGGCGGGTCTGTCTTGTCTGGTCCCTTGCCAGATGGTCCTCGAAATCGTCAGGGACTCCTCGTGTTTTTCTCGTTGCCTTACTATAGGCCTGAGAGGCTGGAGGACGGGTGTAGGGGAGGTCCCTTGAGGGGGTATCCCTGGAGGGGATGGTGTCCCTTAATGGGGTATCCCTGGAGGGGATGGTGTCCCTTGATGGGGTATCCCTGGAGGGGATGGTGTCCCTTGATGGGGAATCCCTGGAGGGGATGGTGTCCCTTGATGGGGAATCCCTGGAGGGGATGGTGTCCCTTGATGGGGAATCTGGCAAGGGGGGGAGGTTTGGGAGTGGCCAGGTATGGGAGTCTCATCCAGCAAATACAGAGCATCCGACGTGCTCCTCCTCAACCTCCTCAAGCAATGATGTCGGGGCTAGATCCACCATGGATGGGGTGGATCGCCCTGCATCCAATGACGGCCCAGCTCCATCCTGCACATCTGTGGATGACACAAAACAATCACATGTTGGAGTACCCACACACTTGTCACATGTATCCCCCCCCACCCATGCAACACACCACAAAGCAGATAAAACACACTTACCTGACCTCAAAGGCTGATCCCCTGATTCGAAGCCTGGCAGACCCTCCACCAGCTCCCTATCCAGCAACCTGGCCACGACCATGTCCTCTGCCGTCAGGGTGATTCTTGTGGCTGGTCCTCCACCTGTGCCACTGGCATGCTTCCTCATTGCCACAAGTTTATCTTTCACCAGTCTCCGCATGTCGTTAATTTTCTTGCGGATGTGCTTGGGCTCCCTCTGTCACGTACCTTGTAGGAGTCTGATGTGAAGAGGTCGGCCTCACTTGTATCTCCAACCCGGAACCCCGCTGAGGGTGAAACAGATGGCGTTCAGGTAGGAGGAACACGAGTGCCTGATGGTATTTGCTTGAGTGCCGTTGGATGCAGGAAGGGCAGAAGACCCAAGATGAGCAGCAGGCACAGGGCTAGGTGGTATAGAGCGAAGAGCCCAGAAGAGGGGGATTCAGCCCCTAGCAATCAGGATGACCCGTGGCGGGAGCCTTGGAAGCAGGGGTCTTAGGATGGCCGGGTTGGCAGCAGGCAGGCAGCGAAGTACAAGGGATCGAGCAGAGGCAAGGTCAAAGGTCACAGGCCGGGTCGTCAGCAGGCAGGCAGCGGAGTATACAAGGGTTTAGCAAGAGCAAGGTCAAGGTCACAAGCCGAGTGGTTTTAACAGGAATCGTGGTGAAGTATACAGGCGTCAGGAATGCAGGAATCATAGAAGACAGGTCAGCACCGCCCAGACATCAGAGCATCCTTTAAATAGGTTAAGAGGGGTCAGGAACGCCCCCTGCGTGTGCGCGCCATCAGCCGCGCTTGCGCATGCGCGGGAGTGCGCCGCTGCGGTTGATGGATGCGCGCATGCGCGCGCAAACGCGCGCCATTGGTCAACAACGTCTCCTGCGTTTCAGGTATGAGCGCATGCGCGCGTGTGCGTGCCAACGGTGTCTCAGTCCTTTCCTTACATTGCCCCCCCCTTACGGGCAGCCTCTGGATGCCCCTCAGGGCTTTCTTATCTGGATGGCGTTGAAAAAAGACTTGTACCAATCTCGGGGCATGTACGTTGGAAGCCGGTTCCCAAGAATTCTCTTCCGGGCCGTAACCCTTCCATTTAACAAGGAATTGTGTACGGTTATTCCTGCGTCTACAGTCCAATACAGACTCCACTTCAAATTCCTCATTCCCTTCGATTAGAACGGAAGGGGGGACTTCAGAGACCCGGTTGGGAAAGGGGTTCGGCATGGTTGGCTTCAATAAGGAAGAGTGAAATACCGGGTGCATCTTTAGGTTCTTGGGTAACACTAATTCGAAAGTTACTGTGTTGATCTTCCGGTTCACAGGGAAAGGGCCCAAAAATTTGGGACCAAGTTTCTTTGAGGGACAACTCAATTTTAGATTGGTCGTAGACAGCCAGACTTTATCCCCCGGCTCCAGGTTCAGGTTGCCTCGTCTCTTCTTGTCGAAGAACCTTTTATTGCTTGCCTGGGCTTTGGAAATTGCATCCTGTAGCACCTGATTGTTGGTGGAAAAGAAGTTTAAACGGTCTTGAACAGCAGGTACGGGACTCTCAACAGGTAGTTCTGGAAAAAAGGACGGATGATAGCCGAGGTTAGCGAAGAACAGAGACTGGTTGGTTGCTGAGTGTATTGTGTTATTATACGAAAACTCTGCTAGCGGAAGGAGAGAAAGCCAATCGTCTTGTGCAAAAGAAGAGAAACACCGCAGGTACTGTTCGAGGGTTTGATTTGTCGTCTCCGTCTGACCATTGGTTTGTGGGTGGTATGCAGACGAGAGGCGAAGTTTAATACTTAGAGCTTCACATAAAGCCCTCCAGAATCTGGAGGTGAATTGTACCCCTCGGTCGGAAATGATGCTGTCGGGAATACCATGCAATCTGACAATCTCCTTGATGAAGGCCGTGGCCGTTTCTGTAGCCGAAGGAGTACCTTGCAGGGGGACAAAGTGAGCCATTTTAGTAAGGCGATCCACCACAACAAAAATGGTATTGAAATCTTCAGATGGGGGGAGTTCTACAATAAAATCCATGGAGATCATGCTCCATGGTTTCTTCGGCACATGAAGGGGCTCCAGAAGACCCCAAGTCTTGGCTCTGTCTGTTTTGTTTCGGAGGCATGTAGTACATGACTTGACATATTTCCTGCAGTCCTGCAGTAACTCAGGCCACCAGAAAGAGCGGGCGACCAAATCGGCCGTCTTACGGATACCATAGTGGCCGGCTAGAGGATGGTCATGGCAACGTTCCATGATGGAAACTCTGAATTGTTCAGGGATAAAAATTTGTTCCCCATGGAAGTAAAGGCCATCCTTTAATTGAAGCGCTAAGTCCTGTGGAGGTGGTTGGTTGACTACGCCTGCTCTTATCTGAGACATCAGATCTGCTTGAAGGATCAAAAAAATTTTGGCCGGGAGGATGGTATCAGGCTCTGCGGAACTCACAGGATCTTTAAACATTCGAGATAGGGCATCTGGCTTACCATTCTTAGAACCAGGGCGGAATGTGATGTGAAACACAAAACGAGAGAAAAACAATGCCCATCTTGCTTGTCGAGGTCTTAATCATTTGGCCGTCCTTAAATATTCTAAATTCTTGTGATCCGTGAAAATGAGAATTGGATGAGAGGCACCCTCCAGAAGATAGCGCCACTCCTCAAGCGCAGCTTTAATAGCAAGCAACTCTCGGTCCCCAACGTCATAGTTCCTCTCAGACGGGTTTAATTTCTTGGAGAAGAAGGCTACGGGGTGAAGCAAAGATTTAGGACCCTGACGTTGGGATAATATAGCCCTGATTGCACTTTCAGAAGCATCTACCTCTAACACAAAAGGCAGAGCAGGATCAGGGTGCTTCAGGATGGGTGCAGAAGTAAATAATATTTTTAATTGTTCAAAAGCCTCTTGTGCTTCGGGTGTCCACTGGAAGGATATATGCTGCCTGGTTAACTGAGTGATGGGGGAAATAATGCCAGAACAGTTCTTAATAAATTTCCTGTAGAAATTGGCGAATCCTACGAACCGTTGAACGGCTTTTCTGTCAGTAGGGGCAGGCCATTCCAGGACAGATGCAACTTTTTGAGGATCCATTGAGATCCCATCCGCGGAGATGACAAGTCCAAGGAAATGTATCGTTTGTTTTTCAAAGTCGCATTTTTCAGCTTTTGCGTAAAGGCGGTGTTTTCTTAGTCGGTCAAAGACTTTCTTCACATGGGTCTGATGAGATTCGAGGGATTCGGAGAAGACCAAAATGTCATCTAGATAGACTATGACAAATAGGTCCAGATAATCCCGAAAAACATCGTTCACAAGATGTTGGAATGTGGCTGGGGCATTGCAGAGCCCGAATGGCATGACTAGGTACTCGAAGTGACCAAAGCGTGTTCAAAAAGCCGTCTTCCATTCATCCCCTTCCCTGATTCTAACCAGGTTGTATGCCCCTCTTAAGTCAAGTTTTGAGAAAATTCGTGCCCCCCGCAGTCTCTGGAACAGCTCAGGAATCAGGGGAAGGGGGTACCTGTTCTTAATAGTAATCTTGTTAAGGTCCCGGTAATCAATGCAGGGTCTTAGGGAGTGATCTTTCTTCTCCACAAAGAAGATACCGGCACCTGCAGGTGACGTGGAGGGTCGGATGAACTTCTTTTTCAGACTCTCATCGATGTAGGCACGTAGAGCTTCCAGTTCGGGTTCCGAGAGGGGGTAAATTCGGCCAAAGGGAATCTCGGCCCCAGGCAAAAGTTCAATAGGGCAATCATATGTCCTGTGGGGGCGGAAGAGTGTCTGCACCCTTCTTGTTGAACACATCCAGGTATTCGTGGTAGGCCGGAGGTACCAGTTTAATGACTTCAGGGTCTGGTTGAAGGCTCAGAAGGGGAGTAATACCAACAGGTTTTTCCGGAAAGCAGTGCTCCAGACAGTAATTGGAAGAGAAAGTGACCACCCCAGTGGGCCAGTCGATGTGCGGGTTATGAGCTCTTAACCAAGGAACACCAAGGATGATGGGAAATATGGGTGAGGCTATGACATCCAAACGGAGAAATTCATGGTGACCAGAAGGGGTTTGACAAAAAATAGGTACAGTCTCTTGGGTGACCGGGCCAGATTTGATGCCTGAGCCGTCGGCCAAGTGGACAAGGAATTCCTGTTTCTTGGTACACACGGGAAGCTGATGCAGAGAAACAAATGTAGAGTCCACAAAACAGCTGCAAGCCCCAGAGTCTATGACTGCTGCCACAGGGAGTGCCTTTCCATTAACTTGGAGAATGACTGGAAGGGACAGTTGTGACCGACCCTCTCCGAGAAGGTGTTCTAAGTGGGGTCGTCGAGAACGGGCTTGGATGGTCCTTGCTGGACAAGTCTGTAAAAGGTGACTGGCTTCCCCACAATAGAAACACAGGTTGGCACGTAGGCGCCTGAGACATTCAGCCGGAGTGAGGGGAGCCCTTGGGAAGCTCCTGTGGTAGGCCCCGTGTTGAGCCTTTCGGCTAGAGAATGTGGTTGATAGGTCAGGCCCAGCAGCCACAGAAAGGGTTCCTCCCACTCTCTCCGCTTGTCGTTCGCGTAATCGGCGGTCGATCTGGATGGTCAAATTAATCAAGTCCTCCAAGGATGCTGGGATTCCTACTCTGGCTAGCTCATCCTTTAAGGGGTCAGAAAGACCGTGGCGAAACCAGTGACGAAGGGCAGGACTATTCCATTGGGTGTCCGTACTTAAGACACGAAAGTCAGTGATGTAGTCCTCAACAGGTCTTGACCTTTGTTGTAACTTGCTAAGCTTGGATTCTGCCGATTGCTGACAGAAGGGATCGGCATATATTTGAGCCATGGCTGAGAAAAAGGAGTCGGTGGAGGCTAGGGCAGGATCCAGCTGTTCTCGAAGGTGATGAGCCCAGGTAAGTGGTTCATTTAATAAGAGTGTAATTACAAACCCCACCTTAACGTCCTCAGAAGTGAAAGTCCGGGGCAACAAGGAAAAGTAAAGTTCACAGGAGTTGCGAAAATTTCTAAACATTTTGCGATTTCCGGAGAATCTTTCGGGGATAGGCACCCTGGGTTCCCGGAGGAGGAGAAGGAGGAAATCCAAAGGGAAAGCTTGACTCAACTTGGGTAGAGGCATCAGCGACTGGAAAAGGAGTAGAGGCTGGTGCAACACTTTCTTGGTTTGGAAGTCGCTCCTCCATGCGATTAAAGTCCCTCTGTAAATTCTGCACCAAATGAGCAAGTGCAGAAATAGACTCCATAATGTCTCTTGGTGGAGAGGCCTCTCTTCCAGACTCCATTCCTGGCTGACCGGTACTGTCACGTACCTGGTAGGAGTCTGATGTGAAGAGGACGGCCTCTCTTGTATCTCCAACCCGGAACCCCGCTGAGGGTGAAACAGATGGCGTTCAGGTAGGAGGAACACGAGTGCCTGATGGTATTTGCTTGAGTGCCGTTGGATGCAGGAAGGGCAGAAGACCCAAGATGAGCAGCAGGCACAGGGCTAGGTGGTATAGAGCGAAGAGCCCAGAAGAGGGGGACTCAGCCCCTAGCAATCAGGATGACCCGTGGCGGGAGCCTTGGAAGCAGGGGTCTTAGGATGGCCGGGTTGGCAGCAGGCAGGCAGCGAAGTACAAGGGATCGAGCAGAGGCAAGGTCAAAGGTCACAGGCCGGGTCGTCAGCAGGCAGGCAGCGGAGTATACAAGGGTTTAGCAAGAGCAAGGTCAAGGTCACAAGCCGAGTGGTTTTAACAGGAATCGTGGTGAAGTATACAGGCGTCAGGAATGCAGGAATCATAGAAGACCGGTCAGCACCGCCCAGACATCAGAGCATCCTTTAAATAGGTTAAGAGGGGTCAGGAACGCCCCCTGCGTGTGCGCGCCGTCAGCCGCGCTCGCGCATGCACGGGAGTGCGCCGCTGCGGTTGATGGATGCGCGCATGCGCGCGCAAACGCGCGCCATTGGTCAACAACGTCTCCTGCGTTTCAGGTATGCGCGCATGCGCGCGTGTGCGTGCCAACGGTGTCTCAGTCCTTTCCTTACACCCTCTCCGCCACACTGACAACATTTACCTGCCTGGTTATTTCAGCATAACTGCGGGTTTTCTCCGATTTGCCAGTGTTGGCACTCTGTGGCCCATAGAGGCGGGACCCATGTTGGGAGAGCGCATCGGTGATCACAGCCTTCTCCTGAGGGCTGAAATTAAACATTCTACGGTCACCGGGAGTCTCTGGTGCAGCCATCATTAATGCAAAGAGCCGGATGCAAAAGCCCTGGCAATTCAAAAAAATGCTGGTCACATTTTGCAAGTGAGTGGCGCTTCTGTGTGTGTATTTATGCACTGGAGTAGGAAGTGGTGCGGCGGATCTTGGTGGTGACGTCGGCGCCGTACTGCGCATGCGCACAGGAGGCAGACAGCCAGGTGACATTAGTGCACATGCGCCGTTTAAGATACACCGTACGGATCTCTCTGCGCCACCGTCAGACCATCATTTGCATGTGGTGACGCCCACTTACAGTTCCGCCGCCTTATGCCATCCAAAATCTGCTACGCAGGTGAGTAAAAAAATGATGAATACAGTACATGCCTCTCCGCGCGGGTACGGCGTAGCGGACAAAAGATGTGCCACGCCGGAGCAACGATGCGCCATTTTACATGAATCTACCCCTGTGTCTCTATCTATCTCTCTCTCTCTAACTCACTGTCTGTCTAACTTGTCTGTAAGGCAAGCCGGAACACACTACACGAGGCCGCCCGGGAGGCGGCCTTTTATAGTGTGGGGCGTGTGCTACAGCCCTGAGCCCTAATTGGCCAAAGGAACCTGGCTTTGCCCAATTAGGTCTCTTCGTTTTTTGGGCGCTGTGATTGGCCAAGCATGCGGGGTCATGGTGCATGCTTGGCCAATCATCAGCGCGCAACGTCGCAGTGAATTATGGGCCGTTGCGCGTCATGCGAATTTTGGCGCGAAGGACCATATTTGTTCGTTTTCGACGAACGATCGAACGGCCGATCCCTACCCGCCAAGTTTTTATTTTTCTTCCTTGCTTGTCCACTTGTAGTGCAAAGTGGATTTGCCTTTAGTAAATGGACCCCAAAGTCCAAGATCCCTACTAATTTGGGGTGTACACAGCAAAATGCAATTTCCAAAATGGGAAACTATTTAGATTGATCTGTGTGTCCCCAACAAGACATTACTCAGGTTTTTCCCTCACTTCCTGTTTGGCTATGTGGCAGGAAGTGAATGAATTAAGTAGAAAGTGACAACATTTGTGAGGTGTCTTTACCCTATCAGGGGTGCAGGCATCTCCAAAACAAACAAGAAAATTGTTGATTTAACATTGGGTGGTATTTGTGGGGGTCCCTAACAAACATTCATACATATTAGCAACGCTGGATCCTGGCCTATTGGCATGGTTATATTTTCTTAAGCCTCTCAATAAAATGATCTGAAATTTGGGGTTAAACTGGAACTATAATCATCACTTTTATTTTTTTGTTTTCTTTCATTTTGGATAGAGTTGGGGGGGGGGGGGTTAGAAGCTCTGTCAGTTTATTTTGTATTATCCCTGTCCGTTTGGGGAGATTGGCCTTCATTTCCTGCCCCATAGCCAAACAGGAAGTGATCGAAAAACTAGGCAAATTAAGGGACTCCTGTGCCCCCGCCCCCCCCCCCACAGAACTTGTGTGTGTCCCCTGAAAATTCCTGGGTGGGTCATAAAAAAACAGGGTGTGGCCTTGACAGGAAGGGTGGGTCATTTTTCTATTAGGGGGTGCCAAAATTTGGTCAGACCTAGGGCAGCACAAAACCTAAATATCCTACTGCATATTAGGGCTTATTTAGACAGGATCCAATTTACAGCATGTTTTTAGATTGTGGGAGGAAACCCACACAGGCACAGGGAGAACATGCAAACTCCAGGCAGATAGTGTCACGGGCGGGATTCGAACCAGCAACCCTTTTGCTGCTAGGTGAACATGCTACACACTACACCACTGTGCTGAACGAACATGATCGCAGCTGAAAGCATGAGATGATTTTTTTTATTTATTTTTTTCCAATTCCATGCTTTCCAGCCTGGAGGACAGATGTGGGGTCTAATTGACCCCGCCTCTCTCTATAAAGAGGACCTGTCACACACTAGTCCTATTACAAGGGATGTTAACATTCCTTGTAATAGGAAGAAAAGTGAAAAATAATACAAACAAAGGGACAAACAAGTGCAAAAAAAAAATATTAAGTAAAAAAAAAAAAAAAAAACTAAATTTAAATGCCCCTGTCCCTAGTAACTCGCACTCAGAAGCGAACACGCATGCAAGTCCCACCCACATATGTAAACACACTTCAAACCCCACATGTGAGGTATCATAGCGTGCGTTAGAGTGAGAGCAATAATTTTAGCACTAGACCTCCTCTGTAACTCAAAACTGGTAACCTGAGAAAAAAAGTCAAGCGTCGCCTATGGAGATTTTTAATAACGAAGTTTAGCGCCATTCCATGAGTGTGCGCAATATGAAAGCGTGACAAGTTAGGTATCTATTTACTCGGTGTAACATCATCTTTCACCTTATCCCTAAAAATTGTGCTAGCTTTACTGCTTTCTTATTTTGTCATTCATGAAACAGGTTTTTTTTGTAAGCCAAAAAAAAAAAAAAACTTTGAAATTTTTTGGCGCAAATACCGTTGGAAATTTGTAAGAAAAAATGGCCGCCACTTTATTCCCTAGGGTGTTTGTTAATAAAATATATATAATGTTTGGGGGTCCTGAGTAATTTTCAAGGAAGAAAATATAATTGTTACATGAAGGAGAGAAGTGCCAGAATAGGCGCGGTATGGAAGTGGTTAAAGTGCAACAATAAAAGTTAAAAATTCCTTGAAATTTCGTACCATGGGGGGGGGGGAATCAGGGCCGCCATCAGGAATTATGGGCCCCTTACACAGCTTTAGTCATGGGCCCCCTGGAGCAGAGAACAGGGGGGGGTGCTGCCGCCTGAAATTGAGAAGGGGGGGGCTGCTGCAATTTGATAAGCGGGGGGTTCCTTTACAAAAAAATAAATATAGAAAAATATATATTAAAAAAGGGTGGTAGCCATCCTGGGGCCCTGGGGACCTCTGGGACCTTTAATAAAAATAAACCTCTGGGCCCTTTAATGAAAAATAAATAAAAATATCTATCTATATATATATATATATAAAAAAAAAAAGGGGGGGGTTGCCTTGGGAGCTCTGGGCCCTTTAATAAAAAATAACTAAAAAAATATCTAAACAAAAATAACATGGGGTGGGAGCTGTGGTGGCTCAACGTGATTGGCACTGCGCTGACAAGCCGTTCACCTCTGCAGCCAAGGGTTCGGATCCCGGTCTCGGCTACATGTGAATTGAGTTTGGTGGTCTCAGCCCGGCTCCCGGTGGGTGTGCTATGCAAGGTACGCTTGTGCTTAGTATGCCCACCCCCCCCCCCAAAAAAAATCACCACACTTCCACGCACACGAAATTGGTTTAACACGCACGCACTTTGGCCATGAGGTCTCCTAAAATAAAGAGAGGCGAAGGACTTACAGGGCTGGCTGGGTGGGCTAGACTCCCTCATAGGGGGAGTCCCTCTGTCCCATCGGGCTCCCAAGTGGAGCAGGTAGGGTGGGGTGAGTGGGAGGCCCCCCCTCACATCCGCCATTGCCACCGGGGGCATGGAGAAGGATGGCGATTGCCTCTGGGGGGAGGGTCTGCCTACTCCCAACTCCTGCAGTCCAGCTCCTCTCTCTCGACTTCACGCACAAAATACACTTTAAAAAATAAATTAAAGAAAAAAAAACCTGGGGAAAATATAAAATGTTTTTAACATTTTTATAAGCAAAAAGGTTGTCATCTGGGGCCCTCTGGGCCCTTTCATAATAATATTATATATGTTAAAAAAATAACAAAAAAAATATAAAAATATATAATTTTTTGTATTTTTTTTAAAAAAAAGGGGGGGTTGTCATCTGGAGCCCTGGGGATCTCTGGGCCACTGGGGACCTCCAGACCCCTAAAAAAAAACATTGGCCCTTTAATAACAAAAAATATGGGGGGTTGCCACCTGGGGCCCTGGGGGCCTCTGGGCCCCTGGGAACCTCCGGACTGCTAAAAAAAATTAAATTCCAAAAATTGGCCCTTTAATAAAAAATAATAAAAACATAAACTAAAATATATATATATATATAAAAAAAAAAGAGGGGGGTTACCATCTGGGGCGCTGGGGGGCCTCCAGGCATCTGGGCACCTCCAGACCCCCGGGCCCCTTACAGGTGTACTGCCTGTACCCCCCTGATGGCGGCCCTGGGTGTAATGTCAGCATGTGAAAAGTGACATTCTGAAGGAAAAAAGCCGTTTAAAACTGACTCGCGGCAATAATGAATTGTCAGCTCCCGGCAATTGCAGGAGAATTCATTCATAAAAAACACCAAAAAAAATGACGTGGGGTTCCCCCCAAATATCCATAACCAGATAAGATCCCGGACAGCGGGGGCAGATGGGAGACTGCATGCAAAGAATTGTTATATGAAAACTCAGGGCAGGGAAGAAGTGAGATCCAGTCATCCTGTCCAAGTACAGAAGCATTGAAGATACTGTTCTAAGGTCTGGTTAGTCCTTTCTAGTCCTTTCTGAATCGCCCAGAGGCGATTCAGTTCGCATGCGTTGCGCTATACAAGTCATTCATTCATTCATTCATTCATTCCTTTCTGTTTGACCATTGCTCTGGGGGTGGTACGCTGAGGAAAGACATACTTCAATTGACAGAGATTTGCAGAGATCTCTCCAGAACTTGGAGGTAAATTATACCCCTCTGTCAGAGACAATACTATCTGGTAGTCCATGTAATCTAAGCAAGTCTGCTGTCTCCGAGGCGGAAGGTGGGCCAATCATTGGGAGAAAATGTGCCATTTTGGAAAAGCGGTCTACCACCACTATGATGGTGGTGCATCCCCCAGAAGGAGGCAAGTCTACTATAAAATCCATGGATATTTCTTCCCAGGGTTGTTCAAGGATGGGTAGTGGCCTCAAAATTCCCCATGGTTTGGCATTGGAACCCTTATTGCGCTGGCACGTGGTGCAGGAGTTAACATATTTTCTACAGTCCCGTCTTAGGCTGGCCCACCAAAAAGAGCGCTGAACAAGTTCAGTAGTTCTTCGTATTCCAAAATGCCCGGCAAGTTTGTGATCATGTGACATCTTTAGAACTAACTGATTGGGGAACAAAAATCTTGTCCCGGTGCCATAAAAATCCATCTTGGCTTCTTAATGAGGACATTTCTGGCCCAGGGCACTGGGTTAAGGCTTGTTTAATCAAAGTCTTTAAGTCAGGTTGTATGAGTAAAACATTTTGAGCGGAAAGGATCGTACTTGGCTCTGTTGTTTTAGGGGTGTTTGGAAACATTCGAGAGAGTGCATCCGCTTTCCCATTCTTGGAACCTGGGCAATATGTAAGATGAAAATTGAATCTAGAGAAAAACAAAGCTCATCGGGGTTGCCAGGGTCTTAAAGGTTTGGCTGTCCTGAGGTACCTCCAGGTTCTTATGGTCTGTAAAAATCATAATGGGATGAGCGGCACCCTCCAATAAGTATCTCCATTCTTCTAAGGCAGATTTAATGGCCAATAGTTCTCGATCTCCAACACCAGTGGCTCATCAAGCTGGGCAGCAGACAGTGGCTCATCAAGCTGGGCAGCAGAAAGTTGCTGGGTAGCTGGCACTGGGATGTCAAGCTGGGTAGCTGGCACTGGGACGTCAGGCTGGGTAGCTGGCACTGGGACGTCAGGCTGGGTAGCTGGTAAGATGGTGTGAGTCAGGAAGTACTTCCGCTTCTTTTTAGGTTTAGTCACTGCAGATTTGTTAACAGGAGGGATGTATGAAAAGGATGGAACTGAGTAAGAGGAAGGGTTGGAATGTGGCAGAGACACAGGAACAGTGGCTGGAGGAGGTTTTTGTGGAGTTGTTACAGGTGGAAGGGAAGAAGCAGGTGAATTGAAGTCAGGTGCAACCAGTAGACACTGGGTAATAATATTTGGCAGGAAGCTGGGTAAATTCTTGGGAATGCAGGCGATTATTGGCAGGGCTGGAATGTAGTGGCTTGGCTGAATTCAAGAGATCTGACAATGCCTGCAGCACAGGTTGAACAAAAGCTGGTTGACACACACCCTGTCAAATCAGAGACTGCACTGAACCAGTCTTGGGAATGCAGGCGATTAATGGCAGGGCTGGAATGTAGTGGCTTGGCTGAATTCAAGAGATCTGACCATGCCTGCAGCACAGGTTGATCAAAAGCTGGTTCACACCCACACTGTCTAATCAGAGACTGCACTGAACCAATACAATCAGATAACTTCTGCTGGGAACAAGAGAAATAATGTTCATTGAAAGAAGCCGGATCATCCTTTATTAACCATAGTCATCAACTTGGTCATGACTGAAGGGGAGAGAGAAATCATCACTTCCATTGGGGATAAACGACAGGGCTGGTTTTACACATAACCGGACTAACGGCTGAACATCATTAAGGCCTCTTTCACACTGGGGCGGGAGCTGCGGTGGCGGTATAGTGCCGCTAAAAATAGCGGTGCTATACCGCAGAATATGCTGCGGGACTCGGCCGCTAGCGGTGCGGTATTAACCCCTGCTAGCGGCCGTTAAAGGGTTAATACCGCCTGCAATGCGCTTCTGCAGAGGCGCATTGTGGGCGGTATTGCCACGGTTTCCCATTGTTTTAAATGGGAAGGAGCGGTGAAGGAGCAGTATACACACCGCTCCTCTCACCGCTCCAAAGATGCTGCTGACAGGAGAATTTTTCTCTCCTGCCAGCGCATCGCCTCAGTGTGAAAGCCCTCCGGCTTTTTCACATTGAGGTTGCTGGGCAGGAGTTTTTCAGGCGGTATAGCAGCGCTATTTTTAGCGCTGTACCGCATTAAAAACTCCTCAGTGTGAAAGGGGTTTAAAAGACATATAGCACTGATCCACCAAGGAGTGAGCTGATCGGATGGTTTCTGTTAAGACCTGCAGTGGTTAGGGTACTGCGGCCTTCTTTCCGTCTCCCAAGATGATTCTTCCAAATGGTTAGAGTGTTCCCCATCCCCAAGCATGAGCCAAGACTTCATGAAGGGTGTCCAGATATAGAATGACTTTATTGAGAGACAGGTTACTTATATACAGCAAAAGAAATACTTGATGTAATCAGATATACAATTACATTCTCCTCCCACATCATCATACAATGGTGTACTAACGAGACCCCTTTCAAGAGACCTATTGTAGGACACAGACGGCTGTCTCCGGTAGAATCCACATGAGTTAATTACTGGTCCTTTGCCCAGACAAGGTGTTTTAGAACTTCTCACCTGCTAAACAATAGAACTTCACACAATGAACACTTCTTGAAAGACAGACTACAGATCATTTACATGACACATCGAGATATTGAGATCAGTTTAAGGAATAAACCAATTATCTCCAGGTAGAGAGCACCCTAATTTTCCCAAAGTTAGAACACCCCTCTTCCACACAAGGTCTACCTGCCATTACATATCTCCTGATAGCCCCGATCTGGGGGACCAACATATCCAAATTTCACCCAGATCGGTCCAGGGGTTCTTAAAAGACAAACAGAGTCCAGAATAAAGTCTATTTTCTTCACAATACTCCCCCTTAGTTCCATGGGTCGGCATACCCGCCTAGACCCTGCCGGGTTGGCTAGGGGATGTCCGGGTCAAAATTATACTTCCAAGTCGGTTTGGCGTGAAAGTCCATCCGCATTGCCGTTCTGCTTGCCCGGGCGGTATTGCAGTGTGAAATTGTAAGGTAGCAACGCTAGACTCCAGCGCAGCAACCGGGGATTGTCTCCAGAGACTCGGTTGAGCCAGATGAGGGGGTTGTGGTCAGTGAGAATGGTAAAGGCACGGCCATAAAGGTACGGTTGGAGCTTCTTTAAGGCCCATACTAGAGCCAGGCATTCTGTTTCCATGGTGGCATAGCTGACCTTCCAAGGTAATAACTTGCCGCTGAGGTATGCCACCGGGTGCTCCATGCCGTCTTAAGTCCCTGGAACGCCAATGCACACTCCGAGAACCAGGCTACCTGCTTGGGTGGGGACCTTTTGGTCAGGTCGGTGAGGAATTTCGCTGGGGTGCTACACTCTGGGACGAACTTTGTATAATACCCGGTGGTGCCTAGGGACGCCAATACCTGCGTCTTGGTGTGGGGCTGGGGCCAATTGGCTATGGCCTCTACTTTCGCGGGTTCGGGGCCCTGTTTCCCAGACCCTACTCTAGGCCCTAGGTATTGAACCTCTGCCATGCCCCCATGGCAGTTCTCGGGTTTCAGGGTGAGATTTAGTTTCTCTCCCAACCCAACTTGCTCTAGGTTACCTTGGTTAGCTGCCAGCCGGTCGGGTAAGGGAAGTCCTTCACTAGCGCCAGTGGACGGGGCACAGATAGTGGCCACGTCCTCAGAGCGCTCGAAGTACGGTTTCAACATGTTCACATGAA
The DNA here is from genome assembly GCA_029574335.1 of Rana kukunoris. Lineage (NCBI taxonomy): Eukaryota > Metazoa > Chordata > Amphibia > Anura > Ranidae > Rana > Rana kukunoris. The sequence continues at coordinate 76,685,590 of CM056054.1, read as the reverse complement.
AGTCTTGTCTGCTCCTTTCATCCGAACATTTGGCCACAATATAGGTGGTGTCGCTAATCCGTTCCACCACTTTGAATAGCCCCTGCCACGCTGCCTGTAGCTTGTCCTTTTTGGATGGTCCGAGGGCTAATACTTTTTGCCCTACTTCCAGGTTCCTATCTCGGGCTCTCCGGTCATACCATTGTTTCTGTCGTTTCTGGGCTGCCTGTAGGCTCTCCCAAACTGATTCGGTCAGTGCCCGCAGGCGGTCCCGGAACTCCAGCACGTACGGCAAAACCGGGATCCCTTCCTCTCCTGTGTTGCCCTCCCAGTGCTCCCGTATGAGGTCCAGGGGTCCCCGGACTTTTCTTCCGTATAGGAGTTTGAAGGGGGAGAACCCGGTCGATGCCTGGGGCACTTCCCGGTAGGCAAACAGGAGATGGGGTAGAAATTTCTCCCATTGACCACAGGACTCTGTGAACGCTGTGAGCATCTGCTTAAGCGTGCCGTTGAATCGTTCACAAAGGCTGCTGGTCTGGGGGTGGTAGGGGAAGCTAAATAACGGTTTCACCCCGCAGCTCTGCCATAACTGTTGAGTGACAGTTGCCGTGAACTGGGTTCCCTGATCTGAGAGTATTTCCCTGGGGAAACCTACTCGAGAAAAGATCCTGACTAGAGCTTCTGCTACTGTCTCCGCCTCAATGTTGGGGAGCGCCACCGCCTCAGGGTACCTGGTGGCATAGTCCACCACCGTGAGGATGTAGCGCCTTCCGGAGGTGCTGGGTTTGTTGAGGGGCCCTATCAGGTCTACTGCCACTCTGGAGAATGGTTCCTCTATTATAGGTAGGGACCGTAACTTGGCCTTGGGGTGGTCCCCCCGTTTCCCAATCCTTTGACACGTGTCACATGTCCTGCAGTACGTCTGCAAGTCTTTTGATATCCCTGGCCAGAAGAATGTCTGGGTAAGGCGATCCTTAGTTTTCTTGATACCCAGATGTCCGGCTAGCGGGATATCATGGCTGAGCTTTAGAAGCTCTGCCCTGTATTTGCGGGGTACAACTAGTTGTCTTTTTATAACTTGGGCTGCCCCACTTCCCACTCCCCCTGTGACCCTATATAGCAGTCCCTTGTCCCAGTGGAAGTTCTCTTGAGCATTACCTTCCTTAGGGGTACCTACGGCCTTCCTGTAACCTGCTAAGGTGGGATCTGACTGATGGGCTTGGCCAAAGTCTTGTGGAGTGCCCCAGAAGGGGATAGGGTCAGGGCATACTACAGGGTTTTCGGTTCCTACCTGGGGTTCCTCAGAGTGCGTCTGTCCAGCTCGGCTTGCTTGCGCCCTGGTAGTCACAGGGCAGGTTCCAGCGGGATATGGGGTAAACAGCTGTGAAGTTAGGCACCCCAAATCGTTCCCCAACAATACTTCCGCAGGTAGGCCCGACATAATGCCTACTTCCATCTGCTTGGCTCCGGTGCCCCAATTTAGCTGCACTTGGGCTGTGGGTAGTTTGTGGATGGCGCCTCCTGCCACTCTTACTGCAACAGTCCTGTTGGTGCACGCCTTCACAGATACGGTGTGAGGTTGCACCAGAGTGAGGGTGGCCCCAGAGTCTCGTAGTGCCTCAGCCTCTTTTCCATCTACTGTGACCCATTGTCTGTGGTGCACCCGGTTGTCCCCCTCGACTTGTGCTATGTTCACCTCATGTAGTTTGGTCCATTGCTCAGATTCAGTGCTGTGGTTTTCCAGCAGCTCATGCTGATAGTGATGAGTGGCTGCCCTCGATGGTAGGGGTGATGGCCGCTCTCAATTGCCTCTGCTCCACTGAGGGCAATGTATCTTGTAGTGCCCTGGCCGATTGCATTGGTGACATACCAATGGCGGTCTCCGGTTAAAATTAGGTGGTGTAGTGGGTGGTACCGCGATCGGTCGGTGGTGGGTCACAGGACCCGGCGTTGGGGTGCTGGACCTTAGCAGGGGGCGGTTTCCACTAGCCTCTCCTTTTCTTCCCTCGTGATGCTCGTCTGCCAGCTTGGCCGCTTCCTCGATTGTGGCCGGCTTCCTGTCCCTGACCCAGTCCTTGGTGTCTGCAGGTGTGTGGTCAAAAAATTGTTCTAGCAAGAAGAGTTGTTGAAACTTTTTCCTGTAAGTCTCTGGGGTCACAGCATACCTGGCTAGCAGAATGTCCTTTACCCTGACGTAGTCGTGTATGGCTGTATCAGGAACTGCTCGGTATGCCTCCGCTGCTCGGCCCGTGAGTTTGCTGCTTAGAATCGCGGCCCATTGTTCCGATTCCAGACCTTCCAAAGTGCATTGACGCTCAAAGTCTTGTAGGTATGTGTCAATTTCCATTTCTCCATCCGAAAAACTTTTAAACGCAGCATAGTTAATCTTTCTCCGCTGCCCTCCATTTATAGATCTGGATGAGGGAGCGGTGTCTCCTTGGTTTACGCTTGCCTGTTGTGCTCTGCGTTCTGCGCTCACCTGCTCCAGGACTTGCGTCACCATCTCTGGTGTGGGATTTGGCCCATATAGGTTTAGCCTCCACATCACCTTCTGTTGGAACTCTGCTTCCTCCTGGCCAACATTCGCCATGCTGCTGGTTTGGTCGCCCTCCATTAGTTCTGCTATGAGGGTAGTTTTCTTTTTGTTGCTTGCCACCTGACCTCGGGCTTCCAGCAGATCCATTAGCGTAGTCCTCTTTAGTCTCTCGTAATGCTGCGCCATTCACTTGTTGTCTTTATGCGTCCCATTCAACCCCGCTGCTTGCCACCAGTTGTTAAGACCTGCAGTGGTTAGGGTACTGCGGCCTTCTTTCCGTCTCCCAAGATGATTCTTCCAAATGGTTAGAGTGTTCCCCAAGCATGAGCCAAGACTTCATGAAGGGTGTCCAGATATAGAATGACTTTATTGAGAGACAGGTTACTTATATACAGCAAAAGAAATACTTGATGTAATCAGATATACAATTACATTCTCCTCCCACATCATCATACAATGGTGTACTAACGAGACCCCTTTCAAGAGACCTATTGTAGGACACAGACGGCTGTCTCCGGTAGAATCCACATGAGTTAATTACTGGTCCTTTGCCCAGACAAGGTGTTTTAGAACTTCTCACCTGCTAAACAATAGAACTTCACACAATGAACACTTCTTGAAAGACAGACTACAGATCATTTACATGACACATTGAGATATTGAGATCAGTTTAAGGAATAAACCAATTATCTCCAGGTAGAGAGCACCCTAATTTTCCCAACGTTAGAACACCCCTCTTCCACACAAGGTCTACCTGCCATTACATATCTCCTGATAGCCCCGATCTGGGGGACCAACATATCCAAATTTCACCCAGATCGGTCCAGGGGTTTCTTAAAAGACAAACAGAGTCCAGAATAAAGTCTATTTTCTTCACAGTTTCCATCAGCTGGTCACGAGTCCACCCTTCTAAAACCTGCCTACAATATTCCTCATCCTCTTCTGCCAGCAGAGAAAAGTAAATGATTTCATTGAAATCCATGTTCAGAAAAACACACCACACCAGGATGGTTCCTCAATGATTAGTTATTGCTATTTGTCAGGCAGTTGATTGTGCTAGCTGCAGTCTTATAACGTGTTGTATTGCCTGTGTGCTGTATCGTTTGCACCTAAACATACTTGGTGTTACTGCACTTGTGCCGTATAGTTTGCACCTAAATGTACTTGGTGTTACTGCACTTGTGCCGTATAGTTTGCACCTAAACGTACTTGGTGTTACTGCACTTGGGCCGTATAGTTTGCACCTAAACGTACTTGGTGTTACTGCACTTGGGCCGTATAGTTTGCACCTAAACGTACTTGGTGTTACTGCACTTGTGCCGTATAGTTTGCACCTAAACGTACTTGGTGTTACTGCACTTGGGCCGTATAGTTTGCACCTAAACATACTTGTTGTTACTGCACTTGGGCCGTATAGTTTGCACCTAAACGTACTTGTTGGTACTGCACTTGTGCCGTATAGTTTGCACCTAAACGTACTTGGTGTTACTGCACGTGTCCTCTGCAGTTTGCACCTAAAGCTACGAGGTGTGTGTATTGATTTTGTCCTCTTCAGACCATTATAATTTCAGGAAGGACAACAAAGAGAGGCAGAGAGTCACAAGGGCAAGCAGGCTCTGCATCTAGAGGCAACAGTGCTGGTGGTGGACACGGTGCATCCTCTTCAGCACGTGGCCGTTGCACACGCTCGTCCTTCTATTCAGGAGCTGGCCGTGTTAAGCCTCAACATGCAGACAAATTGGTAGAGTGGATGACTAAGCCATCCTCATCCTCCTCATCCTCTCTTACCCAGGCAGCTGCCAAGGCGTCCTCTACCCTCTGCACAATTGCATCACACAATCCTTCCCTGGTCCCACCATGTCCTCCTGAGGAGTCCCCCGAACTGTTTGGTTACTAGACATGTGCATTCGTTTTCGTTAGAATGCATTTTCGTCCGAAAATCAGTTTTTTTTGTTATCGTTCTAACAAACAATAACGAAAGATCCGACATAAAAAATGCTTTATTTTCGTTTTTGTTGCGGTAAAAATTCGATATAGAGAGATTCGACATTATAGGGAAAGGATTCGACATTATGGAGAAAAGATTCGACACTGTAGAAATAATAGATTCGACATTACAGTGATTAGATTTCGATTTATGAGAAAATATATTCAACATTATTACTAGTCATACAACATTAGAATTCTTGTAGGCAGAATATTTGAACGGAAATGTACGATTCGACGTAAAGATTCGACGTTCCGTCAAATATCCTTTTGACCATTCGACAGAAACCAAGTATTATTGGATTTTTGGACGAAAGCTATTCCCCAACGAAAATAACTAAGTAACTAAATGAAATTATTTTCCAAACGAAAAAACGAAACAAAATATTCCAGTCTGCACATGTCTATTAGTTACATGCTGCATGAAGATGCGCAGCGTTTTGAATGCTCCGATGATGGAACACAGATAGAGGAAGGCAGTAATGTGAGCCCAGAGAGAGGGGGTGCCCCGAGAGGAACAGCAATCTGGCAGTCATGTTCCCCCAGCTGGAGCATACTGCCAGGTTTTCGACAGTGATGAGGAGGGAGGGGATGATGAGGTCACTGACTCTATGTAGGTGCCTGATAGGAGAGAGGAGGAGGAAGAGGAGGAGGAGGAGGAGGAGGAAGAGGCACAGGCACATCTCCAAAGAGACAGGATGCCCTCCAGGGGCCAGCTTAAAGGCAGCACACCAACTGCATTACATCGCAGAGCTACGCCTGTGCAGGGTGCTGCTGTGTCTCAACGTTACTGCAAAAGTTCTTTGGTGTGGGCCTTTTTTTGAGACATGTGCATCAGATCGCACTGTTGCAATTTGCAACATATGTCTCAAGCGTATCTCGCGTGGCCAAAACATCACCCGCTTGGGCACCACATGCTTGACCAGACATATGTCGACCTGCAATGCAGTTCGTTGGCAAGAATACCTGAAAGACCCACACCAAAGAACAAAGCGGACCTCCCCTTGCCCCTCATCAGCTGGGATCTCCAGCCCCACTAGACCCTCAGTCCTCTCTGAAGCCTGCACTGATAGGACTGAAGGTGTAGAATTAGGTGTGTCACAACCTAGTAGTACATGCGGGCAATCTGCTGATGGTACCAGACAAATTTCCCTGCCCCAGCTGCTGCAGCGCAGAAATAAGTACTCTCCCAGTCATCCACATGCCCAGCGGTTGAGTGCTAGCTTAGCGAAATTGCTAGCACTTCAACTGCTGCCTTTTCAGTTGGTAGATTCTGCCCCCTTCCATGAGTTTGTGGAATGTGTGGTACCTCAGTGGCAAGTACCCAAACGCCACTTTTTCTCACGGAAGGCGATTCCGGCTCTCTACCGCCATGTGGAAGGCTATGTCTATGCCTCGCTGGTGGTCAGTGGTAAGGTGCATATTACTGCTGACTCATGGTCCAGCAGGCATGGACAGGGACATTACCTCTCTTTCACGGCGCATTGGGTGACTCTGCTGGCAGCTGGGAAGGACGCAGGGCAAGGTACAGTAGTGTTGGAGGTTGTTCCGCCACCACGCCTCCAAAACACTACTACTGGTTGTGACACATCTCTCTCCTCCACCCCCTCCCCTTCTTTGTCCTCTGTGGCCTCTTCCTGTGCTGAGGTTTCCTCGGAAACAGCCATGCTCCATAGGCGTACCAGGGGCTACGCAGGAATGCAGGCAAAGAGATGCCATGCGATGCTAGAGCTGGTGTGCTTGGGAGATAGGAGCCACACTTTCAGTTCGCATGTGCCGCGCTATATACGTTTTTCATTCATTCATTCACACTGGGGCAGAGGTTCTGTTTGCTCTACAGGGGCAGGCTCAGAGGTGGTTGATGCCACGCCAGCTTAAGCCAGGAATGGTGGTTAGCGACAATGGCACCAACCTCCTCTCTGCCCTGCGACAGGGACAACTGACCCATATGCCCTGTTTTGCTCATGTTCTGAATTTTGTGGTGCAGTGGTTCTTGGGCAGGCACCCAGGCTTACAGGATGTCCTAAAGCAGACCAGGAAAGTCTGTGTGCATTTCCGAAGGTCATATAATGCCAGTGCTCGGCTGACAGACCTCCCAAGAACCGCCTAATCTGTGACATGCCCCCCAGATGGAACTCTACTTTGGCCATGCTGCAGCGGCTGCACATGCAGCAGAGGGCCATCAATGAGTACCTGTGCCAATATGGCAGCAGAACTGGGTCAGGGGAGCTTGGGTTTTTTCCCCACGCCAGTGGGCCTTGATCAGGGATGCATGCACTGTCCTGTCACCATTTGAGGAGGCCACGAGGATGGTGAGCAGTGACAGTGCATGCATCAGTAAAACTGTCCCTCTTATTCACATGTTGGAGAACACGCTACTAGGAATTATGGACAGGGCCCTTGAGGCAGAACAGAGGGAAGAAGAGGAGGACTTCCTTACCTCTCAAGGCCCCCTTTATCCAGACAGTGGTCCTGCTTGCCCGCCTAGCACACAGGAAGAGGACGAGGAGGAGGTGGAGCCTAGCACTCAGCTTTAGCAGCAGCAGTCTTCAAGGTATCACTTACAGTCCCAAGGAACCCATGGACTTTTACGTGGCTGGGATGAGGTGGCTGCGGATCCTGTCGTCCTCAGTGACCCAGAGGACTGTGCCCCGAATGCCTCAGCAAACCTACGCTGTATGGCCTCCCTGATCCTGCAAAGCCTGCGTAAGGATCCTCGTGTTCGTGGTATCAAGGAGAGGGATCATTACTGGCTGGCAACTCTCCTTGATCTACGTTAAAAGAGTAAGGTTGCGGAGCTTATCTTGCCGTCGCAGAGGGAGCAGAAGAAGAAACTTCTTTGGGAGGCCTTGTAGAAGGGTCTGTGCAACGCGTTCCCAGAACCTGGGAGATTACCAAATCCTGGTCGTGGACAACGTGTTGCTAAGGCTTCGATGAGTCACAGAAGGAGCGGTGGAGAAGGTGGCCATCTGACCAATGCGTTCAGACAATTTTTTAGTCCGCACCCCCAAGTTATGACCGATTCCAGCAACCATCGCCAGCGTCTGGTTTACATGGTGCGGGAATACCTAGGGGCAAGATCAGACTTGGACACCTTCCCCACCGAAAATCCTCTGGCTTACTGGGTCTTGAGGATGGATCACTGGCCAGAGCTTGCACAGTATGCAATTGAGCTACTGGCTTGTCCTGCATCCAGCGTTCTTTCAGAATGCACATTCAGTGCTGCTGGAGGCTTTGTGACCGATCACAGGGTGCGTCTCGCCACCGACTCCGTCGATCGACTGACCTTCATAAAAATTAATCAGGCTTGGGGCGTGGCTACAGCGCAGCTGAATGGACGCTTAGCTCAGGAGCTCCGCTTTAGCGTCAGGGAACCCAGCACACCGAGGCATCGTGGGGTGTACTGAAACACCCGAAAGAGCACCCGCTGACCCTCACGTCCCTCAGGGATGGCTAGAAGGCAGAAAAACGCCGCTCAGCCGGCGAAACTGGAGGATTTCTTCTCTCCCAGGCCTAGCAGCGTGTCCCAAGATGGCCCAAGCCGCGCCTCTCCGGCCTCCGCCGGCGGATCATCTATATCAACGGCGAGTCCGGGATCGAAAGAGGGGACCCAGCGCCGCTCCCCAGGGGCCTCCACCCCCCTCTCCTGCAGCCCGGTAAAGTCCAAGCCACGGCTGTTGGCCGCAACATGTGACTCTCAGGTTAGTGCCTTGCAGGGTTCTATGGAGGACACTCGTGAACTTTCAGTCCCCATTAACACCTTCCCCACCTCCAATATGCCTGTGTCAGACACCACATTAAAAGATATGCTGGTCTCCCTGCGCACATCTCTCCATGCAGACATGATGGAATGCATGAGAGGCTTCAAGACGGAAATAGGGGAGCTGGGTGGCAGGGTGGACCACGTGGAGCAGAAAATGGGAGAATATGCTTCCTCATACAATTCCCTAGTAGACTCTCACAATGACCAAGGAGATGAGGTTGCATGGCTCAGGGCAAAGGTCGCAGACCTCGAGGACAGATCTCGAAGGAATAATGTCAAATTGAGGGGTGTACCTGAGACTGTCATGCCTGCCCAACTTCAACAGTATGCCCGTGAGCTTATGGGGTCACTCCTGCCCTCCGTTCCTGAATCAGAGCTGGTAGTAGACCGGATTCACCGCCTGCCCAAACCCGCGCACCTCCCTGACAATATACCCAGAGATGGACTGATGCGGGTGCACTTCTATCATGTCAAGGATCAATTCATGCTGGCCTTCCGCAAGACCCCCCAGTCGTCTGACCGCTATGCTAACCTGCAAGTGTATGCGGACCTCTCCTAGCACACTATGCAGAGGCACAGATCTCTTCTGCCTGTCACGAAATCACTCCGCAACCATAACATTATCTACAAGTGGGGCCAGCCGACCAAACTCATCGTAACCAGAGACGGCACCTCCAACGTTATCATGTCCCTGGAAGAAGGACTCGCCCTCCTACGCAAATGGGACATATTGCCTGAGCATCCCCCTGGGGACACGGTGTCCACCTCTGTACCCAGGGCTCAAGCCCACGACGAATGTTCGCTGGTGACACGTAAACGCAATAATAAGAAGAAAACATAAAGCCCCTCTGCCTCGGGGATCTTGTTTATTATTGTTCTTCATGTCAATCCCTGACTCTGTTGGAGTTCTGTTTCTCCACGAACTTCCCCTCCCTGCAATATGTGCAGCTACTCTGCATCCAGATCCCGGATGGGATCCTCCTTTTTACTCGTGGTACCTTTTGTTTTTGCTTTTGCTTTTGGTATCTAAGCCTCTCTCATTTTTTCCCCTTCCCCTGAGATGGACGCCGAACTCTCTTCATTGAGGACATCCTGCTCCCCATATGCTCTCACTGCCTGGAACCGGCTGATTTGGAAATCCGGATGCATCACCGCAAGGTACTGTTATCATTCTTTTCACATGCACACTCATGGCCCTGTCAGTTACCTCCTTTAATGTCCGGGGTCTGAACCACACAGTTAAGAGAGCTTCTGTTTGGAGGGAAGCTCTGAAATTGCACTCAGATGTCCTGTGTCTTCAGGAAACTCACCTGAAAGCCTCCAGTGCACCTCCCTTCCACCACGTTAAGTTCCCCCATGTCTTTCTAGCATCCACCTCAAAAAAACGGAAGGGTGTTGCCATTGCCATCAGAGACTCTGTGAATTTCTCTCTACAAGATTCTTTGATTGACCCTGATGGTAGGTTCCTAGTTCTGGTTGGGACCTTGAACAATAAGCTATATACCCTGGTCAATCTGTACGTACCCAACACCCATCAACTTCGCTTTCTGAGGAAACTTTTCTGCAGAATCAATAAGATAAGAAAAGGAGCTTTGATTGTGTGTGGAGACTACAACCTGACGATTGACTTTGAGTTGCACTCTACCTCCCACTCCAAACGCCACCAACCTGCACTAGGCGCATTGATACATGCTAAAGGTATGTTTGATGTCTGGAGGTGTCAACATGCAAGCGAAAGAGACTACTCCTTTCATTCCTCCAGACACAACTCCTATTCACGTATTGACTTGATTTTGATAGATACATTTTTACTTCAGAGGGTGTCCTCGTCCGCCATCCACGACATCACGTGGTCAGACCACGCCCCGGTGTCGGTGGTGGTGGACGGGGGGGGCCCCGGTGTCCTCGCCCTTAATTTGGAGGGCGGACTCATATTTGCTTCAACAACCTTCTCACGTTGCCTATTTGTCCTCTCATCTAAGAGAATTCTTCACTGTGAATGCTGGTTCTGTCACTAACCCATTCTCTGTCTGGTGTGCCCATAAGGCCTACATTAGAGGTATTGTGATACAACTCAGTACACGGGTCAGGAAGCAGAGAGCACAAAAACTAGACTCCATACTCGCTGAGATCGTTTCCTTAGAATCGCAGAACAAGCAGACTCCTTATATCTCTACGGCTACCAAGCTATACAGTGCACGTGCAGATCTCAGGAGACTGCTACTCGAACGATACGATAAACATGTCCAATCTCTGAAATTGTCCCACTATGCGTCTGGTAACCGGGCAGGCAAATTTTTGGCTCAGCGGCTGAAAAGTCGAAGGGTGAAAACCACTATCCCTTTCCTTGTCAAGCAATCCGACGGCAACAAAATTTTCAACCCTCAAGATATAGCGAACACGTTCGCGGAATTTTACTCCTCCCTCTACAACCTCCGAGAGGACCCCTCTACACCTCAACCTGTAGAGGAGGCAATTCGCTCCTTCCTAGCTGACTTGGCGCTGCCTGCCTTGTCGCACACCCAACTCGACTCCCTTAACGTGCCGATATCGGAACTTGAGATCAAGCGGGCTATCAAGTCCCTCCCCCTGGGGAAGTCCCCGGGCCCGGACAGACTTCCTAATTGTTACTATAAGGCCTTTGATTCCATCCTAGCCCCAGAGCTGAACAAGGTGTTTTCTGAAGCAATGTTCTCTGCTTCCTTTCCAAGCGAAATGCTTAATGCTTTCATTGTGACCATTCCAAAGCCGGGGAAGGCACCCACTACACCTGCTAATTTTCGACCCATCTCCTTACTTAACACCGATGTGAAACTGTATGCCAAGATCCTAGCGTCCAGACTGCTCCCACTCCTCCCCTCTCTGATCAATCCGGACCAAACGGGGTTCACCTCAGGTAGACAGTCCTCAGATGCGACCAGAAGGGCAATAGACTTAGTCCATCATGCCGGGGCCTCTCGAACGCCTTCTCTGCTCCTTTTCCTGGATGCAGAGAAGGCGTTCGACAGGGAACACTGGGGATATAAGACCCAGGTACTGGAGAAATTTGGGTTCTCCGGCCCCATCCTGTCGGCAATTCTTGCACTATATTCCTCCCCTTGTGCACAAGTTTATACCTCAGGTATGCTCTCCTCTGCTTTTGCCATAACTAATGGTACCAGGCAAGGGTGTCCCCTATCCCCCTCCATATTCAACCTACTCGTAGAACCCCTTGCGGAAAAAATTAGAGCTCATGCAGGTATCCCAGGTTTATTGGTGGCGGGCCGAACACATAATATAAGTTTATTCGCAGACGATATTATTCTTTTCTTAACCTCACCGACTTATTCCCTACCACACGCACACGACGTACTCGCAGAATTCAGTCGCATATCCTACTATAAGGTCAATTACACCAAGTCCTTTATTCTAGGCCTCAATCTATCTCCCTCCCTTCAATCCCACTTGCAAACTTCCTTCCCGTACTCCTGGGCTACATCCAGTATACAATACCTGGGGATACAAATCACAACTGACCCTGCAAAGCTAGCTGATGCTAACTATATTTCCTTGATAGACAAAATTGCTAAGGAGGCCACTAGCCTAGCCAGGGTCGAATTGACGTGGTCGGGACGCTTGGCCTCTTTCAAAATGTTGCTCCTCCCCCAAATCTTGTATATTTTCCGTACATTACCCATCCCTCTGAGGCTAAGTCACCTCAGGTCCCTAAACGGCATCCTTAATCGCTACATATGGGGCACCAAGCGGCCGAGATGCGCAAGGTCCCTGTTGATCACACATAGATCGATAGGGGGCATGGGCATGATCAACATCAAAGATTACCACCGAGCGGCTATACTTACCCAGATTAGACGCTGGATTTCCCCGACTCCTGACATTCTTTGGTATGATATAGAAAAAGCCCTTAGCTCGACCAAAGACCTTTACAGTGCTCTGATACTTGACTCTTGGAGACCTCTCCCGTTGCGCCACCTACCATTGACTATCCAGGCCACCATACTAGCCTGGAGAGATCTATGTGCCTTGGCGTACACGTCCTCTAGTACTATCTCTGTACCAATTCCGATTGAAACCTTGTCGGAAGCAGTGCCATATACCTCCTTCTCCAGCTGGGCCGCCAAGGGCATTACCAGGGTTGAAGACCTATATTGCCGGAACGTGCTCAAGCCGTTTGTCGCGCTAGCCGCGGAATGTGGTTTGACACAGTTGGACAGTTTTAGGTACTCGCAAGCGTCCCATTTTCTCAAGTCACTACAATCTCGCAATGTACTGATTCACATCACCGTATGGCAGTTCTATACTAATACGACCCTTCCCCCTAAAGGAATCTCCCTTTTTTACAACCTATTCCAGGATAAGCTTCTCTTTAAAAAGTCTCCCCCGTTTTGTAAATGGGAAACCGATTTGGGCAAAACATTCTCCCCAAACCAATGGAAGTATTCATTTAAACTTATATACAAAGCCTCCAGATGTATTAACCATTGGGAGCTGTCCCAAAAGATAGCCCTGCGGTGGTACCTAACACCATATCGTTTAGCCCAATTTTACTCTTCGACCTCCCCACTATGCTGGAGAAACTGTGGAGAGGTTGGCAATATTTTTCATGTTTTTTGGCTCTGTAGGAACCACACAAGTTACTGGAGGGGGGTCTTTAGATGTATCTCACGCATAACGGGTATACTCACACCCCCCTGCCCGGAACTGGCAGTACTGAACTTGGGAATCGAAGGATTCCTCCCAGATTTTCGAGTTGTAGTCACTCATATCCTGCGGGCGGCCAGACTGTTACTGACTAGAAATTGGAAATCACACAATGTACCAAACGTATCTGAGGTTCTAGAAATTACCAGGAACAACTATGTCTTTGAGTCCCTGCTGGCAAGCAGAGAGGGTAGGAGAGCGAAATTTGATACTCAGTGGAAGCCCTGGACTGACTGGTTCAATGTGCGGTGATACGGTGAATTTGAAATGTCTTCCTATGTTATGTTCCTTTTGATATGTCCTAAACAAATACCTATGTAAGAGTTTATGATAATGACCACTCAGGTATCCATCTCATCCCCCCACCCCTCCCCCTCCTTCCCATTTCCATCTCTCCTCTCCCCCCCTCCTTCCGTTCTTCCCCTACTCTCCCTCTCTTCCCTGACCTTATTCACTTTGCTCGATTTCCCCCCATGGTACTCCTCCATGCACTCTCCAGAGTATGACAAGTGGCAAAGTCGATGTATCCCTCCCCTACCTTATATTGTTGTCTTGTCAATATGATTGCCTTGCTCGTACTCATATGTTTACTGCTGATTTACCCTGTTTACTTCCGGAGTTATCAATGTATGTGATTTCCCCTGCTGTTACTTGGGAATACATGTGAATGTTTTTCTGCTTTCCTACTTTTGTACTTTGAAAATTTTCAATAAAAACTATTGTACAAAAAAAAATAAAAAATTAATCAGGCTTGGTTCACCAAGCACCTGATGCTGATGTAACTGAATCATTTTTTTGAAATGTCAGATTCCTTGGAGACTGCCTATGCTGATGCTGAGTGATTGTGCTGTTATGCTGCTGACTGAATATTCTTTTCCTCCTCAATGATCTTGCTGATAGCTAGTAAGAACATTGTTGTTCTGGCCACCGCCACCAGTGCCTAAGGCCCAATTTTTCTGCCCCTGTTTAACAGGGGCTTATATTGACAATTTTTGATGCAATACTTTGCATGTGGCTCTTTGCTGCACTCCAATTACATTATCTGTGAGGGGTTGCAGTGTTATATTGTGCCTAAGGCCCAATTTTTCTGCCCCTGTTTAATAGGGGCATATAATAAAAAATGTTGATGCAATTATTTGCATGTGGCTTTTGTTGCGCTCTAATTACAGTATATGTGAGTGGTTGCAGTGTTGTGTTGTGCCTAAGGCCCAATTTTTCTGCCCCTGTTAAACAGTGGCGAATAATAAAAAAATTTGATGCAATTATTTGCATGTAGCTCTTTGTTGCACTCCAATTACAGTATCTGTGAGGGGTTGCAGTGTTGTGTTGTGCCTAAGGCCACGTACACACGATGAGACATGTCCGCTCAAACATGTCCGACGGACCGTTTCCAGCGGACATGTCTCGTCGGATTTTGGTCCGATGGCGTGTACACACCATCGGACGAAAATCCCCTCAGGCTGAGGATGCGGTGATGTGGCGGTGACGTTGACGCCGCCACGTCACCACTCCAGGAAGTAAAATACTAGATTTTTGTCAGCTGGTTTAGGCGTACTAACCAGCGGACATGTCGGACGGACGGGTTTCCAGCAGACAAGTTTTAAAGCATGCTTTAAAACTTGTCTGCTGGAAAAACCTGTCTGCTTGTCCGTACACACGGTCGGATATGTCCACTGAAACTGGTCTGCGGACCAGTTTCAGCAGACAAGTTTGATCGTGTGTACGCGGCCTAAGGCCCAATTTTTCTCCCCCTGTTTAACAGGGGAGTATAATAACAGTTTTTGATGCAATACTTTGCATGTGGCTCTTTGTTGCGCTCCAATTACATTATCTGTTAGGGGTTGCAGTGTTGTATTGTGCCTAAGGCCCAATTTTTCTGCCCCTGTTTAACCACTTCAATACAGGGCTTTTATACACACCTCCATACCGGGGCCTATTCTGGCACTTCTTTCCTACATGTAGAAATCATATTTTTTTGTAGAAAATTACGCAGAACCCCCAAACATTATATATATATTTTTAGCAGACACTCTAGGGAATAAAACAACGGTCATTGCAACGTTTTATCTTGTACGGTATTTGCGCAATAATTTTTCAAACGCCTTTTTTGGGGAAAAAATTGTTTCATGAATTAAAAAAATAACAAAACAGTAAAGTTAGCCCATTTTTTTTGTAAAATATGAAATATTAGGTTACACCGAGTAAATAGATACCTAACATGTCACGCTTTAAAATTGCACACACTCATGGAATGGCGCCAAACTTCGGTACTTAAAAATCTCCATAGGCAAGGCTTTGAAATTTTTTACAGGTTACCAGTTTAGATTTACAGAGGAGATCTAGGACTAGAATTGTTGCTGCCACTCTAACGCACGCGGCAATACCTCATATGTGTGGTTTAAACAGCGTTTACATATGTCGGCAGGACTTGCGTGTGCGTTCGCTTCTGCGCGCAAGCTACCGGGGACAGGGGCGTTTTCATTTTTTTTTATTATTATAATTTATTTATTTTACATATTTATTTATTTTTTTACCCTTTTTTTATTTTATTTTTTATTTTTTATTACTTTTATTCCTATTACAAGGAATGTAAACATCCCTTGTAATAGGAATGTGTGTGACAGGTCCTCTTTATGGAGAGATGCGGGGTCAATAAGACCCCACATCTCTCCTCCAGGCTGGAAACCATGAGATCGGTGAAAAAAATCACTGATCTCATGAATACTGTGGCTTACAGCCACAATCGCGGCTTTGTTTACTTACGGGACCCGGGCGTGATCTCATCACATCGCGCCCGAGTCCTCCGACGGTCATAGAGATGGCGGCAGGAGGGGGTATGACCCCTCCTGCCGCTTGTAAGAACGATCTAGCGGCGGAACCGCCGCTATGATCATTCTTACCTTGTGCAGAATCGCCGGCACAAGAGATAGATATCTGGATGATGCCTCTCGCTGCAGGTATCATTCAGATATCCCCCTTTAAAGTCATATGACCTCCACTCTGGATGGGAGAGACACTTTGTGGACGTCATATGACGGTGGCTGGTATTGAAGGGGTTAACAGGGTCGTCTAATAACAATTTGTGATGCAATACTTTGCATGTGGCTCTTTGTTGCACTCCAATTACAGTATCTGTGAGGGGTTGCAGTGTTGTGTTGTGCCTAAGGCCCAATTTTTCTGCCCCTTTTTAACAGGGGCTCTAATAACAATTTTTGATTAAATACTTTGCATGTGGCTCTTTGTTGCGCTCCAAATACAGTATCTGTGAGGGGTTGCAGTGTTGTGTTGAATTTTTCTGCCCCTGTTTATCTGCACTGCCTGTATACTGCGGTTCAAAGTATATAGGGCCAAAGGGTCTTGTCAGAGCCGATCATCGCTATAGGCTCACTATGCAAGCCGCTTAGGGCCCGCAAAGCTGAAAAGGGCCCCCAAATTACTAGAGGCCCCGCCTGGTGAGAGGTCATTTTCGCCCCCTCACCCCACTTCTAAACTCGCTTTACGACAGCAGAACACCCCCTCCCCCCGCTTCTCAACTTTCTTTAATGAGACATGTCACTGTCGTCAGCGCCCCCCGCTTCTCATTTTTAATGTGCCATGTCATTTTGCTTAGGGCCCCAGGGAGGTCAGGATTGGCACTGGGTCTTGTAATGACCTGGGGGGAGTGGTGGTGGGGAAACTCATGCTATTTTTTTCAATTCAGGGACCAAACATTACATTAAAGCCGCAAGGGCAGTATTAAATACATTTTTTCTTATAGTAATCTCATGTTGTGCTGGGACATTTCTAAACACGTGCCACTACTATAGACACCCAGCAGGTACGATATTTAAAGGAATTTTTCATTTTTTTTTTTCACTTTAAGCATCATTAAAATCGCTGCTCCAGAAAAAACAACCATTTTTAAAACCTTTTTTTCCATTGATACATGTTCCCTGGGGCAAGACCCGTGTTCTCAAAGACGTTTTCCAACAATAACTTGAATATTGGGCTTTAAAATGAGAGCTTTTGAATTTGAACGTTCGAGTCCCATAGACTTCAATGGGGTTCTAAATGTTTGCGCGAACGGTCGGTCTGTTCGAACGTTCTGGTGCGAACCGAATGCGGGGGTGTTCGGCTCATCCCTATTTGCCAGACAAACTAAGCTCAGCCTGGGTGAGAGAGGATGAGGAGGATGAGGACGACTTGGTCATCCACTCTACTAATTTATCTGCATGTTGAGGCTCAACACGGCCAGCTCGTTCAGTCCCGGGAGTTGTGATGCATTCTTGGGGCCCGCCCTTCCTCGTCCCTCCCACTGCTTCTGGGTGTGGTGGGGGTCGGGCAGACGCCCAATTACGTATCGACGGCACGTATCACACGCCATGTTCGCCGCGACACCAACAGTGACGTCGGCGGACAGACGCTGTTGATTTCCACGCAGAAGTCCTCCACGAGGTGGTTAGCATGGGGTGGCGGAAAGTTCCGCCGCCCCTTGATCACTTGCCACATCCCTCTATGGACGACCCATGTGCCGTTGGTGAGCCATCCCCTACCCACAGTGAGTATTTATACTCCCTCCAGTTTAGCAGTTTCCCTTATGGCGGCGCTTCTGGTGGTCTTGGCTGCTCCCTGGTACTTACCTTATTCATTCTCAGCTACACAAACTTACCGTTTCACCCTGTCCTACCATTCACTACTCACCTACACGAGGCCCCAATTATCGTATTTCCTTATTCCTTTCTGTTTTTTGGCATACCACCCCATTGTTTTGGGGTCCATTTACAGTTCCTTTATCACTGTTTTTACCATATTGGGGCATAGTGCATTTTCATGTACACTTTTTCGTTATAACCTATGTATCTTCTCACCTATTGGCTTATGCCTTAATACATTCCGTTTTAGTGTTACACTGTTCACGTTTTAGCTATTATTAGCTCCTATTTTTATTTCTACAGATTATCACATTTATGTGAGTTACACCAACCTCCATGCATCCATGAGGCCGCCATTTGGGATACCTAGCTTTCTACTGGATCTTTCCATCCATGTGGTGGGTTTGGCCCACCTCAACTCCTGTAGGCTGTTATCTTTCCGACCACCTTTCTTGCCCTCCTAGTCTGTGCCCAGGGTCTTTGACATACCCATAAGTACTTTGGGGAATAGTTACTACTTTATTTCTTCCCCCTTTCTCCTTAACTGGATCTACTATGTGTACCCCTATCATAAATTATATTGTTTTTAATATCTACAGACTTCTACTTCATACCCTGCTCCTGAAGAGTGATTAGCCACGAAAGGCGTTGAGACAATCATGTAATCATGGTTACAATTATTATGGACATATCTTAATCAAATTGATTCTGTACAATTTCTGTATTTTGAACAAACCACACATTACTAGGAGCCATTAGTTGTCCTTTTGGTTAATATATGAAAATTTATTATCAATCATTCCCCTTTTTTATCAGTGGACTGTACCAACGTACTAAAATCTTATTTATATACCATGGAGACACGCTCCAATGAATTGGATTTTTTGTTATTGTTTTCAGTATGAACCAATTAGAATTATGTTGATTATTGTTACCATGAACTGTTGAAAATTATGCAATATCCTTTGATTATTGTACCAGGTTTAATATGCTACTATTGTATCTGTTTTATCTTTACACTATTAAATAACTGACTGTTTGTTGTTGTCATTAGTGTTGCTCACGAATATTCGAATTGCGAATATTCGCTACGAATATTGCATATTCGAGTATTCGCGAATATCGCGAATATCGCGGCGAATATTCGCTATTTCGAATATTCGAATGTTTTAATTTTTTTTTTGGAACAGATCACATCCTAGAGATCCCCATCGACGTCTAAAAGCATTGCTGGTATGATTAGAGACCTTGGGCCGAGTAGCTGCAGCGCTCATTTTATATTGCCGAAAAATCGCAATGCGATTATTCGGCAAATAGCGATATCGCGCGATTATTTTATATTGTAATATATCACGAATATTCTGAGCCAATCAGAGTACTCCATTCCGCATTTCTCGAAATTTCGAAATTATTTTGTATTGTAATATATCACGAATATTCTGAGCCAATCAGAGTGCTCCTTCCGCATTTCTCGAATATTCGCAATTATTTTGTATTGTAATATATCACGAATATTCTGAGCCAATCAGAGTGCTCCTTCCGCATTTCTCGAATATTCGCAATTATTGTGTATTGTAATATATCACGAATATTCTGAGCCAATCAGAGTGCTCCATTCCGCATTTCTCGAATATTCGCAATTATTGTGTATTGTAATATATCACGAATATTCTGAGCCAATCAGAGTGCTCCATTCCGCATTTCTCGAATATTCGCAATTATTGTGTATTGTAATATATCACGAATATTCTGAGCCAATCAGAGTGCTCCATTCCGCATTTCTCGAATATTCGCAATTATTGTGTATTGTAATATATCACGAATATTCTGAGCCAATCAGAGTGCTCCTTCCGCATTTCTCGAATATTCGCAATTATTGTGTATTGTAATATATCACGAATATTCTGAGCCAATCAGAGTGCTCCTTCCGCATTTATCGAATATTCGCAATTATTTTATATTGTAATATATCACGAATATTCTGTGCCAATCAGAGTGCTCCATTCCGCATTTCTCGAATATTCGCAATTCGCATGCGCAATTCGCAATCGCAATTCGCATTCGCGATAGCGAAAATTCGCAATCATTTCATTTCGAAAATATATCACGAATATTCGTATTTAGCGAATATCTGTCGAATATTCGACTATATATTCGAGATATATCGCGAATACGAATATGGCATATTCTGCTCAACACTAGTTGTCATGCAATGCTTTCATGTTATGCGTTTGGTTCTACTGATTCTTTTACTTGCCATTTTCAATTGTCATTGCTAGGGTTGTCCCGATGCCTCTTTTTTAGGACCGAGTACAAGTACCGAAACTTTTTTCCAAGTACTCGCCGATACCGAATACCGATACTTTTTTTAATGTGTCCCCAAATGCAGCCATGTCCCCCACATATTGCAGCCATGTCCCCCCACATATTGCAGCCATGTCCCCCACATATTGCAGCCATGTCATGTCCCCCACATATTGCAGCCATGTCATGTCCCCCACATATTGCAGCCATGTCATGTCCCCCACATATTGCAGCCATGTCATGTCCCCCATATATTGCAGCCATGTCATGTCCCCCACATATTGCATCCATGTCCTGTCCCCCACATATTGCAGCCATGTCAGGTCCCCCACATATTGCAGCCATGTCATGTCCCCCACATATTGCAGCCATGTCATGTCCCTCACATATTGCAGCCATGTCATGTCCCCCACATATTGCAGCCATGTCAGATCCCCCACATATTTCACACATGTCATGTCCCCCACATATTGCAGCCATGTCATGTCCCCCACATATTGCAGCCATGTCATGTCCCCCACATATTGCAGCCATGTCATGTCCCCCACATATTGCATCCATGTCCTGCCCCCACATATTGCAGCCATGTCAGGTCCCCCACATATTGCAGCCATGTCATGTCCCCCACATATTGCAGCCATGTCATGTCCCCCACATATTGCAGCCATGTCATGTCCCCCACATATTGCAGCCATGTCATGTCCCCCACATATTGCAGCCATGTCATGTCCCCCATATATTGCATCCATGTCCTGTCCCCCACATATTGCAGCCATGTCATGTCCTCCACATATTGCAGCCATGTCATGTCCCCCACAAATTGCAGCCATGTCATGTCCCCCACATATTGCAGTCATGTTCTGTCCCCCATAAATGCAGCCATGTCATGTCCCCCACCATATTGCACTGAACAAGAGAGCGACCAATCAAAACTGTCTGAGGATAATTCATCAATTGGTGAGTCCGTTCCTTCTCCTAATCGTTTTATTGATGTATGTGCCTTACTAGATTTGACTGATCTAGCCATAGAGTCTGATGTCAATATGGATAGTGAGATTCATGTTGAACCTAATCCTGTTTCTTTTAAGACACGATCAGACTTTTACCCAATTAGTTCTAGGGGTAAAGATATGGACTTATACCAAAAGCTGGTTGAAAGGGACCTCACACTCCTAGCAAAAAATACCACAAAGGATAAAACTAACAACCTCACTGCAGGCGAAAAAACATCCCTTGAGGGGTTAAAATCAGATCACTCTATAGCAGGGGTCTCAAACTGGTGGCCCTCCAGCTGTGGTGAAACTACAAGTCCCATCATGCCTCTGCCTATGGGAGTCATGCTTGTGCCTGTCAGCCTTGCAATGCCTCATGGGATTTGTAGTTTTGCAACAGCTGGAGGGCCGCCAGTTTGAGACCCCTGCTCTATAGTCATTAGAAATGCTGACAAGGGTGGGGCTGTGGTAGTCCTAGATGCAACTTCTTACAAGGCAGAAGCATTACGTCAGCTCTCGGACACTAAAACCTATCAGAAACTCAAAGGTGATCCCACGGAACCCTTTAAAGGAGAACTCTCCTCCATTCTAGACAGGGCGGTTGCAACAGGCATCTTTTCTACTAAAGACAAAGACACCCTTATTCCTGTTTTTCTGATCATACCTATTTTTCATCACCTTCCTAACAAGGGACTTACACCTTTAACAGGCAGGACCATTGTGGCAGGAATCGGTTCCCTAAACGAACGCCTAGGACAATGGGTGGATGAACAACTGCAACCTCTGGTTATGGAGCTACCCGTATATTTACGTGACACTAAACAGCTGCTTCACAAAATGGAAGACTTTGTGTGGAAGGAGAATTTTTGCTGGATTACTTGTGATGTGTCCAATTTATACTCTTCCATCCCACACACCCTTGCTTTGCAGGCGGTGTCTTTCTTTTTGAAAAGATCTTTCTTTGTGTTTGACGGGGACTACTATCTCCAAAAGTGCGGAGCCTTGATGGGTTCTAAATTTTCACCATCCTTAGCGAACCTCTATATGGGGTGGTGGGAGAGGCTCCGTATTTTTGGACCTGGTAGCCCCCGCCGTAGTGACACGGCTTTCTACTGTAGGTACATAGATGACCTTTTGTTTATTGTTTCTCATCCACATGTAGACTTACAAGAGTGGTTAAACTATATGAATGACAATCAACTCAATTTAAAGTTTACGGGAGTTCTAGACAAGAAATCCATAGAATTTCTTGATGTCACACTGACGGGTGAAAACAGTGCAGTTGTTTCCAACCTTTACAGGAAACCCAGCGCTGGGAATACCCTCCTACAGGCTGATTCTAGCCACCTGGGACACACCATAAATAGCATCCCGGTTGGTCAATTTTTAAGATTGAGGAGGCTTTGCAGCAAAGAATCAGACTTTGATCAGGAAGCCATACACATGTCCAATAGGTTCAAAGAAAGAGGCTATCCAAGAGCCATAATAAATAGGGGCATATCTATAGCCAAGAGAGTACAAAGAAAAGAGCTGCTCTTAGATAAACCTCCTGGTCACGACAAACAGGGCCGTACAAAAAAGCATAAAGACCAAAACTATACTACCACTTTTTCCACTCCATACAGTAGTGAGTTTCATAAAATAAAAAAGATTGTCACCAAATATCTTCCAATTTTGTCTAATGACCCCATCTATTGTGAAATTTTAAAAGGGGGTGCCCGCACTGTATCCAGAAAGGCTCCATCCCTCAGCAGTTTGTTATCCCCCAGCCTTTTCAGCAGTAGACCTACTCCCACCAATTGGTTATCCTTCAAAGGAACATTTAAAAGTGGTGGTCGCAGTTGCACATACTGCCCTTTCATTCAAAAAGGGGACACCGTCATCTCCACCTCCACAGGGAAATCGCATAAGCTACACTCCTTCATCAATTGCAATACACGATATGTAGTATATGTAATTACATGTAAACTTTGTTCAATACAATATGTTGGTAGGACAACTAGAAGACTTAAAGATCGCCTTTATGATCATTTATACGACATCGATAAGGACCATGCTACCAATGTCGCACGGCATTGGAACATTGTTCATGACAAAAATACTTCTAGTTTAGTCATCCAAGGACTAGAAAGAATTACAAAACCAGCCAGAGGTGGAGATAAATTTAACATACTGTGCAGGCAAGAAGTCCGATGGATTTTTATTCTTAATTCCAGATGCCCTTCGGGGCTCAACTTTGAGTGGGATGTGTCCCACTTTTATTAGCTGGTTCCGTTTGGCCTATATTACTTCATACCACATTATACATAAAGTATGTGCCTCTCTGTTCTGTCTCAGATATTCCCATTGTGCATACTCTTTCCCTTTGGCCAAACTTTTTTGATTACTCCATCCAAAAATGAGCAGGCGTTTTTCTCTTTATCTAGCACCTGGAGATGTGCTTTTTGGAGGGGAAAGAAGGGAGAAAAAGGAAAAGGAAAAGGAAAGAAAGGGGAAAAGGGGGGGGGGAGAAAAGAAGGAGAAAAAGGGAGAAAGAATAAAAAAAAAAAAAAAATAAAAAAATAAAAAATAAAAAAAACGCCTGGTCGCCATTCATTGTGCTTTTTTTTTTGCTTTTTTTTACATGTAGCCTCCATTGCAAGCTGCAATCATTATTCCAGTGGGGGGGGGGGCACGTTTAAGAA
This sequence comes from Rana kukunoris, assembly GCA_029574335.1. Taxonomy (NCBI): domain Eukaryota; kingdom Metazoa; phylum Chordata; class Amphibia; order Anura; family Ranidae; genus Rana; species Rana kukunoris. The sequence goes on along the minus strand of CM056054.1, from coordinate 76,662,014 downwards.
ACTTTAGGAACATTGCGGCTCCTTTACTATTTCTCCTTCTAAAGTAAGCAAAAAGCTTGTGCTCTATTTCATATAAGGAAACAAAAAATAGAGGATAAATGTCAGTGGGGTTTCTTAAAATAGGTTCTGCACTTGACACATACCACTGGGTCATTTCAGGTTTGGTTTTCGTTCATTATGTCCATTATGTCATTTTTCTAAAGGAAGAAAGAGGTTTCTTCGGAGCATACATATTGCTCCCCTTTTTCCCTTTTCCTTCTATGTAAACATTACAAGGATTTTTTATGTCCAATAACGACATACAAACCAGAAAACCCCAGTGATATAGTGCATGGTATCATAACTACATATATACCATTTTAATCAAAACATCATATTTTTATACATATAAATCTTGCTTGTTTTTAGATATACTAAAGGCTGCAGTCTTCAGAATTCTCACATTCTTTATCTATTGCCTATTTTATTCTATAGCCACATATGTCTATTTTACAACTCTTTTATAACTTCACACTATCTTATTATCATTTGTTTTGTTCTATTTGTTCGTTTTTCACATTGGTTATGATATATACTGTATGGGCCAGATTCAGGTAGATGAGAGTATCTTTCCTCTGGAGTAACGCTTCTCATTTACGTTACTCTGAAGACCCTTTCAGCGCAAGTCCTGTAATTCACATAGCAGTTGCGCGTAAACTTGCGCCAGAGTAACGATAATGCGCTGGCGTAACCCGACGCAAGTGGAAGTGGGTGTGATCATATGTAAATGATGGGCGGAGCCCAGCGCAGAGGCTTACGTTCAGCGCATCATCCACGGAGCATGCGCAGTGAGTGCGGCTCCACTCGCCCCCCTTGTGCGCATGCTCACAACTTCCGTCGGCACCACTTCCTGGGAAACGTCAGCGCAATGCGTTCCGCTGGGCGCTTAAAAGCGCTGGCGGAAACGCCATTCCGGCGCAAAAGTAGTTCCGTTTCCCCCCACCCCAGGGAAGATACTTTTGCACTGTAATGGCTGCTCCCGCTACCCCCAGAGAGAGGAGGAACCTCAACTTTAATACCCAGGAGGTCTCAGTGATTATCTCGGCTATGGAGACGGAGAATGAATTTCTCCATGGCAAAAAAAGCCGGAAGACCAGTCGGGAGAGGAAGCAGGGCATCCTGGAGTCGATTGCTGCCAGGGTCAATGTCCTGGGCTACTCCACCCGGACTGCTGGGGACATCCAAAAGAAAATAAATGACCTGCGGCGCAAGGTGAGGGACAAGGTGGCCTCCATAAGGAGGTATGAGAGGGGCACAGGTGGTGGTCCCCCATGTCCTGTCACCCTGACCGCAGAGGAGGAGGTGGTTGCTCGCTGCCTGGAGAGGGAGCAGGTGGAGGGGGTCGCAGGCTATGACTCCGTGGAGGAAGGCACAAGGACAGGTAAGTGTTTTTTAATCCCCTATTTGTTGTTTTGCATTTGGGGGGGGGGGGTACATGTGCCAAGTGTGTGGGACCACCAACATGTGTCTGCTTTGTGTCATCCACAGATGACGGAGCTGGGCCATCATCTGTCAGCCTGCATTCCACCCCATCCCCCCCACGCCATCATGTGCCCGAGCCACTGGGTGGTGAAGAGGTTGTGGAGGAGGAGAGTGGCCACACCACACCTGCCGAGGTGGTTGTGGAGGATCCTGCTGTGGTAGAGCAGGACTTTTCTTTGGTTTTGTCTGTCTCCTCCCCTTCTCCTGGCCCGTCTGTCGTCCCCTCCCCCATCCTTGGAAGCCCCTCAAGGGCGACTCCTTCCACCCGAGGACATCCATCTTCTGGCCCCAGGAAGGCGACCCAGAAGACCAGGGGGGTGTCTGATGGTGTCCAGGACCAGTTGGCGAGGGATCACGCCAGACAGACTGAACAAATGGGGGCCATAGCGGTCCACTTGCAGAAAGTGTCTGACAGCCTGGGCTCCGTTGCCAACCTCAGCAACGCAGTGCAGGATGTCAGCTCTAATTGCGCTGCAGTGGTCACCACTTTGGGGGAGGTGCAGGGGGATATCCAGCACCTCACTGCAGCCGTCCAGGCCAACACTGCTGCCATCCATGGGAACAGTGCTGCCATCCGGGAGCAGGGGAGGCTGAGTCGGCGGGCCCAGCATTACCAGGTGACCCGTCAGCTCCGGATGCAGGCCCAGACGAACAATTACCTTGGACGGATAGCCAGGGCCTTGGAGGGCACGCAGGCCACACCTGCCAGGAGTGGTCCACCTGGGGATCAGCCACCTCCAGATGCCCCCCCACCCCCACCCACTCCATCAAGGCAGCTGCGGAGCCAGAGAGGGGCCCCCAGAAGAAGCCCCCGGCATCCCCGATGAGGCCTTTTTTTTTTTCTTGTTTTATATTATTGTTTTTGACATACTCAGGTCATGAGTTTATTTTTTATTTTTCTCAGGTTATGAGATTTTTTTTCTTTTAATGATCAGGATATGATATTATTAATTTCTTTTTGTACTGCACACGGTCAGGAGTGCAGGGGACAGTGTGAATGGTGTGTGAATGTGAGAGGGTGGCACTCCTGAAAGTAAGGGGTGTCACCCTCGGCCGTGGTGGTGAAGTGAACCCCACGGCTGAATGAATGACGTGTGAAAGGTGTGTGAATGGACAGTGACATCATTGGGGCCTTGACGCTGGCGTTACTGCTCCCAACTCCTACATGCTGGACTTGGGCTAATCCAATGCGATGTGGATGTGGTGTGTGTGATCTAGGGACATCAGTGGTGTACACGCGTGCATTGTCTGTGTTATTAATGTTTTGGTTTAGTGTCCAAAGATGCCTACGGCGAGGACCCTCCTGACTGCTCTTCCATCAGCAGACTGGGTGTCCTCTGGCAGGTGGGGACTGTGTGGGTCGGGGGTCAGGTCATCACGTATGTCAATATGCAGGCCTTTTTTCATAGCAAAGTTATGTAGTATGCAACATGCACCGATGATCTGACACACAAAGGTAGGGGAATACAATAGGGCCCCCCCAGACTTATCCAAGCATCGGAAACGGGACTTCAGGAGCCCAAATGTTTGCTCAACCACTGCACGGGTTTTGATGTGTGCTTCATTGTATTTTCTCTCTCCTCTGGTTTGGGGGTTCCGGAAAGGAGTCATTAGATGGGGTCCCAATGCATATGCAGAGTCACCTGTAAGGTAAAAGACAGGAGAATGTTAGTCATGCATGTGCGATTTCTGTTGTGCATCACGGGAGGGGATAGTCATGCCTGACTCCCTTGTCACTCACCAACCAGCCAGCTGTCCCCATACATATTCTGGTTAAATTCTGCTGGGATGGGGCTCTGATTGTATATGAAACTGTCATGGCTGGACCCGGGGTGTTTGGCACGGACGTGCCATATGAGGCGTTGGGCATCGGCTATCACCTGTACGTTGATGGAATGCCAATGCTTCCGATTGCGGTATATGTGCTCTGTGGCACTGGGGGGCTGTAGGGCCACATGTGTGCAATCAATGGCCCCCACAGTGCGTGGGAATCTGGCAATGTTGTAGAAATCTGTCATTGCCTTCTGCCGCAGCTCCTCAGTGGTGGGTCTGATGAACTGGTTGGACATGCGTCTGAGGATTGCAGGGACAACCTGGTGCACACATCTGCTTATGGAGGATTGTGACATCCCAGCCACCACTCCACTTGTACGCTGGAATGATCCACTGGCAAGGAAATGAAGTGTTGCCAGGACCTTCACCAGTGGCTGCACTGCTTGTGATCGGTGTGTTGGGCTGGTGATGTCACCCTGCAGGGTTGTGGTTAGTTCAAGTATTGCATCTGGGCTGAATCTGAATAGGCGATACACCTCCTCATCCCCCATGCCAAAGAGGTTCATACGTGTGCGGTATATCCTCTCACGTGCCCGCCTTCTTGGTTCCAGGGGACCCATCAGTAGTTCTAGGACCACGAGTGCCCCTGGCATGTTGGCACACAGAGGTGTTGTTCTTGCAAGTGGGGGTGCTCAGCTAGCTCCTATCGTCGGTAACGCTGCTGTAGCTGCTCTCCTGTTGACCTGTGACCGTCTGGAGTAAAGATAAAGCAGCCTTTTGTAGAAATAACTTTGCGCCGGACGGATCAGATACGCGCGGCGCATGTAGCCAGCGTATGGTGCTAATCCGTTCGTGAATTGTGAAAAATCCCTCATTTGCATATTTGCAGGGGAAATCAATGGGCGCGACTGATGCGCCCAGCGAAAATAAACGCTGACGATACTCTGGCGTCGGAACGTTCCGCCGGTCGCAAATGAGCCGTTATTGGGCGCATCTAGTTTGGTGGGTACGGGCACATAAAAACGTCGGCGCATCAGCACAGTTACGCGGCGCATATCCAAATACTCCAGCGCAAGTGTTCGTGAATCTGGCCCTATGTGTCTCACACATGGGGTTTTTCCTTTTTTCTTTTTTTTCCCTTTCTCTTTTTTGTTTTTTTATTATCAAGAGATTGAGAAACAAGATATTTTCCATTCACAAAACGTTTTCAACCCCACATACAGGAGCACCACATGTGTGATACATCAAGGATATTAGTGTTCATTTGACTAATGATCACCTGGAAACGATTGGTGAAAAGCCCCATTTCACCTCATTCCCTCCTCCATTTAAACACATTTTGGTCATTTGTTCACTAGCTACGAGTAAGCATCATATGATGTGAAACATGTCAGCCCTTTTCTCCTTGTCCACTCACCGTTTTTGACTGCATGCATTTTGGCTGTTTTTTTCTATTGAAATTTTGTTTGCTTATGCTTAAATAAAGACATCGTTTTCCGAGGAGTGCGGCGATCCAGGATTTTTTCCTTCATCCCATGCTAATTGTGCACAGCCAGCACCCTCTTGGTTTGATTGGGACGGAAGCAACGGGGATCATTTGTTTTATGGAGCGGTACACTTCTCCCCCACATATTGCAGCCATGTCCTGTGCCCCCACACATTGCAGCCATGCCCCTCATACCTGGCACCGCCGCTGCTGCTGCTAATGCAGTGTCATTCTGCAGGTTAATCCCCATGCAAGATACAGCGGGCATTACAAGCCACGCCATCTATAGACACTCCCCTTCTCTGGATTGGATGGATCCGTCCAATCGCGAGCAAGGGGGAGTGTCTATACACACGGATCCGTGCATAGACACTCCCCCTTGCTCATGATTGGACAGATCCGTACAATCCAGAGAAGGGGAGTGTCTATAGATGGCGTGGCGGGCATTACAAGTATACAAACGAAAACTTGTAATGCCCGCTGTATTGCACGGCGATTATTGCGGCGGTATGCGGCGGCGGCTTTGTGGCGGCGAAGGCGGCGGCGGGGGGAGGGGCAGGATTAAGTATTCTATTTAAGCATCTGGAGTACTAGCGCAAATACTCGGCATCGGTCCCGATACTGATACTAGTATCGGTATCGGGACAACCCTAGTCATCGCCATTCTCCTGGGGTGCATGCCTCAATTAAAGTCCCACCCTTGGTTTTCCTCGCTCAATGTATGGGGGTGTCCCAGCCCCGGCATCACAAGGGCATCTGGAGCTTTCTTTACTAAAGGCAGTGTGGCTGGGATCGAAACAGTCTCTCGGGTATCATGACATTTGAGTACTGGAACTTCACAAATTGACTGCGGGATATCGGCCCACGGCGTGGTATCCTGGGAACGTTCTCTAGAATTATAGGTTTTGTAGCACGGGACCCCCTGCCCCACTGTAGCTTGGGCAGCTCCAGTTCAAACCACTGATCTTCACTCACGTCGGAGGAGAAATCGATTTCGGAGCTGTGGTATTCCACTGTGGGCAAACAAATACGTGAGACATTTGGCTTTCTGACCTTTTCCTTGGCCTCGACAGGGGCAACATCCTCCCTAGAGTCCGATTCAGGTCTGCACATAGGTAGGCCTCGACCATAGCCGTGGAAGATGCTCCCAGGGCTCATCTTTCCTGAAGTGAGCCAGGCAGGAACTACCGCTATACACAGGGTTTTGGTGGCAACATCCACCTTTATAGCAGGCACAATTTCTTCAACCTCACAGTCACTTACTTTGAGGGACACGATTGGCGTGGCGACCAATGACATAGTGGCCATAGTAGTGGTAACAGCAGGTGCGGGCCAGGGAACAACTTCCTCTGCGGTAACTGTCCCGACAATCCAGTCAACCCGATATTCGTGGGGCGACTCGGTTTGTTGCTCCACTTGAAACAGGTACTCCCCACACTTCTTGCAAAAGGCATGATCCGGATGGCCAGCTCTGCACATTGGGGACAAGACAAACCAAGGGCCTCCACGCTGCCACTAGTGAACAGCACGAACCGCCCTCGCATCCCCACCTGGATTCTGGTATTGGTCAGGGAGACTCCGTTGGCAACAGGAATCGGATTGACTCCCACTGAGGACATTGGAGGCCTCAAACTCTCAAACAGCTCTGGGGGCACAGACATGTTGCACGATCCTCTCTCGTGGGCAATCACTCTGTCCTTTGGCGCCAAACTTGCCCTACGTCACACGCAGGGGTGGGTAACTCTTCCCATGATGAGTTCTTTTCTGGGCACTTTGCAGGCACACGTCACTCTGCTGCACGTGCGCCCAGACTTGCAGTACCTAAAGTTAACCCCTTCTTCGCCAACACAGTCCAACACCACGACAATTCTAGGCTCTCAATGGCGGAATAATTGTTAAATTCTGTTGTAAGAGGTAACAGCCAATCCCGTACGAGCCTCCACGTGTAGCACTACCCCTGAAGGAGCTGCTGGTTTGTTTTGGGTGGCATGTTACCTCTATTGCTCCACCGTCTAGTGTACTTGATGAGAGTTGTAGTAAAGGGAATGTCCACACGACGGGTGTCTTTCTGTGCTTTTATTACCCAACCGGGTAAAAACAATCAAACATTTGAAAGGTGAAGGGATAGCAAATAGAAAAATAGCAGACCAAGTGTAGCTGCATACAGGGAAACAGTCCTGCTTCCAACAATACTTTACTTTGCCACTCCAGTCGAAGTGGGTATAGCGCACTGTTATGATTCTGGCGCAGATAATAATAATAATTTAATATTTATTCGCGGAATAAAGGAGGTCCAGTAGGCCTCACATTGATGTGAACGATTGTATGTAGAAGTCTTTCAGTCATTGAAGAGAAAGCAAACGTAGCTCATGTTTGCCAAGTTTCCAATACATTAGCCATCTGCTAATTTTTACAACCCTTGTCCTCAAGCAGAGAGTTCAGGAACAATGACGGCTTTTGTCGCAGAACAAAGAAATGTTGTCCCAGTTTTGGTGGACAAACAAGAAGATGTTTACTATCATTGTTGGTTAGAAAACCTACAATAGAGAATATTTTTCACAGATAACACAATAACACAGACAACTAAGCATTTATCACATGGAAACAAGCCTTGTCTAAGAAAAAGCATTGTGTTTAAGTAAGGAACTGTTTAACCACTTGCTTACTGGGCACATAAACCCCCTTCGTGCCCAGGCGAAATTTCAGCTTCTGGCACTGTGTCGCTTTAACTGACATTTGCACGGTCGTGCGACGTGGCTCCAAAACAAAATTGACGTCCTTTTTCCCCACAAATAGAGCTTTATTTTGGTGGTATTTGATCACCTCTGCGGTTTTTTTTTTTTTTTTTAATACAAACGCTTTTATTGAGAAAAGAGAAGATACATTTACAATCATCATACAAACATCAACATAAGGCAAGTAAACCTAAACTAATACAGAGATCCAGCCTATCAACTAGCTGAAGACATCTGGGTTAGTTATCAAATAGGGCAACAAAGATTTAAACCCCCCAGATCTAATCGGAGCCCTAAAGAATACATTTTCCAAGGCCCATACACGTAAAATGAAGTACCTCAGAGACTAGAAGCTTGCCTAAACATATCTAAAAACTTATATGAGTAACAAATCATACAGAAAAGAGAGGGAAGTAAGATAAAAAATAAATAAAAATAAGGTAACAGTGAAAAGTATGTAAACTGGAAGAACTCGAAAATAATAGGAAACAGTAAAAAGGACCACACATCAGGATGTTCAGGACCTCACACAGGGGTTGAAATGGGTAGAATGGCTAGAGGGGGAACCACTATCAAAAGCACATCCAGGAGCCCATAACCCCCATTTCAGCTCATACACTGGCATAGTATCCATGATGTTATGGAAAAAATTTTCCATGATCTGAATGGCAGCCATGCGACCTATAACCCTATCCCATGAAACCCCTGGGGTGCGCCACAGCAAAGCTATGGACCATTGGACAGCACTAAACAGGGTGTGTACTAATCTCTGTTCTGGGGCGGTGGAACCGGGGATGTCAGCAAAGAACAGACACATCTGATGAGTAAGAGTCACATTAATCCCCGTGATGGTAGACACCATGTCCGAGACCCTCTGCCAGAGTCCACTCAGAGCCGGGCAACTCCAGAATATATGCAGATGTGTTCCTCTAACGGAGCACCCCCTAAAGCAGAGATCCGAGACGGAGGGAAAAAATCTACTCAATTTGGCAGGGGTATAATACCATCTAGTGTGTAATTTCACCACCGTCTCTTTCACGGCCATAGATTTTGTGCATTTATGCATATTAGAGATCCGGATTGCCCACTCTTCTGGAGAAGCGGTTTCCCCCGTCTCACGCTCCCAGCTCAACACCGCTGAAGATTTGTCTGGGAGACCGAGACTCCCCAGGTAGCCATACAGCAGGGAGATGCCTCCCCTATCTCTGGAGGAGGGGCCGCAAAGCCTCTCAAACGCAGAGGCCAGGCCGGCCGGAGCAGCAGGGTACTCGGAGTCAAAGAAGTGCCTAACTTGTAGGTATTTAAAAAAATCTGATCTAGGAAGGGCATAGGTGGATTGCAAAAATTGAAATGTGTGGACGACCCCACCCTGTCTCAGAGAGCTAAGGGTCACAATGTTCGCTGAAAACCACTGACTAAATGCTTTTGGGTCAGGGAATGCTGCTGGGAACGAGGGGTCGCCCAGGAAAGAGGCCAGTTTAGGGGAGGGGGGAGAGAGCGAGAATTTAGTTTTATATAATGTCCAGAGGTAGAGAGATTGACCTACCACCGTGTTTAAAGCAGATACATCTTTGGGACGGACATTCTTAGACCACAACAAGCCGGGAGGTAAAATGGTTTCACAGAGGTATATTCAAATCGGAGCCAAGGGATATCTTTCCAGGGGGTATGCCATTGGGCCATTTGCAAGAGCCTAGCAGAGAGGAAGTAAAGCCAGAGGTTCGGGAGGCCCAAGCCACCCAGATCTCTATGTCTGTATACCAGAAGTCTACCCAACCTAGGTTTCTTATTACACCATATAAATTTATTTACATCACGCTGTAACAGGTCTATCATGCGGCGTGGCAGATAACAGGGGATGGCTCTAAATAAAAACAAGAGTTTGGGGAGGACTGTCATCTTTACCGCCTGAACCCTGCCCAGAAAAGAAATATGGTATGAGCTCCAGGTTGACAACAGTTGTCTAATGTGGGCAAAAATTGGGGGGTAATTAGCCAGAACCATATTGTTTAGGGAGGGGGCTAACTTAATCCCTAAATAGGCTAAAGCTCGATGATCTATGACAAAATTAAAATTAGATTGGAGGGAGGTTACAAGGTGGGGGGGGACAATTAATCGGAAGAGCGGAACATTTGGCTAGATTTACCCCCAAGCCAGAGATGTCTTGGAAGGCCCTTAATGTGACTATAAGGTTAGGGATGGTGGTAATAGGGTCCGACAGAAATAAGAGGACATCATCTGCATATAAACTAATCTTAAACTCCTGGTCCCCCTTGGAATATCCTTTAATGTTAGGGTTCAGAGAGATTGAACGAGCCAGGGGTTCTATTGCCAAAGCAAACAAGAGAGGGGACAAGGGGCACCCCTGTCTCGTTCCCCTGCCTAGTTCAAAGTAGTCTGAATTACAGCCCGGGAGTCTGATCCGAGTGCGAGGGTGGTGGTAAAGCGCTCGAAAGCCCTGAACAAAGGCTCCCGAGAATCCAAATTTGGATAGTGTGAGTTCCATATAAGGCCACAGAACGCTATCAAACGCCTTATGTATGTCCAAGCTAAGGAGTACTACTCTGCGGGCGTTTAAGTCAGCATCAGCGATGATGTTGGAGGCAAGCCTAATGTTGTCTGTGATTTGGCGGGAAGGGATAAATCCTGTTTGGTCTGGGGAAATTAGGGAAGGGATAATATTAGAGAGCCTATTAGCTAAAACCCTACCAAAGATCTTTAAATCAGTGTTCATTACCGAGATAGGCCTAAAATTTTGGGGGAGAGAGTGGTCTTTACCAGGCTTTGGGATTAAAGACATGTTTGCAAGGAGCATATCATCAGGGAACTGGTGACCTTTCAAGACATAGTTGAAAAGGGTTCTAAGGTGGGGAACAAGAACGTCCTTGAATTTTTTAAAATATGGGGCTGAGTACCCATCTGGGCCTGGGGTTTTAGAGGGCTTCAGTGATTTGATGACTTCCAGAATCTCAGCGTCTGAGCAGTCAGCATTCAGAGTCAACACTTGTTCCGGGGAAAGGGAAGGGAGGGGAATATCATCCAGCCAAGAGTGAAGGGCAGGGTCTGGGGATGAAGAAGGAGGAGAGAGGAGCTTTGAGTAAAATTTGGTGAAGATCTCCAACACCTCAGAGGGATGTGAAACCATCTGGCCACGAGAGTTTCTTAACTTATAAGTATGGCAGGGCTGGAGTGATTGGGAAAGTTTCCTGGCAAACATGGACGAGGCTGAGTTACTGTGCAGTAAAAACCGAGCTTTTGACCATCTCAGGGACTTCTCAGTACGACCGGAGAGAATGGTGTCCAGTTCAGTCCTAGTCTTATTAATTTGTACTAGCAGATCAGGGGCATGGGAAGCTGAGTGTAGGTGATATAATTTATCAAGATCTGCTGTGAGCCTGGAGATATCAATGAGCATTTGTTTCTTTTTTTCTGCTGCAAGCTGAATTAGGTGGCCCCTCATGACCGTCTTGTGGGCTGCCCACAAGACAGAAGGGGAGACCTCACCCGTGTCATTGGTAGAAAAGTACTCCGACAAAAGGTCACCAAGCTGTGACACTAGAATAGGGTCAGTGAGCAGTGATTCATTAAGCCTCCAACCGGCTACCGAGGGCTTAAGGCCAATATGGGAGACATCCAGAGTAACTATTTGGTGGTCTGACCAAGGACACGGGTGGATTCCTGCTCCGGCAGAGTTCGCCAGGAGTATGGGGGAGCAAAATAGATAATCTAACCTGGAATAGGTGTCGTGGGGGTGAGAATAAAATGTATATCCCCTGGCTCCTACGTTATGCGCCCTCCAAGAATCAACCAGGCTATGTTGGTGCAATAGGGATTTTAAGGTTTTGGGGAAGGCGTTAGAAGTGCTGCCCACCTTACTTCTATCAAGAGAAGAATGTGCCACCAGGTTAAAATCTCCCCCCAATAGCAAATGTGGGGAGCTATACTTATCCAACACCTGGAAAAAAGATTTAAAAAAAGAAGCCTGTGAGCTATTTGGGGCATACACATTGGCGATCGTGAGTCGCTTGCCCTGCAGAGAGCCCTGAAGGATTAAAAACCTACTATCCGGATCTTTATAAACATTCTCAACTTCAAACATGAGACTTTTCCTAAGAAATATTGCCACCCCTCGGGACTTGGTCCCAAACGTAGTGAAGTGTCCCGGACCATAGGCCTTATCAAAAAATGATGGGTGATTCCCCTCAGAAAAATGAGTTTCCTGTAAACAAATGATGTCTGCCCGGAGGCGTTTGTAGGCCGAAAAAGCCTTCTTACGTTTCTGAGGGGAATTGAACCCTTTGACGTTATGAGAAATTAATTTAATACCCATATTGGAACCAAAAAAAGTCTAAGACATACCGCAGTCGGGGGAGATGCCCCGAGAGGGAGGCAGGCATCGTCAACCCACAGGGGGTCACAGGAGTCGTTCCACCATCGAAGAGCGCCCTCGGGAGTACCTAAGTGAGGATCAGGGACTCTGGGTGGATAAACATTAAATGGCTTGAAGAACATCATGTGAGGTCCACATCCTGAATTAGAGCGACAAGTACTATAACATAAATCATAAAAAGTTAAACAAATACAGAGTAATGGGGTCGGATGGGAAGAGACCAACCCGACAAAGAAGATTATCAAAGACCAGCCAGGGTTGCTAACAACCAGGCCAGTAGGACTAAACCGTCCAACACTCTTGTTAACCAGCAGTGGTGCAAAAAATGAGTCCAAAGAACATAAAACAGGGAAAAAAAATAAAATAATAAAAAAAAATAAGGGAAAGCACCACAAAGTTCCAGGGACTTCAGATTGAATCATCCTGTATACAGGGATATCACCAAGAGTGGGGGGACAACCAAGCGGGCACCGCTGGACGGGAACACAGCGGGAATCCAATGTGTTAACAGGTGCAGAGAGGAGTACAAACACATTGCAGGAGTAGGACACAAATAGTGAGGAGCTGTCATTGGTATATGATGGAAAAGACCAGCAAAAATAAAATAAAAAAATAAAATAAAAATAGAAGTTCCATGACTCAGACATGTATACCTCACCAACAATCGATCTGCAGTCCTCCTCAGCCGCCGGGGGTAAATCCTCCGAGATCGGAAAGCACCACACACACAGGGCCACGAGCCCCCAGGCAAATAAAAGGCAAAAAGGGGGTGGTGAAAAAGACCACAGCCAAACAATTAGTATAGGCGGTCCCTGAGATCCTGTCTTCTTCTCCTGCGATCCCTCTGCGGTGAAGGCGTAGACCAAATAGCCGATGGGCGAGGGGTGGAAGGCATCTTGGGAAGGTCTTCTTTAGCCATCAGACCTAGCTTCACGAGGAGCTCCTTTCCCTGTTGGATATTAAAGACAGTGTGCGTGTTCCCTTGATAAGGGACCTGCAGTTTAAAAGGGAATCCCCATCTGTAGCGGATTCTGGCGTCTTGCAGCGGGACAGTGATCTCTTTAAACTTGCGGCGTCTGTCCAGAGTGGCCGGAGAGATATCTGGGAATATCTGTAGTTTAACCCCGTCCAGCGTTATATTGGGGGTATTACGAGAGGACCTGAGAATGTCCTCTTTTACTAGATAGTCTTTCAGACATAGGACAACGTCCCTGGGAGGTTTATCTTCAGGAGGTTTAGGGCGAAGGGCCCTATGAATCCGGTCACAGGCAAAGGCCTCAGCCGGAGCGTCAGGGAGCAGGGAGCTGAACAGTTTATTAATGGCAGGGACAAGGTCAGTGACCACCTCCGGGACCCCTCTGACCCTCAAATTGCTCCTTCTGTTTCTATTGTCCAAATCTTCCAGATGGAATTGGAGTTGGGCGAAGGAGTCAGATAGGGCCTCGTGATCTTTGCGGAGGTCTGAATAGGCCAGCTGGAGCTCATCGTGTTTTGTCTCTAAGAGATCCGTCCTGCCACCCAGGACCGCGATCTCTTGTTGTAAGGTGTTAGTAGCCTTATGCAGTTCTGACTGGAATTTCTCAGCCAGCTTAGTGTACATTACTGTCAGACTATCATCAAGATCAGCTTTAGTGAGCTGTGGGGCATACTCACTAGTCACCGAGGAATGTGCGGGAGAAGCTGCCGGGCTCAGCGCGCTGTCCTGTGTGTGATGGGAGCCAGCGCCATCTTTGGCCTTTCCATCCATCTTCCGGGCTCGGAGTAGGTAGTGTGTAAGGGTCCTCTGGGTCTGTTTTCCGCGGCGCGACTTGGCGGACGGCATGCACCGTTCTTTCCTCCGGGGGTGCGAGGTAATTTAGAAACAATTCGTGCTGGAATTAGCCCCGGGGAAGCCAGATTCGATCCCGCTGTGCTCGGAGCTCTGCTCAGATGCGACCGTCCAGTTTCGCGCCGCGCATGCGCCCCCGGTTTTTATTTTTTGCGCTATAAACAAAAAAAGGGCGACAATTTAAAAAAATATATATATATTTTTTACTTGTTGCTATAATAAATATCCCATTTTTTTCGACGTATTTTTGTAAAAAAAAAAATCGCAATAAGCGACTGGTTTGCGCAAAAGTTATAGCGCCTACAAAATGGGGAACAGAATTATGATTTTTTTATTATTATTTTTTTTTATAGTAATGGCGGCGATCTGTGATTTTTTTTGGGACTGCGATATTGTGGTGGACACATCGGACACTTTTGACTAGTGTTGCTCACGAATATTCGCATTGCGAATATTCGCTACGAATATTGCATATTCGAGTATTCGCGAATAACGCGAATATCGCGGCGAATATTCGCTATTTCGAATATTCGTATTTTTTCATTTTTTTTTTAGAACAGATCACATCCTAGAGATCCCCATCGACGTCTAAAAGCATTGCTGGTATGATTAGAGACCTTGGGCCGAGTAGCTGCAGCGCTCATTTTATATTCCCGAAAAATCGCAATGCGATTATTCGGCAATAGAGATATCGCGCGATTATTTTGTATTGTAATATATCACGAATATTCTGAGCCAATCAGAGTGCTCCATTCCGCATTTCTCGAAATTTCGCAATTATTTTATATTGTAATATATCACGAATATTCTGAGCCAATCAGAGTGCTCCTTCCGCATTTCTCGAATATTCGCAATTATTTTATATTGTAATATATCACGAATATTCTGAGCCAATCAGAGTGCTCCTTCCGCATTTGCCGAATATTCGCAATTATTGTGTATTGTAATATATCACGAATATTCTGAGCCAATCAGAGTGCTCCTTCCGCATTTCTCGAATATTCGCAATTATTGTGTATTGTAATATATCACGAATATTCTGAGCCAATCAGAGTGCTCCATTCCGCATTTCTCGAATATTCACAATTATTTTATATTGTAATATATCACGAATATTCTGAGCCAATCAGAGTGCTCCATTCCGCATTTCTCGAATATTCGCAATTATTTTATATTGTAATATATCACGAATATTCTGAGCCAATCAGAGTGCTCCATTCCGCATTTCTCGAATATTCGCATTCGCAATTCGCAATTCGCAATTCGCATTCGCATTCGCGATAGCGAAAATTCGCAATGATTTCATTTCCAAAATATATCACGAATATTCGTATTTAGCGAATATATCTCGAATATTCGACTATATATTCGAGATATATCGCGAAATCGAATATGGCATATTCTGCTCAACACTACTTTTGACACAAATTTGGGACCATTCACATTTATACAGCGATCAGTGCTATAAAAATGCACTAATTACTGTATAAATGTGACTGGCAGTAAAGGGGTTAACACAAGGGGGTGAGGAAGGGGTTAAGTGTGTATCCTGGGTGTGGGGGGAGGGGGTGACTGGGGGAGGTGACTGATGCTGTGTCGCTATGTACAAGGGACACAGATCGGTCTCCTCTCCTCTGACAGCACGTGGAGCTCTGTGTTTACACACAGAGCTCCACGTCCCTGCTGTCATCTGCTTGTTTTCCCGCTGATCGCATGTACCCGACGGACATCGCGGCCGCCAGGTACATGCATCGGCTCTTCAGCGATGCGGCGGGTAGTGTTGCTCACGAATATTCACATTGCGAATATTCGCTACGAATATTGCATATTCGAGTATTCGCGAATAACGCGAATATTGCGGCGAATATTCACTATTTTGAATATTCGTATTTTTTCAAATTTCGCAATCAATTTCGCAATCAATTTCGCATTCGCACTAGCGAAATTTCGCATTAGCGAAATTTCGCAATTCTTATTTTTTTATAAAATATAGCGAATATTCGTAAATATCGAATATTCGTGATATTTTATCCAAAAAAAAATAGCGAAATTTCGCAATCATTTTCGCTTTCGCATATTTCGCTATTTTTTTTTAATAAAATATAGCGAATATTCGTAAATATTCGTAAATATCGATATATTCCTGATATTTTATCCAAAAAAATAGCGAAATTTCGCAATTTTTTTTTTTTATAAAATATCACGAATATTCGATATTAACGAATATTCGCGAATATTCTTCGAAATATTCACGAAATATCGCGAAATCAAATATGGCGTATTCCGCTCATCACTAGCGGCGGGACAGTGTTTACCCGCCGCGCGCCACCCAGTGGCGCGCGCGGGTAATGCACTTTAAATGACGTCCAAAGACGTCAACTTGGCACTTGAGAGCCGCGCTGTTGACGTCTTTTGTCACTAGCGCGGGTCTCAAGTGGTTAAACAAGCTGTGTCACTTTTAAAATATGCTTGAATGCTGCCTAGTCCAAAGTTTGAATGATACAAGTCAGAATTATCTTAAAATACACATGGTATTAAAAGAATATATATGTTAACATGAAACAATTGGCATAATAATATTTAGATTATCAATAACATCTTAGGGCCGCATGAGCTCGTAGCTCCTCCGTAGGACCAGGAACAGCAGCGGCTAGAGGCGACTCTGACGATCGGCACACAGCTTGGAGGCTTGAGCAGAAGGGTGAGACCTCCGCAATGGCTAAAAAGAAGAAAGATCCTGCCGGCACTAAGAAGCTCCCGCACTTCTTCCTCCCTGTGGAGCAGACGCATGTCCAAGATGGCGCCGGTGGCTGCTCGCCGTCCTCCTCCAGCAGCTCATCACGCTCCTCACAGAGCCCTGCATCGCTCGGAGCTTCTAAGGCTTCTCAGCCCAGATCGCCAGCGGCATCTACTCCTTCTATGCAGAGCCCTGCTAAGTCTAAACCCAGGCTGTCGGCTGGCTCATCCCCCATAGAGGTAAGCCTCAGTTGCAACTCTGCTGACACAACCAGGGAACTGTCCGATACATTTAACTCCTTCCCAGCCACAGCTCAGCCTGTCTCTGAGACTATACTAAAAGATATGCTGGTATCTCTTCGTGCATCGTTGCAGACTGACATGCTGAAATGTGTAGCTGATTTCAAAGCTGAAGTACATGAACTGGGGGGGAGAGTTGACAAAATGGAGAACAAGATGGGGGAATTCGCTGCTTCCCACAACTCCCTCATAGATGCACTTAATGAGCAGGATGACCAGTTAGAGGCCCTCAGAGCCAAAGTCGCAGACCTTGAGGACCGCTCAAGGAGAAATAACTTGAAGCTTAGAGGTGTCCCTGAAACTGTCCTGAACACCCATCTTAATCAGTATGCCTGTGACCTGATTCATGCGGTTTTGCCAGCGATTCCTGCCTCTGAAGTGGTAATTGACCGAATACACCGCTTACCAAAACCTTCTTACCTTTCGGATGACATCCCGAGAGACGTAATAATGAGAGTGCATTTTTATCATGTCAAAGACCAGCTTATGGCGAACTTTCGTAAAAAAACGCAAATCCCTGAGCGATTTTCTCGGCTTCAAGTGTATGCAGACCTTTCGCAATACACACTGCAGAAAAGAAAATCACTTCTGCCTATTACTAAAGCCCTGCAGAAACCATGACATAATTTATCGCTGGGGTTTTCCAACAAAGCTTACCGTTACCTATAACAACACCACCTCTGTGATAACATCCTTAGAAGAAGGTCTGGCTTTGCTCCGCTCCTGGGACATCCTTCCCGAGCAGGAACCGTCATCTCGTCCACCTCCGTCCAAACTGGCTGCTCAGGAGATGTGGCAAACCGTTTCCCAAAAACGCAAACAAAAAAGCCGCACAACCTAACTGCCTCTGGCTACCAACCCAGTTTGAATAGAGATCACTTTTTCTGGTCCGCTAAGACGCTATGACCATGATATCCCTCCTTCTACTATGGTGCATTTCCCCTGCACTCAGATTCCAGTTGGGATCGCCCATGTTTTTACTACTTAACTGTTTTTTCGCTGTTTTCTCTTTTGTTTCTGGTTTTATTTTGAAGCATCGTTCTGACATTTGTGGAAAGATTTGGTCGGTCAGCGAATCATCACTCCGGTCGTTGGCTCTCCTGCAACCCCTGCATGCCTGAATATCAACCTGCTTTTGATGGCTAAAGGTAACGTGAGTATCCCTACCCTACCGCCCATATGGTGATTAAAATAACTTCATTCAATGTGAGGGGGCTCAACCATCCTGCAAAAAGAGCATCTCTCTGGAGAGAATCTCTTAAATTAGGGAGTGACTTGATTTGTGTGCAAGAAACACATTTTCTGGAATCTGCCCTGCCAACCTTAAATCATAAACAATTTCCTCACATCTTCACCGCATCTGCACCACAAAAGCAGAAGGGGGTCATCATTGCAGTTAAGAACTCTGTGGCGTTCTCCCTCCATGAGTCCATCCGGGATCCTGATGGCAGATTTCTAATACTTTTGTGCGACATCAATAACAGCCCCTTTACAATTGTGAGTGCCTACGCTCCCAACACTCATCAGCTGCGTTTTGCAAACAAATTATTCCACAAACTCTCGAAAATTAGGTGAGGGCAGCTGGTGGTTTGCGGGGACTTTAACATCACTGTCGACCCTCGTCTGGATAGCTCTTCTAAACTGAAGCGCCTCCCTTTGGCACTCCAACCAACGCTCCATAAGGAAGACCTCTATGATGCCTGGAGGTGCCAACATGGCGAGGAACGGGACTTTACTTTCCACTCCGTAACTCGTATTCTCGGATCGATATGATCCTAGTGGACAAAATACTTCTGCAGGCTGTGTCTTCCTCCAGTATCCATGATATTACGTGGTCGGACCACGCTCCGGTTTCCATATCAATTCTGGAGAAACACACACCCACCCCTGCATATGTTTGGAGGGTCAACTCCCAACTTTTCAATTCTGAACAGAATGTTATAGACATTACTAAGCATTTGCAGGAGTATTTTCAATTAAACTCTCGATCAGTCTCCAACCCTTCTGTTGTTTGGTGCGCTCACAAAGCTTTCATAAGGGGCATTCTCATTCAGATGTGTTCACGCATTAAGAGGCAGAGGTCGTTGCAGCTCGATAGCTTATTGAGAGATATAAGGACCCTTGAATCCTCTAATAAGAATAACCCCTCTCAATCCTCATGCATGGCCCTATCTAAACTCCGCACAGACCTCCGTCTGTTGTTAGTAGAACGGCATGATAAACACCTCAAAGCCCTCAAACTGGCACACTATTCCTCTGGCAACAAGGCAGGCAAATTCCTTGCTAATCGCTTTAGAGCGAAGAAGCTACAAACTAAAATTGGGCATCTGATAGATCCAAACTCAAAACAAAAACTTGTTAACCCCAAAGAAATTGCTGACGCTTTTGCATCCTACTATGGTTCCCTATATAATCTGAAGGATGACCCTAACACCCCGCAACCTAATATCCCTGATATTCAATCCTTTCTGGCTTCGTTACAACTCCCTACTCTTACAGATGCTCAGTTACAAGCGGTTAATGCACCTATAACCCCCCAAGAGATCAACAAGGCAATCCACACTTTGCCGGTTGGTAAATCGCCTGGGCCTGATGGCCTATCGAATGATTATTACAAACGTTTTCAAGACATTATTGCCCTTAGCCTCTCCTCAGTGTTCGCAGCTGCAATGGCCTCAGCCTCCTTTCCAGAAGAGATGTTACAGGCTTATATTGTGACTATACCGAAACCAGGTAAGAACCCTACCCAACCAGCTAATTACAGGCCGATCTCGTTATTAAATACGGATCTCAAATTATATGCGAAGATTATCGCCCGTAGACTGACTCCCATTCTCCCAAACCTCATCAAACCGGATCAAACAGGTTTCGTTACTGGACGCCAGGCGTCTGACGCAACCAGGAGAGTGTTGGGCCTGATTCACCATGCTGGAGCGAGTCGGGTGCCTTCTCTGCTGCTATCCCTGGATGCGGAGAAGGCATTCGACCGTATTCATTGGCAGTATATGACCCACACTCTTCAGAAATTTGGATTTACTGGGCCAATCTTATCCTCTATACTGGCACTATACACTATACCTTCTGCAAAGGTGTATACCTCCAACATCCTGTCTCGCTCCTTTACAATTTCGAATGGAACCAGACAAGGTTGCCCTTTGTCCCCATCTATCTTTAATTTACTAATCGAGCCCCTAGCAGAAGCAATAAGAATGTCCCCATTGATCACTGGCTTTGAGTTTCAGAATAGCTCCCATGTTATCAATCTGTTCGCAGATGATATAATCATTTTTTTAACTAACCCAAATACCTCCTTGGCAGCAGCCCATGATATCCTTATGACTTTTAGTGCCCTGTCTTATTACAAAGTAAACTACACAAAATCCTTGGTGTTAGATCTGGGGGTAGACCCTGTCCCCCGAAAAAAACTTCAAGCTTCATTTTCTTATACGTGGAGCACCTCTGGGATTCCTTACCTGGGTATTCGTTTAGTTTCAGATGTCGCACGAATAGCTGTTAACTATTCCCCTCTTATTGAAAAACTAACTAGTGATGCACAGAAAATGTCTAAATGTGAACTCTCGTGGACGGGCCGTCTCGCTACTTTTAAAATGTTCATGTTACCCCAAATTCTATACCTTTTTAGAACACTTCCTATGCCTATTAAAAAAACACACTTGGTCGCGCTTAATAAAATCTTAAAAAACTTTGTCTGGCAAAAAATGAAACCCAGATGTTCACATGCCCAGCTTCTGAAACATAGGTACGCTGGAGGCATGGGAATGGTAGATCTGCGTGACTATTGGGTAGCTACTTACCTAGCTCAGCTCAGGAGTTGGTTTTCGTTGTCGTCAGACAAACTTTAGATAGATGTCGAAAAACACTGTAGTTCTACTCCCTCACTTAGAAATTTGCTACTAGCTGATGCTTGGAAGCCGAGAACATTGACCCAATTGCCTCTTCCTACTCAGGCTTCTTTAGAGGCGTGGAAAATACTTTGCTCCATGAAACCCCCCCAGGAACAGGGAGTATCTGTGCCTATTCCGATTAGAGTAGTGGAACTAATGATCCCTAATATATCCTTTCAAGCCTGGGAAAGGAACGGTATTTCAACCCTCCAACAGTTATTAAATAATAATGCTCTCAAGCCCTTTATTCAGATCCAGTCCGAATTCCACATTCCTGCTACAGACCATTATTTATATCTCCAACTCTCTCATCTTCTAAATTCCCTTGCCCCCTCTGAAATAATTTTATATAAACAAAGTTGGCGTTTCTTTATAGAGGCCCCTTCTTCTTCAATCAAAGGTACTTCCCTATTCTACAACATTCTACAGAGCAAACTTACTTTCCACAAATCCACCCCTTACCAAAAATAGGAGACAGACCTGGGGGAATCTTTTACCACCTATCAATGGCAGTCGGCTTTTAAGGCCATTTATCAAGCTTCCAAATGTGCAAACCATTGGGAACTAGCCCACAAGATTGCCCTGAGATGGTACCTCACTCCGTACAGACTATCTAAATGTATAGCTTCACACTCCCCGCTGTGTTGGAGAGGCTGTGGGGGGGTGGGCCATCTCATGCACATTTTTTGGTCATGTAGACACCTCACCAGCTTCTGGAACAAAGTGTTCTGTACAATTTCTGAAATTACGGGGATCATTACTCAACCTTCTCCTGCCCTAGCAATTCTCAATGTAGGTATAGATCTCTTTCCCCCAGATTGCCGGAAAATTGTCACCCACATCCTATTAGCTGCTAGGCTGTTAATCACCAGGAAATGGAAATCCAATTTATCTCCCAACGTGTCAGAGCTGGTTGATATGGTAAAACAAAATTTTGCTTTTGAGAACTTACTGGCGTATAAACATGGCTCTAAACAAGTTTTTGACCATCATTGGCAGCTGTGGACCCTCTGGGTCAAGAACCGGTAAAAGTTAATTGACTGATTTAGTTGTTCTCAGGCCCGACCACTTTCTTCCTCTTTCTCTTCTCTTCCCTGAAAGACCTACGGCTTGCAATCTGCAACCTAGATGCTTGTCGTACTGAGTCTGTTGTTTATCTGTTATTTGTATTTTTTTTTTTTTTTTCAAATATAGTTTTTATTGTCAATTTTCACATAAAACAGAGTAAGGTAAACATTTAACAAGCGGTCTAAACGCTTTACAATATAGACATAGTATGCAACAAATAGGAACATAGAGATTGTCATTGTAACATTGGTAACCTTAGTAGTGCAGCAACATTCATACATCTACCATCCAGGTAACATTTGGAATTATTGAAGCAGTGAGGCTTCATATTAAAGCTTATATTGTTTCGTACAGTGCAACATCGGGGGGCGTGTGAAGGGCAGAACCACTCAAGCACCCCTCTAAGGGAGCAAGACTGTGTTCGAGTGTTCCACCCCCCCAGGTCCCGTTTGGGGGTCACAGGTTGGGTAGTTAGTCATGAGGGCGAGTAAGACATTTATCAACGTTACAGGTTAAACATTTTGACAAAGGAAGGAGATTCCGTCCAGTCCTTCCACTGTTGCCATAAGTGGAGCTGCATCAGTCTGTCCCCTTGTTTCAGAGCTAGAGTCGTCTCGTAAATGAAATGTTCCTGTGTGGTGCGGATAACATCTACCACCGTGGGAGGGTCAGGGTCCTTCCACTTCCTTGTGATGCTAAGGCGGGCTGCCAGGAGTATATGCACTATGGTGTACCGCATCGGGTTAGGGAGCCGGTCGATGTCTAGGGATAGAAGAGCAATTGATGGGCATTCTTCTAGTGGAATGTCAGTGACTGCAGATATAAGGTTAAAGACAGAGTGCCAGTAACGTTTGAGTTTGGGACATTTCCAGAATGTGTGTAGCAAATCACCACTCTGTCCACAGTTCCTCCAGCAGGAGGCGGACAGCGTTGCGCTAAACTTAGACATTCTGTCGGGGGTCAGATACCACCGGTGAGTTAGTTTGAATGCGAGTTCCCATAGAGAGGAGCAACATGTGGCTTTGTAGGTGGATAAACAGGCCTTCTCCCATTTGAGAAGCGAGAAGGTTTGTCCTAGATCTTTTTCCCAGCGTGCAAGGGCTGCTGAGCTGGTAAAGGTAGTCTTTTGGTGCAGAATGTTGTAGAACAGGGATATTCCCTTCTTTCTAGTTGTGGGGGATTTAAGGAAGATCCAAGCTATCTGAGGAATCCTCCACGAGAGAGATTTGAGCTTGGCAAGGCAGTGTTGGGTGCGAATGTACAGATACCTATCAGTTTGTGGGAGAAGGTATTCTTTTAAGAGCATGGGGAATGTTTTAGTTTTACCCTCGGCAATAAGGTCTGAGATGTATGCAATACCTTTGTGTTTCCATCCCGTGTAGGAAGAGGATTCAATGAGATGTCTCAACGTGTCAATAGGAATGGGCCAGGTCGCTAGGTTGGGGTGAGTGCTCGTAAGTTTAGAGAACTTGGACCAGGTTTTGATGGATGCTACTATGGGGGGTGACATCTGAGCGAAGCGAGTTTTGCCTAATAATGACGCGAACAGCCAGGCCTGTATGTTTTTTCCCGGGATGAATGATGCTTCCATCTGCCCCCATGTTGTGGATGGGGAGGGGTTTGCGAACCAATCTTTTGATTGTACTAAAATAGAGGCCATATAATAGTCCTGGAAATCGACGTATCCCAAGCCCCAGCTAAACGGTGCTTAATTAGTTGGGAGTGGCCGCATCGAGCTTTTTTACCTTTCCAAACAAATTTGGACAAGATTGTCTGAAGAGATTTGAAGTAGTTGAGTGGGATAGGGATAGGGATAGTTCTAAACAAGTACAATACTTGGGGTAGGTGGAACATTTTGAACGCCGCTAGTCGGCCCATCCATGAGAACTCGAAGGACGCCAGCCTGGTAAGATCAGCCTGTAGTTGTAATCTTAACGGTAGATAATTAGATGCGAATAACGATTTGGTGGATTTAGTCAGTTGGATGCCCAGATAAGTCAAACTGTGATCTGCCCAAGCATATGGGAATTGGAGTTTGATTTGTTGACTAGTGGGTGTATCTAAACCCAGGTCCAGTATGTAAGATTTGGCTTCATTGACCTTGTAATAAGAGACATCGCCGAACCAGGTTAGCGTCTTCTGGATCTCAGGGATAGAGCGGGTAGGGTTTGTGACCATAAGGATCATGTCGTCCGCGAACAGGCTTATTTTGTGTTCTTGATCTACTAGGGGAATGCCAGATATGGCCGGGTTAGACCGAATTCTTTCTGCCAGGGGTTCCATGACAAGGTTGAAAATAATGGGTGATAGTGGACATCCCTGCCTCGTACCATTGGAGATTTGTAGAGGTGCGGAGAGGGCGTCTGCAGAGAAGACCTGCGCAGTGGGATTGGAGTACAGGGCCATTATAGCATCACGGATTGTACCTTTAATACCAAATTTTGACAGGACCGCTGAGATATAATCCCAGTGGACCCTGTCAAAGGCCTTTTCGGCGTCCAGGGATAGTAGTAGTGCTGGGGTTTTAGTGGTTTCTACATGGTGAATGATGTTAATCATTCGTCTTGTGGCATCAGAGGCCTGCCGACCTTTAGTGAATCCTGATTGATTCGGGGAGATAAGGACTGGGAGTAAATCTTCTAATCTTTTGGCAATCATTTTTGCAAATAATTTTACATCGAGGTTAAGTAAGGAGATGGGACGAAAGTTTTTCGGGGTGGTGGGTTCCTTTCCCGGTTTGGGTAGGGTCACCACCAAGGCTTTGAGCATTTCGGGAGGGAACGACGAGGATGTCGCAGCTGAGTTGAAAATTTGGCATAGTGTAGGAGCTAGAATGTCTTTAAACTGTTTGTAGTATTCCCCAGTGAAGCCGTCGGGGCCTGGTGATTTAGAGTTGGGCAATGTTTTTATGGCTGATATGATTTCAGTGATTGAGAAGGGGGAGTTTAGGTCTGCCAGCTGTTGGGGAGTTATAGAAGGGAGATTTAAGGGATCTAGAAAGTCATGGATCATCTCAGGAGAGGGTTGGGCTGTAGTCGGGTCTGCTGCTAAGTTATACAGGTCCGCATAATACGCACTAAAGGCGTTTGCTATTTCTTGGGGTTTGAGGAGCTTTTCGTTAGTGTGAGGATGCTGTATGTAAGGGATTTTTGTCTTAGCCCTGTGACCTTTAACCCTTTGAGCCATCGCTTTGCCTGCCTTATTGCCCGTCGAGTATAAGGTGGATTTAAACATCTTATAAGCGTTAACATGTTTATCAAGAAGGAGTGTCCTCAATTCCTGGCGGAGGGAGAATATCTTAGATTGTAAGAGTGGGGAGGGATTTAGTTTATTCAGGGATTCAGTCACGGTTATCTCATTCGTCAGTTCGTCTATGCGTTGGGTTCTTTTTTTTTTAGCTCTAGCCCCCATTTGGAGAAATGAACCTCTGATGACCGCCTTGTGAGCGTTCCATACCACCAGCGGGTCGGACACTGACCCCTGATTAAGAGAGAAGTAATCTTCCAATTTCTGTTTAATGGAGTTGGAGTAGCATGGTGTTTGAAGTAGATGGTTGTTAACCCTCCAAATATAGGAATTAGGATGACGAGCGTCATCGGTGACAGTAATGCTAACAGGAGCGTGGTCCGACCAGGTGGTGGCATGTATAGAGGAGTCTAAAATTTTGTGTAGCAATCGGCTGTCAGTCATAAACAAATCGATACGTGAGTAGGTGTTGTGACGCGGCGAAAGGAACGTGTAATCCCTTTCACTCACATGACAGCATCTCCAAACATCATACAAGTCATTAGCATTAATGAAAGTTTCTAGAGGTGAAGAACAACGTTTGTTGCCAGCAGTGGAGTCCATTGCGGGATTTGGTACTATATTGAAGTCGCCACAGATCATCAAATGGCCCTGTTGTACTTTGCGGGCTGCTCGCAAGGTTTTTCTGAGAAAAGGCATTTGGCCATGGTTCGGGGAGTAGATCGAGACCAGGGTGTAGGTGACGTTATTGAGGATGCAGACCAGGATAATGTATCGCCCGTCCGGGTCGATAACCGAGGTCAATAGTTGAAAAATAACAGTGTTCTTGACGGCAATCATAACTCCTCGTTGTTTTTTAGAGAAGGATGACTGGAAAACATGGGGGAATTGCCTATGCTGGCATTTGGGGGAGGCCCCCGTAGCAAAGTGTGTCTCTTGGACACACAATACATCACATTTATAGTCGAGTGCGGATTTCCAAAGAGAGGAGCGTTTTACAGGGTGATTCAGCCCTTTAGCATTGAGGGAAAGAACAGTGATCCCCATTGTGGGTGGGTGGTGGTGTGACGTGGATGTAGTTACTCACAGTTGTGGATGGTGATGCAATGGTCCAGATGGCAGAAGGTGGTGGTAGCTGTGATGGGGGTAGACGTGCTTCTGTACAAGGAGAGTTTCAGATGTTGAGCCTTCTAGGAAATAAAACGTATTAGTACAGAACTTTAATGAGATTACAAAAAAAAACCCAGGGCAATCCGAGCCTGGTTACTGCACCAATGGAATATCAACTTGCGTGTAACAATATGAGCAAGGGGGGATAGGAGGATAAAAAAAAAGAAAAAAACAGTCTATAACTACAGAGCAAAGAAAAATAAAACAAGCACAAATTCGTCAGCAAGAACCGCTCATAAGAGCAGCTGACTAGTAATGGGGAAAGTTCAGCGAGCAGGTGTACAATCGCATAGCCGGACCGGACCAGGTCATATGTTGTATGTAGTAGTAGTATAGGGCTGGTTGATCAACGGTGGGTGGTCTTCTTTTTCTCCCGATCAGACCCGAACGTGAACGGATTAGGAGGGCCATTAGGGCCTGGGCGGTTAGGAGAGGGGTCAGGCAGGATGCCCCATGAGTGTAGCAGCTTCATTCCTCCTTCCAGTGTGGAGATGGTGTGTGGCACGCCATTGTGCGTGACCAGAATGGTCGCTGGATGGCGCCATTTATAGACAATCTTGTGGTTATGCATGGCTTTGGTTATGGTTTTCAGTTGTCTCCTCAGTTGCAGCTTGTACTGGGACAGGTCGGCATATAGTTGGATGTCAGAGTACGGAGCTGGGAGCGGAGATAATTCTCTGGCTTTCATAAGGATCTGTTCTTTTGCCTGGTAGAAGTGTACACGAAGTAGAACATCGCGGGGGACGTCTGCCTCAAGGTGGCGCGGTTTGGGGATGCGGTGTATGAGATCGATCGTTAATTCGATCGGGGAGAGGTCTGGCAGCATAGTGGAAAATAGCGTGGCGGCAAAGTTGTGCAGGTCTTTAGGTTGGACAGATTCAGGGATCCCACGCACTTTGACATTATTGCGTCTGGACCTGTCCTCTAAATCTGCGAGTTTTGCTTTGATCCAGAGGGAGTCCTCTTTCTGATCATTACATGCATCCACCAGATCATTAACCGTCTCCGTGCATTCCTCCATCTTGTTTTCTATAAACTGTACCCTATTGTCCATGTGTTTCATTTCTAATGAAAATCTGTTAATCAGTGATGATAGATTGGTCATAAGGGAAGATTGTAGTGACATGAGCATGTCCTTCATAGTGGTGTCCAGCACTGGTTGGCCAGATGTTGGGAATTGAGCTATGGAGGATTGCAGTGAGGAGATTGCAGAAGGGTTGTGCAGGCCTGTACTCACTGTGTCTGAGGCCTGGTTGGAGGCGTCCAGCCGCATCCTCGACTTCGCGGGGGCTCTGTGTTATCGGGGTAGCAGGGGAGTCGTCCTGGGGCACATGAGAGTGGAGTCCTGATCTTGGATGTTGTGGATGCAGGTCCGGGGAGTCTTCGTAGGAGAGCGATTGCCTGCTTGCCGCTCCGTCGGCGCCATCTTGGCCTCTGCGGCGCGGCTGGAAGGAGAAGGCCTCCAGCCGCTTCAGCCCCTTTTCCTGAACCCTCTTGCGGGACATCGATGCGGCGGAGTAGTGGGGGGGTGATCGGGCAGACACTACGTGGCAGCTGCGGCGATGGTCGCCCTGTTTCGTCGCTTTGGTCCGGTCGGGTCAGCGGAGCTCACGGCTCAAGCGTCCATCTTCATGCGCGCGCAAGCCGGGGGGGCTGTTATTTGTATTTTGACACGGTATGTTCTTCCTTGTCTTTCCCTTTCTTTTCCCTACCTTTCTCTCTGTACACAGTCTAGGTGTTTCTCTGAATTGTTGCTGACTGTGTCCTTAGCAGCATGTACCATGCTCATGACATATTTGTTTTTTCTAATGATTGCTTCCATTGTTCATTTAATGAGATACTATATATTGTACACTAATCTTGTTGCTGTGATACATGTTCTGTATTTTCCTAATCTTTAATAAAAAAGAATGAAACAAAAAAATAACATCTTAGGACAGAGGAAAAAGATGATCATTGCATCTGTTGATTTGGAAAGTTTGCTAGAAGAATGAAAAATGTGAGTTTAAATAGAAGTGTTTTGGAGAGCTAACCAATATTATGAAAGATATCAAATTGTGACTATAAGAATGTAAATTAACCTGTAACACGTATCCATCAAAGACATATGAAAATGATTCATGTATCCACATTGATAATTATTTTGCATTGATTAAGAGATATAAATCTATGCACGCTTAGAAGACTGTTTTTGGGGAATATACGTTTATAAAGGTATATAGAAGCATGTTATGTGGGAATCAAAGATATACTAGATGTATTTTACGAAATATAAAGTTACCAGAGTTCTTTCCATAGAAAGAATGCAACCATTTAGCTCTGGTCACTGGCCAGTAGGAAATAGTCATTTTGGAATCGGTAATTATGCCATTTTTAATTTTATCTTGAACCTATTGTTGTTCCCTAAAAATGTTGAAATATTGATGTTGTCCTCCAAAGTACAAAGTATTAAATATCTTGTAGTCATGGGTTGTTCTCATATTTAATAACTGGTAGATATTTTAACCACTTATGGACTGCCGCATGTACATCTACGTCGGCAGAATGGCACGTACAGGCACATTGGCGTACCTGTACGTCCCTGCCTAGACGTGGGTCGGGGTCCGATCGGACCCCCCCTGGTACTTGCGGCGGTCCCCGTGGCTGTCCGAGCGATCCGGGATGAGGGGGGCGGCTGTTGGTTTTTGTCCGACCCCTCCGGATCTCTCCCAGCCGATCCGCGCGCTCCCCCTGCGTGTCACTTCCTCCTCCTGTGTAAACACAGGAAGGGGGAAGTGATGTAATCTCTCCTCTTAGCGGTATTTTCAACTGAGGAGAGAAGACTCACACAGTAAGTCTGCACCAACACTACACTGACACACACTACACATAGGCACATTAACCCCTTGCGATTACCCCCCACCCCCCTGTCACAGTGTCACTGAATGCAGTGATCATATATGTACTGATCACTGCATTTAGTGTCAGTGTGACAGGCAGTTAGTGTTAGGTTCAGGGTAGCCCCCGTACCCCCCTAATAAAGTTTTAACCCCTTGATCACCGCCCTAGTTAACCCTTTCACTCCCTATTGCCAATGTCACTAAGCAATCATTTTTCTGATCGCTGTATTAGTGTCGCTGTTGCCGCTAGGTAGCTATTTTTTTTATTGCGATTTTTTTTTATACAAAAGACATGTAAGGCTGAATACATTTTGGCCTAAATGTTTGACTAAAATTTTGTTTATTTGATTTTTTTTATAACAAAAAGTAAAAAATGTCGCTCTATTTTTGTATATAGCGCAAAAAATAAAAATCACAGAGGCGATCAAATACCACCAAAAGAAAGCTCTATTTGTGGGAAGAAAAGCAGGCAAATTTTGTTTGGGAGCCATGTCGCACAACCGCGCAATTGTCTGTTAAAGCGACGCAGTGCCGAATTGTAAAAACCCCTTGGGTCATTTAGCAGCATAATGGTCCGGTCCTTAAGTGGTTAAAGAATACATTTTTCATTATACTTTTATTGTTACATAGTTCCAATTTTACTGACAAAACAAACGTCCAATATATTTCACATTGTTAACCACTTACTTACCTGCAGAAAAGTAACGGTTGGGCATGTGAAATAGACGCTTTTGTTTCATTGTCATTTATATAAAGTTATTTTGAGAACTTACCATGACACACAGATCAAAGCTGTTGAATTCCCATGCATTCCCATTTTGGGGGTATTGTATTGATTTTCAAGTCGTTCATGTAACGCAATTGGTATTTTAATTTGATGCAAATATTTATATTTTTGTCAACTAATAAATTAGCTATTTTGTATGATCATACGTCTCTGTGAATACGTTTCATATTATAGACTATGCCATATAGATTGACTTGTATTTAAAAATATCCTTGTTATAAAAGAATTCAAAATAAATTACTTTGCGGATAAAAAGGACCTTAAAAAAGCACAACAGCAGATGGACAGGCCTCTCTCACCAGCCTGGCAGCCAGAGTGTCACTCGAAATTAGGATTAAGTCTCTGCCAGAGACCCCCCCAAAAGAATGGAGACAATTATGGTCCAGAATCCTTTCAGCACCCGAATCTTCTTCAGGTAGCTTTTGCAAGTTAGCGACTGACTGGCGACCAACAGCCAGCCTGTCAGATTCCAGGTAGTCCCCAATGAACAGACAGACCCCTCCTGGAACACCAGTCTTGTGCTTGGTACCCCCCGGACAGGCTCCTCATCATCCGGCCTCCTCCAATCAGGACCCCTCCAGGTTGGGGACCCAGTCAAACACTGGGTCCACACAGCAAATTAGTTGCTCTGGGCCAACGTGGTTTTGGAGCCAGGAACACTGCTACCCATGCACACCCCAGCCAGGAGGGCCATATGCAGGGGTGTCGTGTAATGGCTACCCCAATGGTGGGCGCCACACTTGGAAGAAGATGAACCTTGAGGCAACAGCGTCTGCCCCTTTATACCCCTCCCCAGCATGCACAGCGAGACACCAACCTCTCACTGGCCACTAAGGAGTGGCACTCAGAGCACTTGACCCCACTGCTTCCACCCACCGTCCGGAGGGTGACCTGAGTCTCTGAACGAAAGGTTAGTCCACAGTACAGCCAAGCTAGAGCAGAGAGCCAAATTTAAACAATCAAATGAATTCAGAGCCAACTATCTCTCTGAATTCTCCCCCTAAATTTAACATAGAACCGGCTCTGAAAGTAGCTCGGCACTACAGGTGTATTAAGCAAGATTCAGCAGGTGCACACAACAGAATAAGCAGATTTTAGCACTTAAAGGGGTTGTAAAGGAAAAAAATGTTTTCCCTAAATAGCTTTCTTTACCTTAGTGCAGTCCTTCTTCACTTACCTCATCCTTCAATTTTGCTTTTAATGTCCTTATTTCTTCTGAGAAATGCTCACTTCCTGTTCTTCTGTCTGTAACTCACCACCGTAATGTTATGCTTTTTTCCTGGTGTGGAGAAAGCCTCTTGAGGGGGGAGGCGAGCAGGCACGTCAGGACACTCAAGTCTCTACTTTGCAGATAGAGAAAGGAGCTGTGTGTTAGTTGACGTCCTGACACTCCTGCTCGCCCCCTCCCCCATCAAGAGGCTTTCTCCACACCAGGAAGAAAGCCTTGCATTACGGTGGTGAGTTCAGGGCTCAAGTCCTGCGGGAACGCGTGGGAACGGAGTTCCTGCACTTTTTTCACAGCAGGAACTCAGTTCCCTTTGCAGGACTAGAGCAGCCGAGCTGCCCAAGCCAATCCTTCACTAAGCGGCGATGCCAAGCTCGAGTCACTGTCAGGGGCAGGCGAACCTTAGTAATTCTTTGTTACAGGCTGCTTCCTGTATATGGATTCATCAGGTAGTGTGCGGGTATTCCGTCACTTCCTCGATGCCCCAATGTCTCCTGGGAGCTTTTGTCATTGTTCCCAGGAGACATTGCGGCATCGAGGAAGTGACGGAATACCCGCACACTACCTGATGAATCCATATAAAGGAAACGGCCAGTAACATAAAAGATTACTATGGTACAGTGGATGGAATTTCTCAGAAGAAATAAGGACATTTAAAAGCAAAATTTGAGGATGAGGTAAGTGAAGGAGGACTGCACTATGGCAAAGGAAGATATTTAGGGGAAAAAAATCCTTTACAACCCCTTTAATGGCGACTAAACAGCATAGAATAACTCTGCAAAAGACAGAGGATAAATGTAAAGTAATCAAAAGGCAGAAATGCTCAAATACATATATGTTAATACTTTGTATGAATAATTTTATACAAATTTATTATATTTGCTGTTTTGTATTAATGGCATTTATTGTTATATACAGACGACTATCTCTCAGAAGAGACCGAGGTGCAAAGCCCTGAAGAAGCATATAAATGCGAAACTAGTAGGCAATAGTGTACGAAACTCCGTCTGTGCCTTTCTATAAATACTGTGGTCGTCTTTCAATCACTTTGTTCTATATGTATATAAAAAATTTGTTTTTATGTAAATTAAATTTTCTAATTTTGATATTCAACGTACATGTTTGGTGTGCCTACCTTATTACTAAGATTGATATCTCACACTAAGATCCTCAAAGCTGGGAGGAGGTTTTTTCCTCAACCCTTCTTGTTCAATTCTTTTTATATATGCTCAAATACATACTGTATTAAAGGATCCAGGTAGTTTATTGAAATGTTCTTAGCAAATGATACTTTCAACAATAGTTCAGAATTGAGATAAGAAAGTGATACAGCAGAGTTCAGTGGGACATAATAGATGCATACAGCATCAATGCAGAGCTATGCAAGGCCACACTAGCCTACCAGCAAGCAGGTAGTGAGAGCCAACAATATTTTCAATAAGACATCCAGAAATTCGGTGGAGAGCAGCAGTTTGCACAGCTGATATGTACATGTAGCAACTCACAGGCAATGAAAATTAACTACTCAGTAGCAGAGACTTGCACAGCTTGCATATAGCTGCTCACAGGCAATTAGATAAGATTAGCTACATAGCTGGCAGCTCAGTGACAGAGCTTGGCAGGACTCAAATAAAATTCAACTGGGTGCCAACAACCACCCACAGTAGATAGGTGGGGACAGATGAGGATCACAAAGCTCAGCAGCACACTTCTCTTCTCCCCAATCATCTCCCCCGCCTGTTTCAAGTGGAGCAACGAACCAAATCGCCCCACAAATGGTTTTTAGGACTGCGAACATCCCAGATTGTTTTAGAGACAGCGTTAAATGTGGTGCAAATGATTGTCCGTGTCGCCCCAAGAATCATTGAGGGTGATAAGTTTAGATCTATCACAAGTGAAAGAGAGTATGGTGTAAAATCTTTTAATAATTGTAATACAATATGAGCTACCTCATCACTTGTGCTATTTGAAATGTCCAGTATGTTGGGTGAACATAGAATTGAGGGGAACCACGCGCCAAAAATAGGAAAAGGAGGGAGGGGGGGGGGGTGCAATTGGTTGCAAGTGAAAGCTGCTCTCATGCATTGGAAGTAAATTACAACAGACAACAAAACTGTGATAGTACAAACAATTAATGCAATGTGCAGTGGACAATATATTGTCTGAAGTCCATATATAATACTATTGCACCAGCAATAGTGTGCAATACTGAAGTTTAAAGTGCTCCGTGCTCAAAAGGTCTTCCAAATAATGGTTTCCACCTTCACCAGAAAAGATCACCACAAAGTGAGGATAGATGGCTCCTTACCAGATGATGTTGACCTATTATTTAAAATAAGGTCAATTGAGCTTGCGAGTAAACTGCTTAACATGGACGATCCTATAACACTTGATGGACATGTGTGCGGGCATCTTTTTTCCTTCATGAGCAACTTCCTCCTCCCAGCAGCTTCCCGTCTCTGGTTCCAGGTAATGGCAGGTGAGTACAAATTTGCAGATAATGTTTGCAGTGACAGGGCGGACACACTCGGCTGTAGACAAGCAGGATGCAGGGGCATTAATTGTTTGTACTATCACAGTTTTGTTGTCTGTTGTAATTTACTTTCAATGCATGTGATTGCTATATTCAGCTAGTTCACACTGATCATCCTAAGCACCCCACCATTTTTAGCACCTTTGTATATCTATATACAACTTAATTTCTTCAGCGCCCCTATCGCACTCGTACACATGTTGGGTGAACAACCAGGTGGTTACGTGACCGTCTGAGAGATCACATTAGGGATGAGCTTCGTGTTCCATGCGAACACATGTTCGCATCGAACATTGGCCGTTCGATCGTTCGTCGAAAATGAACAAATCGGGTCGTTCGCGACAAATTCGAATGACCCATAATTCACTGCGGCGTTGCGCGCTGATGATTGGCCAAGCATGCACCATGACCCCGCATGCTTGGCCAATCACAGCGCCCAAAAAACGAAGAGACCTAATTGGCCAAAGCCTGGGTGCTTTGGCCAATTAGGGCTCAGGGCTTTAGCACACGCCCCACACTATAAAAGGCCGCCTCCCGGGCGGCCTCGTGTAGTGTGTTTCGGCTTGCTTAGAGAAGTGAGACAGACAGAGAGAGAGAGAGATAGATAGATAGAGACACAGGGCCAGATTCAGGTAGAGTTACGCTGGAGTATCAGTGATTCGCCAGCATAACTCACACTTTGAGCCGGCTTATCTGTTGAGTATAGAGAAACAGAGATCCGATAGATAGATAGAGCGGCGTAGATTGCGTCACTCCTTTTAAAATGCGTATGGGCCTCGGGCCTATTGGAGCGAGTATAGCGAGAATATGTAAATCAGCGAGAGACGGCAATTAGATCGGAGCGAGCAGACGATAG